>OW203658.1:7645000-8895000 GCA_934044485.1 Apeira syringaria | reverse complement strand
TTTCTGGGCTTAAACCAATACATTATTTTATTTTTTCTTTTAGAAAATTTGAATTTGATTTATATCTAGCATGTGTCAACACTGAAATAAACAGTAAATAATCTTAGATTGAATCAATGCAAAACTGTTCAACCAGTTTCCTAAATATTTCATACTGTTTAAAGTAGATGACAATGAATGATGACCATAATTAAGAAATAAATTTGGACTGCTTATCGATTGCTACTATAGCTTAGTTGGCAAAGCGACAGGATGGTATTCTGTGGTTTATGGTGCAAATTGTATAAGAATTTATTCCTTTATTTATTGTAAACATTACTGTGTGTGTTTATGTTGATTGAGTGCCCATGGTATAATTTAGTATAAAACATATTTTATTACAGTCAATAGGTGCCTCCTAAGCTTATATCTTAGACAACATCTTCACTCAGATGGTTGGTCAATGCAAGCTAATATAAAATAGTGATTTTATTTCCAGCACCAGCAGAGGGGCTGTTAGGAGTTAGGTAGGCAGTGATGTGAATCAAATATTTATGAGTCACTTCCTCGTTCCTTGGATACCGAAATACATATATGTAATGCGTTAGTTCAATATTTCAGCACATTATTATATTTTAAAATATTATTAGGCTTGTTTATCTTTTTGATTATTAAGTGATTATCTCGATTTACTATCTATAAGATACACAGATATTGATATCTTCAATATGTTGAAAGATACATTGTAGACTTATCAAAATTCTTGTTATTACCGAACTTTGCTAGTTCTGTTTTGTTTGGATTGTAAAATGCTATAAAAATTAGTAGTGAGATATCTCTATCGACCTTTATTCATGACATATACAATGCTAGCAAAAAATTGCGTAGAGTAACGTAAAAAAACGTCGCTAGGAATGATATTGTTGTAGATCGATTTAGGTATGAATCAAATTGATATCAGATTCAAACAAATATGGATCTAAATTATATAAAACAATGTATCATATGAAGTTAAAAATAAAATATCTATATTGCAAGCACATTGCAATATAGATATTTACCATTAATTGTAATTCACAAGGGTATATGGTCAAACACCTGCCTATTGTGAACAAAAAAAAACAATCTAAAACTAAAAGTGCGACCTGTAAATAGGTAAATTTGGTTTTAAAATTCAATAACTAAATAAAATTAAAATGCCTTTATTGTTATAAATGCTTTAGTAATGCAACCCTAAAGTCTTTAGGAGAATATCTTTGACGTCCGGTAGGAGATTTTGGTTTCTATCCACCAGAATGAAAATCGTCGATTTTCATCCTGGTGAATTACTGGATTCTCGGATTTTTTCCAAAAGAACAATATATACCCTAGTATATATTGTTCTTTTGGAAAAAATCCGGATTCCGATTTCTTTTCAATAATAAGACCTACATATCTTATTATTGAAAAGAAATCGGAATCCGTGCGTGTATCAGCGAACATGCCCGACGCGCTGCAGAATCTAGGCTTTATCTCGCGCGTCTCGACGCGCGTTAGCGGGGCTGTATAAATTTGAAAAATAATCCTTATCAGATATTTTAATGTACCTGAGAGTACCCAAAGAAAACAATTCTTCAGTTAATTGAATTTAACACGAAATCAAGCGCAAGCTTTATATCATGATGACCAGGCGACGCATGACGGCACGTCGTCAGTGCAGGATTTATCGTCCCATTCAATATAATAGTTTTGTGACATATACAAAATAAAGTATTGTGCATCAGCTTTTTCACTAGGATACCCTGTCTTGCTTGGGTTGAATATAATCTATTTTATTGCTGCTAAATGTTTTAGCAATTAAAGTATACAGGTATGTACATATACGTGGGAACCATGATATTATATATTTTTATGAGGTAGATGTCGCACAAGCGCGCGGAAACTGAGGCGGCAAAATTAAGTCAATTGTAGTAATTTTGATTACGACGCGTATTTCAAGCGCAAGTTTAAACATATAGCTATCCTTTTCTATATAATTTGTACCGTATTATCTGTCGCAGTAAGCATGTTTATGTCGTAAAGGAACAAAATCTGAGCACCGCACAGTATGAATATACGTCATCTTTAGTAAAACATCATTGCGTGGGAAGATGTTTCGATTCGGGTAATCTGTAATAACCTTTGAGTATACAGCCTTCCTTCCTCTATCTTATTTTATCTGAGGTAATAACGGTATTTGTTACTTTGACAGGAATACGTCGCTCTGGAGAAAGAGCGCGGGCAGCTGGTCCGCTCACGTCACTTGCAATACCTACTCGCATTTAGCTTTTGGCCCAACGGAGAACCCCGTTCGTCTAGCAACATTTACGAGATTCGTTCCTACAGGTTAGTACAGCTCAGAAAACCTGGATTATTTTTCAATACCTTAATGATCTAGCGTTTGATTGAACTTGATGGTCAATTAAGATGTGGTCGAAGGTGTAGCGCTAGACACACGCTAGACATATATGTTTAGTGGCTCTCCAAAAAAATTGATTTCGTTTGTTACCTCAGAACTTGATCAACTTTTTTTTCCGGGCGCTCAGATGAAAATGCAACTAGCGTTCACCCATCCTAGGTATGACCGACGAGTACTTTGAGTAACACAGTTGATCGGTAAGATCGCATACGTAAACTCCGCTGTTAACGCTTCGCGTGTCTGGGTGCCAATCCTCTTATTTATTAAGACAAGCAATCCATAAGCAATGCAATAGCGATTCAAATGTTATCGTAATAGAGCTTGGTATTCCGCTAAAATAACAGTTGCATCTCGATTGCATTGTACGTCATTGTATTGCAGTAGGAATAAGATATCTGTAGCCATCCAATTTATGCTCCAAGTAGAGTTAGCAAAACTTTCAAAAACGACAATTCATTAACCAACTATATGAGCAATGTGTTAGTAGAATTTATACCCAGATCTCCTAAACCACTGTAATTATTCGGATAAAAATTTTGTCAGTGTTTAAATTCTTTTTTTTTATATCGCACTTAGACCCCTGCACTAGGATTCCCTGTGTCGCGGGAGGCATGGACACACACAATCACACCACAAAAACACCCAAGACCCGGGACAAGCATCTACACTCTCTCCACACGTTTGCCCCTGCCGGGAATCGAACCCAGGGTCCCGGAGACACAGAAGTCGTGTCACTGTCACTGACCACTGCGCCAAAGCTACCGTCAAGTAGATCCTGGAATGGTGGTACTATGTTACTTTAATTGGAGCCTACTACTTATGTAGTCACCACAATTATTATTCTGTTCTTGTATATGTAGTTAGATGTAATTTTTGACTCGTAATAATTTAACCAATAATGAGTATTCTAGTTGAGGTTCTAGTCATAACTAATTTCTTATAAACTCATTAGTTAATTGAAAATAACTAATTGCAGCTTGAAGCCCGGTACAATGATTGAGTGGGGTAACAACTGGGCGCGCGGGCTGACCTACAGGAGATCCCAGAACGAAGCCTTCGCTGGATACTTCTCGCAGATCGGACGCCTCTACAACGTGCATCACATCTGGTGTAAGCATGCACACAATATGCCAAAGTAGAATTAAAATTAAAACAAAAAAAAAAGACATCAAGGTATCTTAATCTGTCGGTCACATTAAACAACTGGAATTCTTTTTCTAAGGGCCATCAAATGAAAATTTTACTTTCAACTCAATAAACAAAAGTCCGTCATTTCAACGTTGCATTTCCAAGATTACCTTTTTTGTTAGGCTAACTAAGCGTGTTTTTTTACTCTTATTTTTGTAACTCTCCCCAGGCTACAAGAATCTGCAAGCCCGCCGTGAGACCCGCGAGAGCACTTGGCGCAACCCGGGCTGGGACGAATGCGTCGCATACACCGTGCCGTTGATCAGAGAGATGCACTGCCGCATCCTCGAACCCACCGAGTTCTCGCCCACTCAGTAAACAACATACTACCTATTTTAAATACTGCACAGTAGAGGCAACAGATCTTTGTTGATGTGAAGTTGCCTGTTGATGGCTGTGTTGAAGATCAAAACTGTTTTATACAACTGTCTTATTCTTTTGATTCTTTATCGCATCAATCTATCTCACTCATTTCATGCATTAAGTTTGATGCTGACATATTATTGTCTTGACGATGATACCTTACTTTTATATCAGAGCCTCAAATATCTGTTGTGCCTATTGTAACTTCCTTCGTTTAGAATGGTGCGCTGAACCATAGAGTCGACATTAGCGTAAATAATTTTTGAGCCTCATTCTCGCGTGTTGTTTGTCCTCACTCATAGTGTTGTAAAAAGGTTTGCAATTTATTAGCAGTTAAATGAATCCGATTTACACACACCATAGCTTGCACTTTCGAGTTTTGAAAGGCAAAGTTATCAACCAAAAAGCATGGACACTCAAACTATCAGTTAACTTGAACTAGCGGTAGAGTAAGAAAATAGTGACGGCATTCGCGTGGGTTCCAACTCGTAAGAGCTCGTTTCTTTTTTAATTATATTCTGTATTTGATATTGATACAACATTCATGAAGTTCTTTATAACATAATGAATGAAGACTTCTATGTAGACTTACTACCCCGACGAGGGGAAATGAAGGCTCTGTGGACTCTGGCATTTTGAAGCGCTCTTTGAACATTTGCTATGTGTATGTAGCGGATACGATTTAGCACGAAATCACAGATAGAACATAATCGCAAATGTTTAAGAGCCAGCTACAACACTGTAATGCTTGTTATGTCATAGCCCCCAAAACAGTCAAGTCTAGAAATTTATACATTTAGATTTTCTCAGGACATCACAGCCGCTAGATTAAGGTGTGCTTATGCAAGAGAGAGTTACCTTACTCTTTATTGCACATATACATCAACTTCAAATCATATTTGAAAAATAGCACATTAACTAAAACAAGATAAGTTTTGCAGTTGCCACGCTTATATACGATAAATCTGTCTGTGACTATGATAGATATTCGACGAATCGGTGCTGCAATGTTCATATACGTATTATTTTGGTTCGCAATAGTCACTTAATTATCACCAGGTGAGTGGCCTGCTCTTTTGTCATCCTTTTAAAAAAGGAAACTTGTGGAAATAAACTGTCGCCTAAATGAGGGCAGGGCCGGTCTGAGTATGTCATGTTGAGTAAATATTGTTATAACTACACATACCAAAGTTGAGCCATAGCTAGGGGTGAAGTACTTGGGTTCGGTTGGTCTACATGGAGCGGATAAAGAATACGAGAGTGTGCGTTGTCGGAAACCGGAGAAGGTTAAACTTTGGGCTATAAAATAATTAGAAATATATTTTTTAAGAAATTGAGTCTATTGTCAATCGTTGCATGAGTAATTGAAGATACAAATAATTTGCATTTAAAACGGCTAAATTTAATGTAAATATTTTTTTTGTTTTGGGATTTTTAATGAAATCAATGGAATTAGCTAATACGATTCGTTTAAGAGTATTTTTGATGTAAAATGTGTTAACAAGTACAAGTTGCTTTTAAACTTTGTAATCCTTATAATTTTTATTGTTCTTCTATATTTTATAACTAGTTCTTTAAGAAACCAATGAGCTCGACTATTGTCTGACTCAATACGCTTTTTCTTTTCCTATGCCGATGTTAGTGAAGGTGGCTTTTTTTATTATAAACCATGCAAGTTCCACCCAATGAAATACACTAACAAATGAATACAAATGGCTGAAATGTTATATTTAATTTACAAATGATAAGGTCATGGACGGATTCAGAAGGGGCTCAAGTCAAAACCATCTTGGTGCATTCAAAACGGTAAAGATTACATTCTTGCTAATACAGCTGTGTGTTAGCTGTGTGCTAAACAGACAGTACAAAACAATTAGAGCCCCTTCTCCCTCTGTCGTAAAAACTAAAGATAAGAATTCTACCTTCAGCTGGGTCAAACCCCTCTCCCCCTAAAACACAATCTTAGATCCAACACGGACGCAATACTAGCGGTGTTACGGCCTCTTTATTTCAAGCCGCATTATAAAACAAAGATAATCAGTAAATCCGAGCTTACTGTGATAACTATTTAGAATATCTCGATTAAAGTAAGAATAACTGTACGCCAATGAATAAATTGAAACTTATTTTATGAGAAGAAATAGCAAAGCTCTTTTCAGATGACACTTCGAAGTATATCATATTGGGCTGCGTTCTAACAGCAGCAAAATCAATAATTGAAAATCCAGTTAAGAATTGTGAGGTTTTTGAACCGAAAATGATTCCACCTAGAAAATCGGAGTTGACAAATTATTATTTATTCCACTTAACATTGATCATCCATCCATCGTAAGCTGCATCATCACTTAACAGCATGTGAGAATATGTATAAAAACATAACTTAAATTGAATTAAAAAAGTGTAAAGTATTTGGAACGCAACCTAAGTGTGGTGGTACTCAAGTTTTATAGGCGATAAATTCAACGCCTTTAGTAAGAGTTTGGCAGTCTTCATTCCTTTCAACGACATAAACATTTGAGGTGATTTTAAGTAGTCTGGAACTTGCACGGTTTTGTAAGATTCGTGGCCAAAATGCTGGAAAAATATTGAATAGAATCGTGTTTGCTTTCTTATTTTCAAATCATATAAATCTAAAAATATCTATAAGATCAATGTGTAATTTAGTCTTAGATATATATATTATAAGCACATTAATTTTCTCGTATTGTTGTTATCGTTTTTTCGTTACATATTTTTATGTTTATGAAAAATTGATTAAAATTTTTAAATCGTTTTAAAAATTGTTTCATTTTTTAATACCACTATATGATTAATTTGATCCGTTAGTATAGATATACCTAGTAGGTTTAGGTACTGCTTTCTCAGATTTCCTTCATCCATATATAACATCGACACTGGCCGAACGCACCAGTAGATGGTTTACCATTAACCTAACTAACCTAACCTAACCTCTTTTCTCCATAATACTACGCCGACAGTGCAGAGAGGTAGCTGATCTTCTAATCTAAACGTCAGTCGTGGGGCGGTCTAAATAGTCTGACATTGGGCTTGTCACTAGTAGGGAGGGAGGTCTGAAAAACTAATAAATTTTAGTTAAGTGGTCGTATTCCAAGAATGACTGTATAAAAGTATTTATTAGCTCATGCAAATGGAGAGTACAAAAGGCTCAATTACAAACCCGCTATCAATTGTACTGTATTTGAGGCTTTGAAGGTTTGTCTGCTGTTTCCGCCGCTGCTCCAGCCCTATTCTCAGTCGCTGGAGGCATAGACAGCGCAAGTAGAAGTAAGAGTATCTACACATGTATGATCCCAAACCAAAGGACGTCCCATCTTCCAAAGAATGATTGTCATTCCATCCCGTCAGGGCTTTTACCATCGTCACGGATGAGGTAATTTGGCTCTAAACTTGCAGGAAAGTTAGCGGTGCTAAAAACCCGACGGATTAAATTGTTAAGGCTGGAATAGCGGGAAATTCTACCTACACTACGGTAATAGGACAGAGCGTGGTGACCTAGTCAGTCGACAATAGCGCCACACTGGCAGTGGTGGGGAGCACAAGATGTCCCCAAGCGAAGCGTTGCCGCAACTCGGAATGTTGAGGATTCTCTCAGTAAGAAGTGAGAGCCTGTAACCATAATCCTAATTCCCACTCAGAAACAGTTAAAAGAAACAAAATAATATTATATACAATGATGTCTAACAGAACATTGAAAAAATGTGCACTTATATTAAACTTATAATTATAATCAAAATTTATCCTTAAAGTAGGTAGGTTAGAATTAAAAGTTAATTTGCTGCTCAAAAGACAGTGGACGGCGATAAAGACTTGTTACAAAACTGACACAAGGTGAATGTCTATTGCCATCACCACCCAATATCTCTACCACTGACTTGGAAACCGTTTAGTGTAAAGGCAAAAAGCTAGTAAACAAAAAAATGAAACCGACTTCAACACTCAAAAGTGTGAAATAATTTGTTGAAGTCGGTACCATGATAGTTCAAAAGTAACTGTTATCAAAATATTGTAAGCATGGTACTGATTTCGACAAGTTATTTCATACTTTTGAGTGTTGAAGTCGGTTCCATTTTTTTCACCCTTTTCAGTGACCTTTGCTACTTTACTTACGGGATCAATTGTCATTGTGTATGTTTACCGATTTCTCCACCCGCAGAACTTTCGACTGGGTGAACCGATTTGGATGATTCTTTTTTTGTTGAAAGCTGGTGATCCGTGTGGTCCCATTTTAATTTCATAAAAATCGAACCAACAGTTTTTGAGCTACACTCTAACTGAAAAGTGCGTGGTTATACCTAGACGATACTTTAGTAGCGGGTGAAGACATCGGTGAACATACCTACGCCACAATGACAATTGATCCCATAAAAAAGGTCACTGAAGAGTGAAAAAACAAAATTTACCAAATACACACACACACTTTGGAGTGTTAATCGGTTCCATATTTTTTCTCATAAATTTGGCTAGAAATATGGTTACGGTCAATGGATAAGGCTATTTTAAGATTTTAACAACTCAATCGTGGTCTATTATTGATAATATGGTATAACTAACATGTGGTTTCACCAAGACCGTGCCACAAGTTACACACCTTCAGAAACCAAATTTCCCGATCGCATAATGTCTCAAAATTCAACCGTTAAGTGGCCAGCTCGATCATGTGATTTAACACCGCTGGATTATTTTTTGTAGTTATCTATACGGAATCAATCGAATCTATTGCAGACTTAAAACTCAAAATTCGTAAATGAAATGATTAACGATAAAGACTGACCATTTCCTAAAAGTGGTTAAAAACTGATGAAAGAATCGACATATTCTGTAGCCGTTGCCGTGGACATTTATCATTGATAATTGCCACGTCTTACTTTTGATTAAATTGAAATCATTGTTATCTAAATTTGTTTTATTTTGATTTACTAAACGAAGTTCTTATTGAAAACCCTATTTTTATCCTAACTTCATGAGTATATTGCCTTAGACCGCGTCGCCACCAAACATCAGTGGTCAAACGTAAGCTTACAAGTAGAAAAATATAAAAAATGCGTTAAAGTACAGGGATATGAATAAAAACATTGTATATCCTTTCTATTTTATTTATTTTCAGTTTGATTTTTTTCATTAATAAGATTATGTTACAATATTAATGATAATAATTTTTAAACTACAAGTCAGTGTTATTTAAATATAATATAACAAAAAAATAAAAATAAAACAACGGTGTCGTGAGCCGGCCGCAAACAATCACAAACTATAAAAGTTAAAACCAATAACTGGCGGCCGCACGCACCTTGTCACTCCACAATGTTCTAACTACCGGTGATAAACGACTATACAATGGTAAAATATAAACATTATTTATTAAATGTACATAATGTGATATTTAAACTAAGTTTGGTACTTCTATATCGTTACAATTATTTGTCCATCGTGAGAGTAAAAGGGGGGTGATATTTATACTATCTCTAGGTATCTAACAGCCGGTCCCATGGTCATCACTATTCGTGATTCAAGAGAACAACTACACTAAAATCACTTTGTGCAATTGCACCTATATAATACAACAGATATTAAAATTGACTGCGTCATGCTACTGTATTTGCTGTGAACTTGAATTACGAATAGATAACATTATTTAGGACCTGGCCTTAGTGGTGGGTAATTAGGGAAAATTAGTACCTACGCACTATCGTACCTCTCGCCCGTGCAGTACGGAAAAGTGTGGTAGATAAAAAATGTATACAACTGCCCGGTTTTCGAAAGTATACAGCGAGCGAAACACGACGCGTCTAAAGATTAGCCGACCAGCATGCAAGAGAGTATAGTGTCTATGGTTTTACAATTCAATTCCATTTTGCTTCGTTTATGGTCGTTACCAATTTACAGCAGCTAACTAGATTCAGACGTAAAGTGCTTTTATTATGACATAGGTTTATGTAAAATGTGTTAATGGGTGCAAGTTGATATTTCAAATTTACATGTATTTTTTTTATATTTTTTATTTCAGGTACTTTTATGATGACACAGGATTGGTTACGTCAATCCTGCTTATGTTATCAATGCGACAATGTCTAATGTTTATTCAAAACAAGACGGGTAAAGAAAGTAGGCGGATGTTTTGCGATTCACATTTATTCTACGAAATGAAGGCAATCTATACAAATCAAGCATCCCAGGAGCTAACAAGTTTCTATCGCCAAATTAACAAATGATGATTTGGTTTTTCTCACGCGTGCGATGGACACGCCTTGAAAAACTAGTGAGAGGTCAACTGTCACACAGATTACAAAGAGGCGAAGTTAACTGCTGTACATGTCACTATCGTTGTACAAAATAGACAGAATAACCAGTTAGCCTTCTGTCTTAGAGATTATTGTCATTTACTTGGTCGATTTAGGAGGATAGTGTGAAGGCTACATGAGTATCTACAGTAAACACGGCGACTTGTCGTTCCCAAGCATTATCTATAGAGTTCAAGCAAATATTAAACGAGAACAACAAGTGACTGAGTTACGGTTTACTATTTCGTTTATAATATATCTATATTGACATAAGTATCGAAAGATAGACTCAAATAATACGATCACAATGTGTGATGCTTTTGCTTACGAGCAATGTGATATATGAAAAGAAAACGAATATCAATACAATAAAAAATACTTTCTTTAAAATATCATTAACTAAATTTGGATATTTATGACTAATATAATAGTTAATTTAAATAATAATAAATTGTATTTACCTATATATTGATGACTGGTAAGCTTAGTTGAAAATACAAGGTGTATTTGGGCACTAAATTAAAGAAAAATAGCACATAGGGAGGTACCCCGCGCGGGGCCCCACTTCACATTTCCACTATACACGAACAACGCACTCGCACCTTACAAAAGTAACAAACTATGTATTAATTATAATATTATATTATGTATTGTTCTTTATATACAAAACGCTGAGCTCCGCGCGCCCCTCCTACCATTAAGGCATTTATGTGCTCTCTAATACATATATATTACATATAATTTTATATATACACAACATCATTGGCAGTCAGCAAACACAGCACGAAGTATAGGTACATAACTCGTTAGTGTAGTATCGTAAGCGTGTTCAATTCTCTTTAATTTATTTTTAAACTAGCCTTAGTTTCTGTACCGGAAACCATTTCTTAATAATAGGCCAAACAAATTTAAATCAGTCCGCTCTAAAAATTCAACTAACAATTTACATGCAATATCGTTCCTAAAGTAAAACCTAATGATATGAACATTATAATTTCGACTATCTAATGCAATAATGTAATGTGTTATTATAACAGTATTTGTTTCAACAGTGACTGAGTGGGAGGGGGCGCCGCACTCGGCGTGTTTATTGGCGAACTACATTCTAATGCATTTTTTTGTCAAATGTTTAAGCGTACACTTTGAAGACTAACATTCCCACTACAAAGTTTACCTTAAAATGTCATTTGACGAGGCCGCTGTCAAACGATACTACCGATTGGAATACTTTCAATCTTGTATGACAGAAATGACACGATGAAAAATTAGCTAAATCCACTATGGAGACATTAAAAACTACGTATTTATACAGAGTAGTAATCAGGAATACTAAAGTTTTCGTTTGCAAGACACTGCTCCGTCGTATTTGTTTGTCGATTTTTTTAATTCGCCGTATATTAAGATGGACGGTCAAAAAATACCCTAAACCTTGTCATAATTAACTTACCACTAGGAGGTCGTCAAGTGTATCGGGGATGTTTTGAACATAAAATCACCGCTCGTTGTATTGGTGTTTAACCATCTCCTATCTGTTGTAATTAGAATTTACAATATTTTAGTGCCAAATAAAAAAAAACAAAAACGACGCGAGTAGTGTCATCGAATGAGTAATATCTAATAGAAAAGCGTTTACATTCTCACGGCTCGCATTCTAAAGATTCAGACACAATCAACGCACGTTTTAGTAACGCCTCAAAACGTCTCCAACAGTTTACATACAGTTCCATGAATTAGGCACAATTGGCGTCTGTAAATATTATAAGAGTCTAAGCATATTTTTAATTTTAAAGCTTCCATAATATAATTTTCGAATATGCCTTATCGGTGGTGTAGTTATATCACTGGAAATATAATGTTGCTAACGGAGTGGCCATACACCGGAAGAACTAATATATAATATTAATGCTGGAAACGTTTTTAAGCAACTGCCATCGAGCCGACAATATAGTGGAATAGTATTGTATAATAATAAATCAACCTTTGGCCGTTATTTGACTGGGTTCATTGAGCGACAACATACAAAATAAATCATTAAACAATATTTACGGAATAAGGGATGTGTATCAGTTTTTTCCAGTTGTATAATTTACACTTTTTACTTCGTTTTAACATAGTAAAATATATAAACACCGTTGAAAGGTTTCATTATTTTTAATTAATAATATCTAATATTACCGATTCAATTTTACCTGTAGGTTTGAAAGGTCATATTCTTCGTGCGCTTCAGATGACATCACACAGCACGTTTAGAGTTGACACTACGCCTGATATCACAGAGCATGCTATGACTCATAACATGCTCTGTGACGTCGGGTCGATCGGACCAATGGTGATGCGTTTCGAAAATTTGAACTACTCTCGCACTTATACTGTGGTTTATTTTTTGGAGTATTCGAATACAGTGCTCACAGTGAATATGTCCGGTTTAAAATTGTATTCACCGTCAGAACGATATATACACACTACCAAAAATAAACCGCAAATTGTACGGTTTTTGTGCTAATGTCAGAGAAATCAGCTGATTGTAAATTCTTAATAAATATAAGTATTCTGATGAAGTTTGAAATCGTGATTTATGTTAAAATCGCGAAGTGTAAATTAGCAAAACACTGCGTAACTATCTATTCCCTGAACATCAAATATTACATGTCAATTGAATTTGCCGTTAGCACACACGCTGCACTATCACCTCGTTCTGTTGAACATCGTATTCACGCTACAAGAAAGCTACAAATGACGTCACACCACAAATATGTACGGAGATTGTCACATTTTGAACCGACTTGCAGCGTGAATAATTCAAATATAGTTAATAATCTGAATTTTAAACCATAGCATTGTTGTCCACTTTTTCATTGGTTTGACAAAATTAATAGTTTAGGTGTAATGTCAAGATTGTAAAGTCTCGGAAGTAAACAAAATGAATCAACTTTAAATCAATTGCATATTCCCTATTGGTGGAACTACAACCATAATATACAATAAGAAATATTGTCATCGACACGACGGCTACCAAACATTCAATAAGTATTATGGAGTGCAATAAACTTAATAGTGTAATAGAATAGGAAATGCCCTCCCGATCACAATCACCACAAATACTGTCCCGTATATTTTCACTTGGAAGACATAACATAAACATTCGTATTTAATAAATTAAGTTGTTTAACACTAACATTTTAATATTGCCATGATAAAGCCAAACATCTCGAGGCCGCGTTTCCTTAAAATACAAACAAATAAACAGTTGATTTCCTTCTAGCGGGAGGGCTGACAGTCTCAGTTACAAATGGGAAATGGGAGCAATGCCGCTGCCAAAACTGACTTAAATTTCGTAATAATACTATATAGTAAATCACACATCTCTCGTACACGTCTTAATTTTAATTTGTCATGTTAACATACTACGACGCGGCTAATCTAATGAGGTAGCCGAAAACAGTGCGCTTTGTATCATCCCGCTGGACTTGGAAAATTGTGAGTACTTAATTTATCAAATGGAATCTACGTCACTTCAAAATATGGTCGTAAGTGTTTAAATCACTCAAACTGACTAAAATTATCTGAATTTTGCAAAAGTTTTTATTCTGTTTACGGTAAAATTCAAATTCCAAATATTTATTCAATTGCGGGTAGTTGAAAACAAGTAACCTGACTACATATTTTACATATTACCCGCATTTTATTTAAAATGCCTAGTTTTATACGTGTTATATTATACTAATTGGAATTTTATCGTAACCATATAAAAACTTATTTTAGAGAATTTTAGTTAATTTGATCGATCAACAGAATCACTAGTGATGTGAATTTATGTATTTGTTACTTACTACCTATCTACCTTTATCAGAATTTAAAATATAATTTATCAACCGCCGATTGTCCTTATTTAAGAGTTTATTACACCTAAAGGCAGGGAACTAGTGTGTACTTAACACTCGGTTTAGTTTTAAGGCGCGTATACCTATACAAGCGTTTTAAATGCGACTAAAGGCCATTATAAACAACATGACAATATTTTGGCAGCAGCATTAGGTGTATTGACACAAGTAAAACATGAAGTATCAAGATTACTCTATAATCAATAGTCTTAAGATGGGCTTCCGAGTATGAAATAACCAACTTGCCCACTCTTTATAATCTAAACAGCTAAGAGATAAATGTATGTCACTGTAACACCATCAGATAGTACTATTTGAAAGCCTGATATCACACTAGTCTTTACACTTCATGTTTCACTGTTGACAATTATTGTGTAGTGTAGAATGGTTTGGCTACAGAGAACCGGCCGCGAAGCTGGCGGAGGAGTTGCTGTGTGCTAGAGATAACATCGAACCGGAGAGAGATTGCTCTTCCTCGCCGTACCCCTCCCGGCTGCCTTCAGCTATTGCCAATGCACTGGAAACATACAGCGTGATAAAAATGACACTATTGGTGTTTCATTCAAAGAACACTGTGATATGTTTTTTGTTATGTATAATCATCATTCACTTATCATACTCATTAACATAGCAGTCCACAAAGCAAAATATAGGAACAAGTGGAGGGACGCAATGAAATCCATTGCACTTCGTGAAAAAAGTTACGATCCTCATCTATGAGGGAACGACTGAGGAGGAGGACTCATCATTTGTTGAAAATTAAAGAAATTATAAGTTGTGATATTAACAGTAACCGATAAAAGTGATGAGTATTTATTTAATCATAACGAAACACACTAATTACTGGAACAAGAACCTTATCTCTGATAACCAGTTGATAAAGAACTACAATGCTTATTTTTTAAGAGTACAACAAGTTTGGTAATACTTTTAATATTAATAAAATATCTACATACAATAAAATAGTATTTCATTATTTTAAAGAAATATAATTTTAAAAAGGATGATTGTATTCTTTAAGCTCTGCTACACAACATGATAGATTGTTACATCTTAATACACCACTATGATGTGCTAAGCTATTCACCTGATGGTGAGTTTGAAGATTATTCATAACACAGGATCCTACAGAGCTATGACAACTAATATGTACCCAAAAAAAATGTTTCCCGTCTGTGATTATAGTTATCACCAGTTATGTGCAGATTCATATATGTTTACAGGTATTTAAATGCCATGGTGGTAAGGTACTTTCCAGTATTCGTCTGGGTAGCTACAACCATCATGTATGAAAAAATGTCCTCAAACCCATAGCCAGTGACCTGGAGAGCAAGTCAATATTCTAGGCCCAAGGTGATTTCACCTTCGACCACAGTCACTCATAAATTATAATAAAAATAATCATGTTGGTCTCAATGACGGTTAAAAATGATTTTCTATTTTTAATTTGGGCAAGCTACAGTAATAACAGAATTAATACCACCTTGTCGGATATTGATCGTTGAATAGTGAAAGAATTAAGTGTTACCTGAATCCGAGCCTCGCGCTCTCGTTATCGAAATGGTCGAGATCCCGCTCGTGTTTCTCGTGAAGCATCCGCGTTCGTTCCGCTCGTTCCGCCACGAACTGGGCGCATTCCGACTCCATCTGGGGAACACGAGGGAAGAACTGAAGAATATATTGATAGAAAAATACACATGAGGTGTATAGTTTAAGTAAATTGCATTTCTGCCATAACTGAACAAAATAATTAAAAAATCAATATTATATAATATATAAAGAAGGTAGATATCGAAAGAAACTCATAATATAGCCAAAGCAGCATGTCAATTGCAGTACTTATGCACTTGCCACAACTGTAGGCCATGTACTTTTCTGTGATACTGTTTCTCAGGTCTCCTCCCACATCACCACAGGTTATCTGTACATATTATTTTTGGTATTTCATACATTAGATATATTTAGGTACCTTCTGTTCTAGCAGCGCTCGCCTCACCGCTACCCTCTCCTCGAGCTCGCGTCGCTCTCGGTTCCGCTGCGCCTCGGCCTGCATCTTGCTCTTGCTCTGGTAAGCACTGAGCATGTCCAGCTCGTGCTCCAGCTGCATCTTCAGCTGCTGGCATTCCATCTGACAACATCCAATACACTACTTTTTATCATTGCTCTAAGCGAAAAAACCATAGATTTATTATCGCTTGTTTAAAAATGGACTGAAGAGATCTCTAAAATCTTTTGAAAAATACGAAACTCCTGCGCCCATTATTGCTCATGTCTATCCCCCTGATAGTTGGCCACCATTATGTTTCCACGAATCCATGTGTTAATTAAAGTAATGTTGAGTAACCTCGATGTTTCGAAAAAATTACCTTGATGGTGACCAGGAGAAGACTGGAATGGGGACTGTCTATATCTTGAGAGTAGGCGTTTTTCTAATTTTTAAAAGTCTTGGCCAATAAGGATGTTCCATTTCGAATATAAAGTGAACTTTGAGTTTTCACCAAGTGTCATAATAATGAAAGTTGTTTTATACATAAAGAGTTTACCGACTCCGATCACTGCTAGCACACTGTTCCTTCTAGCATTCACTGTTCCTCTATTTATATGGTCATACCGTACATAGTTAGTTCTTAAAGCCCTCAATGCTACATAGTAACACTTATAATTATTCTTCTTCTCTCAGCCATGGGGCGTCCACTGCAAGACATATATAGCCTTCCCCATATAGGGGGGATTTGCCAATACTCGCCACGCTTGGCAGGCGGGTTGGCGAGCGCAGTATGATTTTTAAATCCTCAAAAGGCGCTGCTGCCCACCTTCTGGTACATGATCCCTTAGCCGACTCTTACGGCACCCACGGCAAGAGATGGGGGAGTACTATTCTAGGCCTATACCACCACAGCCCATAATTATTAGTTAGAGGCAATATTCATTGTGAATGTGATTGTAGCAGAAAAAAACAGCAATAACATTTGTATTGTGGTGGTATACATTAACACACTAAGGATGAAATCTATAGATCATGATTGGAATTCGCTCAGTTATTGCTTATGGTGAACTTTGCTAAGAAAATACTTAGTGTCAGCTAAATATGAGCATAGTCAAAGTAAGAATCTTTTTTCCCTATGATAAGGAAAAGGCGTTAGTATATTGCTCTTTACTTTAAAATTACCCTCTCATTTATTTCAGAATACATATGTAGCACGTGTAACAAAATGAAATAATTTGTTTTATTATATTTGTCGATCTTAAACTTCTTTAAATTAAAATCAAATAAAATATAATTAGGCGATTTATCTTTTAAAAATTTTATACACAATTTTTTGTGTCACATCATATGCTTGCTTTGACGGAAAAGTAGAAATGAAATCATGAACATTTTTTATTCATTTGTTGCGATTTAAAGTGATTTGACTTATTGGTTCGTGAAGTATATACAAGAATCATTCCTTTTCAACCAGTATCAAAATGTTTGACAGTTAATATTATACCAAAATCCTGAGTCCCTATATTGTACGGCCAATAATCCGTGTACACCCGACAAAGCCTCGTTTGCACGATCTAGTGCAATCAACTAATCGTAGGACACAGACTATAGACATGATCTTTCAGAGGATTATGACATGTCCCCAAATCTCAATAACCTCAATTTAGAAAAATGTTTTAAGGTTATATGCATTGAGTTTATATTTTGTGACTGCTCCGTTGCTGCGGGAAGTGCAGCCTTTTCGCCCTTGCGTAACAAAGCACAGACATCAAGTGAGCCGTAGCGGCTGAGGCCAAAAAGCTGAAGCTGCGGAGGCGAACGGGGGCTGCTCTCCCTCCGCACGTCCGGCTTATTATATACACTCTAGGGGTAGGGCCGACAAGTACCAGGTAGAGTCAGGGTTGGCAGATTTAGTTTTCATATCATCACAAACACGAACTGAATATCATATTTATTTGGATGTCTGTGGCTACTGGCACAAGGCAAAGGAAGCATCGACTTGAAATAGTCTATGGGTGGTACACGAATTATTGGCCGTGCATTATTGTCTCCCAAAATCCTCACCATTTGACTCTCGTCGAGCCTGACGGTCTGTTTTTGCAACATTTCAGTGATGCTCTGGTCGTACTGCTCTCCTAAGAGTACGAGCTTACGTCGCTTTTGGTCTTTTAGCGACTTTATTACTTCTTTCTGATGTTCCTGTAACAATAAAAAGGCATAGTCACTTGTTTTTACTAACAGTTACTATTTAAAGTTTCCTATTGTACTGTTATACACAATATTTGGTGGTATATTATTGGTAGCATTCAATTAATATATTCTTTAGCTTCTAGTAATATTTACTGGTATGTATGTATTTACGGATGAGTATCTAGGCTATGTATTGACATATGATTAATATTATATTTGTAATAACTTTGTCTTAAAATTGATTTGATGATAATCACAGGCCAAAGCCAAGTGTCCCGACAGTTTAGGTAACTAGAGCAGGAACTTATCTGTTTTAAATGAGCTAGGAATGTATGAGAGAGCAGAGCGATCAAGGATAGGTACGACGTTGACAGTGGTAATGGTCAGAATGAGCGGGTGGAGAGCGGCGTAGATTAGCGAGCTGAGTTCACGCGATACTACGCGGCATCAGGAATTTAACGATATCAATTCGTATATAATAAAGCCATGAATATAGCAATAAAAATCCTCAACGTTTTTACAATATGCCATTATCTACCCAATAATTTAAGTTTTGCCTCACGCCATATATTACACAGTTTATTAGTACTAATGTTTTGACCATGTTTTTTTATTACAATATACATATAATATGTATATGTTATTTAGCTATCAATGATTCAGACAGACACATTCACAGAAGAACTTTTGAGGTTTCTTAATTCTTTTTCGTACTCCAGACATATAAAAATGATATCAGAGTGTGGGACAGACAATAGTTAAACATGGTAAACACCTTCCAAGCTCAGGAACGATGATTTTAATACCGCTGCTTAGCAGAGACACTCTCAATGAATATAAATGTATATTACCTTAGGCGTGGTCTGCAACATTAACGCCTTCAGCTCTTTATATTGGCGCGTTTGTGTCTTGCATGTTTCGCGGAACTGCTTGCGTATCTGCATTTCTTTTTGCTGTAATGATAACACAAATATCATTACTATTAGTAATACACTGATCCTCGGTTTACACATTTATTATGTAGAGTTTGAAATTAATATAATAGGAAAAAACGAATACTCAAGATTTTTATCTTTTCACTTCTAAGTCTTTTTTCTCAAAATATTTCGACCTAGGTTTCGGGCATGTCCGATAGCCATCATCAGGTGAGTTTACGCTGCCAGATCGCGGCGACCATATAACGCACCCGAAACCTAGGTCAAAATATTTCGAGTATAAAGTTGCGTAAAGCCGGCCGCCGCCGAATTTTGTTCAGTATTTTTGAAATGTGTACTTGAAATCTGTAAGATTCTTGATATAAAATTTACCTTGAGACTCTTCGGCTGTTGTTTGAGTTGCAGAGCATGTTTCTTTCTAAGCTCATGTTCCGCCCTTTGCATATATTCCCGTTGGTTAGCAAGCTCTGTAGCGTGCTGGTTCGATAACTGTTCTTCCCTGAAAGTATATACCTTAAAATTATTTCTTTTGTCACTTACAATATATTGAATTAGAGCGGCTCAATCAGGCGTTTACGTTTTGCATGATTTAGGGACAAGGACTTTAATATGTGTTTCTTTATTTAGAACAGTATACACATCATACAATTCAAGAAATAATACTTTCTAATGGCTATCACCAGTGTTGCAGCACAGTTCTGATATGAATACCTCTTACAAGTATTTTCATCATATATTTATATGGTGGTCAGACGAAAACCTTAATTAATATAAATATTTTGTCTAGCTAGGTGTTAGCTTGGCAGGCGGGGACTATGAAGTGCACCTTCGCTGTGGATTTACTCACGATGCCGACATCTGAAGGAGCCTGTGGTAGGGTTTGGCGATTTACTGGATTCCAATTGTTCAGTTGGCCAGCTCTCTACCCCAGAGCTATATACGCTTCAAAATGAATGTGTAAATAGTGTTTCAAATTACCTTTGCAGATACTAGGTTTTTCACGTCTGTCACTCTTGAGGTAGCTTGGGAGTCTGTCTAGTATCTAGTCTGTTATGCTAGTATCCATATCTCAACCTAATTGTTATTATTTTCTTAAGATCTAATGCAGCCGTTTTCAAGATTTTTTAAGATAATGGCGCCTATCTTAAAAAATCTTTATGAATATAAATGCTTTGCTAACTTGTTAAGTTCCTCGGCCGCATCTAAGGAAATTTCGCAGGGAAAAGAAGTGCTGGCAGAAGGCGGAATTATGGTTTAAAAAACCTAAGAGGGGTTTGGCTGCAGCACGACTTCACTTTTAGAGCTGCAGCCTCGAAAGTCAGAACTGCCCTTATGTTGTCCAACCTATGATAGGAGTGGAATTTTCAGGAATAGAAGTTAATTTGTTGGAAATTATAACTCAACCTGGTACTGCATAAAAGCTGGTTTCTAGAATAAAACTAAAATGTCTAAATGCATTAAAATTATGTGAATGTGTACCTAAGCGCGTGCACACCCTTCTGTTGCCGATACTCCAACTCTTGTGTTTTCTCATGGTGCCGTAACAACATGGAGTGTGCTTGTTCTAACTGCTGTTGCCGTTTGTTCAGCTCCTAGAACAGAGAGAATAGTATGTTTAACCGACTGCTAAAAAGGAGGAGTTTCTCTATCGTCTGATATTTTATTTTGTGTATTTTCTCTGAGTCCTCTAATATGCCTGGACCGATTTAGAAAATTCATTTTTTTGCCGGACTTACCAGTCGGTCCTATGATCATCAGGCAAGAATCGGATCATGGGATCTTGGAGAAATTGGAGGAACTGATATTTTGTACAGTTTTTATACTATGTGATTATTTATAAGGTCATACAGCTACTTGGTAGTGCCCAAAATATTGAGCAGCCCGTCTTAGAGCAAACTTTCCTTGATCAACTTGTGCCTGTAGCAGTAGGCCGGTGTCACACATTGATGGGCATGAATGGTGATTAAGCAATGGTGTTGTGAAGGACACGTCATAGTGACAGTGAGATGGTGAAAGGTGTGGGCTGCGCGACGGCCAGGGTGACACAAACGCTGGCAATTAGATGGCGCGGCGATGTACCTTTTCATATGCTGGAAAGGCAACAGATGACCTATTTGTTCGGGTCCTATCACACTGGTTTCAATTCCGTGTCTAATATAAAATATACACTTCGTCTGTCAAATTTTTTGTAGGAAATAGTTCAGTTACCTGTGGACTTTTGTACAATTGTAGATATTTCTCGTTTTCTGACATACAATAATTCTAAGTTTGAGGTTTCCGTATTCGATCACATCGTCGCTTGATGACGTGAGCTTAATGCGAACGATAATTTGTTGATATAAGAATTCGACATTTGAGGTGAGAGTGCTTCCATCGCTTGCAGCACGATGAGACAGTTGGTCGGTTGTGGTTACCTCCCGCAGCAGCTCCTGTTCCTTGTGGTGCAGCGCGAGCATGCGGCGGCGCCGGTAGCGGCGCTGCTCCAGCTCCACGTGCTCGCGCTGCGACCGCACCAGCCGCGCCTCCTCCGCCGCCTCCGCTTGCTTCAGGCTCTCTTTTTGTGACCTACAATACAATAGGATCTATGAATAAGGATATTATTTCAATTTATTACAGTTAGCAGTTGCTAACTGCTTATAGTTCGAGTGTTCTGGGGCGAACGAGCATCACGCTCGAGCTGATGTAAGCCCCTGGGCAAAGACGAAACGAATTGTGCATCAAGAAATATGAAGTGACTTAAATAGATAAAATATTTTATATCACCATGTGGAGACTATTGACTTCTTCCCTTGAACATTAGAGGAGGCTATTAACTTATAATAATACTTAAATAAAACTAAAAAAGAATTTGCTAATCTTGGAGATGGCACAAATTATTATTGTCCTTGGTCTTGGATAAGTGTGCAAATTTTTAAATTAATCCAACGTTTTCAAGGAGGTGAGTATCGAAGGCGAAGCTGAATGCTTTTGTAAAGGAATATAGCAACTGACAGTTTTTCAAACTTTATATTTGACACTAACAATAAAAACCAATACTCACTGTAATGTCGCGTCGCGTTGTCTTTTCGGCGTTGCGTCGTCCATACTGAGTTCCTTTTTCCACCTCTCTTTGTTGGCTTTGTATTCGCGCTTGCGTTGCGTTTCAAATGCTTTCTTTTCTTGTTCTTGTCGTGCCGTTATGTCCTTTATTAGCTTTTTCTCAGCGGCTGCATTCTGTTTATGCTTGCGCTCAAGCTCTTGAGCGTGTTTTGTCTGCAAAAGCAATATAGTCATCATGATCTTTCCATCCCTTATGCTATAATAATATGGTTAGTATTTCTAGAGCCAGCAACCTGCCTAAGAACAACACTCTTCTAGAATAACTTGTTTGGTAATTTTTCAAATACCATATTTGTGAAGTTGAATGCATGTTTGAGTATATGGATCTCAGTCACTTAATTCCTTATGCGACCGCACATGAAGAGCTGTCCTATTGGATACTTCTCATAACACAAAGTACAATGCATAAATATTAAATTAAACGGTGACTTGTAATATAGACTGCACACAGTCAAGTGGAAAACTAAAATGTACCATGGGCTCAATTAAATATTTCTGCAGTGTTAAGGTAATGCATAAATATTAAATTAAATGGTGACTTGTAATATAGACAGCACACAGTCAAGTGGAAAACTAAAATGTATCATGGGCTCAATTAAATATTTCTGCAGTGTTAAGGTAATCGCAAGAATTACTATGATATAGTTGGCATATCACCTGCAATCGCTCGAGATCTCTAGACAACTGTTGCAGTAACGCATCATATTCCCTGTCTAGTTGCGCTTTGTGCGCTTCCACGTCAGCTTTGCAACGTTCTTCAAGTTTCAAAAGGGCTGCTTGGTGTTCCCGCCTCATGCGCTTGTAGCCGGACATTTGTTCGTGCATCTCCTGAAAATAATGGAAAACTATAGTAATCTGGAATGCACAATACACTATAAGCGAGATACCTTGTCGCCTCAACATACAATAAGAAAAAATATCTGGTTTGAGATGAAACATCATTATCTCATATAATATAGTATATATTAAGTTTTGAATAATATGATTTAGCAGCTGACAATGTAACTGTTAATAACAAATTTGTTATAGAAGACGAAGAAGAACGAGGATAAAATGAGGACTGTCTGTGGAGTCCTACTATAACTTATTTAAAATAAAAAGAATATTTTATGGACTTGTGTAAATTATTCTAATAGCATGCATTTTCATAATCAAATTTGAATTCAGCAAATTACATCTTCTCTTAATTGAATGATATTTGCGATACTATTGAGATTTCTATTATTAAAATGTATTTTTTATGCCTAATTTCTTAGCGTTTTCTTGCACACATATATTTTTCTATAGAGCATGTGTTTTAAAATATCTTATCGTTTTTATATCTAATCAAAATTTTAATTGCAAATTTATGTATTAATTGCATATTTATATACATACAAATTTCGTTCCACAATATTAAGCCAAAGTGGACCAAATGATTTACTTATTTTCAATCATTGTTGAAGTCTACTGCAGTCAGTTAGTATCAATGAAATATTAACAGGTTATTTCAATTTCAATTTTCATACATAAATATTTAGAAAAAATATTAAATTATTAAACTATAAAACAAAGCTTTTAAGATTTACATATCCAAGTTACGAATGAGATATAAATACGCTCAAAGATGAATACTTGCATGAGTCAAGAAGCGAGCCGAGTTCAACATTGTGCTGGCGTCCTATTGCGTAGTGTGATGTTAACTGTTATCGACAGGCTGCGCGCACTTGACTTGCATTTAACACGCCAAAAAATAGAACGTCAGTCTATTTCGGTATGCGCCGCGGCTGTGCCAGATCGTATTGATCGTATTTATGTTTACCATATAAAAATAAATTCTTTCTCTGTCCTTATCTCACGCTTGGAACTACATGTTTTCCTCTGCCACTCTGTTCTATCTCTAGTCATCTCAGTGCTCACACCGTTCATCAAAATATCATTCTTCACGCAGCAGTTCAACCATACCTTCTTCAGCATTCCTCTTCCTATATATCCATCCATGTTAATGCTCAGAACTCTTTTTGTAATATGTAAACATATGGACCTAGACATTTTCTCATCAAATCAAAGCTTTATGCACACAAGTGACTCAACAATTCTATAATAAACATCACTGTTTATTATGCAGAAGTAACGTGTTTGTCCATGAGGTATTGAGCAGATACCTATGTATTATCTTATGTATTCTGTATAATGTAAAATAGGACTTCTTATCTAAATAATCCGTCCATGAGCCTAAGCATAGTCGTTGATAGTCTTCCTAAAATTGTATAAATAAATAAATGTTCATCATTCCTCCTCATGACATTCCCAAA
The DNA here is from genome assembly GCA_934044485.1 of Apeira syringaria. Classification (NCBI taxonomy): domain Eukaryota; kingdom Metazoa; phylum Arthropoda; class Insecta; order Lepidoptera; family Geometridae; genus Apeira; species Apeira syringaria. Next base: position 8,870,351 of record OW203658.1, on the reverse strand, counting down.
CAAAGCCAGTCTATTATAACTTCTCAATCACTGATGCTACTTTCAAGCTTCCTCTAATATGCTCATACCTTATCTTATCCATTCTATTCAACACACCCATATGCATTATTCTTTAATTTTATCTATTTCATTCTATTAAATTAAAATGATATACAATTGGCTGCTGTATTTTTATCAAAATGCGTTTATTTTTATATTTGTTATTCAAGCTTATCTATAGAAGTTGTTACCCTCGAAGACCGCGAAAGCGTCAGTGAATCTAAGGTTATACCAAGACAACGTAGGGATGAGATGGGACACAAAGAGCGTTTTTATTGAATATCACGTCATGTAAATAGTGTAAAATAAAAGATAGTAAACTGCTGGGATGGTTGCAAAAGCAACTATGGAAGAAAATAATTCTTCACATCCATTACAAGTTTTAAATGTTACCAATCAACATTTGGTATGATACAAATAAAACTTTTGTTGCAATTAATACTGTGTTGCAACCACTACACAGTATTAATTGCAACAAAAGTTTTGAAAATAATATTAAATTCTTAAGGATGACAACATTAATCATTATTCAATCTGAGTAATTGTCATCAGATCAGTTGAGCTTCTGCGAATAAGAATTCGGCGAGTTAAATAAAACAGGAATGTTCATTCGCATTCTTATTTACATTTTACTTTTAGATGATTAAATAAAGGTAGGATGGGGAAGATGGAATGCTTTAAAGTAATACTAGTTGAAATTAATAGGGGAGACTTTTCATGCCTAGCACATAATGATAATCAAAGTAATTTAATTAAGTAGAGTCCCACCTGGTTATGTTCCTTCTGTTGCTTGGTGACTATACTCGTGGTTCGTATCGTCGCGAAGTTGTTAGCTCCATGCTCAGACACCAGCGACATCGCCGCAGAAACGTTGTTGCTCACTGAAAACGTAATCACTGTTAGTGCATCCACACGCAGTGTTCCCCGTACCAAGTCTTTTTTTTACTCATTATAAGCTTACGTTTGACCACTGTCTCACCGGATGTTAAGTGACAACGCGGTCTAAGGTGTTGCACGTAAACTTAGAAGGTTGAGACTTGATGCGGGGAAAAAACAAGAGATTGGCCTAATAAATTGTCGCCACCACACATTTTAAATCCAACGAGATTTTGTCTGAAAACCAGCGTTGATGCCCTTCAAGATTCTGACATTCAATATTTTTGTCGAAACGATATGGCATTCATTTTTGTTCGTTAAATTAGCTTAGCTAGCTTAAATTTATCACCACGTTATATGGCGTTATTTTAAAGCGATGATATGCTAAAGGTAGGAGCGTCGGCTGTCAACCTGACGGACGCTGGATCGATCCCCACCAGCACGGTTTGATTTTCCGGTGATGACGAAAACCGTTATCAAATTCACAGCACGGTGGTAGGGTATTTTTCAGTACCTTCGTGGCTAGCTACCACCTTTTGACTTTAGCTGCCACCAAACTGTGTTGAGGCAGCAGTCCTTGAAAGCCAGTAAGCTTTGTAGTTCTAGTGCTGCTACACGTATTTTCATATCGTCACTGACCATAAAGTAAGATTGAACACTTCAAACGCTAGAACAAGTAGATCAAGTATTTTAAAAGTTTTCGAATTTATTCAATACAAACGTAAATTCAAAACTATACATCTAATACATCATAGAAATCTTTTCTGTTTTTATTATTAGTTTAGAAAAACATATAAAAAATGACAACATACCCCTGTGCGACTGCCGCCTTTGAGTATTCCTGTTATCGTCGCTCCCGTCTTGCTCCGTCCGCCACGTGGACGGCGCATTGACGTATTCCCTATACTCGTTCGCATGACGTTCCCTCTCTCTCTCCCTCTCCCTGGCGTCGCGTATCGCGTCTCTATTCGCGTAGTCATCGGCATACAGTTCGCAGAGCGAGTCCCGGTTGGCGTAGTCTCTTACGGCGTCCCTGTTCACGTAGTCGTCGTTCGCCGGCAGAGGGCTCTCGCTCTCTCTGCGTACGAAACACCAACATGAGAAAATCCACCGCCACCGTTTGCGGCTTTGGCTTATTCTGAAATGCAAATGCTCTAGTGCAACGTGCGGTATGGAAGCTTACGTGCAGTGTGTGTCGTTTCCCTTGGTCCCGTTTTAAACATTGCCCTTTTAAAATAAGCATTACTAAAATAACATTTTTGTCTTAACCTTCTTTGAGACTGGTAAAAAATCCACTAGCAGTGGACTCAAAGTAAGTATGAAGATGGATGGACGTATCGTTATCTCAGAACCGGCTAGGAGTTATGTTCTCAGAAATTTTCTCTCCGACCAACTCATTATCACTTAAGTGCTGAGGCTTGCGCGCGCAGCCTTGTACGATAAACTCTCAGATGAACTGCAAATCAGTTCGAACTGTTCAAAGTGAAGATTTTGGGGAGGACTACATGAGCTGGTTATAAGATAAAAATCTTGGACGAAATTGATTATAGAGGATAATATTATATAGGACAATATAATTGAATAGATATAATATATAAAAGAAATAAAATAATAATAAATAATGAAAAGTCTAGACAGACCTTTTTATTATTCTATACTAAACAGTGAATGAATATAACATGTATTACAGATTATTTTCATTAATTTGTTTTGTTTACTATATTCAGCTTTCTATTCTTGGATCTAAACCTTATTATGTAAATAAATTAAGAAATATGTATATAAATATATCGTGATGCGTTATTTTGACGCCATTTAAAACTCAAAAAGGAATGCAATAACCATGGGTGCCATGACTTTCTAACGTGCCTATGTGGGTCGAAGCGAAATCGTGTCAAATCAACATTGGTTTTGGTGTCGGTTTGGCCACACTTATAAATGGCTTTTATAAACTGAAGTTCGTCACGTGCTATATGATATACTGAAAGCTTCGCTAGTAAATGCTCACGAATTTATATATACATAGGAAATCTTCTAGACCTTTACCGTATATCAAACTCAGCATGCATTTAACAGTAAACATAAAAAATTATACAATATTTTTTGTAACTCTTGTGTTGCTAATAGCATGCTTACATAATTTCTATATTAATCATACATGCAGAAGTATGTTGAACAATAGACTTGCATTGTGTGATAGCAATGAATATCTACTTGAGACATATGCCTAATGAGAAACGTATATACGTTTGATCAAAATAAATAGGAAAATCAATTTTCCTCAGCAGTGGCGCAGTTTAATACATAATAAACCTAAAGAGAGGACTCATATATAAATGGTAAGCCGGCAAACACTTACGGTTTGACAGCAGTTATTAATCAACCGGTGTTCGGGCAGTATACATTCATACTACAGAACTATTGCTACATCACTATAACAGCAGAACTACACAAGCAAAGCTAAACTATATAACTATCAACTACATATTTTTAGCCACTCAAGACGTTTTATAGATTCCGGTGCACTTTCAACAAAAGTTCATCACACTAATATTCTAAAGCAGAAAGTTTGTTTGTCGTTTGTTTGTTTGATTCTTCTTCACGCTGAAACGGCTGAATGGATTTGCATGAAAAACGGAATGAAGATAACTCATGCCCTCGAATAGAATAACATATAAGCTACTCTTTATCCCAGAAAAGTAGGTATTGTTCCCGTCGGATAATGGAAGTTTCGGGAAACTGTAGTCCATGCGGATGAAACCGCGGGGCGCAGCTAGTATTAAATACAATTTACGAAGTGAAAAGTCGGAATTTACAATGTGACTGTGATTGTAAGTAATATTTTCTTATTTAATACCGTTCTATGAACTATAAAATACAGAATAGATTTTCTTCTATTTTCATTTTACATGCACTATTGAAAATGCATGCAAGGTAACTAAAAAAAAGATTGTCACAAAGAACCAAAACATACTTAGACTGAAGTTTAAATAATTTTGGAACTGTGTGGCACATTCTGCGTTTCGTCTCTCTCTATGAGAAAAAAGTAAGCTTGTCAACGTTGTTGTATAAGTGCGCCTGAATGACCCATTTTGCTCGAACTTATTGGGGAACCCTTCGCCCATTTTCTAGTAGATGAGAAATATATTCTTACATCGCAAGATACTACTTCTTATCTTTGTTACTCAATCACACGAGAACGAATCTAGCAAAATATGGCAGAAATAGATAAAATTAAAAGCCCATAAGATTAGAGAAATGGATAATCATAGATTAACTGTGCTTTTGTCACAGGTTTAAATTTTCCTATTTATGGGTAGTGTATTTATGTTTTGAACATATAACAATAACATACCTCGTTGGAGGATGCGAAGGGAACACATATTGGGGCTGTGGAGGATGCTGGTTGTGGTGGTTAGCATTTATCTGAAAGCATAAAACGTTGTGATGGAAAATTTGAATTAAGAAATTGTGAGGACAAAAACTGTAGGATTTTTTAATATGCCTCTTGACTTCATAAAACATGACTTCAACATTGTTTTCTTTAGCTCTGCATTTCATGTGCATGTAGCCAGTGTCAAGAATATTATTCTTAAATTTTTGTTGCATCAAGTTGTGGGCATTAGCTCGAAGCTTAGCTTAACTCGAAATTACCTCCCCATTTTCTCTTTGATTTAATAAATAGTGGGCACTACACTGAAAATATTTGGGAAAACAGAGAAAAAAAACGAAGATTAGCCATTTAGGCGATATTATTTCTCTTTTCTACACTTGTGCACTTTCACAGCGACTTAACGGTAAATAATCATAATAATAATAATACACATTATCACACGAAGGAACACTGTTTTTCATTAATAAAACAAAATTATAGACCTTCTTTAGCCATATTTCCCGCCGCAATATTAGGGTACATCATTTCTGTGCCTTTGAGGGACAAAATGTCAAAACAAATGTTACTCACAGGTACTTGCGGTCTCCTTCGCAAGCTGCCAGACGATGAGCTCTGACTGGAAGCGCCGGCAGCGCTGTGTTCTGACGTTGCAGAGTTAGATTTCGAACTGTCGCCGCCTGATCTCTCCTCTGCCGTTTCTTCACTGTCACCTGAAGTTGACATTTAATGTATGACCATATTGTAAAATAACAATAGAGCAGCAGTTCTATAGCCTGCGATTTCGAATCTCCGAGAAGTCTGAGCAGGACACAGTCATCGCATCAATGTCTTTGTAATAACGAAATAATCATAAATAATCGGATAAACGCACCCATTGCACATACATTAAATTCTCAATTTGGAATAAATGTCAGTTTGCTCTTTAGTTGTTTCACGCTTCTATACGATTTCGAAATGAATCGAGCAGAAACAGCAGATTATGCTTAGGAAAGTGCCTAAGTTTTAAAATGTTTACACTTGTCTTAAAATCGGCTATTCAAAACTGTACAGGTGCGATCACAAGACAATAGATCGGTATACTGCCAAGTCCTCAGGGGATAAATACTTGGTTAAATGGTTGTTGGAAATGTGCCAAAAGATTTTCTTTTTAGCTCCAGCTACTAATTGTCTCGATCAGCTGGCTGTTAAGAGTTATAAATATAGGCAAATACAAATTGAGTGTACAGAATTATTTTAGAAAATGTGTATAATGCTAATTAATGACGCGAATGGACGGATGTAACGGCACCACTCCTGTCAGAAGTACGGTTATGACTGCCGTTTTCGTATTGGACTCTTTAGCCACTCAAAAAGAGACTAAATTATAACCCATGACGCTGTATATATCTCTCGTAGATGAACAAGGTAATGTATGTTATGACGAGAAAGTTTTTTATTTTATTTTATAACGCCAATATCACTGTATATATAGAATTAGGTGGATTTTTATTCAAAGGCCATGTTGTACAATACAGTTTTCTCAGTTTCAATTCTATCAAGTCTCAATGGAATAAAATCCGAATGTAAAATATTGTTAAAAAAAATTGTTATGAGGGGACATATGCGACTGGACATATTTGAAAAATATTATAATTTTATGTAACAATAAACATATAATTATGTATCTATAGTTAAATATACACTTATGCAAAACTAACAATATATTGTTTCCCTTATTAGTAAGCAATGTCTCATAATGGAATTTTACTTACAAATTCCAACTAAATACTAAAAATAAATTGCAAAGAACCCAGAGTTTAAGAAGTGTAGATGATAGCTCAGCGGGGGGAGCGTCGCCTATCAAACTGACGGACACTGGTTCGATCAACAACAGCTGAGCTTCTGGTGAAGGTAACACCGTTATCAAAGTTTCAGCATGGTGGTAGGGTACTTTCGAATACACGCCTGGCTAGCTACCACCTTCAAGTTTGAAAAACTGTTACCAAACACATAGTGTGTTCAGGCAGCAGTCCTTGAGAGCTAGTGAGCATTCTAGATCTAGCGTGATAACATCTTAGACCACATCGTCACTGACCATCAAGTGAGATAGTGGTCATACGCTAGATCTATACAGTATAAAAAAAAGTGTAAATTAATTATATTTACAAAATAACTTACCAATAGCGCTTTCGTTATCACCATCAACCATCAATATTTTTTTCATCTTCCTGTAATTCAGATTGTCAAGATCTCGCACAGCCGCCTTCGTCCTCTGTATGAGATCCACTAGAACATTGGGCGAGCGCGGCCGAGAGATGAATGGGTGTGAGAGTAGCTTGGTGGAGGTGGGCCGGTCTGCCGGATTCTTCTGGAGGCACGCTTCTACAAAGTATCGAAATGTATCTGTCCATTCTGGTGCCTGTAACAAAATACACGAAATTACATATTACTTATGAATTTGAAGAAGAATATTTATTTATGACTTGACACGGTACCGCACCTACGTTGTCAAGTCATAAATAAATACTCTTATGAAGGAAAACACAGTAAGTAAATGAAGACAACAGTTATACATGTATGTCATACATTGTTCTCGTAAGTGTGTATGTTGGTACGTATTAAACCAGTGCTGGTGTTCTGTTAGGTCCCAGTTAAGTGACGCCTGCTTGCATAAATTGGATTTCCGAAAAGTAATTCAAGCGTTACTTTGCGTTCTATTCATTTCTTAAACCTTAACTCAAAATTTCTTCTATGTTTCCCCTTTAAAGTTGTGAGAACTTTATTGTGACTCTATTTAGAGATAAATAATAATCCACTTTGCGACATTATGCAATAATTAATAATCCACCATTATTACACATTAAAATGCGAAGAAACGATATTTTGTACATACGCATGGTATATCATCATCATCTGAGCCATACGACGTCCACTGCTGGACATAGGCCTCCCCCATTGATTTCCACAAGGAATACGCATGGTATATACTTACTTGTAAGGTGGGGGACTCGTTCTGCGCGATGTGATAGAGAGCAGACATTGCGTTCATATTGAAGTAGGGCGGCTTACGCTCGGCAAGCTCAATACAGGTTATGCCTAGCGACCACACGTCTACCTGTAAACAAGATGAGATTACATTGTTTCAATACTACAAAAAACCGATTTCCACTACTCATCCATAGAAAATGACATTTTCTTGACATTAAACAGAACCTTCACTTAATTTCAAACACTTTTCCATATTCGTGGTTTCTGGTAAACAATGAAACATTTTAGTTAAGGTGTTGTTAACAAAAACATGCATTTTATAAGTCAACTACTCTTAAACATAATTTTTTAACATATTTCTAATTCATACAATTAAAATAATAATTTAATATCACATAGGTAATTTATATTACCGTTTTTTTATATTACACTAGTAACAAGGAAAACATAAATAAAATTATTCTAAATGAACAATTTTAATTATATTTTCCTGTAATGTAATTTAAGTATCGTTAGTCACTCTCATTAGAATTTATGTAAAGAAATAATGTATATTACATTCATACATATTCCGTCCAAAAGCAATCATAATGATAATATGCAGTATTTTAAATTAACGAAAAACGTACAGTTATTGTCAAGATACTTAAAGATCAACATTCAAAATTCAATAAAGTTTTTTCTAATACAATACATTCATCATCATCACCATCATCTCATCCACAGGACGTCGACGGCTGACGATATGCCTCCCCCATTGATTTCCGCAAGGACTGGCTAGTCAGCGATCTTAGTCACGTCATCTGTCCACCTTGTATGTCGGCGGCCGCCCTATGCTGCGCTGCCAATCCGTGGTCTCAATTCGAGACCCTTTCGACACCAACGGTTATCAGTTCTTCGAGCTATGTGCCCTGCCAGTTAAACTTGCTAATCTGCTGGGCTATGTCGGTGACTTTCCTTCTTCTACGGATCTCCTCATATCTGATTTCATCACGTAGAGAAACACCGATTATAGCCTAGCTCGTTGTGCGGCTTTGCAAAGCTACTAAGCACATAGTTAGAGACCACGTTTCAGTTCCGTAAGTCATCACTGGTAACACAAACTGTTCGAAGACCTTCGTTTTTAGGCATTGTGGAATTTTGGACAAGAAGACGTCGCGGAGTTTCCTGATTCAATACATCATCATCATCTCAGTTATAGGACGTCTACTGCTGGACATATGCCTCCCCCATTGATTTCCACAAGGACCTGTTGAAAGCGGCCCGCATCCAGCCTTGATGATTCAATACAATATTTTTTAATAAATTAGGAACAATAGTAATGGGATCGTCTCACAGAATGCCAAACATTCTGATAAAATCTCTTTCCATTTGTCTTCTAACAAGTTTATTAACGATAGCGATCCGCCCCGGCTTCGCACGAGTAAAAAATTTGAAAACTAAAAATTATAAGAATTCCTAATTTTTATGAAAATATAATATAGCTTAGCGGAGGTAGAGTGGCTTCAAAACAGTGAAGTAATTTTTCAAATCGGTTCAGTAGTTTCGTAGCCTATTCAATGCATACAAACAATCAAATCATTCCTATTAGATGTAATAAACCATCACCATGCCAAAAACCCATAATAAAACTCAATCGAGATTAGCTCAAAATTTTCGCGTCAGAATAACCTTAATTAGAAATAGAAATATTTTTTATTCACCAAAAGATTATAACCTTAATAAACTAAACATGTAATTACTTAAATGTATGTATATATGTGTACTATATGTATAATATACAGTTACTAGACAATAAGGTTTAGTGATGGCTTGTGAATCCTGCACTAGGTAAACCTGTATCGCAGGAACCACGGTTAATTAATAAATTATCTAACTACATATCATTAATTTTATACATACGACGTATACGCACTGCTAAGAGTGGTCGTGGTCTCAATTTTTTCCCCTCACTCTTGCCGCACTAGGATTCCCTGTGTCGCGGGAGGCATGGACATAGATTATGACATTACAAAAAACATCCGAGGACACGGGACAAACATTCGTGCTCATCAGATAATTAGAACATCACTAGATATAGAATAGATATATAAATGATATTATTATATGGTGGCAGAAAGTACAGCAGTGGAAGTCCTATAGCTAAGATGACGATGTTGATGATGACTGTTATAGAATCAGACCGAAAGATTATTTTGATAATGAATAAGCTTGTAGTAATGAATACTAACCTTCCCATCATATTGCCCTTCATCCATAGCCAAGATGACTTCAGGCGCCATCCAGTAAGGCGTGCCGACAAAGCTGTTCGCCGGGCACTTGATACTAGCACTGCCAAAATCTGCCAGTTTCACAGTGCCGTTCTCTGTGAGTAAAATGTTGCCAGCTTTTATGTCTCGGTGGATTCTTCCTAAGCTATGTAGGTAGGACAGGCCGGCGACGACGCCATCGCATATTGCCGCTATTTCTTCTTCACGCAAGGGCCGTTTATGTACCTGAAATACAAAACAGCAGTTATTAGCTAAGTCATATTTAGGTTTTAGTTTATCTAAGTGGCTAGGATCACGAACTACAAGGACCAATTAAGTTTCTACTTAAATGTGGAAATAAACAGCCAATCGCACCGCGCCTGCGCAATGGGTATCTAATCCAATCCTCTTGACACTGACTCAAACGCCACAGCATGTTCAGACTTCTTCCTATTAACACTTCATCAAAAAAAGGGAAACGAATATTTCTAGACTATTAGAATAACACACAAAGCCCCAAACTACTTAACCCTAATAAATACAAATACAGCGCTGGCTTGTCGACAACACGTTTTATAGTTTTGGACCGTTTTGGAGTTTTTGGACCGGAAGTAGAAAGGATTATTATCGAAATACATAAATCTAAAGACGATTATAATTATATATTAAATTGGAACATATCAATGAGTCTTGAATTGGAATACTTTAAAGTATTCCAATTCAAGACTCATTGATTTGTTGAAATGGAATACTCCTTGAATTGGAATACTTTAAAGTATTCCAATTCAAGACTCATTGATATGATCCAATTTAATATATAATTATAATTGTCTTTGGATTTATGTATTTCGATAATAATACTTTTTATTGTATATTCTAATTTAAGCGTTGACTTATAGTCTACATTTATATAATTTTGACATGTAAACAAATTTTATCAAATAAATAACTATGAACTACATTTTGCCAGATTTTACACATACGCGGTTTTTGAAGAAGCATAACCCATATTTTTTTTTAATTTACCGAAATACCTTACAAAACTTACCAAACATAAACACAAAATAGATAAAGTTCGGAACCATGTCAGAGTTGTTGCGTAACACAAAAACAGGAAATGAGTTGACACTGTTACTACATATATTTCATATCAATTTGCATGGCCTCTATGCATCGGCATGCTGCCTGCATTAATTACGAGTGAGAGGTGCTATGAGGTGCTTAATTATGTATAAGGTGAAGTATGCATATCTAAGAGCATACAATATTCTTATGAATAGTCCTCGGTAGCATCTTCACAATAGGAAAGCCAGAATCTAACAAAGTCGTAATAATAGAAACAAATAATTTTAAGTAAAATTTCTAAGAATTACCGGGGATTTTTATCTATAATAAAATGTCACTTTGCCTCTAATCTCATCGGTACTTTCATCCGAAGAACCTCATTGAATGAAGTTCATCTCTATTCTCATTAGTTGGTTCGTGTTTGAACCACAAATGAGCCACCATTTCATAACGGGTAAAGATAGCCGCTACGATACTGCTGGACTCGGGATCCATTTAATATTCCTTGGAATCCAGTCCACGTGTTTCAAAAACAATACTAATGAGAATGTATAAACCGATAACTTATCGGGATTGCTGATACAAGATTTAAGCACAGATTATTTGACGTGAATTTGCTTTGATGAGTCCCTGGTTTCTCGGCACTATTGAGCCATGAAGCGATAAGAATCTTCGTGGACCGAAATGTGGCGACTCTACTATTGTTTCTTTTAAAAACTTCAGTGAAGCTAATGCAAGGTATAATAGGATTATAAATATACGTCAACCGTGCTATTTGCCATGGATTTAACTGAGACAATTTCTAAAGAAATGTTAGGGAAATCCACTCTTAAAACAAAAGCAAAACTTTAATGAGCATATAATAACTACTTCATCATATATGCCTTTTAGAGACTCAAAATTATGTTACGACCATGCTAAAATTTACATAGCTTGCGTGTGTTATATTGTACTGCGATTAAATGTAAAGCTCGCCACGAAATACTTAGTTGTGGGTCCTAATTTGTGGCAAAGTTACATCCGTTCACACAATTACAAAACAAACAGAACGTTAAATATAGATGACTCAATAAAACAGGATCGCCACTCATTCGGTGCAGTTTTTCTAAGAACAAGTGACGTCAGATCACAAATTAAGTTCAGTATGAGTAGGTATTCAGGATTTCGGATGCATATTACTCATTGATATTCGAAGAATGAATGCGTGAAGTGTCGTTAGCTTATCGGTGACGCCAAAGGGTTGGTCTACGTAATAATAAATGCCGCAATTGTACGGACGTAGGTATGGAGTTATTGGATGAAAGTAAAACAGTACTTATTACGTGACGTACTGGTCCATTAGTTAGTTATGCCCATTTAAATGCAAGAAACAGGATGAACGGGCCGTAGTAATAAGACCCAGTGCACTTCAACTGGGGTACTAAAAGGGACATTTATCCGTACATTTTCAATATGTTATGATTTTTCTGGTCAGCTCAAGTTTAAGATTAATGTAACTTGATCGAAACGTCGAGGTAAATAAAATATCCTCAGTCAATTCCCGTCAATAATATTTTTTTTATTTATATAACTCGTTTTAGCAAATTAAGTCAAACTTAATAAGGCTAATGAGGAATTAAGGCCTTAAGTCTAGATCGTAATTGAATGATGTACATGTACCAAAATGTACATCATTTAGAACAAAAAAACAAAATTTGGTATATTTTAATATTTAGTGTTTAAAAATTTTACGATTAAACAATACGAGTGAAACCTATAAATCGATTTTATGTGGCGCATGCACGAATGAACGCGTCACTATCGAATTCGTACCATATTCGTATCGCAGTGTAATACAATCACACTCAGTACAAACTATTATTTTATCTCGCACAACAGAGAATATCGGTGCGTTATTCAATTGTTTACACAATGGATGAGCAAATAACGGCCCATGAACAGTTACAATTAGACCCGCAAACGTCAGCCCAAAATAAAACAATAAGGAAAAGCTAATCATATGTCACACGTTCTCACAATGACTTCATAAGAGAATAAAAACGTTTTGCTATTTTATACATTACTTGCAATAAATATCTATGTTCCTATTATATTGAATATATTCTCGATATAACCGATTTGAATACCTATAGATTATATCAATTTGTTGCATATAAATGAGTCCAGAAATAATTATATTTCGGAAAAAACGAAAATCGAGTTATATACGTGGCTCTCCGTAGATTCTGTTTTTTTTTTGTATTATAGGCCTGCGTGGAAAAAGTTTGCCCATCCCTGGTTTATACGTTGACCACAAGAATACTTTTAACACAAGTTATACATATATATACATGCTCCATGAACTGTAATGACAGACAAGCTTTGACCATAATATACATAGCAATGGGGCTTTTATCGTAACTGGTGACTATGTATAATGATTATCTTCTGTGATTAACGCAAGAGTATTATATCTAGCATATTATTAATAAATATTACTCAATGTCTTCGAGCCAATGTTATCACAAGATACGGATTTACGGGCTATTGCAAAATTGATAATAATTTAAATAGCAAATAGCTTACGTCACTGTTCATATCGCCTTCGTTTAAACAATTGAATAACGCACTACCTTGTGTCAGTCATCGTATACAGCAATAATAATTGTGTAATGCACGTACCGTCAGACAAACTATCATATCTCTGTATCATAGATTTTAGATGAGTTAGTACCTAGTTGAATTGTTTCACGTTGCTATACGGCTGCGCTACGACTTCTTGCTTATGCTACTGATAAATGACAGTTCGTACTGAGTTTAATTTTCGTAGGCTCGATACAATGATTATAGAAATTCGTGCTTTACCCACTGTTGTACAAAACTAATCATTTGAGAATTACCTAATATCATAATATTTAAAAGTAGTAATATTATATAATTAATGTTTACGAAAATTCGGTTAATCACGCAATAATAATGGTCGAGATCCATATACCTCCTAACCTGGTCACCAACAGATTCTAAAACTGTCGAGCAAAACCAAAAAGTGACAGGTGCTCAAAGAGAATAGACGCCAAATTAGAATCATTTAATTGCATTTTCATTACAGCCGTTAATATTATCGAATACTTTGCTTTTATGAACATGTGTTCGCTGTAAACCTGAAGGATGGCAGGACATAATTAAATACAACCATGGCTAAGACTAAACTCATCTCGACTAGTCGTCGATTAGTCCCATATAGGGGGGGATATGCCAATTCTCGCCACGCTTGGTAGACGGGTTGGCGAGCGCAGTATGATTTCCGATCTTCAGAAGGCGCTGCTGCCCACCTTTTGATACGTAATCCTTTAATCGACTTAAGGCGGCACCCTCGGGACGAGATGGGGAAGTACTATTACGTACCACCACGGCATACGATTTAATTAATCTTAATATAAGAATAATAAAAGTATACAGAAATAAATTGAGGACAAACTATAAAACCCCTCTTTTTGTAGGAAGTTAAAACAGGTTGGGCAGAATTGAGACCACGCAGCATTCAATTGTGATAAAAAAAACTTCCCGCTTTTGTTTTAACCTGTTCGCTAATGCATACAAAGAGTTTATCTAAAAATATGACCATGGACACTCATGCGGCTCGCCAATTTAATGCGATTCATTATATTCCTCGTAATACAAATTAAGAACGAAATGTACTCATTTAGGTCACTGAGTTGTACAATCAAGCTTTGTTTGTAAATATACAGATATCATTGAAGAATAATAGTTTCCAAAAGTGAAATAAAAAACCAACCGAACTACAACATAACTAATCCTGTAGGAAAAAGGGACATTAAACTAGTGCTTTGTAAGTCCTTGATAAGTGTGAAAATCACGTTAAGAAATTCCGTTACAGAAGCTGAAAAATTATGTTAATAAATAAATAATAAAAATATGTTGTTATTCGCTAGGTTCATCTCATCTATACTATGCTCGGTAGGGTAGCAGCGAGTACATCTCATCTTACGTACATAACGTGAAGCCTGTTTCCCGGACGGTTAGGCAGAGGTCACGGGTTTCTTCCTGGCATATACTGCCGGACATATTCCGACTGTGACGGAATTGGTTAAAGAAACAGTTTATTTATTATTGACATGTGACAGCACTATTTTGATATATGACTAATATTTGAATACTGTCTGAAATGCTACTTGACTAATATGTTTGATGTAAAACTAAAAAAGGTGTATATATTATTTACCTCTATGATATCGGAGGCAGAGCCAACGCAGTACTCCATAACAAGCCATGCTGTGTGTTCGCGCTTGTAGCACCCCTTGTACTCAATTGTGTTCGGATGTTCCAATTGTTTTAGAAATCTGCAGGATAAACATATGAATTATAGGATGATTTGGTAAATTGTTGTCAGTCTTAATTGTTATGTGGCACACCGAGTTTCAAAACAGCAAAAATTTCATCATATTATGTACTATAATTGTATTTATTAAGGGTTTTCGTTGGAATCGAAACAGTAAAATCGTTGCCGAGCGAAGATTTTCCTAGATCCTAGATCATAAAAACTACTCAACCGATTTTGATAAAATTTAAATGGGACCACCTCGGAAGCGTATTCTACAAACAAAAAAGGAAACTTCACAATTGGTCTACAGCTGGCGGAATAATCAGTGGCGAATTACATAAAAAACTTCCTCCTTTTTGGACTCGGTTAAAAAGTTCCTCAGAACGTTTTGAGGCAAATAGGTTTGGGTTCAGCGTCAGTGTCATATGCCCGATGCTGATTTTCAACAAAAGCTTGAAAGGTGAAATTTGGCACGTCTGGAATAGCAAATAATTATTTTTTAACTTTATATATTAACTTATTATATATATTAACTTTTTATTTGTAAAATTTAAGGTAACGGAAAAATCGCAGGGAAAACATTCAAATGTTAAACATGTACATAAGAAAATACACGCACATAGAAATCATTTCCTTCATACAGAGATACTAGCCCTTGTAGAGTAGTGTTATTTCACGATTAAATAATAAATATATTGTGATTACTGCGCATACGTTTAAATTAAGGCCCATATACATGTCTTAATAGTATTAATTAGTTTTATTCCCTTAAAAATCAGATCTTCATTCGGTATAATTTTCTACCTCCTACAACTATACGCTGAGCTATGAACGATTGAAACGAAAGGAGGATGGCAGAACCAGCCTTGCTCCCGAAAAACGAAAGGACAACCTGTTCATGTATCCTTTATTATATGAAAATTTATATTATATTTTTGTGGATTCCGTGAATAATTTGCATTATTTATAAAGTTGGGAATCAAAAGTTCTTTTATTTTATTGAAAATATTAGATGTCGTGTTTGTATTTTTCGAACGCACCCTATAGTTCTCATATCGCAACAAACATATTATAATATGTTTGTTGCGTTCGAATACTTACGCTCTGAAATTAATTGTTAATGTTACTCAATAAGTCATAGTGTAGTCAGCTGTTCTGTAGACCCGGACTGCGTTCATAAACACAGCCATGCCTAGTTTATTCCAGAATATAATATGTGATCTACATCTGTATCGCGATCCATGCTATATAGCTTTCTCTGTCTACAATGCTATACATGGATGACGATACATAGAATGGTTCGCATATGGACGTGTAGCTAGCATACTGATACAGATGATTTTCCGTGATAACTTTTGACTCCCAACTTCTAGGGAAATGATTGAATATACAATATACAATGTATTTATTGCTCTATCGATACGTGTAAGTTTTATTCAAGAACGCGGCTTATTTCTTCTAGGCTACAAATGTATGGGAGTCTGCCATCCTTCTTTAATATAACTTGCACTTTTATTTTATCCGTTTCTCTACCAGGACAAGATTTTGTTAAACCGTTACATTTATATTAAGAAACTAAAAATGGCGAAATTGTCCCGTTCTGCGACAAATACCTTCATTATGCAAACATTTTATTCGTTTTTGATCATTTGAGCTTGTTAATTATGTTATGACTATGAGTTATGACTTTATAAGGTTCTAACTGGTTTTAAGACCTGTTCTAGCGATTCGCAATAGTGCCAATAGTACCTAACCTACTTACTTTATACAGGATCTCCACGAAAAGGTTGGTTTGAGAAAGCGGAGAGGTTACATTTTAATAATGGAAACTGCCGCATTCATCCACTAAGTAATAGTGTCTTTCTTTTGAGAGATAAAAATCCTTATGCAGACAATTAACTTTTCTTATTTCGTGGGAAAATTCACCTATTCAGTGTAGCGAACGCAAAAAGACAATGTTTACACGTAATTTTATTATCATTAGCGGCGAAATGGTTCTTTAGGTAAATATTACTTAATAAAAATAGTTAGAAACTCGATTAAAACTTTAAATTGTGTTTGAATGGGGGTGGACAACATCTACTGAATGTAATAAGTTTACTGATAATTTATTTTAAATCATCAGATTTTAAGTAAAACTGCTATGTAAGAATATTATGTATATATAAGCTTTTTAAATACATTATATTTGTATCAGTTTTCAGACAAATCGATGACGTTCTAGAAAGATTATATGTATTATAAATGTCAAAGTTGCTGTTACGTTTTCATACCTATAACCAGTGGCGGATTTGCAGTCTCGGCCGCCCTAGGCACCAAGCCATCAGCCGCCATCAGCTATTATTAATAGCTGCTGAACATATACGTCGAGTCGAAAAAGTTTTATGACACGATTGTGGCCGCCCCTAAATTTGGCCGCCCTAGGCCCGGGCCTACCGGGCCTTAGGGTAAATCCGCCACTGCCTATAACCCTCAACATTTTTTGTTGAAATTTGGTAAAGTGATAGATGGGACATCGGAGAAGGGCATAGGATACTTTTGTCCTAGAATAAGTATGATTCCCGTGGAATAACTGAGGTATGGGGAAAACCATAGTCCACGCAGGTAAAACAGCAGGGCGAAGCTAGTTTCATATAAATAGATTGGTGGAATAAAACCGAGTTCTGATCAAATCGATGAAGTTCTCGATTAAAAAGACTAGGTTATGGGAATTGTCATCGGTTTACTTTGACCTCTACCTGTATCCCTACGGAAAAGAGGTGTCACTTCATGTATTATGTATGAGCCCGTCTGATTTTGAAACGACGAGCGCGACCTAATCCTAGCGATTTAATCTGGTGCGACTGAAAGAAGTAAGAAAGATATTCTAATGTAAGCATAAGGTTTACATAATCTATGGCATATAAGATGGATGATAGGAATGTACCGCCAGAAAGAAAGATATGCCTAATAATGGAAGTATAAAAGAGCCAGCTAATTTAAGAAGAGTATGAATGAGATAGTATGAGGATTAGATTCAGGTAAGACGAACAATAAATTGAAATACAAAAGGAACGAAATCATTTTTATTTACACTTACACTACAAATGTAGCTAGGGAAAATCAGTGTCATCTGCCTGACTATTTGGGAAAACGTTTGAAAACCTAGGCGTAATCTTACTGCTATTGTAAATGCGAAAGTTTAGGTGGATAAATATTCGTTACTAATCTCACACACTGATAAAGCAGTCTGCGTGCCTAAATTATACAATTGCCCCTACAAAACACTATTAAAAGTGTAACTTCTTTGGATAACTTTTTATTTTCATTGTAATAAAAAAAATTACTTCTCAATTGATTGGCACCATTGGCCAGCGTGGTAGGTTCTCGTGTTCCCGTGTCTCGCAGTGGGAACGTATTGGGCTGATTATGTTAAAAAGCCAGTAATAAAGTCGAATAATCTTTACTGCATTTTTTAAATTATTGGTGGCATATAACTCGATATGTTTATAATACACCGGCAGACCGAGGCGATATGGACATATCCATTGACATAGCTATATGAACATATCCTTGGCCATTTGACCACTTTTCCATTATAGAGCAACAGCCCAAGATAGCCAGACTTTCGTTATTTTATAGGAGTTTCACATTTCTCAGAGCATGTCCCCAATACAGATAAGAACGATCAGTGATCATGGAATTGGGATTGTGGTTACTTAGGCAGTAAAGGTGTATAAAATTGTACCTAAAACTCGTTAACGTATAAGGCTTAATATTTTTTTCGGAACAACAGAAATTATGTCATCCATTGCCGGAGACTTAGCACGGTTGCAATCCCCTGCCAGGCAAATCTTAACTTTAATAAATTATGATTATAATTTCGTCATAGTATAAGAGCTGGATTTAACAATCACACACACACATACAATTTTACATCTTGCCAGACCATCGAAAGTCTGCTATAGATACGAGCGCCAAGGCGCTAACTTCGAGTATGTTCACTGATTTCTTTCCCATTTGTGGACAGATTCTCAATTTTTTTTTAATTTGGTAGAGTATATTTTCAAGGTGGTCGCCTTTAAATTCCATCAAAATCGGTAAAGTGGATTTGAGTTGCTGTTTAATTGTATTATATGTATGTCCATACCTCCCGCGACTCAGGGGATACGTGAGTGTGCGTTTGTTTTGTTTTTAGAACCCTTTCCACAAAATGTTTCGTTTACGGCAGCGAAGAGGTGTAATAATAGTCATGGGAATTGCGGCTTTCTACGAAGTAACAGTGCCTTCCTTTTGATAGATAAACAATGTAATGCAAAGCTTTGTTTGGGAAAGGGCTCTAAAATTTACCTAATTAGACGACAACTTTTAGCAGTTTCCATGGTAAATCATAGACGTATGACTGAGAAATATTCATACCGGCGCGGCGGCTGGGAGTTATCGATCAACCCATGTCACTAGCCTGAGAAAACAGGTGCGGTTTTTGTATCCAGAAAATTAACTTTTCAGCGATTTGAAAACGAGTCGATCATAGTTTTCCTACAATTGTGTGCTAGTGGTATCCTTAAAGCAACACACATGCACATAACATTTTTTCAGCACTATCTGTGTGGATTTTCAACTATATTCATCCACATAGATAGAGGTAGAACTAAGAAGGTATGCATAACGTGACCATTTATTTTTTTTGCCAGTGCGGGAAATTTGCAGAATTATATATTTTAAAAAAAGTTATTAGTGTTTTACAAGATTTTTATTATAAAAGACAGAATAACACAAATTAATCAAAGCACTAAACACAAAATACCTAGTTATATAAGCATGACTTTCTAAACCTCATTAGTGGCGTGAATTTATTTCCCCTAAAGTTGCAGTTCGTGTTGTCTCTTCGAGCGGGAAAAATACATTTTAAATAATCTTTTCATCTGTTTGCAAAAGCGGGACTATGTCGACCTCGCTGGGGACACCGGGACAGTCAGCCTGAAAGCGGGACTGTCCCGCTCAAAGCGGGACGTATGGTCACGTTAGGTATGCATAGACCTCGTAAATAATGCCATGTTTATGAAAGGCGTAAGCACTGAGACGACAAGAGATATAAAGCAAAGAAGGAAAACTTTGTAGCGACCACATCTCCTGTATGGGATAAGGACAACAAGAAGAAATATATATGTATATGCAATTATTAATTCCGTGCTATATACTTAGAAAATCTGCTTGACAGAAACAGTTTAGTTTATCATTTCCTAATTGATGACACTAGTAGTCACAGAGTATGAAAAATTTTGTACAGTTTTAGCTTGTCTCTGTCTGTAAATATATTGTGTCATGCAATTGTGGATTAAAACAACAAGGGGCATTTTACTGCCCCTGTAGAGTGGCGTACAGGGGCAATGACATATTTGCGAGCTAGATGTCTTGTATTTACATAGGAGAGATAGAAACATGCAATAACAGGTCAATGTACAAAATTCTCCATGCTTCGCGACTGTACTTCAGTAAAGTTGCATTTGATTTTCCATTCTTTCAATGAATAAAATAAAAGCTGCTTAAACTTACTTAATTTCTTTTAATATGTCCTGCCACTTCTCCTCGCTCTGTTTCCCCAGATATGACATTTTCTTGATGGCCACAATCTCCTTTGTAAGATTGCATCGAGCATAGTACACGGCCCCGAAAGAGCCATGTCCGATTTCTCGTAGGTCTTCAAATATCTTCTCTGGGTCATGTCTGCTGAATAATTCGGCAATATCTGGGTCCTTGAGGCTGCCAGGACGTGGCATTATTATCTGAAAGAAAATTGTAATGTTAGATTTCGTAGCTAGGAAAAGTGATTTTTATATACTAAAATTATATGTATGTTACATTTTCTATTTTCATTACTTCTGACCACTCTAACTACACCCCATATCTATTATTCTCGGATTTTTAAAAAGATTAATCTAGATGTAGTAATCTAGTTGTAAATTTAAATTTTTGTACTTGAGATTCTAAATAAGTACTCAATTTCTTAAATATCCTGTTCCTAACTGAGAATATCTTCCATAATAATCTCTGGATTAAGTTTATTTATTTTATTTATTTATTATTATTTATTTATCAACTATTAGTATTCCCCCACCCCACAAACACAAAAAAAAAACTCTTGAATAAATGTAAGCCACATTTATTTTTTTATTTCTTTCTTTCTTATTTTCTTTCAATTGTTCAACATTTTAAATTTATAGCAAGATTAATAAAATTGTTACTTTATTTAAATCAATGGTTATCTCTTTATTATTTAGTGGTTTGATATGAGGAAAACCTAATGGCATATGTTTCATTCCTTGGGAAATAATATTTCCATTGTCAACAATATAATTAACATTAGTTGTCATATAACTTTGTGTTGTTGTGGTTGTAGTTAGAATGATAACAAAGATAAGGACAACTAGGTGGAAATCAGTTTTGATTTTTTTTCCAGGTTTTCTTTATGCTCAGCCTAAAGTGATATGAGTGATTCAGTGGTCTTTCTATTAAGATACAATTATGTCAAGTAAAAGGGATTCACATACTTGTAAATTTGTAGACTCAAGAGTCTACAAATGTACAAGTACGTGTACTGTTCAGTTTTAAGTTATTTTTAATACAGCTACATGTTACAATAATGTGGGAAAATCAATGTTAGTTGGAGATGAATAACCAGGTTTTCCTGCAAATATATCATGACCTCAATGCATTGATTAATTTGCAGTCTCATTACAGATAGTGTACGCTTTACTACCGAAAAACGACCCCTAGGGAAACCAGATAGGTGATTGGGAATCCCAAACTTTAAACTTGAGTCACAAATTGTTGTGTTACAAATATGGTACCTATTGCCTGTTTTTTTGAAGAAGTTCGGTAAAGCTATATGGATGATGGCCGTAAAAGAAAGTGTAGTAATTGAACTAAATAGAATTAGTTAAGTTTTAAGCATTCGTTTGTGCAATTTTAACGAATTTAATGATACGCCGATAACCTAGTTTGATATTATATATAATAAAATACCATCGATTATGTCATTACACTGCTGAAAGAAGATAAACAGATTTATGAGGCGGTAAGGATCAACCTAAGCGAATTTATCACGACACCACAAATCCCCCCCCCCCCAATATCAGATTATTAGCATGCATTTGACCAGTTTCATCTAATGTTGAATCATATGGTGGTTCCATAGTTTCCGGTACTGGTCACCTTCACCTATTCATTCATGGCTTAAAAATTCCAGGATAGTGAGTTGTACTTATCGAGAATAGTAGGATAGTAATTTGTACTTATTGTTATATGTATGTTTGTTACTTCTTCACGCTCAAACAGCTACACCGATTTCGATGAAATTTGGTAAGGAGATCTTTGAAACTCTAGATCAACATACAGGTTACTTTTATCCCCGAAAAGGTATAGTTCCCGTGGAATAGTTGAGGTAGCCGGAAAACCGTAATCCACGCGAGTGAAACCACGGGGCGCTACTAGTAATAAAAAATATAATTTAAAAAAATGAGTGGCTATTAAGCAAACTTGAATTTATATTTTGTTCATATTTAATTTTCATACCTATTCTGTAATTACAAGTCAATTGTTCTTCCTGTAATTTATTAGATTTAATTGAATAAATTTCCTATACTGGCCAATGTGAAATGATAGATAGCTTAGGGCTCTGGCTAGTTTGGAAGATTTGAGGCCACATTTAGGCAATATGCAAGTGGAACTCTTGATCAAGCTAGTTGATAGGTTAATATTGCATAGGTAAGCTTCCCTATTAACATATCTCATGCACACATTAAATATAATTGACAACTAAACTAAACATAAGCTAAGAAACCTTAGTACATTTATCTGTCTGACTATTTGTATAATATTCTAAGTCTTTAATGAGATTTTTGTAGTTTGAGTATGTGAATGCAAGACCCTTCTTATTTTATAAAATCTGAGGATTTCTCAGTGCATGCTTGCATTGCCAACACAGGAATAAGCTACCATGAAATTTGGGTCATTATTGGTTTGGCAGGTAACAGGTTGCAAAGGTATAATATAAAATACCAAATTAAATTAGTATAATAGTGTTTATATTTTTTTCTGTATAATCAAATCAATAACCTAATTAATTGAATTGACTACTTTATTATCTTATTTGACTTGATTTTTATAAACATTACTTGGGTAACTATTAGAAAAGATTACCTCAGTAGTCAAAAAGTTTTTACATTCCTCACAGTTGGCCAGACAAACTTCAAGAGAATTTATTAACTGAGGAATTCTAGCAGACATATACAAAAACTATAAATTTGAGTGCATCAAAAAATATTTAATTTATCCATATACATATTTACAGAAAAGAGACTCTATTGGAATTAAAGCCACATTAATTTATAAATAAAATTTAAATGATATTTTGGCAGCATAATTAAGATTGCAGATGTAAAAGAAAATTTAAAAGATAAAATATGTCATGAATATAAAAAAAAGGTTGAAAGAAAATAAATAAGAAATTTATAAAAAAAAACCTACATTGCATCGAAAAAAAGAATTACATTGCAATGAAGATATTTTCAAAATAAAAATATCATAATTAAAATAAAAAACCAATCAATCACCTTTCTTTACTTACATAATCTTATCTTTTTTTTATTTCATTTTTCTACTGTAATTGTATTGGTTGGTTCTCATTAAGAATAATAATAAATAAATATTAATCCTAAAGGGAATAATATCACTAAAAATGTTTCTGGATACCAATTATGTATATAAAAACACTTTTTTATTAAATAAAATACACATTCCAGTCATGCTTGGTACCCTTTAAAACATTAAAAATCATCATGTATTATCATTTCAGTACTTTTTTTGGTGTAAAAATTGCAATACTGTTTGGTAAAACTTTAAACACTTGTAGTGAAGTGGATAAAGTGTTATTTTATTGTTGGTATTCTCAATGTGTGATGTGTAGACACTTGAAACTTTTGGTACTTTACTTCTTGAACTTGATATTCATTTTCTCACAAGATTTTAAAGGTAAATAAATGGGTAAAGGAACATACCCATACTATGTGACCCCTATATTGGTTAATAAGTGAATGTCACATTTGATATAGAAATAAGCATTTTCAATCACATGCATGAACACATTTTTTTAGTCAAGTTCAGTTTTGGGACTGGTGCAAGTTGCCAAATGAAGAAAATGGTATCAGGGAACAATAAATCCACAGATTCATTCATAATTTAACCATGCTGGTTGCGCCTCAAATATTCTTTTCAAGTTGCTAAAATATATATATATATAAATATAAATGCCCTTAAGGCAACATGTTGACATGTATGATTCTATTTATATTTAAATCTTTTAAAAACGTTTTGGAGAATAGTTAATGATCAGCATTCAGCACCCTGCTTACATTACATGATCATATGAAACAAGAGAGTATAAGCAGAGATATACCGATGGCAAGAGCTTGGCAATGGCATGAATGAAATTTAGTGTGTCAGCACATATTACTAAGTAGTTAAGGCACGTACTGCTTGCGCCAGCTGTGAGCCGGCAGCGTCCGTCAGTTAATTAGAACGCTCCCGTCGCCTCGGGCCATCCTCTGCGACACTCGCTATCTGTAAAAGTCGGAAACGCTGTCGATAACACCAACCACGCCAATTCTAACTACACATACATGTCACATATTTAAAATATACAATGCATTATAGACAAGTTTTGCTAATAGACTTAAGAGCCGACGATACTTCAATAATTAAATTATGCGAGTACAAGAAAAACGGCACCACAACCCACCTCGATGTAACATCGTCACAGAAACATTTCAATGAATCCCAACGATACATGATTGCAACCTCTTTAGCCGCATTATATATCCATCCTAATAATTTATCATCAGTCATACCCTTTCCACGGGGCTAAGACAATAATATATTGCAAAATACTTGGCACTTACATACAAGATTTCGCTTCAAAATGGCGTTGGTGTATCGTGCGCAATGATGGATTTTGTTTCATAAGACACACCATTTATCATTTTCCATTACTTTAGTAATTCACTACAACATAATTCGATCACTTTTTATTAACATAAGCTTTGCTAAATGAAGCAAAATTAAAAATTTAATGAAAATTATTTACAACTTTCCCGTACCACAACATAGACAATTTTTTTGAGTGTGTATAATTGCCGGCCAGGGAATTGGCGCCCTGATAACTACCGACCCAATAAATACCACCCAGATAATTCATGACCATGTACGTCGGTTATCAGGTCGGTATTTCACTGGCTGCGCAGTACTTGGCTGCGTATTCCACCCCGGTAGCGATTTTGTTCGGCACGTATTTCCCGACCAAATAATGCGCGGCCGATAAAAGCCACCCAGATAATTCGCGACCACCTTCTATTGGCTGAAATCCGTTACGCTTATTGGTCTAAAATGATTCTTAAATCGATTCTATTGGTGGAATTATTTATTAAATTGTAAGGCTTTGCTCATCATGCGATAGTCAAAATCCTAGTTTTGCTCAATGCTGACAATCTGGAAAAAAAAAACTAAACATGGCGAATGTGTTTGTTTTTGTTTACTTCATTGTGAAATTTCATTGCGTTTATGATTAGTCCATATCTGAAATCTGAATGCTCGTGCAAGAGCGGCACGTCACGGCACGAACGGCAAGTGGAAATCAATCGGTCTTTTCATATGTCGCCAGCTTTCCGGATGGATTGTTCTTATATCTACAACTAAAGGAAGGATGATAGAACCAGACCGAACAAATTACGTAGATTTTAAATGATTGTGTCTATTGTTCATGAGATATAAAAGTTATTTTCTTCGTGGCCTGTGGCTGGCTGGTATCTATAACAAATAAACAACGTGGGAAAAAGTGACGCGTTAGCTGTCACTGTTGAATCAGAATGTTACGTGAGAAGAGATGGAGTATTGATTGTATCTGTACGAACACCTACGCTTGAGTTACCAAGTTTCGAGCTGGAAGTCTCACCCTCCCATGTTCAGAAGCAACCGTCTATTGAACATTGACAAACCTCTGAAAAAATGAAGGCTGTACTATTTGAATAGTTATTTTATAGATACCTTATAATGGTAGAAAAAATAAATGCTTGTTATGTGTTTACTGCTGCGCATAGATTAGTAAGTGTGAGTAAATATGTATGGAAAGAACAAAGTAACCACACATGCCCTCTAAGTCGTCTACTGCTTTACTAGATGTAAAATGATACCAAACAATTCTGTTACTGAGCATTTTTTTTGTTTTTATGACATCCATGCCACCTGTCTTTGTTGAAATTGTCTCAGCCCCATAGAAGCCACCATAATAAAATGTTGAAATTACCAGCTTACATACTCTCACAATAAACACTTAAACAGAGGAACTTTCTGGACTGTATGTATAGTATCGGCATGTCTTCAACACCAAGGATTGCATAACTATTAGGTATCACATTAAATTTTTAATTGTTTAAGTGATTTCCTTGTTTTTGCAAACATGCCACTGCATTGTCATATTCATCTTGTCATATTATAACTGTAATTATAAACTAACCAACTTTTTTAATTTAATGTAACCATGGACTAGGGCTTTATTCCTGAGCAACCACATCATCTCATCAGCACTAAAAGTACATTTAACTAACTTAATTAATAATTAATTTCTAACAAAAATGTTTTGCTTTGATCATATAGCATAGTCAGACAGAGGTGCAACCAATATAGTGATGTATAATCTAACATTGTATATTAGTGAGAGACTGAACACAACTCTTCTAATATCAATATTCGTGTTGTACATCCTCTATTCACCCTTATACTTAACTAATTGGCTAATGCCGATGACACTTTTCCTAATGAAAACTGCTTGGATGGTAACGGGCTTCCATATAGGTTTATTTATTAAACGATGTGAAGGGGGGTCTTTATTCAACAAATATGTTTTATTTAAAATGTAAATACTATGGTAATTACTCATGTGACTACGTGAGTAATTCTCATCTTTAATACATTCATAATGTGTCAAAACCACTTCAGTTTTACCAACAAAACATCTTTTATTAAAGTTCATCCTTTTGGCTCTATCATTATAATATCTATCTAACATGAATGTCATATATAGACATGAAACTAGGTTATATAGAAAAACTCTAGTGTCGACAAACCACAACAAACTGGCCAAGGGCGAATCAGTCCCGTGTTAAAAACTCTTAAATGTTTTTTCTTTGTATTGAGCTTTTGGTACGTGATCCCGATTCGCACTTAGCAGGTTATAGTTAATTAGCACAAGCACCAGTGCTCCAGGGGCTAAAATTTAATAAAAAGGGCTGTTGTAACTGTTAAAGCACCAGCTGTTTAAACAACAACTGTTTAAAATGATATATGTATCACTAGTGGTCATATAGGTACCAAAAATTACCATGTAAGCCGCTAGTACTTTAATTAGTTACAGGAATTTGTCCCATAATGCTTAATGTTGTGTTCCAATGTCATAGTTCCAAACTGGCGCAGCCTGCGGTAGCGGTCAGTTATTGAATTTCTCGTCTTTAACTGACCGCCACCGCAGGCCGCGCCAGTCTGGGACACTAGTACGTCTTGACCGACAAAAGTAGCAGAGTTAGTCGGTCTAGACATACAACAGGCGTACCTAAGTTAGCCGGTACAAGGGGCAGTAGGTACGTTTATAATCTTATAAGGAGTAACATAACCTACAAATTATGTAGGTAGTTGATGAAGCGAAGGCTGTTTATCATAGAACACTTAATATAATATCTGTTTATTATTGTAAGTGAGCCTAGCCAAGTGATAAATCATTATATACATCGCTGTTCGCAAAAAACCTTCAGTTTAACAAGCTAAATTATGGAGTAGGGATGGGTAAAAAATATCGATATATCAAAATATCGATAGTAATTAGCGATATTTTTTCCCGCGATATATGAATTTTCGATATTTATTTTCAGATATCAAAATCGATATATTTTTAAAGCTCTGCTGTCTGCTCATGCGTCACATTATGATTTTGACCAATCCGATTTCTTAAATTTAGAAAATATGCAGTAGGCTGTATGGGTTTAGTTTCTTTGGTTGTTACAAATACTGGTATGAATGTTTTTTTTTTTTGTTTTTTTTTATGTCAAGCAATTCGAAATTTTTATTTTAGATAATAAAACTTATGTTGAAACAGCCAGATGTGAATTTGCTTTAAAACTTCGATAATTTAGGCAATTTTTATAAATAATTGCAAATTGGGCAAAAAATATCGATATTTCTTGGGGGATATATATCGATATATTTGAAAAATATCGATATTTTTTTTCCATTTGCCCATCCCTATTTTGGAGTATTGCCAGGGTTGCCAGATCTTAAAAAAGTCGTAGGCCAGGTTTAAAAAATTCGTAGAACTGTACTATTTGCATGTGAAAAGTACGTAGATCTACGTAATTTTTTTCTTGAATTGAAAAATAATGAAATTTGTATCACTTTCACACAAAGGGAATTAATTAAATATAAAAGATAATATTACGAAATATCAGCTTTCTGAAACAAATTTCTAGGTATAAAATGAAACGTTTATTCATATATTATTTATATAACATATTTCAATATGTCTTCACTATCTGCTCGCAGGGAAATGTTGGATGCGGTATTTACTTACAAGCTTTTTAGAAATTATGAAGATTGTCCTGACCTACTGCAGCGGTTTTATTATAAAGTTCCTCGGAGATATCCTCGAAGCTGTATCACACTTTTTGTTCCACCTTTTCGTCGCACGTCGTTAGGAGCCCATTCTGTAGTTTCTAGATTATGTAAGATTGCAAACAAATGCAGTGGCGTTGCCTACATTTTTACAGATTCTCTTGGTCGATTTCGCAAAAAAACATCGGATTACATAATCAAGACAATAAGTTAATTAAATAAATAGAAGCACTCCACAGATTTTTAATTAGTTAATTACCTTTTACGACTGCTTACTAATTATATTATATTATTGCCGTGGTGGTACCGGCCTAGAATAGTACTCCCCCATCTCTTCTCGTGGGTGCCGTAAGAGTCGGCT
This sequence comes from Apeira syringaria, assembly GCA_934044485.1. Taxonomy (NCBI): domain Eukaryota; kingdom Metazoa; phylum Arthropoda; class Insecta; order Lepidoptera; family Geometridae; genus Apeira; species Apeira syringaria. Next base: position 8,841,387 of record OW203658.1, on the reverse strand, counting down.
AAGGGATCACGTACCAGAAGGTGGGCAGCAGCGCCTTCTGAGGATTGCGAATCATACTGCGCTCGCCAACCCGCATGCCAAGCGTGGCGAGTATTGGCAAATCCCCCCTATATGGGGGAGGCATACGTCCAGCAGTGGACGCACATGGCTGAGAGAAGAACTAATTATATTTTAAAGCTAGTATTGTGTTTTACAATGCATGAGGTGTTAGCCTATAATTGGTTATGCATTAAGCAATTGTAATATAGTGTAAGGTAGACATTGTATGTATAAATGTTGTAACTGTTGGTTGACCTTAAATAAATAAAATAAAAAATAAAATATATAAAAATATTTTTTTCCTTAAATACAGGATATACATTATTACAACTAAAACCAAAGCGATGTTGCCTACATAAATTACTTATATAATAAATAAAATTTACTATTTAACTATAGTATTTTCACATAATCTATGTGCCACTTCTGTGAATTCTGCCAGGCTACATAGAAAAATATCTACTTGTTTGGAAATTCGATTCAGTATTACTATCGCGCGTGACATGGGAGCATACTTAAGGAGATTCGTCTTTAGCGTTGGTACGCCGTACTCTTAAACATAAAAAGCGCAAAAACTGTTTTTGCAATTTCTCCACCATTTCGCTGTATTTACGCTCATATGGATAAGAATTTGGGTAATTTTAGGTGTGCCAAGATGTTATGGCTTAGTAGAAATCCATGAAAATTTTGCCTTAGCAGGCGTATAAGTTCTTAATATAATTAAACATTACTATTAATATTAATTACACTTTTCTATTTATATGGCTAAGATGATATTATTATGCCTAAGTTCCGTTAACCGCTCCGGTGGGTGAAATCGGAAACTACTTGTTACGTTTGTAGATTATTACATTAATTTATTTACTTTGTAATTTTTTTTTGTCATTAAATCATAAAAACAGTCTATCGTGAAAGTCATATCGCAATTTTTTGTCTACCGCATGCGATCGACTATTATGTCCACGATTCATTTTTTTCGCTTATTAGGAGTTTTGGCTTCGCACGCCCTACGTCAAGCAAATTTTGGCTTTTTAGCAATGTTATTGGGTCTCGTGATTTTCAAAACTATATCAAATTTTATAAATTCATACGATTAAGTGTGAGTTACACCAAAACTCTAGTTTACGTCATTGTCAAAGATAACTTCATCACTAACAAACGTTGATTACAGATGCATTAACGCACGGGAGTTGCACTATCAAAAAATTTGCTAAAGATAAAGATATTAGTACTGCCAGTCAAATGTGGTTGTGTCCCTAAAGTTATTCAGGGAAAATATATTTTGAGTTGGAACACTTTCTATTTGTTGTCTCCAAATGTCACTTTTACTTTTGTCAATTATTGTGATCTCGGACGGAGGCGAGAAGTTTTGATGTTTAGTTTTGTAATTTTTGTGCGTGGTATTTTTTGGGATATACTTTAATCCAACCGATCTTTTCTTGAAATATATTTTTTTTCCTGCGACCAGTATTATCCACAAACAGAGTTTTATACTTTTTACAGAGTCCTCAAATGAACTACTACTTTCCCACAAGATATCTTGTAGATACTGACATTATTGTATAGGTTTACGAAATATGTCACCTAATTTGTTTAGATTTCAATGTAAAAACTGTTTGCAAATACGCAAACTGCATGGCAATAATAATATATAACAAATTACCTGATAAGTTTAGAGAGTTCATTATAATCAACTTAAAATAAGAATGTTTGACTTCCTTTTGGATAAATGTTATCATTCTGTAAATGATTATCTTAACGAAAAGAGGTTCCATTACTCTACCTATGTTAATTATTAACTTGACATAAATTATGATGAGGGAGTTGGATTATTGAACTTAATAACACAATATACCTCGCGTGCGTTCGGCAGCTCCATAGACCAAGCCATAATTATCTTGCTCTGACAGTGGATGTGCGGCATTCACGAACTCAATTAGAGCCAAATCTTGGTCGGCTGTCAAAACTGACTTATGCAGTAGTAATATATCACGTGATTTCTTCTTCTTCTGTAACATGTTATGGAGTAGCCGTTCGTGAGACATCGATCAAATATTGGTCGGTCAAAATTTGGCCGACAAAGCTCCTGAACGCACCCCTATTTGTACGCGGCTACCATAGAGAATAGAAAAAGTTAAGTTACCAATCAACTGTATGCATAGAGGCAACATAAAGCGAATTATTATTTAATTTCGGATAAACTATAAGTCGTTTGGGACCAAGAAGTCAAATTTGAAAAATAAAGAATTTTTATATTATTATAGCCATGAACATTTTTTAACGGCAACCCTTTTGGTACACGTCCACAGACATAATTTATTGGTTAGAATTTATTTTTCACCTAGTTTTCAAATTTGTGAAGGTCGTTCTTACTTGAGATCTTCTAGTATTCTTTTTAATTAGCAGTATATTACATATGTATTGATTTGGGAGATACATGAATTACAAAGGTCACAACCAAAGTATAAAAAAAATTAATACATCATTGAATTCATTTTAATTAGAGAATAAAAATTACATATTTAACTAAGTATCTTAAAGCACTTTAATATAAATAAGCTAGTGGCCCCTATTTTTTTTAGTAGTATATTATATTATATAAAATAGACACACTACATCGAAGATATCCCGCACATTACAATAGCCCTGAGACAGCCGAAAGACAACAAGTCGGTGACGACGGAATAACATCTGAGTTTCTAAAAGCGGATAGAGCACCGGTGCGCAAAGTCCTCCAGAAGTTTTTCAATTCCGCTTTAATTGGAGGTATAACGCCAGGAAAATGGAACATAGACATAACAGTGCTGTTCTCAAAAAAAGATAACACATTTTGCCCAAGAACTGCAGACCCATCATCCTTCTGGGTTATGCTTATAAACTCATTTTGCGGGTCATCACTCCGAAACCGTCTCAATCGCAGGTTTCATAAATACCAGCCACCCGAACTAGCCGGTTTCCCAAAAAGCTACATCACTTTGTACACCACATTCAAATGCTGTGGCAACTTATGTATACAGAAGACCAAGAATATAAAGTAGTTACTAAAATGCTTAGCGTTTGTGAACTATGAAAAGGCCTTTGAGTCGATCGAAACGTGGGCGGGGCTTGAGTCTCTCCAACGATGCCGTTTTGATGATCATCATATCGAAGTGCTGAATGTACAACAACGCCACCGTATTGGTCTGAGTACAAATTCCAGATTCCTGGGACAATTCCATTACAAAGTGGCGTGAAACAGGGAGACGTCATTTCTCTGAAACTGTTTACAGCCGCATTGGAAGAAGCCTTCAAATTTATTTGGTAGAAAGGAATTGGCATAACCAATTATGTCAATGGGGAGTACATAACTTATTTACGATTTACCGACAGCTTTGGCAGAATCGATGGAGGACCTGAGCAAGTTGCTCGAAGACCTCAATCAAGTCACTCAACGATGGGCCTTAAGATGAACATGGATACAACAAAGTTGATGTCTGACAAATACGTCTACTTAGGACAAACACTTCAGCTAAACAGGTCCAACTTCGAGGAAGAGGCCAATCGTCGAATCCAACTCGGCTGAGCAGTGATAACACGTGGAACTGAAACGTGGCTCCTAAAGGTGTGCCTCATTAAGACGCTTAAGTCGCATAACGAGCTCTGGAGAGGGCTGTGTTCGGAGTTTATCTACGGGATCGAATAAAAAATGAGGATATCCGTAGACAAACGAACGTCACCGACATAGCCCGCAAGATTAGCAAGTTGAATTGCCAGTGGGCATAGCATACAGTTCGCAGAATTAATGATAATTAATGCTGATCAGTCCGATAGGTACTTGACTTGAGGCCAGGGACCAGTAAACGGATAAATAACGATAATTACAATGTTATTAGCTATATACCTTTTATCAGAATTTCTTGATTTTTTGTTCCTGTTCCTGAAATCACCACCGGCACGATATGATTTTCGCACTGAATGTGGAAGGCACATGACGAAAGAAACTTTAAGGGTTTGAATAATATTTGTCTTATTTTCACAACAAACCACATATAGATTAATTTCAGTTGATATAACTAGGGGTCACTTTATTTCAATTCACCAAACAATTGACTGAGTCTATGTTATTTAAAATATTTTGAACGCATCCAGAAATTCATGTCCGAATGTTGGTATGATGTGAACATCTAGGGAATTCATTGTGGACTAGACTTTATAAAAAGTGGCTTTCAATTATCAGGCTGGTAAATATAGGGTCGGTAAAGCTCGGGTCGGTAAATCACTGGCTGCGCATTATCGCCCGGTAGAATTTGTACCACCCTAGGAATTACCACCCTGATAATGCGCGGCCTGATAGCTCATGTACATGGCTTTGAAATATCTGGTCGCCAATTATCTGGCCGGTAATTCACAGGCCGGGCGTTATCTGGTCGGCAAGTAACGTTTCCCATTTTTTTGTCCATTTTAAATACCAGAGGGAAACGTTACTTGCCGACCAAATAATTCCCGGCCTGTGAATTACCGGCCAGATAATTGGCGACCAGATAATTCAAAGCCATGTACATGAGCTATCAGGCCGCGCATTATCAGGGTGGTAATTACTAGGGTGGTACAAATTCTACCGGGCGATAGTGCGCAGCCAGTGATTTACCGACCCGAGCTTTACCGACCCTATATTTACCGGCCTGATAATTGAAAGCCACTTTTTATAAAGTCTAGTCCACAATGAATTTCCTAGATGTTCACATCATACCAACGTTAGGACATGAATTTCTGGATGCGTTCAAAATATTTTAAATAACTTAAACTCAGTCAATTGTTAGGTGAATTGAAATAAAGTGACCCCTTAGTTATATCAACTGAAATTAATCTATAAGTGGTTTGTTGTGAAGGTAAGACAAATATTAGTCAAACCCTTAAAGTTTCTTTCGTCGTGTGCCTTCCACATTCAGTGCGAAAATCATATCGTGGCGGTGGTGATTTCAGGAACAGGAACTAAAAATCAAGAAATTCTGAAAAGAGGGTGGCTGGTATTTATGAAACCTGCGATTGAGACGGTTTCGATGTGATGACCCGCGAAAAGAGTTTATAAGCATGACTCAGAAGGATGATGGGTCTGCGATTCTTAGGCAAAATGTTTAATCTTTTTTGAAGAACAGCGCTATTATGCCTTTGTTCCATTTTTCTGGCGTTACACCTCCAATAAGAGCGAAATTGAAAAACTTCTGGAGGACTTTGAGCACCGGTGCTCTATCCGCTTTTAGAAACTCAGATGTTATTCCGTCGTCACCAGGTGACTTGTTGTCTTTCAGCTGTATCATGGCCATTGTAATGTGCGGGAGATCTTCGATGTAGTGTGTCTATTTAATATAAAATATATACACTAAAAAAAATAGGGGCCACTAGCTTATTTATATTAAAATGCTTTAAGTTACTTAGTTTAATTTGTAATTTTTATTCTCCAATTAAAATAAATTCAATCATGTACCTATTGATTTTTTTTTTACCTTTTGGCTGTCACCTTTGTAATTCATGTATCTCCCAAATCAATAAATATGCAATATATACTGCTAATTAAACATTATAGTAGAAGATCTCAAGTAAGAACGACCTTCACCAATATGATAGACTAGGTGAAAAATAAATTCTAACAAATAAACTATGTTTGTGGACGTGTACCAAACGGGTTACCATAAAAAAATGTTCATGGCTATGATAATTATTATGAACATTCTATTTTTCAAATTTGACTTCTTGGTTGCCACACGTTTTTTTTTTTTTTTTTTACATATTATAAGTTTACGTTTGACAACTGTTTCACCTGATGTTAAGTGATGACGTTATCTAGGATTTAGCACGCAAACCTAGAAGGTACCTATTCACTCGCGACTTGAAGACTCCAGGATTGTACATATCGGGAAACACAGACTCGGGCAACGAGTTCCATTCCTTGGCAGTACGCATCAAGAAAGTGGAAGCGTAACGCTTATAGTTTATTCGAAATTAAATGTTAATTCGCTAAAAACTGCCTCTATGCATACAGTTGATTGTCTTTAGACATAACTATATAATTTGTGGTTAATTGGTAGCTTACCTTTTTCTTTTCTCTATGGTAGCCGCGTACAAACAGGGCTGCGTTCAGGAGCTTTGTCAGCCAAATTTAAATCGACCAATATTTGATCGATTTATCACGAACGGCTACTCCATAACATGTTACAGAAGAAGAAGAAGTCACTTACAATGCTATTGAATCACGTGATATGTTACTACTGCCTAAGTCAATTTTGACAGCCGACCAAGATTTGGCTCTAATTGAGTTCGTGAACGCCGCACATCCACTGTCAGAGCAAGATATGGCTTGGCTTATGGAGCTGCCGAACGCACGCCAGGTAAATTGTGCTAATAATTAAACTATGAATGCACTCATCTGCTTACCAAGAAAAAATAATAAAATAAAATAAAATATAATACATAACTCGAAACAAAAACGGGCCACTAGATTATATAACAATATGAATATGAATATAATTTGTAATTTGTAAAGTACTGGGCCATCATTTTAACAAAACGTTCTCGTTGTGCATGTGTATCACTTTAAAGTGTCTTTGACATTTTTTATGTTTTCTCTCAGTGTCAAGCGTTATCCGTGTGTTAACGCTTGTAGAATAGTACTTTACTAGTCATATTAATTTACTATGTAATTTTTTTCTTCTTTGTCTCTAAATCATAAAAACATAGCCTGTCGTGAAATTCAGTTCACAATATTTTGTCTACCGGATGCGATCGACAGAGATGTCCACGATTCATTTTTTTCGCTTATTAGGAGTTTTGGCTACGCACGCCCTACGTCAAGCAAATTTTGGTTTTTTAGTAATGTTATTTGGTTTCGTGATTTTCAAAACTATAACAAATTTTATTAATTCAAACGATTAAGTGTGAGTTACACCAAAACTCTAGTTTACGTCATGGTCAAAGATAACTTTATCACTGGCGAACGTTGATTTCAGTTACATTAACGCACGGGAGTTGCACTATCAAAAAATTTGCTACAGTTAAAGATATTAGTACTGCCAGTCAAATGAGGTTTTGTCCCTAAAGTTATTCAGGGAAAATATATTTTGAGTTGGAACACTTACTATTTGTTGTCTCCAAATGTCACTTTCACTTTCGTCAATTATTGTGATCTCGGACGGAGGCAAGAAGTTTTGATGTTTAATTTTGTAATTTTTGTGCGTGGTATTTTGTGGGATTAACTTTAATCGAACCGATCTTTTCTTGATGATTATAATTTCTTTTTTCTGCGACCAGTATTATCCACAAACAGGGTTTTATAGTTTTCGTTTTTACAGAGTCCTCAAATGAACTACTACTTTCCCACAAGATATCTTGTAAATAGTGACATTATTGTATAGGTTTACGAAATATGTCACCTAATTTGTTTGGATTTCAATGTAAAATTGTTTGCAAATAAAAATCAACTCACAACTTCACTTTTAGGGTATGTGCATGTACTGAGCTTTTGAGCTTGAGCTGAGTAAGTGACCGAGAAAACAGAGACGGAAATAGAGACAGAAGTAGGTAGGCGGGTACTCTGTACCCAGAATACATTTGCTGATCGCCATTGTGTGAACACAATTTCATGACACTAATATTAACAACAACCAGCCAAAAGTGAGTGTTTATGGTTATGGTAAAATCGTGACGTCATTTTAACTTTTTGATGGTGCAACTGAATTTTTGCCTAACTATTGATTTGACGGGTACTATAACGCTAACGTTGGATGGTGCTCCTCACTCTAAGTTTTTTGCTGCCGTGATACGTGTTACATTATTATTTTCCACGCAATTTCTTGTGTCCTGCAATGGAGTGGCAGAAATAAAATAAGAATTAAATTCTCTACTTCAAAGTTGCATTCTCAGAAACCCTTTGTCTACAATGTACCACGAGCGTTATTGCTATTGCATAAAAACAAAAAAACTTTTATGCTGGAGCACCATACAAAATCATATACTTAATACCTATATCAGCTAAAAAGATAGATTACGTTTGTGGATATCGTAGACTAATTTTTAATTTATAGTTAAACTCACAAGAACACAGTAACTCAATTTAATAGCAGTTAATCCCATTCAGTTCATATTGCTACTAACTGCTTTTCTACACAGTTGTATAATAGCTTAATTTGATTAAACTTGTTTTCAATGTCGTGAAATCGATTCGTCTCACAAAAAAAAAAACGGGTTGCACTCCGGGAGTGCCGGCAAAAGTGAAATTTTGAACATTAACGTTGTGGATATGAAGTCAAAATCAACATGTTAAACGCTTGAAATGTTATCTCTGCACGGCCGTGCCGCATACGGGCCCGGTCTGTCTCTGCTTTTATACCTACCAACAAACAAAAATGTTCCTTATTCGTAATACATTAAAGTTTAAATTTCCATATGACGTCACGCGTCTGACGCCAGGTGTCCAGACGCGAGTTTAATATATTTTCCCAAAAGTGCACAACGCCGCTATTGAAGTTTTGTTTTCATTACACGATACCATAGACAAATTATGCGAGAGTTATAGCTATATTCGTTAAAATTGGTCAAATATAACGATCTCTTGTCACCGTTTTATTTTGCCTCCCCATTCCAGCGCTGCAGTAGAAAGTATATTTTCTTTATTAAAAGATCGCGGACAACAGAGGAACTGCTACTTACGAAACAATTGCTAAACAATGTACCATGCTTTAATATACTGTAAGAATGGAACTAATTTTAGTAAAATGAATATATAATTATGTAAAAAATCCATAATTATATAAAAAAACATATATTATCTATTATTTTCTCTTTATAGTTCATTTTTTCGTTACAGTACGTACCCTAATTATTGTTTCATATATTCCTCGATATATTCCAAATGTATGTTTACAGATTTGTTAGACCTTGAAATCCAGATTTGTTGGTTAGGCAGTTGGCAGCACTGCTTATGGCAACACTCAGCGTTGCCAACTCTACGTCTTTTTATGTAGATCTATGTATTTTAGCCCGTTCCTGCGAATCTACGGACTTCAGTCCCAGAATCTACGTATTTTTCATCAAATTTTACTAAATAACAATGGCAACTTGGTCCAACTATATTTGTAGGAGAAAGAACTCAAAATGTTGAGCTAAAACAATTAATAAACGAAAAGTATCCAATTATATATGGAACATATTTCGACTAAATGAGTGGCGATTTTTAAGTTTCATAGTTAAATTAGTCATTATAGTTTTGAGCTAACTGCTCAAATTAGATGACTTCAATGCTTGACGACTGACCGATGACTTTTTTAAGTCATGTAACCAAGTTGAAGAACATTATCAGTAATAATTAGAATCGTCAGTTGGTACCAAAATCAGGTAAAAGAGGAAAGTAGTAAATAGTTATATTTGTGTCTTAGTGTGTTTTACCTATAAAGATTCTTATACCTATATTTAAAAAATACAAATATCCAAATTAATATAAGCTGTAGGAATCTTAACAAATATGTAAAATGTTCCCCTTTAGACTTCAACTTAGTAATCAAAACGCAAACTGCATGGCAATAAGAATATATAACAAATTACCTGATAGGTTTAAAGAGATCATTATAATCAACTTGAAATAAGAATATTTGACTTCTTTTTGGATAAATGTTATTATTCTGTAAATAATTACCTTAACAAAAAGTTGTTCCATTACTGTACCTATGATAATTATTAACTTGACATAAATTATGATGAGTGAATTGATTTATTTAACTTAACCCACTGGAACTTCGGCATAATAATATTATCTTAGCCATATAAATAGAAAAGTGTAATTAATAATTATAGTATTTTTTAATTATATTAAGAATTTATATGCCTGCTAAGGCAAAATTTTCATGGATTTCTACTAAACCATAACATCTTAGCACAACTATAATTACCCAAAATTCTTATCCCTATGAGCGTAAATACAGCGAAATGGTGGAGAAATTGCAAAAACAGTTTTTGCGCGTTTTATGTTTAAGAGTACGGCGTACCAACGCTAAAGACGAATCTCCTTAAGTATGCTCCCATGTCATGCGCGATAGTAATACTGAATCGAATTTCCAAACAAGTAGATATTTTTTTATGTAGCCTGGCAGAATTCACAGAAGTGGCACATAGATTATGTGAAAATACTATAGTTAAATAGTAAATATTATTTATTATATAAGTAATTTATGTAGGCAACATCGCTTTGGTTTTAGTTGTAATAATGTATATCCTGTATTTAAGGAAAAAAATATTTTTATATATAAATAAACGTTTCATTTTATACCTAGAAATTTGTTTCAGAAAGCTGATATTTCGTAATGTTATCTTTTATATTTAATTAATTCCCTTTGTGTGAAAGTGATAAAAATTTCATTACTTTTCAATTCAAGAAAAAAATTACGTAGATCTACGTACTTTTCACATGCAAATAGTACAGTTCTACGAATTTCTTAAACCTGGCCTACGACTTTTTTAAGATCTGAGTTGGCAACCCTGGCAATACTCCAAAATAGGGATGGGCAAATGAAAAAAAAAATATCGATATTTTTCAAATATATCACCCAAGAAATATCGATATTTCGATATTTTTTGCCCAATTTGCAATTATTTATAAAAATTGCCTAAATTATCGAAATGTTAAAGCAAATACACATCTGGCTGTTTCAACATAAGTTTTATTATTTTAAATAAAAATTTCGAATTGCTTGACATAAAAAAAAGAAACAAAAAAAAAAGATTCATACCAGTATTTGTAACAAGCAAAGAAACTAAACCCATACAGCCTACTGCATATTTTCTAAATTTAAGAAATCGGATTGGTCAAAATCATGATGTGGAGCATGAGCAGACAGCAGAGCTTTAAAAATATATCGATTTTGATATCTGAAAATAAATATCGAAAATTGATATATCGCGGGAAAAATTATCGCTAATTACTATCGATATTTTTTACCCATCCCTACTCCATAATTTAGCTTGTTAAATCTGAAGGTTTTTGCGAACAGCGATGTATATAATGATTTATCACTTGGCTAGGCTCACTTACAATAATAAACAGAAATGTTTATTAGTGTTCTATGATAAACAGCCTTCGCTTCATCAACTACATAATTTGTAGGTTATGTTACTCAAGATTATAAACGTTTATATATATATATATATAACGATTATAAACTCCTGTTGTATGTCTAGACCGACTAACTCTGCTACTTTTGTCGGTCAAGACGTACTAGTGTCCCAGACTGGCGCGGCCTGCGGTGGCGGTCAGTTAAGGACGAGAAATTCAATAACTGACCGCTACCGCAGGCTGCGCCAGTCTGAAACTATGACATTGGAACACAACATTAAGCATTATGGGACAAATTCCTGTAACTAATTAAAGTACTAGCGGCTTACATGGTAATTTTTGGTACCTATATGACCACTAGTGATACATATATCATTTTAAACAGTTGTTGTTTAAACAACTGGTGCTTTAACAGTTTACAACAGCCCTTTTTATTAAATTTTAGCCCCTGGAGCACTGGTGCTTGTGCTAATTAACTATAACCTGCTAAGTGCGAATCGGGATCACATACAAAGGCTATACAAAGAAAAAACATTTAAGAGTTTTTAACACGGGACTGATTCGCCCTTGGCCAGTTTGTTGTTGTTTGTCGACACTAGAGTTTTTCTATATAACCTAGTTTCATGTCTATATATGACATTTATGTTAGATAGATATTATAATGATAGAGCCATAAGGATGAACTTTAATAAAAGATGTTTAGTTGGTAAAACTGAAGTGGTTTTGACACATTATGATTGTATTAAAGATGAGAATTACTCACGTAGTCACATGAGTAATTACCATAGTATTTACATTTTAAATAAAACATGTTTGTTGAATAAAGACCCCCCTTCACATCGTTTAATAAATAAACCTATATGGAAGCCCGTTACCATCCAAGCAGTTTTCATTAGGAAAAGTATCATCGGCATTAACCAATTAGTTAAGTATATGGGTGAATAGAGGATGTACAACATGAATATTGACATTAGAAGAGTTGTGTTCAGTCTCTCACTAATATACAATGTTAGATTATACATCACTATATTGGTTGCACCTCTGTCTGACTATGCTATATGGTCAAAGCAAAACATTTTTGTTAGAAATTAATTATTAATTAAGTTAGTTAAATGTACTTTTAGTGCTGATGAGATGATGTGGTTGCTCAGGAATAAAGCCCTAGTCCATGGTTACATTAAATTAAAAAAGTTGGTTAGTTTATAATTACAGTTTTAATATGACAAGATGAATATGACAATGCAGTGGCATGTTTGCAAAAACAAGGAAATCACTTGAACAATGGATTAAAAATTTGATGTGATACCTAATAGTTATGCAATCCTTGGTGTTGAAGACATGCCGATACTATACATACAGTCCAGAAAGTTCCTCTGTTTAAGTGTTTATTGTGAGAGTATGTAAGCTGGTAATTTCAACATTTTATTATGGTGGCTTCTATGGGGCTGAGACAATTTCACCAAAGACAGGTGGCATGGATGTCATAAAAACAAAAAAAATGCTCAGTAACAGAATTGTTTGGTATCATTTTACATCTAGTAAAGCAGTAGACGACTTAGAGGGCATGTGTATGGTTACTTTGTTCTTTCCATACATATTTACTCACACTTACTAATCTATGCGCAGCAGTAAACATATAACAAGCATTTATTTTTTTCTACCATTATAAGGTATCTATAAAATAACTATTCAAATAGTACAGCCTTCATTTTTTCAGAGGTTTGTTAATGTTCAATAGACGGTTGCTTCTGAACATGGGAGGGTGAGACTTCCAGCTCGAAACTTGGTAACTCAAGCGTAGGTGTTCGTACAGATACAATCAATACTCCATCTCTTCTCACGTAACATTCTGATTCAACAGTGACAGCTAACGCGTCACTTTTTCCCACGTTGTTTATTTGTTATAGATACCAGCCAGCCACAGGCCACGAAGAAAATAACTTTTATCCTTTTATATCTCATGAACAATAGACACAATCATTTAAAATCTACGTAATTTGTTCGGTCTGGTTCTATCATCCTTCCTCTAGTTGTAGATATAAGAACAATCCATCCGGAAAGCTGGCGACATTTGAAAAGACCGATTGATTTCCACTTGCCGTTCGTGCCGTGACGTGCCGCTCTTGCATGAGCATTCAGATTTCAGATATGGACTAATCATAAACGCAATGAAATTTCACAATGAAGTAAACAAAAACAAACACATTCGCCATGTTTAGTTTTTTTTTCCAGATTGTCAGCATTGAGCAAAACTAGGATTTTGACTATCGCATGATGAGCAAAGCCTTACAATTTAATAAATAATTCCACCAATAGAATCGATTTAAGAATCAATTTAGACCAATAAGCGTAACGGATTTCAGCCAATAGAAGGTGGTCGCGAATTATCTGGGTGGCATTTATCGGCCGCGCATTATTTGGTCGGGAAATACGTGCCGAACAAAATCGCTACCGGGGTGGAATACACAGCCAGGTACTGCGCAGCCAGTGAAATACCGACCTGATAACCGACGTACATGGTCATGAATTATCTGGGTGGTATTTATTGGGTCGGTAGTTATCAGGGCGCCAATTCCCTGGCCGGCAATTATACACACTCATACCAGAGAGTACGTAAGAAAATCTCACTCATCATACAAAGCAGAGAGTATATCAGCTCAGCAAACCACTCTGTGCAAATAGCATAGATCACAGGTACTAATAAAAAAAAGCACGTATAGTCACATTCACTTTCAAAAATAACTTGTTCATTTTGGACACTTATTCTTTGTGTCCGTTCCACAGTTTCTGGAGAATATGAATGTGATATTTTTGAAAGTTGTTCCAAAATTGTTCATCCATTTGTCCATCCTAAATGGAAATTGTTTCACAGTTTCTGGAGAGAATATGAATATGATATTTTTTAGTTCAAATATTTGAAGGAAAAAATTCGGCTGCTAGTGGGATTTGAACCCACGACTACAGAATACCGTCCTGTCGCTTTGTCCAACTAAGCTATAGCAGCCCGTACCACTAGGGCCGAATTACTTCCTTCCTTTATTAACATCTTGCGGGGATGTTTTAAATGCGAATTTTTTCCTTCAAATATTTGAACTGAAGTTCTGCCTAGCATAGCAATAATGCGGTACACTATGATATTTTTTGTTTTATTGTACCGAAAAAAACACGTCTTAAATGGAAATAATTTCAGCGTGGAAGCTTCGTACATATACTGTAGTAATCCATAAGCAGGTATGAATGCCTCACCCATAACGAGTAGAAAATACTAATAGCCTATATATATCCGGCATGTTGTAGCTAATTGCTGCAGCCCATCATGGCCCTGGCTGATTTGCCTTTAGTCGTTACTTGAATGATCGATTAAGTATAACATTAGTTCAATCGTCCTCAATAATCTTCTTATTCTACTTTTCTCAGCCATGTGCGTCCAGTGCTGGACATCTGCCTCCCCCATATAGGGGTGAATTACCCAATACTCGCCACGCTTGGCAGACGGGTTGGCAGCGTAGTATGATTTCCAATCTTCAGAAGGCATTGCTGCCCACCTTCTGGTACGTGGTCCCTTAACCGACTCTTACAGCACCCGCGGGAAAAGATGGAGGAGTACTATCCTAGGCCGCTACCACCACGGCCTCAAAAATCACATTAAATAAATGACTTTCCATGAAGAAAATTCAAGTTTAATTGATTTTCTCTATTATCGATTATTTTTTAACACCCCATGCCACTTTCTCGTGCTTTTTATTTTACATTTTATTAAACTAAGGAAATTACGGCATAAACAGCATAATTCACAACGGCAAATCCATTTTTCAAATAAGCAGTCAGAGCAAAACGTGGCTTGGCCGTTGGTATGGCGAACGCAGTCGCGACATGCCATAAATTACTATATCTATGCTATAGTGTTTTGTAAAAAAAAAAACAAGGAAGCGAAGCGTCTGTCTATTCCTCACGAGTATACTGTTTATACGTACGTATGTACCTATGTCATTTATCGTATAATTTCTACACGCCGGTTATTATTTTTGTGATTATTCGATAATCGATATAAAAGGTAATTTTGCAAATCAACAGATGGTATTTGTAGTAGTGTTTGATTTTGATTTTATTATAGCATGTCGTAGTTTAGCAAATAAATCGGGGAATGTGGATACGCATCGAGTATAGTTACCAAAATGGCGGGACGCAATGTAATTCTGTGTATTAATCATCACATTCGCTTTAAATATGGAAAATATATTAACTCTACGTGAGACAATATTAAAATCTTCGCGTTTGTAGTATAGTAGGTATTTTGTTAATACAGTACCTACTTAGATAGAAGAAGTTAGGTTAATTTTACCTTCGTTGGTTCTGTTCTATCTCTTCCAGATGGCCGATAAGAAAGAAAAAGGTAGCGAGCCTGAGGTTGAGGAGGAATTCTCCGTCGAGAAGGTTCTGGACCGTCGGATGAGGAATGGAAAGGTAGCGTTAAGTTATCAATCGATCTTAATCATCTCATGATTTGGCGCCAATTCACTTTTCTAAAACCGCTTCAGAAAAGAACATGTTCGTCTTTTAATTATACCTTAATAATATGTCAGACATCTATAATTAATTTTAGTCTTGCATGGCAGCAAAGCTAATATATCTGCATGGAATGTGCCTATCAGTTGTGGAGATAAAAATGTAAATGAGTAAATAATTTCATGGCTACAGCAAAAGTTAGAACGCGGGGCCTTGGTTGCCTTGCCTAACAAATTAATGGTATATAACATACATAATTTAAATTTTCCCAGCTACAGCCACTGCACTAGTTCACATACCTACCTCTTTTTATAGACATGCCTATATCAATCGGTACAGTATGGCAATCCCAATTGTATTTCTCCTAAGGTTTTGCATGAATGTGTAATAATTTATAATTTTTCAATAATTCAAGCTAGTAAAGATAATATCTTCTGTACTTTATAAATGTAATTATTGTTTGCATGTGTATAACTTGATAATCTGAGTTTGTTATCGTAATATTCCAATTATCATTCACCTCCAGCTTTTAATGGTGCAAAGTTAGTGAGACTACTCTAATACTGAAATGTGAGATGTGCCAGGACTGTTCTATGTATAAATGCCTGGTCACTCGATACACCATGTGGCATTGGTTCTAAAACCCCTTGAGATACACAGTACTGCGAGTCAATATGTCAAACAAACTAAAGCATTACCCAATAAACGAAAATATGCCTTTATCTCAACATATCTCTATATCTTACCCATTCAGTTAATCAACATCAACTATCTGAATAGGAAAAGGCAACATGTTGTATAGCTATAAAAAAGCACATAAAAAATAGGAAAGGATGGACACTTAATGGAGTATTCCCCTACATGACTTTTTACAATATATCTCCTTGATGTCAAAAGACTGATTGATAAAAATATGACAAATGAACTGCAAGGCACAGCATTGCCTCAATATATTATATTTACTGTACAGTCAGCATATCTTCAAGGCTTTGTTCTATTGTCTCATTTGCACAGTAAGTTCATGGCAACAATATTCTAAGAAAGATATGTTATATGGATGAATAGACCAATCATTCTTTAACCAGAAACATTAAAATTTGTTATAATAAATTTTCTCAAAAAAATTATATCACAATATAATAAATTATTTTATTGTTATTGCCCAGTCTCCATATTATCTATATAATTGAATATGCTTACACTAATAACACAGCCTAAACTCAATTTAAAAACAATGGCTTTAAGTTTCTAGTTGCAAATTTTCTGACGTGGCTCATACTTTATTCATTCTCATGAAGTGAATTAATTTTTGAATGCATCATAGGATCTTATGTGCATCCTGGTTGTTGAAATTTAATAAATAATTAGTTTTAAGTTGTCCTTAAGCACTTACTTAAGCATAAATAAATTCAAAAACGACTTGTCTGATATTGGAAACAGCTATAAGAGCAGTGAAATGTTGCTTTAAATTATCTCACATTTTATAAGGGCTAGGGATATTTGATAAGGTTTAATGGTGGTTATATTCTTAGGTGGAGTATTACCTGAAATGGAAGGGATACAGTGATGAGGACAACACCTGGGAGCCAGAAGAGAATTTGGACTGTCCAGCTCTTATCGAAGCTTTTGAAGACGCTAGGAAAAAGAAAGAAGCAGGTTTGTTATTTTTATGTTGAAATATAAATGAATATATTATGCCATACATAGTTAAATGTATAAAATTGTCTTACTTTTTTTTATCCCAACATAGAGCTGAAACATTCAAGCCAATTGGATGGTGAGTAGAAGTATCATTAATTAAATATTCAATTTTTTCTTTCAAGTATTTAAGAAACTGATTTGATTTTTAATAGATAGATTAAGCAAGCAATTATTGTTTGTGGTATGTATTGCTTCCTGGCTGTTTGGCCGTGGTCTATGTGAAACTTTTGTTCCAGACGTTTCGTCGATCACTGCGTTCGACATCTTCAGTGGTTCAGGTCCGAGCGGCGACAAGAGCGTGGAACTCTCCTTCGCGGTACTGATGCATCAGTATCAGAGAAGACACCGCGAAGGAGAGTTCCACGCTCTTGTCGCCGCTCGGACCTGAACCACTGAAGATGTCGACCGCAGTGATCGACGAAACGTCTGGAACAAAAGTTTCACATATACCAAGGCCAAACAGCCCGGAAGCAATACATACAACATGCAACGCCGGCCGTGAAAGCCTTAGAGTTTACAATTATTGTTTGTCTTGAATTGCACAAACTCCTTCAAGCTTAATATACCTAATGCTAGATCAAATGTCTGAGTAGCACAATAGCAAAGCATGTGGGCTGGTATTCTAGAGTTAATGGATTCAAGTCCTATTAAAGGGCAAATTGTTTCTGATTTTTTGTAGAGCTTCAGTAAAGTTGGTATTTGCATGATCCATACCAGCAGTAAATACAGTTTGTTAAAAATGTACAAATTTATAATCTGATGTGTATGAGACTGGGTTATGTAGTTAGCAAACTACTTATTTCCGCCATTTTCTATGTGTCCATGGCTACATATTTATTTTTATGTCCATCAATTCCTACATCGGCTGAACAGTTAATGAATATTTATTCAGAGATAAGACTTGTGTGATATAATATTCAATAGTTCTCATAAAATGTTTCAGAGGGTAAAAAGGCTCCTACAATTGACAAAGATGCTAAGAAGCGGAAATCATCTGCAGCAACACCAGATCTGAAAGGTGCTAAGAAAATGAAGTCTGACGACAAGAAGCCCTCAGGGTTTGACCGCGGATTAGACCCTGAAAAGATAATAGGTACAATTGATATTGTTTCATTAGTTAACAACAATATAATCAACAAAACATACCTACTTAATAGGTGTCAAACAAGCACATGGGCCACCTGATGGTAAGCAATCACTGTTGCTTATGGATCTCTATTATGAATATCCTTTTGAAGTCTCTCATATCATAGATACTCAGGAATACTGAAGGAGTAAGCGTGTTCTACATTTTATAGGTTTATGGTTAATTGAAATAAAATATGTATTGAGATTTTTCAAATTCTGTCATAATTGTTAAAATCATAAGTATTAGTAGGTATTAGTACCTACTACAGTCAGGCCATTTTAATATGTAACATTTAACATCTGTCAATTTTATCATATTGAATTGATCTGCTTAAAAACATTGATTGAACTGAATGAATCGATACGGACTTGAAACATATGTGAATTTTTAAAATCATCAGGTGAATCTCTGTCCCATTATTAATTTTTCTTTCGTAAATTTACGGAGCAAAATAAGACAAATAGGACTGAAATGGTTTTGATTGGCCGTGATGTTCTCGTAATCAGGTTCAGGATTAAAGAATGTTTCCATTATAGAGGCTCGGTATTTACAGGGAGAAGGAGTGGGACAAATCCCAAATGCATGTTGATTTGCAATATCACTTGACTCTCAACCAAATAAGCGAGTGTGAAAATATTCAAAATTATCTATTTAGCAAATGGCAAAGCCTGAAAAGGGACATCCCTTGGTCAGATTTAAACTCTTAGTGGGCAATGCTGAAAAATAACTAAAGCCGTTTATCAAACTCAGACAATTTTGTAAACTGGTAACATTAAATTAAGACTTAAGTGATTACTCACTCTTAAATGTGAATGTATTTTTCCATAATAGAGTGGAGTGCCTATTCCACTAAAAAAAAGAGTGTACT
The DNA here is from genome assembly GCA_934044485.1 of Apeira syringaria. Classification (NCBI taxonomy): domain Eukaryota; kingdom Metazoa; phylum Arthropoda; class Insecta; order Lepidoptera; family Geometridae; genus Apeira; species Apeira syringaria. Next base: position 8,822,067 of record OW203658.1, on the reverse strand, counting down.
CACCAAAATGCAACTATCCTAAGCTATACAAAGTTTTACTTAAATTAAAAGGATTATTTAATTTTTTTTATAATGGTCATCTACAATCAGTGGAAATTCTTTAAGTAGATTTTATGTTTATCAGGTGATGAGGGATTCCTCCACTAAGAATGTCTCCACATTTTTGAGCAAGTCCACCTTACAGGGGAAGCTTTCTTTTAAGCCTTGGCCTGTAGCTTGGTGTCAGCAGTTGTGCTGCCAGGGAGTTTGGGTGCATCTCTAGTTTCTGTTTATACTTCAATGAGCTTTGCTCAATCTTCTGTAGTACAGTGTTTACTTAGAGCTGAAATGTTTATTTACAGGTGCCACAGACAGCAGTGGGGAGCTGATGTTCCTAATGAAGTGGCAAGGCACAGATGAAGCTGATTTGGTACCAGCAAAGCAAGCCAATGTTCGATGTCCGCAGGTTGTGATACAGTTTTACGAGGAAAGGCTCACATGGCATACACCTGCACCTGATGAGACAAACAATGATGATTAATTAGATGCAGAGGTATGTTCCTTTTCGGATAAATATGTACACTAATGTTCTAAAGAGAAAAAAAAATCATGTTTGTTGTTTTGAGTTTTTGAACACATCATCATAATTCATAAATGAAACCTGGTTGCAGAAACTTAATAAATATTAGCTTATGTGTTATGAATAGGCCTATTGTTGGGTGGTTGGATGGTTGTTGGATGGATGGTTTCATTACACATTGAATTGATCAGAAATGAGATCAGTAGAAGAACGAGTCACAATCAAGGTCCAGAGGATTAGCAAGATAGAGTGGCAGTAGGCAGGCAGATAGCTTTGAGAACTGATGGCCATTGGGGATGAATAGTTCTCGAGAGGGAACCACAGACTGGAGTAGTTAAAAAACCTTTTATATCAATGAAAATATAAGGTATACCTAAATAACCAATTTCTAGAGATAGATAGATAGAAAACTCTTTATTTGCACACTATTTCAAAACTACACACATAAAGAAAACAAAAAAATATAGATACAGTGATACAAAGGGCGGCATTATCGCTTAAAGCGATGCCTTCAGAGTTGACTCTAGAGTTGACTTTTAAAATACAAATACTTGACAAATGAAGAAAGGGAAGAATACAGGTTATTTTGACAGTAAAGTAGGGTATTTTTTGCACAAAACACCCCAAGCAGGACGTCTTGGGGTGCAGGACTCAGTACCCCCAATTGGAATAAGAAGGATATTTTTAAAATGATTTAAACTAGGGAAAGCCAAATCAATCCATAATCAAGTACAGTGAGTAAAATGTGTGCATGACTGTTGTTTTTATTTTTACAGGAACCATGTGTCGCCTCAGGTTGATTGTCGCGAAGTGAGTTGTATAAAAGAACACTATGATTATCAATAGTAATACTGCTTTGTTTTAATGAAGTAGAACTATCAGTTCATTAAAAGTGTAAAGCAATATTATATGTTTATTTAGAAGGAATAATTTAAGTTACATTACTTTTTAAGTATATGACCATAGTTACGTTCGGTAAGTTTCAATTTTAAAGTATACTCCAGGACAATGATTTATTTGTAAGAAATTTTGATAACAGTGATGTTATATTGCAGAGCGCCCTTGTAAGAAAGTGGGCTGTGCACTGTTTACTATCGTGCATATAGCAGCAAAATTATTGGTACGGCCCTCGTCCAATTTTTTTTTGTAACTCACTAAAAAGGTGCTTTCAATTGTACGAATAAAAACATACAACTTTCTGCATCTAAATAGTTTTAGCCGTGATTGTTCAAATCATATCATTTCTGGGAGTGAATGCTAAATTCTGACATGGCAGTTCCCCCGATCAAGCCACAGACAAGTATAATTTGTTTATAGGCTAAATAATATTCAATATATGTATATTGTTTCCAGTGTATACTAAGATTTAAGATCATTTATTATTTACTAGGTTATCCTTGTATTTCGTTTTGTTGACTAGCGTGATTGTCAATTTGAGTGGATGCAAATCTTACTTAATATCACGGAGCTGATACAAAGAGAAGATGGCCTAAGCAACCGTGCACTGTGCCTCAACTAGGTCCTGTTGTCGTCATTAGTAGTCCTGGTTTAAGTTAGTGTACTATCGGGAGTTCCCCCTGCGCATATCTCTAGCTCTAGCATTTTTTGGTACTACATAAAAAGGATGAAATTGAAATGTGTTTTGTTGTGTATAGACTACTCGGATAGACATTCTGATGCTATGGACGGTATCACATTTCATTTGTTAGTAATGATATATGTAATTTATTAGAATGTTTCTAAAAATATCTCTTAGGGTTGGCTTCAATAAATATAGTTCTACTTGACACTAGATGGCGAAATTTTGTGTTATACAATATACACAACCATCAACATAGCAAAAGACAGGGCCATAATCAGTATCTAAATTCTACAGTGTCCGCCTATCCTACGCCTATGTCTAATAAATAGTCTAATTTTTTGAGAGCAACTGGCCCCCTAATAAATATAATTGTAGGTCTAGCATGCTATCATCTTCGAACACATCGTCACTGACCATTAACGTGAGATAATGGTCAAACGCTGGATCTATACAGTGTAAAGAAATTTAAAGCAAATCTATATCAACATCTTGTATCAGCTCCGTGATACATATACTCTTACATAGATAGGTTCCGAAGTATGATCAAATTGATTATGAAATGATGCAATGTGTTGTTTGTGAAATTGTGATTTTTTTATAGGTTGTATGTATAATTATGTTCTAGTAACTTGATTATAATAATTACTTACTTTAGAAATAAGGTTTAATGATTATGAACGAATGATACAATTGTTAGCATGTCACAGCTCTGAGCTTCCTTATCCGTTATAGCATAGTTTTGCAAATTATACACGACGTAAAAATTACCGACTGATGTCGATTATTGTCGAAATGTATTTTTGACAATTGCAGCTGTATAGTTGAGGCAATGCCTTATTTGTATGGAACTACGAAAAGTTGGTTTATTTTAGGAGGGAATCATATTCCGGCCCTTTGTTTTAACCAAATGACGTGACCTATAATTATTTAACAAATATGAATCATATCAACTTCGAAATTTGTTATTCCAATTGAAGGAACCAAATATCGTCATTAGCTCATTACCTAAATTAGGTTTGACATTTCTTTTAAACTGTAGAACTAATCTTGTATTGCCATCCCTCAAGAGTATACACTAGAATATGTATCCTTCTAATGTAAAACTTATCAGATTTTACTTTGGACGTAGAATTTGTATTCTTCTTCCTTATTAGTCCTAATAAGCCGTCTTGTAACATATAAGCTCTATGTAAGTTTATAAATTATCCTGCAAATAACAAAAGTTGAGGTCACATGCGTATGAGAGTAACTACTGTGACTGTCAGTTGATGCTTTAATTAGCACAATTTAGCAGCTTTTATTTCTCATAATGCACCATAGCCTGTTTCAATGCAGTATGAGCCTTTAATCCAATGGTTCCCAACCTTTTATTTGCCAGGGACCACTTTGATTTAATTTTGATAGCAGCGACCACGTGTACAAGACAACTAAATCAATCCGAAAATAAAGTTTATTCAAAAAGTATCATGATTATCAATAGTATTTTAATAGAAAATCTATGTACATTTTTTGTTTATAAATTAAACTCCGATTCAAATGCTTTCTTACAGTTTCTAATATTTTGAAATTCAATGAGTTAGTCCTAGATTGGCCACTCGAATTTTTGTACGGTGTGAGGCGTCACATGATCCGAAATTATTTGCGTTCGCGGATCATATTTTAACGCCTGTGGACCTCTAGTGGTCCGCGGACCACTGGTTGGGAACCACTGCTTTAATCGTTTCAATTACTGATCCTTAAAAATGGAAATCATAGTTTTATTTGCTTCAATAAAAAACAAGGACCTGTGGTGCGTTAGCATCATATTATAGTTTGTGGACCTATGTACATTTTCGGACCATATAAAACCTTTCCAATTGTTTGTTACATCTGCTAAACAGACTCGACCACCTATGAGAAGTACCAGTTTATTTTTTTTCTTTCGTACTGTTATTAGTGCAACTATAAATGTGACTACATATATTATATATTATAATAAAATAGCATTAAGTGTAGGATTACAAGCAATAAAATAAGTTTGTCAGAAACTTCCGTCTATCTATTCGTACAACCTTCAGGCCATAACGAACAAGTTCTATTCTAGGAATTAAGAGTTGTGTCAATCCGCATGCAGTGAATAGTCTTAAAAATGTTTGGGTACCATATCAGTGAAATGTTTTCATAAAACACATTATGTTGTTCGATATTTATTATCAACATGTGGATTAAAGTGCAACAATAATAAAAACAATACCAATCATTATAAAACACGTATCAGTAAATGTTCAAAAGCAATACCTAATTAAGAAAAAGAACTACATGCATACATTAAAACTGCTCATTGTGGTGTTATAAAAAGTAAATCCACCCATGGATGACATACGTTCAGATTTACATTTGTATATAGGTCATAGACGAATTCGTCTATGATACAGGTGGATCAAATGTTGACAACTATCTCTTGTGTCATTGCAGCTTGTAGGCTCACTTCTACAGTGGCGAGCACAGTAGAAAACAATAAACAAGGCACATTGGCTATGAGGCATTACGATTCAGCCTTCCGCCTGTGGTCTCTACCTTATCTGAAAGAGGCGTGAATATATGTATGTATATAAAATAGCCGTTTTCCCGAAACGAACTTCCGTCCAGCAAGTGTCCTAAGAATGCGGCGTATTGCTGTCAGGCTAGGCTTTTCAGGTCCGTTGCCGACGAGTGATGGGCGATGGTCGACATCCTTTGATCAGGTTTTGCAACCTATATTAATACGGCAACAGTGTGCGTGGCGGTAAGGAGGGCTATGTAGTGTATTGACAGTTTTATGTTAATGTAAGTAGGCAGTGTATTTTAATAGCCTACAGACCGAGTATATCATTTTCATCTTCATTGGTAAATGTACAATGGTAATGCATCTTCACTTCCACCGAAGGATGCTCCCGTATTATCTTCCGTATTTCATCTTCTTTTTGAGAATCTGTATTATGCGAGTATACAAGGTAATTTACCTGTGATAAAATCCTTAATACAACAAGAAATGCTGGTATAAAATCTTTATCACTTAGGATAACTTCGTACATCCGAATGTATACATCTTCTGGTAGTAATTGTTTTATAGTCATGTTCAATACCTTCTCATATAACACGTAAATGCAGGAAAAGTACGATTTTACATCCTCTTTCAATACGTCAAGGCAATATTGTCCGTACTCTGATATCATATCAGAAGTGATTTGCAGCCAGTCCTCGCGTTTATCCATTTTCTGTATAATTTCGGTTTTTTTTACGATCAATTTCCACATTGTTAACATTATGTAATTCTGTGGAATAGATAAAACATTCAGTTCTTGTTGTATGTTGGAAAACATTTTGAACGGAATAAGCATCTTATTTGTGATTACGTATTCATTCAAATCGAGGGCAAAGCGTGTAAGCAATTCTTGAAAATTATTTCTTATGAAATACTTGTCCTTGTCAGTTTCATTCCATTTATCAAAAGCGCGTTTTATGAGAGGTACAAGTACTTTTTCATATTTTATGGTTTGGGTTTCTTCATCTCTTGCACACAGCAAGTAAGATGAAAGAACGGGCATCATATCATGGCTTCGATGCACTTCACTATTAAAGAAACTTTCGTCTAGGTATTCCATTATGATATCAGCAACAAAATCAGGACAAATAGCCTCCATTACTTCTCTGGTATAAGCAGCCAAGTGCTTAATGGAATATTCGTAACTCTCGCGATCGTTTTTAAGGTGAGGTAGTAAACTTTTCAAGAACTTGTAGCTTTTAGTTAAGAACTTATGCTTAATTTTATCTGGTACTTGTTCAACCAAAGACAATTTCATATATATTTTTTTGTCTTCTTTAAATGACAAATTGTCCATAAAAACTTCAAGTATTTCCCATAACTCGTCAACCCTAGCTGCATCTTTTTCTGTACATAGTAAATCGAACAAAAGTACAAAAGTCACAGCTCGGATGCTAATATTTTTTGATGTCTGCCAAACATTGGTTAAATGATATTTAAGTTCTTCATGTTTCAGTTTTACGAAAGCGAATCTGAGGCCATGTTTCTGCAGGGAAACCGGAGCATCTAATAGCTTTGGGATGTGTTCCGCGCTTTGGATGCGCCCCATGTTGTAATATATGGCATGGAGAGATGGAAGTGCGTACTGCAAAAAATCTCCCTTTGCGTAGAGAAGAATATAGTCAGGCGGTAGTAACGGCCGCGCAATGTGCATATTTTTAGCAAAACTTCTTTGCAGGCCGAGGATAAGTTCATTTGTCTTGTTCCAATCTATTTTAGGCTCTGCAGGTGCATACTTTTTTATTACGTCAAGGAGTTGGCCCTGCTGAAGTAATGTGGAGAGACCACGTGCAAGTGCCTTCTGCCCCCCAAGCTTATCCAGTCGCTCGAGATAAGATTTCGCCCAACTGTCTGCTATGGATTCGGGCCAATATATTCTGATTTTCTTGAGGAGTTTAGTTAAAGATATTGAATCGTCGCAGCACAGAGTCTCCACTTCTTCTTTGTAGCGTACTAGCAACCCAGGATCGTGTTTAAGTGCATTTACACATACATCCTGAGATGGGTTCATTAGCATGGACTCCTCGAACATCAATCGTCGCCATGACTTCTTCTTGTTATATAAGGGAGATAGGTTTGATTTCCACGAATTCGACTTTCTTATCCGAACAAGATCTTTAATTTTATTTACTGCAACGGGATAATTTTCTAGTTGCTTACCCCAACCAAATAACAAATCTAATAACTGCTGAACTGCTACCGTGCATTCATTGAATTCATTTTCATTTTGAATGTCATAGCTCTCTACTTTCTTAGTCACGTAATTCAACATATAATTAAAGACTCTGTTTTGATCGTCCTGGTTTAGTTTGTTGCGGTATTTCGTAAGCGAAAATGTATTCAAGTTTTGCAAAATATTTTCTGGTATTTCTTTATTCTGTAGGATGTAATGCAAAATAAAATTCTCAATGTATGTACCATTATCATAGTTTTGTAGTATATGTAATGTAGTTACAGTGTATATGTTCATGTTTTTAATTATGTCCATAAATTCGTTCCAAGTTTCACTATTAGTCTTGAAAATTTCACCTATTGATAATAAGGTATTCGTAAACTGTTTTTTTTGTCCAATGCCATCATATAGGCAAGTTTTAAAATAATACTTTAACACAGATAGCAAATTTAAATTTAAATCTTGTTTATTATATCTCGCGCATTTTATAAGCACGTCGAACATGAAATACTTTTCATTTGTTTTCGTTTCCGACTGTATTAATTTTTTAATTTCCGCAAATGCTATATTAAAAGGGGCGAATTCATACCAATTATATATGGGAAGACCAGACCATACAAAGTTATATATTTTTCGTATGGCAAACATTTCAGTACCTCGCTCTAAAGAGTCTTCCTCAATTTCTGAAATCTTTTTGTCCATAAAAATGTTCTTAACGAATTCAAACTGTTCTTCTTTTGGCATTCTTTCAACAAATATTTTGATTGTTTGGAAGTTGAACACAGACCTGTAGTAGCATTCATCTTCTTCTTTTACTTCTTTGTTGGCTAGATTATATAGGAAGTCCTTTACATCCTCCCTCTTTATATATTTAGAAAATGTAGGGATGTGTATATGATCGGAATACTTTAAAAAAGTACTAAAAATTCTGTCAGGAGTTTGTTTCATAATTATTTCAGTGGCGGAAGGACTAAATGTAGGGCGGCTATATCTGTGCAACTTGTCGAAAATATCGAGATATCTATCCGCATTTGTGTGTAAGAGGAACGATGCTGCTTGTAACTTCTTTCTATCCAAGTTATCCTTCATTCCTGCCTCGAAGATAGTCACTGACTTTTCACAGAGCCGCTTAAACTCCAAATCTTTAATATGGTACATATGTCTACCGATATTCTCTTCTATGAAGGGTATTGAACAGTAAGACAGCCATTTAGCTGCTGCCTTAACTTTTGTCTCGTCTTTATAAAACTGTTCCACACGATTTTCAGCTTTTAAGTAACGTCTTATGTGTTTGTGAAGTTTAATGCTGGCTTTAGCTGTCATGTATGGATAAACATTTTCTTTAAGGTATTCAGGATTCACGATATGCGCGTATTGATCATCTACAAGCCATGAGCTTTGTTTAATCGCCCTCGACACGTATAACATATCTTCGGATTTTATTACACTGAGTATGTATTCAATGTCTTTGTTGTGACAAGCGATATCTATTTTCAAAAGATTCGTTACATCTTGCTTATCTTCAACAAAAGCTTTTTCATCAAGCGTTTTTTCATTAGTGATGGCATCTAGCACCTGTTTGTTCAATTTCTTATGTTTGATACCCAATGTTTCGGCCTCTGATTCTATCGTGGCCATTTTTATTCTGGAACAAAAAAAAGGATTAAGAAAAGTAGTTAATTTGAAAAAAAATCGGAAACCTGAAACGCGTAGGTACGCTTGCGTGCTCCATTTTAGACCGCGTTAACACTTAACATCAGGTGAGACAGTGGTCAAACGCAAACTTACAATATCTAAGAAAATAATTACATAGGAATATCAACTCGGGCATACTGATATTGATACTGATGATTGACCTAACTACCAAAGCTAGAACCAAAGTAGGTGTAGGTATGGGATGGGATATAAGATACAAACAAAAAGACAAGGATAGGTTAGGCACCACTTATATATTTACTAATACATACATTCAATGTTATTCTTAAGAAATGTATTTCTTATATGCAATGATTGAATGGAATGATTAGGTACATATAATACACGCCCCTAATCAACGATTACGTACGGGCCATCCATAAATTACAACACCAATATCATGGACTTTTTAACCCTTCCCTCGTTACATTTGGGAGATCCGCTAAATTTCGTTAAGGTATCTATAAGACTTAATTTTTTATATAAATTATGTTTTTATACTCTTCATTTAAAGACCTTTTTCGCTTAGGCCGGACTCTTAGCACGGTTGCAGCCCCCTGACACCCCTAAACTTTAATAAATTATGATTATACTTTCGTCATAGTATAAGAGCTGGATTTTATATATGTTACTTGTGCACACAAAAAATAATGTTACGTCAAAAGCCAGACAGTTTAAATGGTTTTTACATCTTGTCAGACACATCGAAAGTCTATAGATGCGATGTATGTTCACTGATTTCTCCCCCATTTCTTTTTTTGTACTTTTCTTTTTTTGATAGATAGAATATACCTACTTCCGAGGTGGTCACATTTAAATTTCATCAAAATAGGTCGTGGTTTTTGAGTTACACTGCAATAAGTGTTACGTCTATCTGTTTTCTATCGGGTGCATTTCGGAGAATGTGCACTGGAATTGCATAATCTGATTCCACCATCACCTTTCTATCATCGGTCGACTCGACGTACGGCAATTCGCCATCGCTATATGGTAGATATACCACCTATACGCACGAAGCGTTTTGCTTCCACTTTCTTAATGCGTACTGCCAAGGAGTGGAACTCGTTGCCCGAGTCTGTGTTTCCCGATATGTACAATCCTGGAGTCTTCAAGTCGCGAGTGAACCTTCTAGGTTTGCGTGCTAAATCCTAGACAACGTCATCACTTAACATCAGGTGAGACAGTTGTCAAACGCAAACTTATAATAGTAAAAAAAAAAAAAAACTACATTATTGAGAGTGAATAACGATTGATACCGTGAGTAGCAAAGGTCACTGAAATGGGAGAAAATGTTGTTTTACATAAAGATGGGACTTTAACACTCAAAAGTGTGAAACAACTTGTTGAAGTCGGTACCATGATAGTTCAATAGTAGGTAACTATTTTCCATTTTTTCGAATAAATCATTATATTAATTTGTTTATTATAATCCCAAATAAAGTCAGGGTCCCAGTGAAAGATATTATATAATAGTATAAAATATTACCTACTAATCACTTCTTCTTTGAGGCAATATGGGAATACAACATGCTTGTAATGCATGCGTCTAATTTGCGTTGCAGTAGCTAAATAAAGAGCAGATAACTACCTAGTTTTATTTCCTACATATAGATGGATAGGATGATAGGAGCTGCTATAAATATAAATTTTCGGCTTAATTGAGTGTAATAATAAAATTAAAAGGTTGATCATACTCAGTAGGTAGGTAATATTTATAACTTGCTTGCGTATCCCGAAAGATTCAAGAAAATATATAAAAATAGCTTCCCGGCTAGAGTGTAATACCATCTACTACTTCGCTATAAATACGAAACACATCTAGGTAATCTAGAGGGGTTAGGTATACGGACTTCATAGAACTTGTTTTCTATGATGAATCCATATTTGGTACTTTGGTACTGGTTGGTACTTTATTCTTCACTGCGAAATATTCTATGACATTGCACAATGTTTGGAAACACGTTAAGTACTAAGCATAGATAAGTAACTTTATGTAAGTAATTAATAACTATTTATTGTGAGTATACCTTGACCTTCACGCAAAAATATTTTCAACAACAGAACCAAAACTTACCACTTCAGTTCTACTCCACACCGCACAGATTTATTTTCTAGACGATCGACTTTAAATTATACTTTAGGACTCATGTATGCGATCTCCAAGCTCCAAACCACTGATCATATCCAATTTATGGCCAATGAGTATGTAATCACTCCGTTATATGCCACTGATAGACGAAGTATGTACTGAATTGTACTGCCCAGAGGCACGCCCCGAATATTGTCGTATCTTATCTATGGTGCTCAATGACGAATACTCACGAACGTATGTTTACGAAGTATACAAATCCATGCAAATCCTTCTCTGTCTAGGATGCGAATACTATATTCACCACAGATTACAGGTAGTCTGAGATATTCGCAGAACAGAAGTCACACTCTAAATGTAAGTGTAATCCACAGTTGACTAATCACAGAGAAAGTACCAGGCCGAAGCCACCCAATCTGTTTCGGCCGGCCCGGCTCGGTGACATTCATTCTATATTTCCCGGGGCATCATCGCAGTCAGACTAAATAATGTTATTCAAATACTCACGGACCCATATTATTGGGCAATTAATTATTTTTTACATTTAATCAAGGATAGTAACATTTTGAGCTCTGCTGCTGCTGTTCTCTTAAGACTTCTAGATCCATCTGCGACCACATCGTCATTAACCATCAAGTGAGATTATCACATGTTATAAAATTAAGTCAGAACTGATTTATAGGCGCTCTTGTATTCCTCTACGGAATTATAAATATGCTACCTATTTATCACGTCAGGCATAAAACGTCGAATGCTGAACTGCTTTCCTTGCCTCCCCCACTGATCTTCACAACGACCGGTTGGAAGCTGCTACACCTAACCTCTTGCGGTCGCGATCAGGCCGTATGTCCACTGTACTAAGTATTTTATAGACTAATATCTTTTAATTCGGCGACTCGCAAAAGTACCAGTGGTACATTTTAGATGTAGGGTTTCCGGGAAATATTTTTTTCACGGTAGCGAAGATGTAAACGAAAAAAGTAGACAATCCCTGCTTGTTTATACGCTTTTTATCGCATCTGCACTAATATTATAAAACGGTACAGTTTCCAGGAAGTAATCTAAGGCCCTTCTAAGCTGATTTTAAAAATTCTTTTACCGGTAGATAGCTACTTTATTCATAAGTTCATAAGGCTATATTTGATTGTAATTAAAAATATATGTATCTGAGAAAGACGGACTCATTTAGGTACCGGCGCATGCGTAAAAATCAACTAATTTTACCATGATCAAAAAGAGAAAAGTTAAATAATCCAATATATGTACGCTAATAAATAATGTAAACACTGGAATCCCGACTATTTTTAATTGATTAAATAGTAGATCAGGCGCGCGTTTTATGAGTGTGATCCTTTGTAGATCGCGCGAGCAAAGCCGCGAGCGCCTGGTGATATAATAAAGCTGTCAAAGGCCAAAATCAGTATACCAAAGGTGTGAATAACAGTCGGAACAAGAGTAACCGTTTTTCGTAGCTTTCTTTCATAGCACCCAGTGACGTATATATTTGCCCGACGTGCACGGGTTCGCTGGACAATAACTTATAAGGAATTATATATTATGTATTATAATAATTATATATTGTATTATGTCGCTTCATAATTTTATTATGAAGTTGGCGTTTTGTATGAGAAACATCAAAATATTTAAATAAAATAATTTTAATAACGTATTTACCATTATTATGTCTATGCAGTTTCGACATATTCCTTTGCTGAGAAAATTATGGGAGCGAAAATTAGTACACATGTAGTAAACATTTTCGAAGGCGGTATTGACTGCTTTATGGGAATTGATTTTTTCTCCTTGCAATATGTGGTCCAGATTCCGGAAAAAATGATAATCTGTTGGGACAAGGTTCGGAGAGTAGGTACGGCGGGTCGGAGATATCCCAATCGCAGCTGCTCTAATTTTGGGACCGTCTGTTGTGCAGGGTGTGATCTAGCGTTGTCCTGAAGCAGAAGTAGGCTAGAGCAATTGACCAGTCTCGGTTGTTTACAGCTAGCTTTTCCATAAAAAAACACAAATATACATAAGGCTACATTTTGAAATAATTTGGAAAACCTAACTAAACAGCAGATATTTGAGACCAGTTTGTCAAAACGCCAATTTCATAAGTAAGGACCTAATATTAGGTAACCACATTAATTAACGACATACAGTAACTAGATTGACTTGACTCAACGTTGAAAATTCTATACATAAAGCAAATAAAAGTATTTGGTGATATATTTGTTAATATTTATTATTTTAATTTATATTAAATGCCGTGTATATGTGTATATAAATCTGAAGTATTAATTACATGTGGAATACTCATATATTTTTTAAAGCAAATTAATTTATAAAATCAAAAATTACAAACGAATAACAAATACTACAGCTACTTACTGCAAAAACATTTGACCAATCCACTACCTAGGGCTAGCTGCCGCAGAATGCTAGCAGCGTAAGAATCATACTGCATATAAAATAAGATGTAGTACCTACTCAATCACATAAATTACTATTATTGGTAGTACTTGACTTCATAATAGTGTAGCCATAAAAAGAAGCGCTCGACAGATATTTTTCCTCATTCACTTTTACTCATAACAGGATACAATCTCCAAGTCAGGCATATAATTATATAAAAAATACATATACATCATTCTTTTATCCATGTAATTGTTTTTTTTATTAGACAGAATAAGAATTCGTCCATTTAAAAGAAAGTAACTATTATATACAGCTAAACATCTAAATAAGTAATTTAATTTTATAGTATGTTGTCACCAAATATCAACTTAGTTTTTGTAAAAATGGCGCTTAATTTCCTGAAAACAGGTAGGTCCTAAATCTAATTTTACCTTTAGTTGCCAGTTCAACCTGCATTCAATTTTATATAAACTCAAACATTCTGTGACATATAAATATACAATTTAAACACTTTTACGTAGCAATGGAAAAATGTAAAAGGAATTCTATACACAAATTTTTTTGCTGTCTCTAATTCAGTCCAATAGTATATGTAGGTTACCCACGGTCAGCAAAGAATATGGTATAGGTACCTACAAGTTTTGATGTAGTTTCCTAATCATCCAAAATTACAACAAGGTTCATAATAAAAAGATATCACTGAAAGAGATGCATAATAATGACAGTTGTTGATTCAGCAATTAATGATTATTTATAATAAAAATAATTTAATTATGTAGGTAGGTACTTCAACGAGCTACTCTGAAAAAAAGTGCAAAGCAAATATCAAGAAAAATGTTTTTCTAGGATGCGATCGAATCAATACTCATCGTCCATTATATATATAATCGTTTTTAATTAAACATACATTTAACTTCAAAAAAATCTTAGAATCTCTTTGAAGTAGACAACAAATCTTAAATCTAAACGGAAAGGTACATTATATAAGTATAGGTATGTACATCAAAAGATTTTCTGATGGAATATTCGTTCTGCCGGGCGGAGGGATTGAGATATGTCCAAATTACCATCACTATTTCTTCCAGTACCTACGTATTATAGAACAAAGCTTATTTCATTTTATTTCTGTACTATTTTTGGAAACGAAGGGCACTACATCTGAGAACAGTGCGTTGTAATGCATTTTGATCTCTTTAGAAGGATGTGAAAGTACAATTCCACGTAACTCTTCGTATTTTTTCTTTTCATTATCTGAATAAATCTTATATAAGTTGGTTTCTATTAAATCATGCACCATTAACCAGACTTCTTTTCCATTGTCATATCGAAGAAGGCACAAAGCATATTCTGTTTGATCTTCTAATTTACACATGTACCTCGACAAAGAGTTTTGGAAAAAGTTTGTGAACGACTTTGAAAATAGTGAATAAATTGATGGACCGTATTGTTCAATATCTTTCTTTAAATGTAGGACGCACATTTTTGAAAAGAGCGGGGCAATTGTTTTATGCGTCTCACTAAACATTTTGTCTTTTTCTTCGTCGGTCATGGGTGTCTCGCCGACATCCTTGTTATAATTTACTGGCACGAGATTATTCTCGTTCAGTATTTTTACAAAACTTACCACCAGCTTCCATAGTGTCAGCAAGACGTAATCTTTTTCATATGACAGTGAGTTTTCCAGTTTGTTTTGTATAGCCTCAAAAGTTTTAAATGGAATTTGCCTCTGCTTTTCAAACGTGTAGATCAAACTGTCTGTAAGACTTTCTAAAACTTCTTTAACATTTTCTTTAACAATGTATCGTTGTTCATGAATATTACTCCACTGAGGTAAATACTTGTCTAATATAGCGGCCAAAGATATCTCGTATCGTTCCATCTGAGATTTCTCATCTTTGGATGACAATATAAATGACGACACGACACGGGCGTTATCATAAATATTAATCCGTTTTATAGCAAACGTTTCAATAAATGTTTTGAGCATGACGTTAACAACAAAATCGTTATCTAACAATTCCATGAAATCTGCCGCTTTGCATTGCATTTCATTCAAAATATTATCACAATTACATTTTGCTGGTAACGAGGTCAGAAAAGTATAGCTTTTCATATAAAATTGTGGTTTGATAGTATCTGGAACATCAGCCACCATGCCAAGTTTCTTAAAGAGCAGCTTATTATCGTCAGCAGTTAGTGTGTCTATAAATATGCATAATAGGTCCCATGTTTCTTTGATGTGCGCTTCCTTCTTCTCTTTGCATAGTAAGTCAAATGTGTGAGTAAAAAGAACCGCACGAATTGACGAACTTTTAGTAGAATTCCAAAGTTTAGCAAATATCGGTTTTAATTCTTCAGGGGCAAGTTTATCAAACGCCCAGCGAATCCCAAACTTTTGTAGAGATACAGGTGCATCCAGTAACGTCAGAATATAGTGACGACTCTTGCTTGGACTCACTTGCGTGAAAATCGCGATGAGTGACGGAACAACATATTGCAGATAGTCTCCTTTAGCAAACAGTAAAACTCCTTCTACAGGAGCTAGTGGCCTAGCTTTGTATACATTCTTTGCTATCTGTTTGCGTATACTTAGTTCATGTTGGTTTGTTTCATTCCAATTAATTTTTGATTCCAATGGGGCATATTTATGTAGAAAATCAGTCAATTCCTTTGGTGGTAAAAGTGTAATGAGTCCTACTATGGTCGATTTGTGACCACTAGGTTGATCTACTTTTTGTAAATACATAGTCTTCCAATCATTAGCCAATGTGACGGGCCAATAGATACGTATCTTTCTTATGAGATTTCTTAGTGACACAGAGTTGTTAAAGCAAATCGCCTCTACATGTGCTTTATTTCGAAACAACAATCCAGGATCATGTTTCAGGGCGTTTGTACATACTTCTTCGGTTGGAAAAATTGCAATTGATTCCTCAAACATTATCTTTCTCCAAGATTTGTTTGTGTTGTAAAGAGAAGATAAGTCTTTACTGCAATATTTTTCACCTTTTATTTTTATTAGTGATTTGATCGTATCTAGTGCGTATTGGTGATCCTGTAAGTTTTTTCCCCAGTCTTTGATAAGGCTCAAAAGCTGAATACACCATGTCACAGCCTTATCGAATTCCGATTCGATTCCCAAGTCAAAGGCGTCAATTTTTGCCACTGTAAACTTAAGTAAGTAATTAAATACGTTTTCCTTTTCATCTTTTGTTTTCAATTTATTTTGAACATGTTTGAGAGTATTAAATTCAAATTTCTTTTGAATCGTATCTGAAACGAGTTCATTTCTGATAGCGTTTCTCACTATGATGGCTCTGATACAGAACTGAACAGAATTTTCAGATTCGATGTAGACTTCCATGCTATGAAATAATTGACTGAGTATATTCCAAGTTTTATCGTCAAGATAATGAGTGTCAACTTTTGAAATGAAATAATTGACAAACTGAATTTTAAATTTAAATGGCTCATTAATGTGTTTATCTCGATAGTATTGTAGCACTGTTTCGATGTGTTCCATATTACGGCCAGCGCAAGACACCAGAACCTGAAGGATTACATTTCTTTGGTCTGGGGCAGATTCGGAACGAATAAACTTTTTTAAATCTGTGAATGCCGTTTCGAAAGGAGCGAATTTGTACCACTGGTAAGTTTCAGTATTCTGTGAGGCGTAATTATCACCTCGACAGCCCATCGCTAACCTATATGGCGCAATACTGTCATCTTGCATGTCAATTTCTTTTTCGATGAAAGCTTTTTTTACAAACTCGAATCTATTTTCTTTAGGGATTAGTCGAATAAAATGTTGAAGGTTATTGTATTTGAACAAGCTTTTCAATTTGTCATTATTGGCATGTTTTGTCAAGAAATCTTTTACATTAACGATTTTGTTCAAATGTTTCGCAAAAGTTGCAAAATTGAGATGTTTTACGTAGAGTTCAATGTTATCTATAATTCGTTGGGGAAATTTTTCCATTAGAGTCTTCGTACCTTTAGCACTAAAGTTGAAGAATAAGTGATCTGATTTTTCAATAAAATCTAAAAAGTTGACTGCATGCTCGTTGAATAAGAATTCACATTTATTTACAATCCACTCCCATTTTTTTATGTATATCTCAAAAATTGAAAAAGATTTTTTAAATAACCTTAATATTAAATTATCGTCAATTTGCTCATCATACTTTCCTATTTCAATTTCTATAAAAGGCACAGAACAATGTTGTAGCCACTTCAATGCTGATTTGACGTCTTTTTCCTTGATGTAGTTATAAAAAGATTCCACACGTTTTTCATCTTTTAAATGTAGTCGTATGTTTAACATTAGTTTGTTAAATGCTTTGGAAGTCATCACAGGGTAGAGTTCTGTATATAAATGCTCAGGATTAATGATGTGAGCATATTGCGGATCTGTGATTAACCAAGTGGTCCGCTTGATTGCTTTCGACACGTACAACTGATCTTCGGACTTCAATACTTCCAGTAAGTAATCTACGTTTCGACGTTTACTTGCTATATCAATGTTTAATAACGTTTGTACATCGTCGTTGTCGTGAGGTGGTTCGAGGACTTGGTTGGTGGTTATAGCTTTGTCGAGAAGTTTGTTGTAAAACTGATGTTTCTTGCCAAGCGTGTCGCCTTCTAACTCTAACGGCGCCATTATGTATCCTGAAATTGTATATTAACAAAATTTTCAATTAAAAGTATCGTAACTAAGTACTAACGTATCTAAGTACTTAATTGTGATAAATATATTCTATTTTTTTAATAACCTCGTCCTCTTATTTTCTGTCGCGGGAGATATGGCCACTCACACCCACACCACACAAATATACCTACAAGACCTATCCGCGACAAACATTTATGCTCATCACATAGGTACACTACATAACATAATACACACTCAATCCCATAGAGATACAGCACACTAAACAGAAACAGTACATTTAAAGCGCTCTAAGGCTGTGTCCAGACCTGACGAATGCGCCCGAACGGCGCGCGGACGGCGCATTCGTCAGATCTGGACACTCCCTAAGATAATATCTTGCTGGTGTATAATGTTTGTGTGTATAATGGTTATTTATTGCCAAGTAAAGGCACATTTATTTAAATGATACTTCGACGAAACAGGCCCGGATTTCATAGTACGGGTCTCGAGCCTAGTCAGAGATCCAGCTGCTGCACAACAATATTGTATTGAAATCTGTTTTATTTCAATAAATATATTTTCATGATATCATTTTTCATAAATGTTGTCTCCGCTGGTGCACTGAACCAAGAGCCGGCAGGTGTGAATCCTAAGGATAGATCTATTATACCACATAGATTATTCTAAGGATACTTTTTCCTCTCAGCAAGCAAAACATTATAGATATCGTCACATTTGAACAATATATTTATAGTTATGTTGATTAACCTGTTTTCCGACCGTCTTTTGTCTCCTTCGTTTCGGCTAAATACCCGACACTAACAACTTAACAATGAAAAAACTCAAAAACTGTTGGACCGATTATAAGTAATCAATAATAGTAGTAAAATAAAAGTAAGTTAACAACAGTTGAATCCTATGTTATCAACGGACTAACAGACAGAATCTATTAAAAAATAATTAAGTGGTCCCTACTTTGTTAACGTAACACAAAAAGTAAAAAATATGACCAATAAAATTACTTGTATCTGAAAACTATTGATGATTCAACAAAATATAGGTGCTATATTCAGTTTTGAGGAACATACCAATTTATAGTATAAAACCTTACATAATTGAAATCCGACGACAGCCAAAGAATAAGTTTATCGACAGAATAGAATTATGAATCATTAAGAAAACATAAACCTGAAACGATGCACAGACCATCTAAATGAGTACCTTTTTTGGTTTTTTTTTAAAGATTATAAGCTTGCGTTTGACCACTGTCTCACCTGATGTTAAGCGACGACGCGGTCTAAGGTGGAGCACGCAAACTTAGAAGGAACCTATTCACTCGCGACTTGAAGACTCCGGGGTTGTACATATTGGGAAACACAGACTCAGGCAGTGAGTTCCACTCGCTGGCAGTACGCATTATAAAAGTGGAAGCAAAACGCTTCGTAGACTAGACCTGGATATGTCTATGCAGCTTTCCATCAACCAAAGGCTGCATGAAAGAGTCAGGAGTGAGGAAACGATAAGAAACACAGTTTGTACAGAAAACAGACGCACTGTACTTAATCACTTTATTAACCGACCTAAAAAGGTATGAGTAGATTGACGGAGTTCTGAGGTAACAAATATAATAATAATATAAATAATTGTTTGTTGAAAATGTAATCAAAATCATTCCTGTACTTACTTATCTTTTTTTTTTTTTTAGGAATTTTCAAAATGATATCTTCCAAATTATCACGTCATATTAATATTATGGAGACGAAAGTTTGTATATGTGTAAGTGCGTGTATGTTTGTTACTCCTTCACGATCAAACGGCTGCACCGGTTTCCATGGAATTTGGTATTGAGATAGTTTAGACCCTACATTAACATGTAGGCTACTTTTTATCCTGACAATAATTGCTGTTCCCGTGGGATAATTAAATAATTCATAAACCTTTGTTACTCCTTCACGCTCAAACAGCTGTACCGATAGCGATGAAATTTGGTATGGAGATAGATTCGTCTCTGGAGTAACATATAGACTACTTTTATCCCGAAAAAAGTATAGTTCCCGTGGCATAATTACTTGGCAAATACTTAGCGGGAAAACATTAATCCCCGCGGGTGAAACAGCGGGGCGCTACTAGTTAGATATAAAAAAATGTGCATATACCCAATGAGAATAAATACTAACATAAATATAGATATATTATGGTTTGAAGCAATGATAGCATGGGGATTGTGAGTTTTGGCTGTCACTCTAACGGATGTCAACTAAGGATGAAAAAAGTCATCAGTGTGCTCAGGAAACTGTGTTGGAGAATTCCAAGACTATTGTGATTTCGCCTTAGATCGTCACGGCCATCTTCAATTCTTCAAAAAGATCAGCTTGACGCAAGTCTCCAATCCGCTTTCTCTTTTTGGGTGAAAAAAAAGCATAAATCACGCGTTATCGTCACCGCACGCCTTTTTTAGATTGGCCGACGCGACGTTTGGTCGCTATCTCACCTGAAGTTGTGATGATGTTTCAAGATAGATATAGGTACTTATATAATTTAAACAATGATATTTTTGATAATGATACTGATCATGCCTCTTCCTATCTAAAAACCTGTCGACGTTTGATAGTTCAGAACTCTTATAAAACTATAAACAATTAATTGCATAGCACACATAAGTACATGTTCCTGATCTATCTCCCCTTCATACCAGAAACAATCCATCCGAAGTATGCATTCTACGTAGTAGTAGTAGTACTTCTTTATTATATTTACGTAGTGATAATAGAATTATTAAGAACCAAGTTTGGAACCAGAAGATTGTAATCTACGACCCGACTAGGGCTCACGTGATATTTGCTGGAAATTACTCTCCGACCAGTTGAAAAAATCCCATCTAAATTGCTATAAGCCGTAACCAAGATGCAAAAAGACATTTAAACAGGAATCGTTCGATTTATTCGATTCGCTCGAGTGCCCATGGTAACATTTAGATAATAGTTTTCATCGAAGTCTTTTCTTTGCTACTGCGGCAAGCAAAATAATTTAGCTGGTGTTCCTATGATGTTGATAATCCACAGGTAGGAAAGTTGTTTTTATGATACATAGTCATAGTAGGTAATATGAAGCATAGAATTTATCGATGTCTAATAATATCAAGGTAATTACGATACAAACAGTCATATACCTACCTACTTATTTTATTAGTATGATAAAAACTTGTGGGTACTAAAATCTAGCCTACTTACTTATCATGCATCTAATAATAGACATGATTTTCACTACGCATCGTTTTGGTATATCTCCTTACCAATTAGAGACACGAGACGAGCATTGTATTAGCATGACATCATTCTATAGGTATTGGTTTTTAATATCTACACGTTGCAATGGTGAAAAAGGAACGTTTACTAAATAATAATATATGATTTACCTTTATTATTGAGCTGTGTAGCGTACTTTCACTACTTAGTACATAAACACTTACTAAAAACAAGTTTAACTTCTTTAAAGAGCACACGTCACATTATAGAAGCTTACAATGTAATCCTGTGAGTTGAGTCAAACCTTGAAACACAGAATGACTCATTTCGCTGTGCCCTGCCTGGGGCCGCATTGGTCTACACTACGTCAATAATGACGTAGCCTTAGCTTGCCAAGGGACTTTGAATTGTATCTATGCAGTATACAGTACATTCTTACATTAAGTATTGAATGAATGTCTGTGCTACTATTTTGCGGCGAGAAAAATGTTCGTTCGGGTTTGTGGCGGGAAAATATGGAAGATCTCTCTTTTGATTCTCAAATGGAGACACAAATAAAGTAAGTATTTCCTGGTGATGTTTTTAAATGTGTGCTAATCAACACGCCTGTGAGATTTTCGAAATATACCTAGAGCTGTTTG
This sequence comes from Apeira syringaria, assembly GCA_934044485.1. Classification (NCBI taxonomy): domain Eukaryota; kingdom Metazoa; phylum Arthropoda; class Insecta; order Lepidoptera; family Geometridae; genus Apeira; species Apeira syringaria. Next base: position 8,800,457 of record OW203658.1, on the reverse strand, counting down.
CGATGTAAAGTGGACTGTATTGTATGGATTGAAACACTGTTGAAGTACGTGTAGGTCTAGGTATAAGCACGCACTTTTCAGTTATTGGAATGTAACTGAAAAACCGCTTGTACGATTTTGATGAAATTTAAAGGAGACCACACGGCAAGCACCACCGTCACCACCAGCATCAAACAAAAAAGAACGATCAAAATTGGTTCACCCAGTCGGAAGTTAATGCGGTAACAATCATAAAAAAACATACGGGTCGAATTGAGAACCTCCTTCTTTTTTGAAGTCGGTTAAAAATACTGTATCGCAAGTTATTAAAATACGAAATATCTTTAAGTAAGGTATGTATTTGAAATACAAAATACAGTAGGTATTTTAGCTATTTTTAATTGAAATACAAAATAAATAATCTAGACCAGCACGGGCTGAAAAGTAGAAGGAAACAAGATAAAATAATCAGTAAAACCAGAGTTTCCTTTCATGAACCTTAGATTTTTAAATATAGGCTGTCAGCCAAACAGCCTCATGTTGGAGAGTGAATAAAATCTGCAAAAAAAACAATCTTTCTACAGGTCCCGATGAGCACAAACTTGTGTTAAAATTTTTTATATTTGGATAACGCTTAAGAATTGAAATATCTTTGATTCTATCATTTGTTCACTCTATCTCGCCACCGTTGTCTGGCATCGTAGCCGACGTACATGCAGAGGGGTTTTGATCATCCATCGCGACAAACTTTATTCATACAATTTGTATTCTACACAGAACAGAAGCTTTATTTATTCCGTGAAAAAACTAAAAACAAACCGTTATGACTGGATATCTTAGTTTGACATTGACAATTTGACGTAGACTTTTTTTCGTTTTGTTCAACGATTAACTCAGATAAATAGAGGAGCGGAGGCTGTATACTCAAAGACGATTAAGGACACAAGGCCTCATGTATTTGAAATAGGTACAAATTACAAAATAACTCGGCGTCAGGTATTTGAAAAACGTTTTATAAATTACAATTTTAGGAAGTAATTGATATATATATTATAGTATAAATATAGTATTTCAGTTACGTATTTTAATGTAGGTAGCTAGTGATTGAGATTCTGTACTACGAAGAATCAGTTTAATCAACGTTTTTACAAGTAGGTACATTGTTATGGGAGTAAAATAGGGGTGAAGTTTACCTTTGATCCACAGCCATGCCGTCCACAGGTCAGCTCGTAGTAAATCAAACACCGAACCAAATCTATTCAATCATATTATGTTTATTTCATTACAAACATTATCTATGCCTCTCAGGTATGAATAAGTAAATATTGCAACATAAATCAATATATTCAATATGTATAATAAATACTTATCAATACGTTGACAAACGCAAGCTTACCTGTATTATTTAAAAAAAAAACAGGTAAGTGTAAGAAAATGAAATCGGTCTCCGTATATTTCATCGGCTCTTACCATACAAATTATATAGGTATTGTTTCTAAATGGATCGGGACCAATGATATTTTACTAAAGATGACGTATATTCATGCTGCGCGGTGTTCAGATTTTGTTCCTTTACGACATAAACATGCTTACTGCGACAGATATTACGGTACAAATAATATAGAAAAGGATAGCTATATGTTTAGACTTGCGCTTGAAATACGCGTCGTAATGAAAATTACTACAATTGACTTAATTTTGCCGCCTCAGTTTCCACGCGCTTGTGTGACATCTACCTCATATAAACATATAATATCATTGATCGGGACTGGATTGCGTGACAAACATTTAGTAGTTTATTTACCTCGATGTTTCGACTAATTTTCATTGGTCGTGGCCACGAGAAGACAGGAAAATACGGGTGACAATATCTAAACATTAGAATTTTAATGTACGAAAATCTATGAATAGAAAAATTGAACATGGAATAGAGTTATAATGTTCTTTTATTTTATTTGTGTGACCATGTCTTACTCTATTAGCGATAAAACCTAGGACGATTGATTCATCCATGGAAAAAGCTGACCTAAAAATTAACGCTAAGTATATCTATTCATCAAAAGGTCACATCACATTCACATCACATCACATTCACTTTCTAAAAATCACATCTTCAAATAAGTCATAGTAATGCATTTTAACATCATCAGAGGGATGCGTGAATGAATTTTCACGAATTTCTTGGTATCTTTTATCGAGCAAATATGGCAGGGTATCATTTAAAAAATCACGTATTACGAAGTGCATTTCTTTACTATCTGCCCTATCAAATAGGCATTTAGCATATTCAACATGATGATCTGGTTCACAAATAGATATCGATAATTCATCAAAAACCTTTTTTAACGCCCTAGAAAATAATAAGTAAGTTAATGAACCGAAATTATTTAGATCATCTTTTAAATGTTTTTGGCAAGTTTTAGCAAACAATGGGGCTATTTTCTTGTGTTCAAGTTCAGTTGTATCCAGTATCTTAACAAAAGAGACCAAGAGCTTCCATGATGTAAGACGAACGTAGTATTTTTCATATGACAAGGTCGTTTCTAGTTTATGTAGCACAGACTTATATATGTTTAATGGATTGTTCATTTTATTTTGGAATGTGTACTTCAATTTGTACACGAGGGTTTCCAAAATGTTTTCAATTTTAGTTTTAATTATAGATTTCCCTTCGTAAGTGTTTTCCCACTGAGGCAGATATTTATCTAAAATAACAGCTAAAGACATTTGATACCGCTCGATTTGATTTTTCTCATCTTTAGATGACAAAAGGAATAATGAGAGGACACGGGAATGTACGTATATATTGTTGACGTCTTTGTCAAACAAGTCAATGTATTTGTGTAACATTACGTTCATTACAAAATCTTTGTCCAAAAACTCCATAACTTCCTCACTTTCATCTAGCATTTTACTTAAGATGCTCTCACAATTACATTTCGCTGGTAAAGACTTAAGAAATGTATATGACTTAGTATAAAACTGAGGCTTAATACTATTTGGAACTTTACGTATTTCGCCAAGCTTTTTGAAGAGGATCTTATTATCATCAGGAGTTAGATTATCAATAAACACACAAAATAAGGCCCACAACTCTTCGATTAGAGGAGAGTGTTTTTGTTTGCAAATCAATTCAAAAGTTTGAGAAAAGAGAATAGTTCTAATAGACCAGTTGTTGGTTGAATTCCAAATAATACTGAACATAGGTTTCAATGCTTCAGGGTTAAGTTTATGAAATGCCCAACGAACTCCGAACTTTTGTAGAGGAACAGGTGCATTCAGTAACTTCGGGAGGTAATTACGAATTTTGTTTGGGCTTAGCTGACTAAGAACCGCGTTAAGCGAGGGCACGGCATATTGTAAATAGTCTCCTTTGGCGTACATTAATATTTCTTTCAAACCTGGTAGGGGTCTTGCTCTGTGTACATTCTTTGCTATTTTCTTCTGTAAACTAAGTTTAAATTCATTTGTTTCATTCCAATTAATTTTATATTCTGTAGGAGCATATGTTTGTAGAAGATCAGTAATACCTGCCGGCGGTAAAAGAGTACAAACTCCGATTACAAGTCCTTTGTGACCACCATGCTGATTAAGACGTCTTATATATGCAGATTTACAATCTGCAGCTAACGTGTTCGGCCAATATATACGTATTTTACGGAGTAGTTGACTCAGTGAAACGTTCTCGTGAACAATTTTTGATATCACTTCTTTTTGATTACGGACTAATAATCCTGAATCGTGTTTCAAGGCATTGATACAAACACTTTCAGTTGTTGATATCTCAATAGATTCTTGAAACATTACTCTCCTCCAAGATTTTTGTATATTATATAGTGAAGATAAATCACAGGTCCAATGTTGTTCTTTTTTTATAACTATAAGATCTTTGAGTAAATCAACTGCGTCGGGATGATCACATAGCTCTTTCTGCCAGTTGTTGATAAGATTAAAAATATATTCACACCGTTTCACAGCTTCATTAAATTCAGATTCAACTGTTACATTTAAACCAATGCTCTTTGACATTATAAAATCACGTAAGTAATAAAATACTGAATCTTTGTCTTCTTGAGTCTTGAGTTTCTTATACACTGCTTTCAAATCATGAAAAATAAATTTATTTTCAATTATATCTGGTACTTTATTATTTTGGATCACGTGTCGCACAATGATTGCAGTAACACAAAGTTGAACATTATTTTGTGACTCGCTATATACTTCCATACTATGAAACAATTGTTCGAGAATGCCCCAAGTTTCTTCATCTAACAAATGAGTATCAACTTTTGATATAAAATAATTGATAAACTCTATTTTGTATTTGAACGGTTCATTAATATGTTTGTCACGATAATACTGTAGTAATTTTTGAATGTCGTTCATATTTTGACCTGCACATGATAACAGTACCTGAAATATCTCCGTTCTTTGGCTTGGACCAGAAACTGCCCTTATTATTTTTGTCAAATCTGTAAAGGCTGTATTGAACGGTGCAAATTTGTACCAATGAAAATTGTTATCTGTATTTTGTGATTTACTCCAATGTGGAAAATATTCCACAGGACAGGATCTTAAGTCAGAGAGCTCATTGTCTACAAATTGTTTATCAAGAAATAGTTGTTTTATAAGTGAAAATCGATTTTCTTTAGTCATGTGTTTAACGAATTGTTGAATATTTGAGTGCGTATACAGTCTCTGCATTTTTACATTGCTTGCATGTTTTATTAAAAAATCTTGCACATTTGCGGTTCGGTATAAATATTTAGCGAAAGTCTTAATGTTGATGTATTTAATGTAACATTCAAAGTTATCAATGATTCTTTGCGGACATTTTTTCATCAGCATTTTAGAATATTGTGCGTTTACGCTGAAATAAAATTTATTATTATCTTCATATGTTTTTAATAAGTCATCCATGTACCTTTTATGTAAATAAATATAATTTCGTCGGTACTTCATATCTCGTTTTAAATATAATATGAAAATAGTTAAAGATTTTTCGAATAAACGCAGGACTAAATGATCGGGAATTTCCCAAGGATATTTTGGTACTTCAGTTTCTATAAAAGGCACAGAACAATGTTGTAGCCACTTCAACGCTGATTTGATGTCTTTTTCCTTGATGTAGTTATAAAAAGATTCCACACGTTTTTCATCTTTTAAATGTAGTCGTATGTTTAACATTAGTTTGTTAAATGCTTTGGAAGTCATCACAGGGTAGAGTTCTGTATATAAATGCTCAGGATTAATGATGTGAGCATATTGCGGATCTGTGATTAACCAAGTGGTCCGCTTGATTGCTTTCGACACGTACAACTGATCTTCGGACTTCAATACTTCCAGTAAGTAATCTACGTTTCGACGTTTACTTGCTATATCAATGTTTAATAACGTTTGTACATCGTCGTTGTCTTGAGGTGGTTCGAGGACTTGGTTGGTGGTTATAGCTTTGTCGAGAAGTTTGTTGTAAAACTGATGTTTCTTGCCAAGCGTGTCGCCTTCTAACTCTAACGGCGCCATTATGTATCCTGAAATTGTATATTAGTAAAATTGTCAATTAAAAATGATGTTTAACGTAGATACGTTTACAATTAAGTTACAATTAAGTAGATACTTAATTGTGATGAATACTATATTGTATTTTTATTTATTTAAGACCCACCCTTTCGAAAACTTTGTTGACACCTTCGAGCATCGTGCTGAGGTCTTCCATCGATTCTGCCATGACCACAATATTGGCAACCCAATCCAAAAAAGTTGTTCAATAAACAAAACTACACGCTCCCTAAAAATATCGATCCTAGGAAAAAAGGATATGAACCAAAATTGTAGAGAAAATTCTTTTAAACAAGTTTTGTTATAACTATTTTTAAAAAAAATTGAAAACAAACCAGTTATTCTGTAAACAATTAACAAGTAAACAATATTTGTCTCTTAAATTCAATATGGCGGATGATGCAAAGAGTCTGGTACCCAGGGAACCCAAATTTAGACTGCCAGTGACCCCATAATAATTCTGAGGTGCCTTAAAAAAGTTTTTGCGAAGTTGGAAAAAGTTTTTTGAGCTAATTCGTCTGGGCTATCACTCCACTCCTAAAGTTCCAACTTTCAAATATCAAACATTTAGTTTAGTTTGAAGACGTTGATTGATTAGACGAATCGCAAGACTCGCTGATTATAAAGGTTTTCATATACTTATAACGATAGAGGTACCTACGGAATTTTATCTTTGACCGCGTCAAAAGGGTGCTTCCTTCTAATGAGTTAAAAGCATTTTGGACATCCAGCCTAATCAACATTTTTACAATTTTGATAGAGAAAATCCCGACAACAGCCGTCCATCCCGCTAACTAAACCTGAGCTGTACTTAAATTTTATTGTTTTTCTTAGTAAAGGTCTTAACTGTAACCTACCATCGAGTTGGAACAACTGTCGCTGAATACACAATATGTTCTGGCCTGCGGGGCTCACACAGCAACCAGACCAACAGTCTAGCTCTGCCGTCATTCCACCTAGCATCACATGGTCACTGATCATTACACATCGTCACTGCTCATTATGTGAGATATTTGCGATATAGTTAGACCCTTAAATTATATGCATATATAAAATAACGGATGTTTATAAAAAAGTGTATATTCATCAGTAATAAACAAACAACAAACAAGTAACCATTTATCAAGAAGGATTAGATCTTAAGCTCACAATAATAAATATAATTACATATAAATAACTAACGTGAAACGAGTATGGCAGAAAAAAAAAAAAGTAAAATATCGAAAATATACTGTTTATTTTCTACAATTACTTTAGTACACCATATTACAAGAACGATTAATGATTTCGCTTACTTTTTTACCATACTTATGCTCCCGCACTAGATTGCATGTGTCGCGGGAGGCATCGGACACAGGCAATCATCTAAGACCTGACAAACTTTCATGCTTATCACACAAAGTTTACCTCTGCCGGGATTCGAACCCAGTGCCCGGGGACCAGAAGTTATGTCACTAATAACTGAGCTACGGCGACCGTCTATTCGATAGATAGATAACTCTTTATTGTACATAATACAAATACACCAACACAGCAAAAAAATAACAATAATATTTAAACAACGAAGTAATTATGTACAATGGGCGGTCTTATCGCTAGGAAGCGATCTCTTCCAGAAATCATTACCATAATCTCAAAGTGTATAGACAACAATGTAGCCCCAAATTACAATTATAATTACTAATAATAATACTAAGTTATATTAACTTATAATAGTTCGATAGCGAACCTTTGTGTAAAGTAGTTTAGTAAAATTAAGTATAAAGTAGAAGTGTTTCCTTAAAGACAAGGAAAAAAATATGAGAGTGGGTTAAATTAATACATTCTCACCTATATGGACATAAATCCAACATGTTATTAACTGTTTTACTGTTTTTAAAAGACGAACACTATTTAATTATAGGTAAGTAAGTTATTTCTTTTAAAATCTACCAAAATCGAAGATAAAGACAAAAGACATTAAACGACTTATAAAGAACTACAAAGTTTAGGCTTTAACTAACTAATTAAGATTTCTGTGCCTGTGCGTATCGAATTAAATTTCGCCTTAATTATATTTAAAAATTCAGATTATTAAGCTGCGCCCCGCGTTGAAATGGTGCGTTGTATTGATGCTTTTGTGTCTTCCCGTCATTCCACGGGAACAGTCAATGTTTTCGGGAATCAAGGTAGTCAAATTTCAGGATCACCGAAATAGTTTTTTAAAAACACAAGAAATTTATTTTAATTAATATAATTTGAATTAATATAATTTTAATTGATGTGCGATACATTCAAGAGTTGATTTAGAACTAACTTACGTGACTAAAACACAGAGGTACGGTCCTCTTATCTTTGTTTATGCAGTTCCGAGAACATCGGACCACCGCGCGATCCGCAGACGCAATTCAGCGGTTTTGCCGCCTACGCTTGTATGGTTACCGTGTTATCGGAATGCATAACTAGGTATAGCCTGTGTTTTATTCTAGAGTATAGGTATACTTAAGCTCTTCATTTGAAATTTCTCGTGAATCCGTTCTGCCGTTTTAGCGGGAAGGAGAAACAAACATACAAACGACAAATGACAAATAGACAACAAACGACAAACAAACTTTTCCCTTTATAATATTATTGTGAAGTGTGATACTCGTAACCATGGCGCATGGAACCGTGCCCAAATATCGAGCAAATAAATGAACCTATATAGTATATAATATGAAATACATAGAAGATACCCCAATAATAATTTTTATCTTGTACTAGTAGCGCCCCGCGGTTTCATCCGCGTGGGTACGGTTTTCCCGCTACATCAATTATTCCAGGGGAATCACACATTTTACCGGGATAAAAAGTAGCCTACGTGCAATTTCAGACTATAATCTATCTCTGTGCCAAATTTCATCCAGATCCGTTCAGCCGTTCTGACATGATTGAGTAACAAACATCCATCCATCCATCCATCCATCCATCCCAACATTGACATTGATAATGTTGGTGAGATTAGTGACCACTAACCATCTCAGCTTAATCCAATCCTACTTTCTGCGAAAGTTTGTGTGTATGTGTGGTAGTGTGTATGTGTTTATGTTTGTTACCTCTTCACGCTCAAACGGCCTCACCGATTTCGATGATATTTTGTATGGAGATAGTTTATGCTCTGAATAAACACATAGGCTAATTTTTATCATCACCGTTTTTCATCACCACGCGGGTACAACAACGGGGCGCAGTAACCTATATTTAAAAATTGTTTTAGATAAGGGGAAAATAACTCAGAACAATGCGTAGTAGTGCATTTTTATCTTCTCAGAGCAGTGTGCATGTATCATCTCCTTTGTTGCTTCCAACATTTTATTTTCTTCAGGATCGCAAAAAGAATAATAACGTAAGATGTATCCAAGAAAATCAAGAACTACTATAAACACTTCTTCCTCGTTCCCACATGGAATAAAAGATTGTATGTAAAGTAATTTATGTTTACACTGGCATGTTGAAGGCATATATTCACAGAATAATATATTCAATGCTTTACCAAATAGTGAGCTAATTGATGTACCAAATCGCCCAAAATCTTCTTTTAAATGTTGAACACAACTTTTTGCAAATATTTGGACTATTCTTTTGTGGATTTCATCATATATTACATATTTATCGCCACTTCCCGCCACATTCTTGATATCAGTTGCCACATTGTTGCCATCAGTTGCCACATTGTTGCCATCAGTTATAAACACTTTGTTTTCATTTAGTACTCGAGCATACATTGTCCCTAATTTCCAAATTGTTAATGTGACGTAATCTTTTTTGTAAGACAAAATACTTTCCAATTTTGATAATATTAATTCAAAAGCCTTAACAGGAGTATTCATTTTTTTCTCATACGTGTGTATCAACAAATTTTTTAATAAACTTTGAAAGATGATCTTCACATTTTTTTTGATACGATACTCATTATCTATAATCATTTCCCATTGTGGCAATAAATGGTCTAAAAGAGGTAGCATAGTTTGTTGACATCGTCGAATTTGTGTTTCCTCGTCTGTAGAATTCAATAAAAATGTCGTTAAATGGGTTGTTCCTCGACTGTCATTTTTTATGTTTTTGGTAAAGGTTTTATTCATACTCTTGAACACAAAGTTAACAACGAAATCGTCTTCTAAAAACTCTAGTAATTCTGTTAAATAATATTCCATATCGTTTAACGCACTTTTATAATGAGACTTTATAACGATGGTCTCGTAATTTGGGAACGAGCTTAACAAAGTATAGCTTTTCATATAAAATTGTGGTTTTATACTTTTTGGTACGTCACGAATGTTACAAAGGGTCTTATAAAGGAGTTTATTATCGTGACCGGTTAATTTATCAATATATATGCATAGTTCTATCCATATCTCTTTAATGCGATAATCGTTTTTTTCTTTGCAAAGCAACTTAAACAATTCCTTAAATATTGTAGTCCGGATAGATGATATTTTACTAGAATTCCATAATTCTGATACCATTGGCTTTATTTCGTGAAAAGAAAGTTTCTTAAATGCACAGCGTACCCCAAATTTTTTTAAAGAACCTGGGCTATTTAGCAAAATCGGAATGTAATAATGACTTTTGTTTGGGCTCAACTGACTTAGTAGTGAGCTGAGCGCGGGTACGGCATATTGAAGATAGTCACCTTTGGCGTATAGTAAAAGGTCTTCTATTAAAATCGGGATTCTACACTTATGGATATTTTGAGCTAAATGTTTGCGAAAACTAAGGTCAACTTGATTATTTTCACTCCAATTAATCTTCGTATCATTGGGTACGTATTTTTTAAAAAGATTCGTTATATCATTATGATTTAAAAGAGCACAGAGTCCAACAATAATATATTTGTGATCATCAGGGTCATCTATATCATCTAAATATAAGTTTTCGTAACTTTTAGCTAATGTTTGAGACCAGTAGATACGTATCTTACTTAGTAGGTGTCTCAGTGGAACAGTGTCACTAAATGCTACTTCAATCCATTGTAGTTCGTTTCGTGATAATAAACTAGGATCATGTTTTAAAGCATTCGTAAATACTTCTTTGGTTTGTAAAATAGCAATGGACTCTTCAAAAAATTCTTTTCTCCAAGATTTCTTCATATTGTATAGTTCTAAAAAAGTTAGGTAGTTTTGGTACCAATTGTTTTCTCGGTTGACTTGAATTAACTCTTTAAATCTATTAATCGCATATGGATAATCATGTAGTTCTTTATTCCAGTCTTTGATAAGGTGGAAAAGATCAAAACATAATTTTACAGCTTTGTTGCATTCAGATTCAACCGCTAAGTTAAGTTGAATACTTTTAGATATTATAAAATGTTGCAAGTAACTAAACACAGACTCCTTTTCTGTTTGTTTCTTTAATGTTCTTTGGATTGTTTTCAAAGTATTAAATACAAATTTTTTCTCAATAATATCAGGAATTTGTTCATTTCGAGTAGCGTTTCGCACAATGATGGCATGAATGCAATAAAGAACATTGTTGGTGGATTCAATGTATACTTCCATGGAATGAAATAAAACGTTTAATATACTCCATATGTCATCATCTAGTGTGTGAGTATCAACTTTTGATATGAAACAGTTGACGAACTGAATTTTGAATTTGAAAGGCTCATTAATGTGATTATCGTGGTAGTACTGCAATATTGTTCGCATGTGGTATATATTGCAACCAGCGCAAGACAGCAGTACCTGTAGCATTGAATTCCGCAGTTCAGGCGATGATTCTACTTTCATCATTTTTTTTAAATCTGTGAAAGCTACTTCGAATGGGGCCAAGTTATACCACATGTAAATGGGTTTTATTTGTTTTTGGGGGTATTTCGCTGTCTGTAAAGCAATCAACTTATAATTAGCGTACTCATTATTTTTCTGATCTTCAAAGATCGTCTTGTCGATAAATACTTTTTTTATAAAATCAAATCTTTCTGTTTCTGGTATTTGTTTCAGGAAATATCGCATTCTATCGTGTGTGTAAAGCCAACTTAGTGCGTCGTTTTTAGCATGATTTATTAAAAAACCGAAAATATCTTCTATATCCCTTAAGCGTTTGGCGAACATTCCTAAGTGTAACCATCTGCTATAGAGTTCAAATTTATTCAAGATTCTTTCTGGACATTTTTTCATTAGTATACTTGTTTGATTGGCAGTAAATCTGTGGTAAAATACACAATTGAAACTTTCAAAAAGGTCCAATATCTTCTCCGGATTCTTTCTAAGAAAATATGTGGCTTTGTCCAGTAGCCACGAATCACAATAAGCTTTTTTGCTGCACGTTTCGTAAACGCAGAAAGATTTGTTTAAAAATCGTTTCAATAAGTGCCTGGGGATCTCTGAGTAGTCGGTTAATATTTCTTTTTTTACAAAATCTAAAGAACAGTTCTGTAGCCATTTGTAAGCTAATTGGTTATCAATTTCTTTGATATAGTTATAAAAAACTTCGACTCGCGTCTCATCTTTCAAATTCAATCTTATATTTAACATAAGTTTATTGAATGCCTTAAGAGTCATCTGAGGATAGAGTTCTGTGTATAAATATGCTGGATTTATTAAGTGAACGTACTGCAAGTCTGTGAACATCCAAGTGCTTCTTTTAATTGCTTTTGATACGTACAAATGATCTTCGGATTTGAGCACTTCCAGAATGTAATCTACATTTCGGTTTTTGCATGCTATATCAATTTTTAATAAATTTGCCACATCATCATCTTCAATATGTTCAATCTCTTGACGCAACTGGTCATTATTTAAAGCTTCATGGAGTATCTGGTTATAATGTTGATGTTTCTCGCCAAGTGTTTCACCTTCTAACATTAGAGGCGCCATTATTAGTATCCTGAAATTTCAATTCACATTTGAAATGTCTAGCCAGCTTTTGTAGCTTACTTGTAGCAATTTTACCTGTGTAGGTAAGCTCTGTTTAATAAACCAATTTACTCGTACTAATTATATTATTATATCAATAATAATTGTCATAAGATTTAATAAAAACACTCAGTTGAGAAATCATAATCATAATTGATATAAATGATAATGTTATTATTAATTTGAGAAACTTATAACACTACCACGATTGAGAATTTTTGTTAGAGAAAAAGTTGGGCGTCTCACGGAAAATTAGCTTGAGAGTAATCAAGTTTGTACAAATTGGCCCTAGACCCTGGACTAAAGTGTTTTTTATTAGTTTTTTATTGGGAATAGGCAGGCGTTTGAGCACTATCTCACCCGATGTTAAGTGATGATGCAGTCTACGATGGCGCACGCCTGCCTAGAAGATACCTATTCACTCGTGACTTGAAGATACTCAGGTCGTATTTTTTTCGGAAATACAGAGTTAGGCAATGAGTTCCATTCGTTAGCTGTACGCACTAAGAATGTGGAAGCAAAACGCTTCGTGCGACAAGTTGGAACGTCCACTATGTATGGATGTCGCATTGCCGTCCGTCTGGTCGTCCTAAGATGGAATGGGGATGGCGGAATCAAATTATGCAACTCCAGAGCGCACTCCCCGAAATGTATCCGATAAAAAACCGATAAACTAGCGACTTTTTTTTTTGTTTTTATTTTTTATATTTGTTTCCTTATATTAATGGATTTTCAATAGACGCTACGAATCATACTGTAATATTATGCAATGATTCTATTGTTTGTAAAAAGTATTTGTTATTGCATCATACTTTTCAATATGAGGTTACAAACTTATAAGTAGGTAGACCAATTATTTCAAAATTCAAAGCCTCAAAATTCAAAATCATTTGCAAAATATTTTGAGCAATATTTGTCTTGCAGGAACCGACACGTAAGTTTCTAGGTTCTAATTCGAACAAAAACAAATTTTCATACCATCTCTCTGATGGAAAGAGTTTTGATATTCAAATATTTTTGCTCATCTACGAGTATGTTATGGAACTTTGTGTACGGCAGTAGTCATAATAGAAAAATCAGGACTGAGTACCTACTGCCAACATAAAAACTAGCCGAGAAAGATGTGTTGTATAACGAAGTCCATGTCTCGCTTTCTAATTGGGTGACAGTATTAGGTAATGCTCTTAGAACAAAATATATACATGAAAATGATAGGGTTTTTTTAAAAATAAACCTAGATAATGAAAAAAACCGTATACTTACCGAAACCTTTCGATGAATAGGGATACATTTGTAAGATTGATTGTATATGTAGATAAGTTAATGTTGTATATATTATAGGCAACCCCAATGAGAGATAAAAATGCACATATAAGTGTAAATACATACGTAACTTTACATGAATCGTACAATATTACTTAAATAATAATACTAATATACAAAAAACGGAAGGCCATATATTTGTATGTAAAATAAGGGATCCGGTAATCCGGGTTCATTCACTCAATATCAATTAATTGCAGTATAGGTATTTAAATGCATTATGCGTGATTTAGAAAAAAATTTACACATTTATTTCATTGTGCTCTGTTTTCTAAAGCCAAAGCACGAATCGCTATTATTGTAATCCTAGTGCATTAGTATCGCTGCGTGAAACGTTTCAACTTAATACAAACTATCATTTATCTAGTGCAACTGTGATGTAAAAAACTGGATAGTTTGGAAAGGATGCTGAATAGCAATCCTGATCAAGAATATATCCTGTATATCGCGTAGCGTTAGTAGTAGTTACACGATAATACATGTACAGGTACGCGATAAATATCTAAGTGTAAAGTAATTTTAGAAATGCAATTAATATCTACTAACACATTTTAGTAGTGTGCCTAATAATATGTTATCAATGTTTGTATTCCATCGTACATTAAATAAGAATTTTCATTATACTAATTTTGTGTAATACTTATACGATAGGTATCAGTATATATTTGATATAAGTATACTACAAGGATATCCTATTTCGCGTTCCTACATTGTTAATTTTACTGTAAGTACCTACCGTAACCTTCAAATCACCGATATCAAGACATTTTTGACAATATGAAGTACTTACTATCTAATGGTCTCGATCAATATACGCTTAGGAAAGGTTCATGTAAATTCCATTAACATTCGCATAACCAAAGCTAAATAACGTAACAAAATAAAATAAATAACTAATTACAACACTACATCTACTAGGTGCAATTCCATTTGGACAATTCACTCTATACGCAGCATTGCCTCTATAGTAATTGCAATGCTTATTCGTTGAGCCAACTATGTGCCAGCATTTTTATCACTCGTCGCATAAAAATAGAAAAATAAAACACATATTATGCAGACGAAAGAAACATGTAAATTTTACCTTATGAATAAACAGCGTAGGTAATTCTTGATGTTCCACTGTAACAGACATCAAATGTTTGAATAATAATGAATTCAGCGAGGCCGGTATTTGGGTCCCGCGGCCTGGAGCGGCCGAAAAAACACTGTTTCCAACACCGATCTATGATATTATGCGTGGATGGTGTAGCTATGCTTTGTAATCTGTGGAATGGTCCGATTGCGCCACATTAAGTCATTGTGGTTAGGCTGATAAACATACCGGGTCTGTTCCAGCCTGCAAAGTATAGAATTTCGAAATAAAAAAAATGTCATTATAAAGATCTTAATTTGCCCTTTCGACCTACGTTCGTTATTTAATTTGCCCCTCTTTCGTTTTCCCAAGAAAAATCGAAATAGAATTTCCCATTTTCCTGAATTTCAAATAGCCATATCTCTTTGAAAAATGATTATTTTTTACTCCACCAAGCGTAAAAAAATTGCCCCTGAGCTACTTTAATTTGCCCTTGTGCAAATTCTCAAAAATATACAATGATTAACTAATAAACAAGAAAAAAACGGTTGTGCCATTTCCAAGCGAATTTTTTGCGCATTGCGCATGCGCGACAGAATACGACACATCGTCATATCAGCTGATCAGCAAAAGCGTAGTCTACACGAGAGTCACGGTAGTATTACATCATAGCTATGTAATGTATTACATTCTCTTGGCACGAGAGGCCTACTGATGGAAATGATACAGGTTTTTCATAATATAAAACTATAAAATCGAGTTACAATTTACTTAGTTCTCTGTTTCAACAATTTTGTACGCTTAAATGTTCTATTGTATTCTTCTCTTGACTATTGTATAGTAACGAGTTTAAATTTCGTGTTAGTCGCGTTGTACATGAAGTTGAACAAAAGTAGTGAGTTAATTTCCCAGTTTGTTTGATAAATTCATAGTAAAGAATGGATATTCAACAGATTGGCCGTCAAGTTCTTAGTCTTGTTTGTATGCTAGTACGATCTGTTACAACGAACAATTCAGCCATCTTAGAGGATATTCTTGATAGTGACGATGAAGAAGAAAATACTGCAATGTTATACCTCACAACCGCTTTAAATGAGCCAGCATCTAGAGTTGAAAATTGAATCAACCAAAATAAGATGGAATTCCAATCGCACTTCAGGCTCAGTTATGCGGCTTTTGAATCATTGGAGATCAGATTAGCCCCTGAGCTCTCCTATATTATAGCTGCCAATAATAGAGCTGTGATATCAGTGAGAAAACAGTGGCTTGTTGTTCTTTAGTTACTTGCCACTCCGGATTCATTCAGGTTAAAACCAATGGATTAAATATTACATGATACTACCTATTGAACTTAATTTTAATTAATCATGAGTGCAATTATTTAAATTATTTGTTTATGTTTTAGATCTGTTAGTGACCGCTTTAATCTACCTAAATCAAGTGTTCACAAATGCTTTATTAAAGTGATTGAGGGTCTGAAAAAACTATCTTCAGAAATTATTAAGTGGCCTTCAAATATTTCAAAAATTCAGATCAAACAAGATTTTTCCAAATTTGGAGGTTTAATGGGTGTAGTTGGAGCTATAGATGGGACATTTATTGAAATAAAAGCACCAAAAGAACAACCCTATGTTTACACATGCGGAAAATGTTTTTATGCAATACAATTGCAGGCTATTGCATTGCCAAACCTCAGGTTTACGGACATATTTACCGGATATCCAGGTTCTTTGAGTGATAGAAGAGTTTTTAACAATAGTGATATATATATATGAAAATCTGTTCAAACCGAACCCACTATGTTAATAGTGGTGAGTACATTATTGGTGACAAAGCATATCCGGTACTACCTTGGTGTATACCACCATTTATTAGAAGGAGGACATTAGGTGCTCAAGAAACCAATTTTAATAGCAAACATGCCAAAACAAGACAAGTTGTTGAACGTGCCTTTGCCCTTCTTTATGGTAGGTATCGAAGATTAAAATATCTCGACATGAATAATACGGAATTGATACCTGTTGCAATTCTAGCAGCATGTGTCCTACATAACCTTTGTTTGGACCATGATGACCTTGACTTCAGCCGCCAAGCCATCATTGAAGGAGAAAATTTCATGTTCTCCCAAGAAGGTAGATTAAACTAGACTAAATCCAACCAATCATCTTAGTGTGTCTCACGATGCTGATACTGATGGTTTTTTGACCTGAGACAGATTGGCTCAAAGCCTGAATTAGAGGAAAAATGGGAAATTGGTTGATTGGAGTTTCATCATCATTATCATCTCAGCCATAGGACACGTCCACTGCTGGACATATGCCTTCCCATTGATTTCCACAAGGACCGGTTAGAAGCGGCCCTTATCCAGCCTTTGCCTGTGATCTTAGTCAGGTCGTCTGTCCACCTGGTTGGTGGCTGATTGGAGTTTAGTGTGTAATTAATGTAAATATGTATGCTAATTTTAAATTTGTAGGTTTTTGCTGTGTATATAAGGTGTAATTGTGCCTGTTTACTGTAACTAGTAGATGTGGCTAAGCTCGACAATAAAAATTGCCTTATGTAATTAGTATAAGATATGTGTAAGCTAATTTTAAATTTGTAAGTGTTTTTGCTGTTTAAATAAGATGTAAGTGTGCCTGATTACTGTAACTAGTAGATAAGGCTATGCTCAACAGAATAAAAATTAGCTTATGTGTTGAGCACACACACTTCAATGTGTTTTCTCAATGTATGTAAATAACATCATAAGGGTGGCTGTTGACCACTATCTCCCTTGATCTTTAGAATATGTATGATTGTAGACATCACATTAGACCTGAATAAAGCCAGAATTAGAGGAAAAATGGGGAATTGGTTGTTTTGAGTTTAGTATGTAATTAGTATAAGATTTGTGTAAATATGTATGCTAATTTTAAATTTGTATGTTTTTGCTGTTTAAATAAGATGTGATTGTGCCTATTTACTGTAACTAGTAGATAAGGCTATGCTCGACAGAATAAATATTAGCTTATGTGTTGAGCACACCCACTTCAATGTGTTTTCTCAATGTATGTAAATAACATCATATGGGTGGCTGTTGACCACTATCTCCCTTGATCTTTAGAATATGTATGATTGTAGACATCATCACATTAGACCTGAATAAAGCCAGAATTTGAGGAAAAATGGGGAATTGGTTGATTTGAGTTTAGTATGTAGTTAGTATAAGATTTGTGTAAATATGTATGCTAATTTTAAATTTGTATGTGTTTTTGCTGTTTAAATAAGATGTGATTGTGCCTGTATACTGTAACTAGTAGATAAGGCTATGCTCGACAGAATAAATATTAGCTTATTTGTTGAGCACACACACTTCAATGTGTTTTGTCAATGTATGTCAATAAAATTATAGGGCTATTGACCACTCTATCTTCCTTGATCTTTAATAGTATAGGTATGATTATAGACGTCATCACAATTTAGACCTGAGTATTACCTAATGCTCATAGGCTTACAAAACTTAGAAGTATCCCATAACCATGCAAACTATTGAACAATTTAGTTTCACATTTTCAACATTAATGTCTCACCGGGTGATACTTTCGAATAGAGGACATATTCAATGCAAAATATTATTTCAAATTGTATGCTACATTAAATATGTTTAATGTCACTGACAACACTCTTATTGTTAATTGTGTGATAGATATCACATTTAATGTTTCTAGACAAAATAGTCATTGCTGAGTTTTGTTTTAATTAAAAGACCAGTGTGATTTTTGTCAATGTATAATAAAAGATTAAAGGTAACCTATATATAAGCAATTACAGTTGGTTAACATTGTTGTAAATGATGATCAATGAAGATGATAAGAAATCACTTATTATAGATATGTATAATCAAATATTGTTTGTTTAATTTTACTATTGCAACATGGTTAATTCCTATCATTACAAAATTCACTAGGTGGTCCTTTTTGAAAATTGTTTATGGGGACATGGTTCCATCCACAACTAGTGTGTTAATGCCAATTATATATAATGTTAAATTTCTTACATAGTGAGTTTTTGGAAAAAACATGATACAAAGTACCATCTGGGCTTAGTCATAATCACAATAAAAATAAACATTAAACTTGTCTCTTCTTGATCCCATGCTTGGTGGGATTGACTACTTAATGCCCTCCTTACTATATAGGTACTAATTAAAGCTTTAAACTTGTCTCTTCCCGATCTTATCCCAAGCTTGGTGGGATTGACTACTCCTTACTTTATATTCATTAAAGATTTAATATCACAATAATTTTAAAATGGACAGGTTAGTTACATTTAATTTTTACTGTCTAACTAGTTGGCATCAAGGCTCATTTAATCAGAAAGAAAGTCAATAAAATTATGATTAACTGTAATCTAAATAGAATGATTGATGAAGGCAAGTTCAAAATTAAATGGACATAGTCGCTATATTTATTTCGGAAGATCTAGCGACCTAGGCGGCAGTTATATTTCAATGTGTACATCCCAATTAAATAGTACTAGTTATTTTATCTGAGATGTACACATGTCACACACACTTACACGAAATATGATGACATGTTAGAAGTGGAACATGCAATGCATTTTTGTCTTCTCAATATTGTCTTACATCACTGTATCATGTTTCAAATTAAAATCGTTCATTTTAATCGTTAGCTGATTTGGTTTTTATTTATTGAGCTCTGTTACAGTTTTTGGGATATTAAAAGAAACACAGTTCCATAAGAACGACTAGTTCTTCTTTGCTAAACTTAAACTAAGATACAGTTACTATGACCCTCTGACTATTAAACCTGATCCCATTCAAGTTTTATGCATAAACACTAAGAGTTTTTCCTTTGTGACTACTTCTAATTAATTTAACCTAAAGTGTCACAGTTATCAACTTGTATATAGTAGATAGATATAGAGTAATATAAACTATGTAATCTTTAAATATTTTTTGCCATTATTATAATAAAATAATGATAACTAATTATAATACTGCAGCTACTAGAAAAAAATATTTCTATAGAAATATATAATATAATATTTATAATAACATCACAGTGATCAATATGCCATCAAAGAATATGTAGTCTTACGATTTTCTCTATTCTGTAAAACTCTAATTGTATATACAACAATACAAAAAGTGGCACATAGTACCATACAAAATTCTAGAGGTAAAGTAAAATTATTTTACCTTGTTTGTTACATTACAATTATGGAAGAAACTTGCAATAGTTTTCAGACTCAAATTATTTTACCCTTTATTTCTGATTTTATAAAACTTAATCTCACTCAAGTTTTAAGCATATATGTGCATTCTAAGAGTTATTCATATGTGAAGCTTAGGCACACTTTTTTCACTATCATCACCATGTAGGTGAAACCGCAGGTGCAGCTAGAGTTATATAATAAACCATTTTTAATAATATAGGAACTTACAATTATCGTCCTACAGTCTACTCTAATTAGTTGTCACTACAAAACATCCCTAAAAAACTGCATAATCATAAGTTTCATGACAGTTTACAGCTATAGACATCATCTTTAAGCAAATCAAATTGAATCAAAATTTCTATAATTTATCAATTAACTTCTGCACCAAATTACTAAAAATTCTTCCTTGTGCTTCTTGATGTAGCATAAATCTTTCAAGGTGTCTGTCACATGCTTCTTGTCGACGCTCCATAGTAACATCAAATTTTTCCAACTGTATTTCTAGACGTATCCTTTTTCTTCGTTGTGGTCTAGTAGACCCTTTTTTTTTTTTTTTTTTTTTTTTTTCCCGGGGAAATCCTTTATGGATACCACCGGCCGGGGGAGGCACGGTGGTTATGTGGGAGTCCCCGCCAGAGTGGCGAGTGTACCCACTAAAACCCCGGGGTGTTCCTCCGTCGTCGGCAAGTGACGGGGGGCACGGTCCCGCTCGCGCACTATCCGCAGCCCCCGTCGACGCCGCTGCCCGCCTTGCGACGGGCCCACCTCGGGGAGGGATTCCTCCCTCACCCCTCGTGCACGATGCCCTCGGGAACACATGGAGGGCATCGCCACCTCGGAGGGCTCATACTTGGGGGGTGCCAGACGCCCCCGCATCTAGCACCCCCGGCCCTCTCAGCGGAGACGGAGTGCGGGTCCGATCAGCCCGCCTCCGTGTCCGCGCTCGCCGAAGCGGGTGAGAGAGAGGGTCCCTTTCTCTCTCCCGCTCCGCGGCCTCCCTCTGTGACATCACGGTTTCACAGAAGGAGGCGACCGCCTCCCACGACCTCTCATCACCGACCATCTTGGCTAAGACGACCGGCAAGGAGAGGTCAGTGCCTCCCAGAGCCGCGACCAAAGCTCGGCGCGGCTCGGCTCCTCCCGGACAAGCCTCCAGTGCGTGCTGGGCGGAGTCTTCCGCGTGCCCACACTGGTGGCAGACCGGGGAGACTTCCCTCCTGGCACAACGGTGCAGGTACCTCCCAAAGCAACCATGCCCCGAGAGGACCTGCGACAGCCTATAGGAGAGCCTCCCATGCCTCCGGTTAACCCACTCTCCGAGTATGGGACGGATAGCCTCGAGGAGTCGTCGAGCACTATCCCCCCTCTGCGTGGGTTCTGCGAGGAGCCTTCCCTCCCACTGCGTGATGGCGGATGCTCTGGCTTCCTCCCGCCAGAGCATCACCTCCCTCGGCGCCGGTCGCTCGTTACGCTCCCGTGCTTCGGCTCTACGCCAGTAGACCGAGGCAAGGACTTCAGCCTCAAGGTCCCACGGAAGCGTCCCGGCGAGGGCGCATGCCACCTCATGAGAGAGTGTGCGGTACCCCCTGCACACTCTCTTCGCCATCACGCGTTGCGCTCCGATCAGCAGGGCGGTAGTCTGCCGATCGAGCTCTCCCGCCCATATCGGGGCGCCATAGAGCGCCATGGAGCCGACCACCGCGGTATACAGCCGCCGGCAGCTCCCCTCTCCTCCACCGATGTTCGGGAGGAGGCGGCTCAGTGCTCCGGCCGTCGCCACAATCTTCGGGGACAGCCGTCGCATGTGCGCCCCGAACTTCCACCTCCCGTCAAGGACAACACCCAAGTATTTGAGCGTTGTCCGGACAGGAATGGGGGTACCTCCCACCACTATGGTGGAGCCTGCAGGTGGCGCTCGTCGGGGTCCATGAAAACACATGGCCTCCGACTTATGGAGCGCGACCTCCAGGCCCAGCATCCGGATCCTGGACACGGCCGTCGCGACAGCGGCTGTTGCCAGGATCACTGCCTCCCTGTAGCTTTGCCCCCGCGCGGTAACCAGTGTGTCGTCAGCGTAACAAACTACGTCGACTCCACGAAGGTTACCGCAGCGGAGGACCCAATCGTACCCAATGTTCCACAAGAGTGGTCCGAGGACAGACCCCTGTGGAACACCGCGCGTCATGGGGCTACGTCCCACCCCTTGGGTCGTCGAGTAGACTACCTCTCTATCGGAGAGATAGTCCTCGACGAGCCTCCGCAGGTACCTGGGCACATTGTGGTGCCCCAGGCCCGCGTGTATCGTGCTCCACGGGAGCGTGTTGAATGCGTTGGCGATGTCCAACGATGTGGCCAACAACACGCCTCCACTGGAGCACGCCTCCTCGGAAAGGTCGCGGACGCGCGAGATCGCGTCGATCGTCGAGCGACCCCTCCGGAAACCGAACTGGTTGGGCGCCAGGTCCGGTCCGGTCGTCTCGAGGTGCTTGACAAGGCGGGCAGCGACTATTCTCTCGAACAGCTTGCCGGCCTCATCAAGCAGCACGATGGGACGATACCCCACGGGCTCGTCCGCTGGACGACCCTCCTTCCTTATGAGGACGAGGATGCCCCTTCTCCACCGTCTGGGAAATCTGCCAACCCTGAGGCACTTGTCAAAGACACCTCTCAGGGCGGTGCCCAGGTGCTCCAAGGAGAGGGCCCACACGCGGCCCGGTATGCCGTCAGGCCCGGGCGCCGTGTTCTTGGCCCTCATCCTGAGCACTGCAGCACCTAGCTCTCCCTCGGAGATGGGGGCAGGCTCGTCCTCTCCCTCGGCGAGATCGGCCGATAGGGCGGCCACAGCAGTGGGAGGTGTGAAGTCGGTCCCCGGCGCACCGGGGAACAATCCCTCGACCACTCTTTGCAGCACCACCGGTTGGAGCGAGGCCGTGGTGGGGGGACCGCAGGGGCGGAGCTTTTGTCTCGCCCATAAGTACGGTCGACCCCACGGATCGCGCTCAAGCCCTTCCAGCAGTTGCTGCCAAGCCTGCTTCTTGGCCTCCCCTATCGCTATGCGTAGGGCCCTGGAAGCCTCCCTGTAGGCGGCGTACAGAGACTCGGTGTTTTCGGTCTCTTGCCGCCTACGCCTTCTATACCGCTGGTATTGGCGTCTCCTCGTCACGCAGCGTCTCCGAAGTTCGGCGATCTCCTCCGACCACCAGTAGACCTGGCGTCTGGGCTGTGGGGCACGCGAACGCGGCATCGCGGCGTCGCAGATACGCGTAACCGCCTCACACAGCCTGTCCGCCATCGCGTCCGGGTCTACCGGTTCCGGTTCCTGAGGAGCGCCACTCCACGCTTCGACGAGGATCGCCTCCAGCAGTAGTTCGGCATCGAGGCGCTTCAGGGCCCACCGCGGGCCGATCTCGCTCCCTCCTCTTCCTCCTCCTCCTGACACTGCGTCCGTCGGGGACGGGGAGACGCTAAACCGGATGTACCGGTGATCGGATAGCGTCTCCGCGTCCACCAGCACCTGCCAGTCGCGAATGCGGCAGGTGAGGTCTGGGGTGGCAAACGTCAGATCGACGATCGAGCCACCCTGTTGACGGACACAGGTGTTCTCCCTGCCTCGGTTCACGATACAGAGACCCACCTCGGTTGACCACTCCAACACCATGTCGCCCCGAAGATCCGTCGCCGGGGACCCCCACGCCAAGGATTTGGCATTGAAGTCCCCGAGCACGACAACGGGGCGTGGGCGGGTCTGACCAATGAAGGTCCCCACCTCACCGAGGAGAGTCTCCAGCTCGTGAACCGGCCTGTTGCCGGAGGTATACACACCGACGATGACGACTTGGCCCAAACAAGCCGTCACGTATCCCCTGCCCCTCGGGCCACCTTCGAGGGGGGGGGAGCGGGCCGGCGACTGTGTGGTGATCGCCACTAAGCCGTCGAGGTCCCCAACCCAGTCAACCCGGGGTGGGACGGCGTACGGCTCGGCGATCACACCAACGCTGATCAACCGCTCCGCCAAGGATTGAAGGAATAAATCCTGTGCCCGGGCGGAGTGGTTGAGGTTCGCCTGGAGGAAGGTTAAGGCCATTAACCCACCTCCATTTGAGCCGCTGGCCCTTTGTCGGGGGGAGGCGGCCGCGGCTTGGCCTTGGCCTCAGCCGCAGCGGCCCTTCTCCTGGCCCCTGACTTGGCCGGGGGCTTGGCGCAAGCCTTGCCCCCGGAGAGGTGGTCCGCCGACTTCCCAGCTGCTTCGCAGATGGTGCAGTGGGGAGTGGCGGAGCAGTCCCGGGCCTTGTGGGCCTTTTGACCGCAGCGATAGCACTCATCGCTGCGGTCAACGTCGGACTTACACTGGGCCGCAATGTGCCCCAGCGTAAGGCAACGGAAGCAGCGGCGGGGTCGAGCGTCTAGGACGACGACCCGGGCCGCTACCCAGCCCACCAAAATTCGACCCCCGCTGGCCATCACCCTCTTGGCCGCCACGGTGGGACAGCGCACGAAGGCGGTCCCCATCCCTCCGGCTCCGCGGCGAATCGCGCCGACTGAGACGGACTGGGTGGGGCAGTCGCCCGCCTTCGCGAGCACCTCTGTTAACTCCTCCGGCGTGATGGAGTCATCCAGGCCATTGACCCTGAGGTCACTGGTGGTGACCGGCCTGGTGACTCGTACCTGCTCCTCACTCCCGAACACCTCCTGGAGCCTTCCGGCCAGAGCGTCTGCCTTGGTGGCGTTCTCTGGACCGGCGATCTCCAGAATTCGGGCCCCGGTGGCCGCCGTTCGGATTTTCAACGGCGGCACCCCCAACTCCTTCAGGCTTATACTGGCCTTAGCCCGCTCAAGAACGTTGGCGAACGTCAACCCTTTCTCCGCCGCCCCTGATTGCAGCGAGATCACCACGGCTGCAGTTTTCGGGGGGCGGAGACTAGCCGAACGCGCACCGGTGGTCTTCGGTGTTGGAGCGGGCTTCTTCGCCTTCTTTTTCCTGTTTCTCCTCGAGTTGGAGGAAGGAGCAGGTGCTCGAGCAGGAGGAGGAGGAGGAGGAGCGTCCCTCTGCCTCTCCCGACCTCGCCTCGCCACCACATTCCACGGCTCAGACGGTGGAGCCGGAACGGGGGCGGGGACAAAGCGCGGCGCCGGTGTGGGGGCACCCCGTGAGCCACGCGTCTGGGTGGCTGGGGTCCTCGCTGGGGCGCGAGCGGGCGCAGTGCTGCGGCTTGAGGCCGCCGCCGGGCGCGACTCGGCCTCCCTGCGCCGATCCGCGGCAAGTGGGGGCCTGACCGTCCTGGCCGGCAGCAGCCTCTCCTCGAAGGCCTCGAGACGTGCGTTCATCATGGTGCCCACTGTCACCACGATCTTCCGCATGGCCTCCTCTGAGAGGGGGGATTGGGCCGAGGTCCTAGCCGGCACCGCAGGGGGGGTCGGGGCGGGAGGCGCTCGGGCCACCTTCAGCTGTTGCAGCTCACGTCGGAGCTCTTTGAGGTCCGACGAGAGCTGCTTGTTCGCCTCGACGAGGAGGGCCATCTCTTCCGTAATCGTGCGGGCACGTGCCTCCTGGAACGAGGCCTTGATGGTCGCAGCGGCGTCCTTCAAGGCCTTGACACACGTGCCCTTTAAGCGCTTGGACTTGGTGGCCACCATCAAAACGGTGTCCACCGAGTCCATCACCATGCTCTCCAGCTGGGCGGCATCACAGCTGCCCAGTTGGGGATTTTCCGGCATACGCACCGTAACTTTCCGGAAGTTGGCCCTCTTCTCGAGCTCTTGGTCTAGTAGACCCTACCTCAACCTGTCCAACAGTTGTTGGAGCAGGGGGTATTCCAACTGTTTCCGGTGATAGTATTGTGCCACTATTTTCTCCTGTAATAACTGTATTGGATTCAACAGTTTGTCTACTACTAGATGCAGTAGAAACTGGTTTGATATTAGGGTCAAGTCGAAAGATATCCTCAAACTCATCAAAATACTCAAAACTAATGGCATGGGCGCCACTGCTTTTATTGCCAATATTATCTTTTTTTTGTATAAATTGTTTTAGATGTTTGAATTTACTTTCACATTGCTTTGCTGTCATATCTTCGACATCTTCAGCAATGCGCTGCCAGACATCTGCGTTTCTGATAATCGTAGATTTGAACAGCTTTTGGTTTTCTTCAACTCCATGGTCTAGAAAAAAAAGTCATATTATGAGAATAGGAAAATGATAGTCAAAATTTTGATGTGGCATTACTAGAGCTCATCAATATAAATAATATGCTCAACATCTATGTTATTTATTTATTATTTCATATTTTTTTAAATATACTCTGACAGGTATTAAATTAATAGCAATAAATTATATTAATATTGTGAATTTATGTAAATTGGTACATAGAAAAATGCATTTTATGCTTATGAATTATGTCAGAAATTGAAAGGATTATTATACTGAATTTAAACTTAATATATTAGCTTTTATGGCAAGTGAGTGACACACAACTTTAGATGGAAACCAACCTTGAGTTGCATTCTGTTTGTGGTGCGATTGTAGCTCGTTGAGTGTGAAAGCATCTGTAAATAAATTATTTAAGTCATTTCATATTTTATTCTCGATAATAAAAATCTTACAGCAGCTACTTCATATCATACTTTAGCATAGTATATTATTCTTATATTAATAAGCTTGGTGGTAAATGATTAAGAGCAGTGAAATGCAGCACACCTGGAAAAGTAATAATAATTGTTGATAAAATACTTTATAAAACCGCAACCGGTGGTGCTAGTAATATATACATAATACAATAAATTATTATTTAAAAATTATTGTAAGCTTGTGTTTGACCACTGTCTCATCTGATGTTAAGTGTTGACATTGTTTAAGATGAACCTGTATTCTGAGATGTAAAACAAATTTATCTGTAATTATTAAAATATCAGAAGGCCCATAGTTAGAGTAACTATCGGCTTTCTGAGCAGGTTCAGAAAGCACACAACAAGTCACACAACAAGCTATGGAGGGGGCTATGCTCAGGGTTTATCTACGTGCTTTGTTCTCCTCGTTTCTGATTAGCCAACAGAAACTTGAAGTGGCAGTAGGCAGGGCACATAGCTCGAAGAACTGATGGCCTTTAGGATCAAAAAGTTCTCGAATGGAGCCACGGACTGGCAAAACCAGCATAGGATGGCCACCGAGATGGAGAGACAACCTAGCAAGATTGCAGGAACAGGTGGATGTGGGCCATTCAGTCCTTATGGAAATCAATGGAGGAAGCAATTATGTCCAGCAGTGGACGTCCTATGGCAGAGATGATGATGATTACAATATTACTTTTATATTTAGTGCACCTAAAAGTTACATTATCTCATATATCCATAGACATTAGTGAAAATCATCAAACTAATAGATGTCCACCTGTAGCTCGCATATAAATCAGTGTATACAAAGTTATGCAGTTCGATATCAACTGACTACTCCATAACATAACTGGTTGCTTGAGTCACGACTGAGCAGTAATGCATTAGGCAATTTTTTCGCATATCGAGAAACAATTCTATGTGATATATCTTTCAACAGACCGTGAGCAGAGTTACCCAATAAACAGAGTTAAGTTACCTTATTAATTTTACACTACAGATAGTATTGATTTGGGGCACACTAAGTTAATAAGTAGGTAAGTGCCTTCTAAAGGTGGAAATCCTAACAGTGAAGAAGCAGCGATTATCGTTTTTAAGTAACATGAATTCGACAGTATGTACTCACCCGAGCTATCTTGCAAGCAAACATGACCTTCCTCGTTTAAAATTATCCGATTATTGTCATCTAACACCAGAGACATAGAAATCTCGTCGCCAGATTCCAATAAAGTCACCAAGTAGTTTAATTTACTTCTATTTGAAAAATAAAGTTATTTGTATTTCCCAAGCTACGAAAAATAATACTCAAAACTTTACAATACAAACAACATGGAGTTAATCATAGATCAGATAGATCATAGAATACATTAGAGACGATGCGTCGTATTCTGTCGGCCATGCGCAATGCGCAAAAAATTCGCTTGGAAATGCCACAACCGTTTTTTTATTGTTTATTAGTTAATTATTGAATATTTTTGAGAATTTGCACAAGGGAAAATTAAAGTAGCTCAGGGGCATTTTTTTTACGCTTGGTGGAGTAAAACATAATCATTTTTCAAAGAGATATGGCTATTTGAAATACAGGAAAATGAGAAATTCTATTTCGATTTTTCTTGGGAAAACTAAAGAGGGGCAAATAAAATAATTAACGTAGGTCGAAAGGGCAAATTAAGATCTTTATAATGAGATTTCTTTTATTTCGAAATTCTATACTTTGCAGGCCGGAACACTGTCGCGCATGCGCAATGCGCAAAAAATTCGCTTGGAAATGCCACAACCGTTTTTTTATTGTTTATTAATTAAATTTTGAATATTTTTGAGAATTTGCACAAGGGCAAATTAAAGTAGCTCAGGGGCAATTTTTTTACGATTGGTGGAGTAAAAAATAATCATTTTTCAAAGAGATATGGCTATTTGAAATTCAGGAAAATGGGAAATTCTATTTTGATTTTTCTTGGGAAAACGAAAGAGGGGCAAATTAAATAATGAACGTAGGTCGAAAGGGCAAATTAAGATCTTTATAATGAGATTTCTTTTATTTCGAAATTCCATACTTTGCAGGCTGGAACAGACCCGGTGATAAACATTCCTTTTCCTGGAATGAGTCGACTTTATATGCTTTGTAATCTGTGGAATGGTCCGATTGCGCCACATTGCGTCATTGTCGTTACGCTGATAAACATTCGTTTTCCTGGAATGAGTCGACCGTATTCTACATAATCAAACACACACGATCACAAAATAGTACCTACTTACATTACATATATCGATGCGACCTCAAAATCTACAGCGTTGTAATAAGCACAACCCCATAATGTAAGTACCAGGATCATTACAACGAATAAAACACCTTAATATTACGTTCAAATTAATTGAATGACACTTATTCCCTGGAAGTTAGGGCGGCCTTTAGTGTGGGACGCTACATGCGTTGACACTTTGGCGCCGTCACCTCTTCCTGAGACACATGTTAGGGCTGGCGCCGCGGCTTATTTGGCGGAGCAATTGAAACGGCGAAAATATGCTTACCTAAGTAGTGGTTACATATTTGAACCGTTTGGGGTCGAGACATTGGGCCCGTGGGTACCTGGAGCTCATCAGATTTTCCAAAAAACTGGATTTTATCAGAGCGTTTGATCGATGCGACGCGTGACCAAAATGCTGGCACATATTTGGCTCAATTAAAAAAAGGAGGAGGTTTTAATTCGACCCGTATGTCTTTTTATGTTTGTTACCTCATAACTTTTGACTGGGTGAACCGATTTTGATTAATCTTTTTTTTTATTTAAAAGCGGTGCTTCCCGTGTGGTCACATTTAAGTTCATTAAAATCGGACAAGCGGTTTTTAAGTTACACTCCAATAACTGAAAAGTGGTACGTTTACGTTTGAGTAGCAAAGGTCACTGAGAAAGGCGGAATTTTTTTTTTCAAAAAATGGAACCAACTTATTAAAACTTTTTAATCCACATCGACGATAACATGCACTGGCGATGCACCATATATTGTGCCGAATATATTTATACCCGACGTGCAATATCTCTCGCGCGTATATAAGATAACAACAGACTAATAGACAAACTCTTGATTCATGTTCCGTAGGTCTACCATAACGCCCCTGGCAGGGGCAATCTTTGTGTTATTATTTTACATGTACAGACTATTTAGCCTTTACAGTTTTGTTATGGTAAAGATAACTAAATAAATAATAATAATTTCAATGTTTATCTATCCTACTAATATTATAAATGCGAAAGTTTGTGTGTATGTGTGTATTTTTGGTACTTCTTCATGCTCAAACGGCTGCATCGATTTTGATGAGATTTGGTAATGGAGATAGATTAAACACTGTATTAACATATAGGCTACATTTTTTTTCCTGGGAAAAGTATAGTTCCAGTGGGATAATTGAGGTAGCGGGAAAACCGTAATCCACGCGGGTGAAACCGCGGGGCGCTACTAGTACCTCATAAATCTTTTTTTTGTACTGGTTGATTCTTCACTATAAATTTGGACATGTATGGTATTGCCATCTGCTGGCGGCACTGTAAACTAACATAGTTATATTCCTAGTAAAAACGCTCGCGCGTTGGACTCTCTGTGCGGTCGCTTGATAACTTGTGTAACTAATATCTAAGAGTGTTTAGTTAACCAATCGTTTCTTTATGTCACGTTAGATGTCACTAGTATACCAATCTAATTCTTTCTTGTGTCTCATATTTGGATGAATGTTATCTATCTGAGCAAACTTTAGGCATCCAGGGGCCATTTTTTAAGAACTGTTCAGGAGAGGTTGTTCATAGTCTCTGCACATTGACTATTATGACATCGACTAAGTTCACCCTAATTTTTATAGCTTGTGTGGTGGCAGGTTTGACAGTTGTCAAAGGCAAGCTATTTACCACTATGATGTTTTATTAAAGATGACGTACCTATATATTCATACTGCGCGTTGCTCAGATTTTATTCCTTTACGACATAAAC
Organism: Apeira syringaria; assembly: GCA_934044485.1. Classification (NCBI taxonomy): domain Eukaryota; kingdom Metazoa; phylum Arthropoda; class Insecta; order Lepidoptera; family Geometridae; genus Apeira; species Apeira syringaria. The sequence goes on along the minus strand of OW203658.1, from coordinate 8,769,839 downwards.
ATGCTTACTGCGACAGATAACACGGTACAAATAATATAGAAAAGGATAGCTATTTAAACTCGCGCTTGAAATACGCGTCGTAATCAAAATTACGACAATTGACTTAATTTTGCCGCCTGTTTCCACGGGCTTTTGCGGCATCTACCTCATATAAACATATAATATCATTGATTTACCTAATACATATTAGTATAAAAAATTGTTAAGAGTTTGCGTTTTAATAACTGTTAACTTTTTTACTCGTCTTAACCTTGTCGCCAATGGCGATATCGATTTTTATTTTTATTTTAGAAAGGACTAAATGCTGTTTACCACATGGGGTATTTACGGCTTCACCGGACTTAACATCGATAAATACAACAAAGTTCTTATTTGTAGTCATCACCGCCGAACCGGCCGAACCAAAGTAATCACAAACTAAATAGAGTACTGCGAAGGTAATAAACGACGTCTCTCTAAAGATGACATCTATCAAATCTAGACAGATGTCAGATGTCAAACTGATCATTAATTTCTCTATGAAGAAGATGATATCTATGCGTTCGGACAACTGGGTCCTGGAATACAAAGCTAAATTGTCAGCTCGGATGGACACTAGTCGAATAGCTAGTGATGGAGACTATGATGAGCATGGCCTAACGACTCTTCCTGGAAGTGCTTCATTGAAAGTGATCACTAATTTTTTTATCAGGGTTTCAGTACCTAAAGTTTCGCTGGGTAATAAACTTACCTTTATCTTCCTACGTGCTTCTTTTAATTGGGATTTCCGACCCTTGGAATCTATAGCTAGAATTCAAGAGGGTGTCCTATTACCATGCATTCGATTTCCTCTAATTTAAGGAAACTTATAGCACAGATCGTGTACCTACACTACACATTATTGATTGCTTAACAAATATTGAGGCAAATGAGTGAAAAGCCCGATTGCTATTCCGAAATGACTCGGTTAAGGTGCGGTTCGAAAGGTCAAAATATAGGTTAGTCCCGTAAAGGTCGAATGCCTAGGATTATGGGTTTGCTATACCTACAGTTTATGGTATCGTTATACAAAAACTTTATTACCCAACTATTCACATTAAACATTAAGAGTTTTATTTATAAATTATAAATCACGGTATCCTACTTTGAGGCTTAGACCTGGTCAAATTGATATATTTTAGTTGCAATGTGCCATTTGATTTGTACCAAATTAAAGAATAATTAACGTATTTGTATATAATACGGCGTACCTACGAGTTATTAGTTGCTTTATGAAACTTGTCCGCGTTGTTTTCTATTCTTCTTTGTTTGTGTCCGTTATTGTCACAGTAGGTACATATATAGCACTAGGTTTAGGTACGTGTAGGTACTTCGCATAGTATTGTATATTATATCTGATTAAATGTTAATTAAATTATAATACCCCATTTTTCATTATGAGATCAATACTTTAGAAATTTTGTTTATAATTTGTATCATCATCATTGTCATCATCACCATCATCATCATCATCATCTCAGCCATAGGATGTCCACTGCTGGACATATACCTTTCCCATTGATTTCCACAAGGACAGGTTGGAAGCGGCCCGCATCCAGCCCTCTCGCCTTTTGAACCCTTGATGACTAAGAATTCTACTGTTGGATTCTTTCAGAAGAAGAGAAGGTTTTAGTATAGGTCCAGTTATTTTTGAGTTCATTTAATTACAAACAATCACTCTGTATTATAATTATTATGATGGCGACAGTTTCTCCGTCGTCGTTTGTTACGCTGAAATGGCCTAACGGATTTACATGAAATTTAAAATAAAGATAGTTTATATCCTGGAATAACATATAGGTTACGTTTTTCTCGGAAAAATGTAGTTCCCGTGGGATAGCTGAGGTAGCGGGAAAACCGTAATCAAAGCGGGCAAAACAGCGGAGCACAGCTAGTCATATAAAAAAACTAATCTTTTTCTTGTATAATATAAGTGTAGAAGTGTAGATCAAGAAGTCTCGATAGTGTATCTATTTTAATCAAGCAACGTTATCTGTGGACGCCACTGCCATGTAACACATGCAATCCAGATAACTACCATGGTTATAATATTATTTATAATAATCCCGCTGTTAACTTTAAGGTTAGTAGTAATCTTTGATCAAGATCTTGATCGAAGGTAGTACCTAATCTTTAGATTTTTGCGATTCGAACACATTGGTACCTAGTTTATAAAATGTAAAGGGGTGTAATCATATAAAAACGAAGGCCAATGCAACTTGCTATAGCAGATAAATGTGAACTAAATTTTCAAGCAAGTCAATATCACTTACTAAACATGCAATTTAAAATATGATTCCTAGACCTTTTGTCTATGGCCAAATAATTTGCTATACCTGTGGCATAGATTAGGTAGTAGTTACTAGACACTTGTTGCGTTTCTGTGCGTGTTACCCCACGATCAATTACAAGATAGCTCAATGAGCCCAGTTTCTTAGGTTGGACTCGGAATATCTAGATATTAGAGCAAGAACGCAGGTTGGGCGTGGCAATGCTGTAGATCTAATATACCAAGATATCTTGTACAAGGTAATAGTGTTCTTTGTCTTACATTGCTTACTTTTATTTATTATTACTATGTGACCAGGCAGACGTCCTGTCTTGCTATGAATATTGAATTCGAATTGGTATCATACTATTATTATAAAAGTGAAAGTTTGTGTGTATGTTAGTTACGTCTTCACGCTCAAACGGCTACCCCGACTTCGATGAAATTTGGTATGGAGATGGATTATACCCTGGATAAACTCATAGGCTTATTTAAATGATCACCATCATCACTACGTGGGTAAAACCGCGGGTAAAATGAATAAATAATATACACATATCCTGTCATTCGCGACAACTGTCAAAGAACTGACAGTAATACCATATTACATTGAAAGTTCATAGTATCTATTGTCAAAAATCCTTAGAAGTGTCTGTGTGTGTGTGTGTGTGTGTGTGTGTGTGTGTGTGTGTGTGTGTGTGTGTGTGTGTGTGTGTGTGTGTGTGTGTGTGTGTGTGTGTGTGTGTGTGTGTGTGTGTGTGTGTGTGTGTGTGTGTGTGTGTGTGTGCACGTGTGTGATAAAGCTTGGTTTATTGCCCTAAAATAATGTAATAATGCTCACTTTACGAGCAAGTGTATATTGAAAAATGTATTGTAGGTACTCAAAGCGAGCCGATATCAATGCGGTTGCCAAGTGATTCCTGCGTGTCAGTTTATTCGGGATCATTGATAATTTGTGACGTTTGTGTTTATTAGTTGTTTATTATTGACGTGCCTATATCGTTCATGCGGAAAGAACGATTATCCACGATGTTCGTCGTGGCTTAGTGATCATGACACTGACTAGACCCGCGACCCCGGGTTCGAATCGCGGGTACATGTCTGTGAAAAGCATAGATGTTTGTTTTTGGGTCTTAGATGTTTAATATACCTATTGTTTTTTTACCATGTCTCTCAAGATACAGGGAGACTTTGTGCATTAACACTCACACATGGTGTGAGTGTTTGCTGGAACACTAACAGCCGGTATTAAATGCGAGATTTGCGGCTGCTCTTAATTACCTACAGACGCAGTTGGACATGTCTTGGTTTTCCGTCAATGTAGCTAAACTATTCGAGACAAAATTCTGTTTCTCTGTCGATTTCCTGTGAAAGGATGAGCTCCTGAGGATATGAGCATGTTATAAAGGTTGTCAGGTAGGCTTTAGTGCCAAAACTAAAGTTATCATTCTTGCGGGATCTAAGTTGCAACTAAATATTATCAAAATCAGTTTCGCCATTCTAGATTGAAAGTGTGAAAAATTAATGCATTTAGATTTCCTGCTCATCCATCAGGAGTACCTACTACATTTTGAAGGGATAAAAAGTAGTCTGTTTATGTGTTAACAAGGTGTCAGCTCAATACCGATTTTTTTTCTATTTTTATCAAAATTGGGCCAGCCGTTTGAACGTGAAGAAGTATCTAACATACAAACACATACTCTCGCATTTTTAATGTAAGTGTGATTACTAGCAGTGCCTACTGATCTCTTGTACCTACTTATGAAACAGAGAATAACCGCACAGCAACTATGCACGCAATGTATATCGTCATTAGCAATAAAGACAGGTACCTTGTTCCATTTCCTGTGTTAGTAAAAGCTCCATGTTTCAGGTAATTTGTCGCAATGCATCATTAATTTGGAGCCCATTTAATAACAGTGGATATCACGATATTGAAATAAGATTAATGTTAATACGGGTTATGTTAAATTGACATTTCATTTACGTATTATTAAGTTTTACGTTATAATTTGTTCGCACAGGTTAATAATAGCATGCTATATTCACACGGAGACATGCCGTCTCTGATTTTTGTGGATACCGATTTAGTCACAATATGATTTGTATGTATGGGCAAAACATACCATCCGATTTTGTGATTACAATTAGATTTGTTCATGTGACAAGCAACAATGTTTGCCCCTGCCGGAAATCGAACCCAGGAGTCCCAGAAGTCATGTCACTGACCACAGAGCCAGGGATATTGGTCAGCGTGGTGGATTATAGACAACAATGCTCTCCATCATAGTGCTATTTAATAAAAATATTAGTATGTAATTATCTTCAGTAAAAAACATTAAAAAAAATAGTAGCATGCAGAAATCTTAATTTGACTAAACATAAAAAATAAGTTAATTGATAGGTTTTTAAAATTGATTAAAATATGGGATTGTAAGTTTGTATTATAGTTAGAGTATATCGTAAAGTCGGCCAAGTATATCGCCTTGTCGCAAAACAACAAGGTTGATTTTGACGTTAATCTCTTTCCTTGTTGTAATACATTCAATTTTACCGTTATTATGAACTTAATTTTTCCTCAAACTTTTGTTTCATTTTAAAAAAATGTTATAGGTGAACCGTACCTATAAGTACTACTAGAAATATGAGCTATTTAGAAGCAGGTAAATAAAAGCAAAAGTGTTCTGGTTGCAAACGAAAGTGGCCACATTGCGTAACTTTCGCTATCTTTCGTCTAGCCTCTACAAACTAATAACAAGTAGGCACAATACAATTCAAATGTTTGATAACGTTTTTGTACAGTCGTGGTCACGACTCTTTACTCTTAAAACTAAGCCCAAGAAACCAATTTAAAAATTCAGTTATTGTTAACACGATCTAATCAATTTAGGCATCCAGAGCACACTTATGAACGTCAATAAATTCGTTAATATTTCTGGGTTCATAGCTATGTTCCAGAATAAATTGAGCAACTACCGAGATGTTGCTATAATTGCTGCTAATTTCACACTTAATGTCAATCTTAGGTGTTGACGTGGTCTAGTATTCTGCGATAGATCGCGCCTATATTCGCTCGTGACATGAAGATACCCAGATTGTATTAGGCTCTCCAGCAATGAATTTTACCCCTTGACTGTACGCACTATGATATTGCACTTCCTGCAACGGGGGCAAATCTACACAGCTTTGCCGCGCACAATACTTTGTATATTATCCCCCTTACTTATAAACGTTGAATAAGCTGCGAATAGTAATTCAGTGTTTTGTTCCGTTCTTTCAACGTCAAACTGTCATATAAGCGACAAAGACAAAACACTGAATAACTATTCAGAGGTTATTCAACGTTTATAAGTAAGGGGGTATGTGTTTAAATTAAGCTACTAACATTGGCGTTCGTAGATTTAATGGGAAAAGAGAAAACAAGTTTTGTAGCTTCAGGGCACACTCCCAGAAATGAATTCGGTAAAACAACCCACAAACAGTGACTTTACTTCGGTATTTTAGAATAAAAAATCTTGTCTCTGTTAGAGTAATCTTCTGAGGTCACTTTCCTAAATTACCTAAGGGTATCGTTCGATAAGCGGGTGAATCCCTTATTTAGTGAGAAAAATCGCATTTAAAATATTCGTTATGAAGAGAGAATTAGGAAAAAATAATGTTAGGAATGCTTACCGCTACAATATGCAGCATTGGATCCATATTAGACTTGACAATATTAAGACCATGTTGTCGAAAAAAATATTAGACTAGATCTACATCTAAATTGGCTCTCAAGGATAGCTGCCTTTTAAACACCGGGCATTTCGGGTCTTGTATGTGTTTTTTTCAAAACTATCTAAATTGTTCAACTGCCTATATTGGCCATGACTTTTATAAATTTATAGTCTGTCATCATATAAATGTATAGTTTATAGAATTTAATGATATCAGTCAGTCAACCAGTTAAACAACTGGTTGACTGACTGATATCATTAAGTTCTGCGGAAGGGTCCTTTAAGTTTTTTTTTTTACATATTAAAAGTTTGCGTTTGACAACTGTCTCTCCTGATCTTAAGTGACGTTGTCTAGGATTAAGCACGCAAACCTAGAAGGTACCTATTCACTCGCGACTTGAAGTCTCCAGTATTGTACATATCGGGAAACACAGACTCGGGCAACGAGTTCCATTCCTTGGCAGTACGCATTAAGAAAGTGGAAGCAAAACGCTTCGTACGTATAGGTGGTATATCTACCATATAGCGATGGCGAATTGCCGTACGTCGAGTCGACCGATGATAGAAAGGGGATGGTGGAATCAGATTGTGTAATTCCAGTGCACATTCTCCGAAATGCACCCGATAGAAAACCGAGTAAGTGATAAGTGATGTAAGTGAACCATTGTAATGGTTCTCAATTCCTTTTTCTAAATATTATAATTTTAATAGGGAATGAAAATTTGTAAACTATGTAGTTTTGGAAGTTAGTAAGATATACCATATAAGATATATCATAAAGGTAATTTATATACGAGTGTAATGTTAAAAATAAAAATTGAATGAGCCCTTGATGATGGATAAGGGGTAAATCAAAGTCAACGCTGGTAAAACGACTCGGCCAAATGAAACATCAACTATCCTATTATTGAAGTTCATTTGATATCATAAAACAAGAACATTGATTTACCCGTGCCATACAATTCTAGCAGTAAGTAAATTTTTTAACCTTATCGCTATTGTGACTGCACAGAAACTTTGTCAAAACTGGTAGACCTTTCACTTTGTCGACTGTACATTTATATGTACACTACCATGTATTCTATCTGAACTATGATGTACTATAATAACTAAGGGCCGGACAACACCTGATGAGATTAACGTTTTCAGAACTTTAGCCACGCCCACAAAATCTCCAAAACATATCGTCAGTTTTAAATGTATGTATGAGAAAACCACAGCGCGTGTAGGACTAATGATCTGTGTAATACTAAAAGTATAAATAAATATTGTTGAAAAACACTTTTGGTTATATCTGTACTAGCGACCGCAGAAAAGTGGGTGCGGTCGAGTTGTATCAAATAACTAATACCTTCTAATATATTATTTGTATTGGTACAGGTACAGCATTACTGGCCATTATTGCTAAATAGTTATTATGGTTTTAATTTTGATAATGACATGGACAATTCGTACTATAATTATTGTTATTATGATCGTGTCTTCAGCGTTGAAGCTGTCAGTTTATGGAATCACTCACCTCTAGTTATTACTAGAGAAAGTCATTCCATAACATGAATCGTCTTCAAATATTTTCAACCAACTTCAAAAAAGGAGGGATAGTAAAGTTGATTCTATTTTGTTTATTGTGGCAGAAAGATCTCATCTGAAGTTTTTGAGTTATACTTAATAATGCGTATTTAATTGAATTGTGTCTAAATCGATGATGTTTTCTTTTTTCGGTCGGTTGGCGCAGTTGGTAGCACTCTGCCTTCTGAGCCGCTGGTCCCGGGTTCGATTCCCGGACAGGTCAAACATTTGTGTGTATGGGCATGTCTGTTTGACCTGTGTCTGGGTGTGTATAATTATGTATATAAGTATATATATAAGTAAAGTATGTATATAAGTATATATCGGTCATCAGGTTACCATAGTACAGGCTTGGCCTAGTTTGGGACCTAAAGACCTTGTGTGAATGTTGTCCCATATTATTATTATTATTATTTTATTTTTTTTAAATGTTGAAGTGAAATTCGGTTTATATATTTTTATACCTACCTACGTTATCACTGGACGGAATCACTTACTTCGAGTTATTACTAGAGAAAGTCATTCCATAACATGAATCGTCTTCAAATATTTTCAACCAACTTTAAAAAAGGAGGGATAGTAAAGTTGTTTCTATTTTGTTTATTGTGGCAGCAAGATCTCATCTGAAGTTTTTGAGTTATACTTAATAATGCGTATTTAATTGAATTGTGTATAAATCGATGATGTTTTCTTTTTTCGACTGGTCGGTTGGCGCAGTTGGTAGCACTCTGCCTTCTGAGCCGCTGGTCCCGGGTTCGATTCCCGGACAGGTCAAATATTTGTGTGTATGGACATGTCTGTTTGACCTGTGTCTGGGTGTGTATAACTATGCATATAAGTATATATATAAGTATGTATATAAGTATATATCGGTCATCAGGTTACCATAGTACAGGCTTGGCCTAGTTTGGGACCTAAAGACCTTGTGTGAATGTTGTCCCATATTATTATTTTTTTTTTTTTAAATGTTGAAGTGAAATTCGGTTTATATATTTTTATACCTACCTACGTTATTATCAAAGACTAGATTAAATCTAAACAAAGAGGTGTTAATAATTCGAAATAAGCGTCTAGGAGGTAATATGCTGGTGTTGTAAGGAATATGAATAGAGCATGTTAAAATAATGATTTATCATCATCTTCTTTTTTCCAGCCCCCAGGGATTCCACAGCTGGACAATGACGTCCCATTGATCTCCACAAAGACTTGCAGGAGGCAATACCGTTATCTATTACACCGCATGATGGGAGTATACTTTCCAGTACCTGGCTATGTAGCTGGTGGCTATCACCTTCAAGTTCGGTAAACTGTTACCTAACGCACAGTGCATTCCAGCAGTCCAGTGTGATTACCTACACCTGCGACCATCCACCAGATAGTGGTCAAACGATCTATAAAGTATAACAGGAAGTACTTCTACATTTATGCTTCTCCTATATTATCTGTAATAATTATCAAGCTAATTGCTCAATCTTTATCTCAACCCAATATCGTCTAAGCGTTACAATGCCGGCTTTATGAGTGCAACAGATTTTAATAGCTTCATTTTACGAATTAATTGAATGTAGGTATGTAATTGACATGCTTGATTGCTTTTATGATGTATTTTTTATGTCACATTCAGTATGTACCTACTGCGGTTAGATTGTCAAATCTCCAATAATTTAGATCATGTTTTTGGGGGAGTGAATTCAAACAAAAATACATATACAAATTTTTCTTTATTGCAAAATTTAAAGGTTACAAAATATGTTGTACCCTGCCTTGCATTTTTGCAGTTTCTAAAAAATGTGCGGTAATAGGAATAGTAGTCCACGCGGGTCAAACAGCAGGGCGTAGCTAGTATTTAATATAACTACGCATGTATTATTTGGTGCCACACTACTTCGTGAAAATCCAATCAGTAACGCACTTCACGTTTGACAAAGATTTTAGCTTCTGTAAGTAAACACTGTATTCACAATAGTGGTTATTTTGCAATGAAATACGATTTCAAGTATTTTGGCGTAAACAATGTTCAGTTTGTAACATCCGTTACACTTACAAAACATATAAACTTAAAATAGGAAGGAAATAATTTGTTTATAAAATTTTTAACAATATTAATCCAATTATTGGGCCGGACATGCGCGACGGCGCGCGTCGCACGCTACTTAGGAATGTCGGCCGTTAGCACGACAAAATCATTACTTAGTTTGTACAATATTAATTACTGAACTGTCAACGTTATTAGGTGTATAACGTAATTAAATAAAACACTTGCTAAATTAATAGATGCATGTGCTACTGTACAGAAATCCATATCTAAAGATGGGAAAATGCTACAGCGAAGCCAAGATGCAGTGTTTTTTTTTTCTAACCTCTCACTTCATAAAATATGTTGAAAGTAGGTACAGTCAATATTATTTTTATAATCTTATTCATTACGTACGCTACAGATATGCCCCCGGATTGTTTACCACACCGACAGTTTTGAAGCATCCTTCATTCAGCCTTTCCTCGCGATCTTCCTCAGTTCGTGTGTCAATCTTGAGGAAGGCCACGAGAAAGTACACTAGCAGATAGAATGATCAATTCTATTAATTATGGTTATATATATTTTTTGAATTGTCATGAGGTCAATGCTATCACATATACCCGGGACCATTTCAGTCGGAACCGCCAAAATATTGCTAGAAATTGATTAATTAAAACATACATATAAGTATGTAGATATTTCCCAGAATTATATATTTTTTATCATCATTATCAATCATCACCACGCGGGTAAAACCGCGGGGCGCAGCTAGTTAATTATATATTACAGATTTACCATTTCGCAGAGAATGAATGGTGCGAAACTAGTTTCTAATCTACGTATAAAAAAGAGCTTGTTTGGCCTCACGCGGAAGTGTTTGCATCGAAATAGAAGTAGGTACCTATTTACGATAATCTAGGATTGTACCGTACGTACAGGAATCTGTGTTGTAGCTGTAATGATTTATAATATACTAGCGGCCCGCACCGGCTTTACACGGGTATAACAGTATTCCTCAACTATTTAATGGATGTTATTATACATATAAACCTTCCTCTTCAATCACTCTATCTATTAAAAAAAACCGCATCAAAATGCGTAGCGTATATTTAAAGATTTAAGCATACGTATGGATATAAGGACAAAGAAAGCGACTTTGTTTTATACTATGTAGTGATGATGTACCTTAATACTTTACTATTACTACTAATATTATTGATATTTTCGAAGGAGGAGGTTATAATGTTCGACTGTATGTTTTTTTATGTATGTTCACCGATGTCTTACCCATTTTTGGGCTGATTCTCCAAATTATTTTGTCAACCTTTGCTTTTCATGAAGCCCCATAGGTGGTGACCGAGTTTCAGTTCCTTCTCTTATTCCTAATCGTAAAAAATACCTATAATTATTCCTATAAATTATAACTAATGATGATGATTGTTAACCGCATAAATAGCAATCACAGGTATCGTTTACAAAAAAAATTGATACTATTGAGTGCTAGGCGAACCGCGACTGTGTCCGCGAGCGCCCCCTAGTCCTTGAAAAAGACCTCCGAATGTAGTTGAAAGTATAGTCGGAATCCTCTGACTTATTACGTGAGTAATTCCCGTGTTTTATACATTCATAATGTGTCAAAAGCACGTCATTTTTAATAACAAAAATAATTTGTTTGCGTGAACTTATTCGTAAACATAACGGAACATATTTGTAATAGCGATAAAGTTTGGTAACAATCGGTGGTTAATACTTTGGTACCGGTGTTAGATATAAAGCGATAGATATGTCTTCACTACCATTCTTATATTTATAGGTTTTCTTTTTCACAATTATTTTACTTGATGGTCAGCGATGATGAGGTTCAAGTTGAAATCAGGCGAGATCTAGAATGGACTAACACAGGGATCGGCAACCGACCGATCTTCAGTCGGAAGAGCCAAAATTTTAAGTATACCGATATTTTTAGTTTTTAGAACACTAGAAATTGAGCAACTAAAACTATTCGTAAAATCACTTTATATTTGATTATATTATTTTGCTTCTGTCTGACAATACGTCGAGCGGCATGTAGGGCCTGAATGGAAAGGGTTGAGAGCTAGACAAGCTCCTTTGGGTATTGTGTCTTAATAATTTAGGATTGTGTATGAAATTAAAGAATTATGAAAAACCAAGTTGCGGCTTCCAGGCCGCAACTTGGTTTTTCAAATAATTAAAGTATATTTAAGATTTTGTATCTTGAGGGTCGTAGTTAGTCAGGCGGGATCTATGTATAGAGACTATCCTATCACCATGAGCAAGACCTACGTAAGTTTTGATAACGAAATGCTCTAGTGCGTAACTAGTAGGTACCCATCTAAGTAATCTTCACATTAGAATTAATGAACAGTATTTCAACAACTAAGTAATAGATAACAATCTAGAGGTCAACGCAATATGTGGTGCATACCATCCAATTAGAGGAAATTGTTTCTTATTATCTTCATATTGTTATAGTCAACTCTTAAATTACACTTTACGAATGTTATAATAACAAAATATACTTTACGACTATATTTTACTTTGTCAAAATACACCAAAATAATAAAATATAATATATTACATACAAAAGCACATGAACTTTAAACTCAAATACGAGAAACATTGACCGCTATGGCTTCTGGTAATAATGCATATTACCAGACATCAGAAATAAATAATAATGATAAATAAATAAACGTAACAAATATAAATAAACTGAACATTACGCACAATCTAGCCACGCAATATCAATTATGCTCGTAGTAAGTATATACAACAAGTTACCTCATCATTTTAATTCAATGCCATTACTAAAATTTGAGAACGAACCAAAAAGTGGTTGACGTCTCGTCCTTATTCATCAAATTACTTTTGAAATGAATTTCTTGATTCAATGTCTGATAATCTATATAGGTAATACTTTATTTTACGGATAAGTGCCTGCTGTAAGATTGCATGATAAACATAAATAGGAAATGTAGGTATTTGGTTTATATTGACATTAATTAATTGTAATGAAACGCATTGCGTAAATCTGTATTTCCGAAAAAATACGACCTGGGTATCTTCAAGTCACGAGTGAATAGGTATCTTCTAGGCAGCCGTGCTTCATCATAGACCGCATCATCACTTAACATCAGGTGAGATATGGTCAAACGCCTGTCTATTCCCAAAAAAAAAAAAAAAAAAAAAATGTGTTCGAAGTTTTTGCATGCTGTATAGTAAAATGTGTAAGGTCTGTTCTGTTTTTTTTTATCATACTTAGTCTCCCTCACAAGGATTCCCTGTGTCGCGGGAGGCATGGGCACACACAATCACACAAACAAACACCCAAGACCCGGGACAAACATGTACTCATCGCACAAATGTTTGCCCTTGCCTGGATTCGAACCCAGGGTCCCGGAGACACAGAAGTCATGTCACTGACACTGACCACTACGCCACGGCGACCATCAAAGATGTTACTATCTAATATGTGCATAGCAATAGACAGCAAACTAGTAAATATATTGCACTTAGAAGGCTATAACTTCACCGAGTAGGGAGGCCCCTTCTCCCTTCTCCTAGACGTTGAAATTTAAAAAGTTGCGTTTATACGGCAGGTACTCGACATGACTTTCATGGTCCCCGGGTTCAATTTCTGGTATGGTTAAAAATTAATGAGCATGCATGTTTGTCTCGCATCTTGCATGTTAGTGACCATGCCTTCCGGGACACAGGGAACCCGAGTGAAAAGTATGCGCCCATCTGAGTGCGTCTGAAATCTGAATAGAGCTTGTTAGTATTTACTCTAATAGAAGTATGAGCTTTAAATTTCTTGATACGTAAAAATTCTGTATGGATTTAAATGTTTCAATAATAAAAATGTAAAATTATAACGTAATTATCAGAATTTGTAACCCTATACAACACATTTAACAGGGAGTAAAGAAGTGTCGGTGTTGAAATACAAATTAAAATAATCAGGCTGACGCGACGGTTACGTGTTTTATAGGCAGCATCTTATCTGCGGGTCGCTTTCAACCGATCCTTGAGGAAATCGATGGGGGAGGTGTATGTCCAGCAGTGGACGTCCTATAGCTGAGATGATGATGGTAATCTCTGAATCTCCAATTCACATAACTATACATGGGAATCGGGGATAGTTTTTATTTCGCTGCATTCCCTTGTGTGTCTTGTGTGCCTTGTGTCCCTTGTGTGTCTTCTAAGTGGAACAGGTATAAGTTTTATAATTGATTTCAACCGAGTTCAAAAAAAGGAGACAGTTTCTCAATATGACCCTGTATATTTCGTCTTGTCGCGTCATTAGAACGGCTTTCCAGAATGTTTAGACACATAGCGCTGTATCTTAATAATAAGCTAGGAATGTATGGAAAAGTGCAGAGCCTTCAAGCATAGTTCTGATATTGACAGTGGTCACGGTCAAAATGAAGGTCAGGATGAGCGGGTGGAGAGCGGCAAAAATGAAAACTCAGTCTCTAGCACATGATTTTCTAAATATGCAATATGTTAAAATGCCTTAATGATATTTTTTACAGACATAAAAAGTGTTCCATTTTATTGTCACATTGTATGTAACATAGCTTGGAAAATGTGAAACATTGACACTTAAAACTGTTACTAAAAATGACATTGAGCCATTTGTGCGAATAGTTAAAAATGAAACAAGTCGACATTTAGAATAGGTAATTGATTGTACTTGAATCTTAAATCAAATTTAATTGTCGACGCCTGGGGCGGTGTGCAAATGACTTATATTGACCGTAGTATAATATTTTAAATTACAATTTTGCATTGCATTGGTTAAGCGAATGCTGAGTATGATTTATTTTCAAAATGTCCTAGAATTAGATACAAATTTATTGGATTGTAGGATGTGCTATGTGGTAGTGTGAATGAGACTGGGATGTATCTGTTTAGAAATGGAAATTTTATACATAGGTACTACTTACGATTTTATGATCGGATTCGTTGAGCCAAATAAGTATTACCATTTTGATCACGAGTTATAGAAACACGTTAGATAATCCGACGAGCTCCCAGTTCCCACGGGACCAAACTTTTGACACTAACGGCTCCAAAATGTAACCAAGTAAGTATTAACCATTTTGTTTGCTTCCCCAGAATAATAGCGGCGGCGTCGGCCATAATATCATCGATGACATTCTTAAAGCGCTCGGAATATTTTGTGGTAAAAACTAGATTGAGCGGAGCCTAGTTGCTCTACAAGTTAGTAAGTGTCTTGTCTACGTGAATAGTAGTAAAATAAAATGCATTATAATAATGATTAATATGATTCTTTATACACTCATTGAATATGGGGATGTGCATGTCACAGGGATCCGACGGAGATGGTTCAGATTTATTGCCATAAAATAATTTTTAATAATTTAAGACAACACTATCCATAAATAGGTTTAAAAAACAATTAATGAGCGCGCGCTTGGCCACTTTCTCACCTGATGTTAAGTGACGAAGCGGTTCAAGATGAAGCATGCAACCTTAGAATCCATATCTCATATCGTAAGCTTATATTTTCTATGAAAAAAATAATATTTCAATGAGTTTCCTTAAGTTATATTTCGCTTTGTTTCATTTTATTTTTAACCTAGTCCGGCTATAACTTCTGTTACAAATAAAAATGCATTTTTTTATGAAGTTATGTAATATTACTAAAACTTATAAGTACATATTTATTAAAGTCTCGGAAAAAAAAATTAAAAATATTGTACTCGAAATGGCCACCTTTGGCTTTTATACAGGCCTTTAATCTGTCTGGCCACGAATCTATCGTGAAATTATTTTCATTATTGGTAATGAACACGAAAAAATATGTGAAAAGGCGCAAAATCGAAAGAAGTTTATAAAATAAATAACGCGTTCCAAATTCAAAACAATTAAACATTTGAAAAAGTATTTATGGCCACACTAGTTATATTTTCTATCAGCGTCTTGACGATTTCATATGGGTAAACTTAGATAACTGTTAGAATGAAATATATTTTACGACATCGTAAAAGATGGATTAACTTTAATATAATAATGGAGAATATTATGTTTATTCCGCGAGATACAATTATTCCAGGCTAGAGAGCAGTGTGCCGCTCTTTCTCCCGCATACATTGCATGCAGGATGTATGCATATCTATATTACACATGCAGCTTACGTAACCGGAACCTCTGCGACACGTGTTTCACTACCTCCTCAGGATGATTGAGGAGAGAGGAGAGATATTGACTCGGCGTAGGTATGTTGGGGACGTTCATTTTGATATGGAAAGTAAAGCAAAGTAACGCCTGAACTATAAACTGGAGGAACTTTATAATACGTGACGTTGTATAATTGCTTTAAAGACAACATACTGCTTTAGGGTATATCCTGTCAAACTAGATAATAATGAGTGATATATGTAAGTGTTACTTTATAAATAATTATCACCTAAATAATTACATTGTACAAACTTCCCGACCTTCTCCGTCTTTGTAGTTTGTCAGTAGAGACAGGTGCTAAGATATTGAAGCGTGATAAACAAATTGATTAATGTCCAAATAGACTAGTGGTTACATTTTTCACGATCAATTAACTACTTTGATTGATTGTTGTCCGTAAACATTATTTATTTAAAATGAGTAGTTATTGAGGATTATATTACATGATGGCTATAGCTATAGTGTTGGGTGCTGCATCTGTGGACGGGGAAGAAGCATACATAGTATTTTTACTGGTTTGGAAAGATAGAAATTTAGAAAGTTAGAATTTCTTTATTGCAAAACTCAATGTTATAAAAAATTTTGTACCTTGCCTTTTGTTTTGATTAAAATAATTGTGTTACAAAAGGCAGTGTCTTTTCAAAATATATCTATTTCGCAATAAAGTATCAAAGTAGTATCATATGAATTAAATATGCATAATTTATAAAAAATACAATCATACAGAATGAGAACAATATTCCGTTTCATTACATAGATGTATCTGCGTGATATGTTAGATTATGTAACGTATATGAGTGTATGTGTATGGGTGAGTACGTGTATGCGTATAGTTTATGTATATTAAATGTAAAAAAAGTACGATATGTTTTGTTTCATTTTATCTTCAACCTACTGAAATTTCTCTAGAAGAGATCCCACCTTATCATAGTCTAGCTTTCACCACCATTCGTATATTGGATTTTAAATTTATACATGTTTAGGGTTTTAATTTTATGTTTACGGTTATATTGTTGTAGAAGACAGTTATAGGTAGCTATCACGATTTTCTTCTCCGTATTACGCATGTGGTCACCAAGACATAATGCCTGAATCAGGAATAACTTGCGTCATAATCATCGTATCGCAGTCGTATAAACAATTGAAGAACGCACGTACTGTCCCTACAAACTATAATTTTACTGTGTCACAATTGGACTAGATAAATGACATTAGGTACTGTGTTCAATGTGCAACTGACGGTCGGATGGACAAGAAAGTAACGATACAAAGTCTTAATTCCAGGCCAATAAAATACAAAATACAAAAATGAATAAGCTATCGACATTCAGCTAATTCAAACCGCTTGTTATGAGTCGTTCCAGCAGCCCGCGAGGCGCATTACACTATATTTGCCTTAACCTATGTACCTTGTAATTGACAATCAATTACACTTCTTACTAAAATATTCAGATACCATGAAATCACTTAAACAGAAGCAATGATATGCAAAGCGTTGTCTGCCCGTTCTGATAGAGCGAGTAAAGTAGGTACCCTAATTATTCCATCGAATAGTCATTAAAGCTATTTAGATCTATTTAGACTTTAGATATAATGCAGTCGGGCAAATTAGCTTTTGCTGTCATAATAAATGTCCTTGCAGCTTAGGTGTGTATGATTTTAATTAGAGGTAGGTACCAAGACTGGTTATGACAGTATTTGAACTAGAACTGCGAGCTACTAGAGGCTCACACCAAACTAAAATTTGCATTGTGATAGGATTTATTAATAATTTCCAGGACGCCGGAAACAATTTGACATTTTCCTTTATTCGATACTTTTATTTAATTTAATTATTATTAGTATATTATTAATTAGTACCTACCCGCTTGGCTTTACTGACTAGCTTTTCAAACTAGAGGTACCCTCCGATTGAAAATCTAATTTGGAAATATACAATGTATACAAGGAGCTGACTTTGAGAGCCCCTCACCATTCTAGTCTAGATCTAGCGTGACCTTCGACCTAACTCAAGTATTAAAATATAAAATATATGTACTGGAATACTGGGGGAACCGACGAATTTGCCTTTCTTTATTTCTTTTTACAGAAGATACAGTTAAACTGCCGCTTCTAAGCTGCCAATTATTTTATTCTATCTATTGTGATTTTATTTCAGTTATCAATTGTTTTATCTGTCCATTTTTTTAAATAAACACAATTTACTTCAAATTATTAAAAAAAATGATTTGATTTCTTTTATTTGTCTACACTATAATTTAATATAGCTGAGAATAAAAATGGCTTTTAGTATGTTTAATTGTAGGATGTTGAGTATATTAATAAACTCAAAAATTACGATTCAATAAAATAATTGCTTTAAATCTTCTAAATTCCAATATATTATTGAATTTAGGTCTGTAGGTCTGTAGAAAAATGTTTAATAAAAATATACTGTGAGCTCTGGCGCAATAAGGTGAGAATAACATATCACCTTAGTCGTATAGAAATTTCCGTACATAATACTCTATATATTATACATTCAGATTATGCCACATAAAAGATTTCCAGAAAAAGTTTGAACCAAGCTTTTGAAAAGATGTCGCAATCCTCATCATTATAATCCCTCTAATTATTTGTAAGCCTCAAGTTATGGCTAACAATACATTTCCAGAACTTTGTTGTATATTACGAAATTAAAAAACATTTATGCTCATCACAAAAATGTTTGCATCAGCCGGGTTACGAACCCGGGCTCGCAGTTCCAAAGTCAGTGTCATCACTGAGCCACGACGACTGAATTGCTTTTATTATCATACATGGGAATGATTATCTTCAAAACAACTGGAGGCCTATTCGCGAGATTTATTTGTCGTACAAACTGTATAGTGTTAAAACGTTTACAGATGTCGATCAGACGCGGTTGCAAAATTAGTTCGCAGTAATGGGTTGTAAAACTTGTAACGCACAAAACTATGCGGTATTAACATTTCTGGCGATTATATTGTATCATTATCATAATTTCGTGCTTATTTAGATAACTAATTCAAAATAGGTTTAGGTAGCAGAGTTTTGGAATTTATTACAAGATTAAAAGCTATTATAAAACGATTTTAAATTTTTTTTTGGGCATCTTTTACTCCCGTCAGATTATTAATACATACCGCTCTGGTATGACTAGTCACACTTACAGAATATGTGTTTTTGAACATAGAACCCATTACAACTCCAAAAACATCTCAAACCGCCGTGCCGTTTTGATGATTATTTCTATGTACAAATTGAGAAATTTAACTCAGTTTATAATATCACTAGCTGCGTCCCGTGAATTTACCCGCGTGGTGATGATTGATGATGATGAAAAGTAGCCTATGTGTTATTACATATCTATATACCAAATGTCATCTAAATCCGTCTTACCCGCGTGGTGATGAAAATACTATGTGTTAATCCAGGGCATAAACTATCTTCGTACCGAACTATCAACAATAGACATAACTTTTTCATCCAAATTATTATTACATTTATAACATTAGTGGGATGTTATTAGAGTGCAGAAAGTAAATGTAACTTCGATAAAGGTAATCTGAAAATTTTATCCATATTTTTCCAAAGTGTTCTGTCCATATTGACACTTATGGAGGATATTAAAAATGTGATTGGAAATGGTAAGTAGCAAAAAAGAATAGAAAATAAAAGTATTCCTCTTCAGTGAACACATGAACAATAACCCAGCTGAAAGGCGATTGGTGAAGATGATAAAAACCAGGTGAACAACGCAGCGATAGTAGTGGTGAGTAAGTGCCAAACTGACAGCCGTTGGTTCAGTATACCACCACTAACACAATGTTATGACTCGGAGACAGTAAGTGTGGAGTTCACCGAAATTTAAAACGTCTGATTATCAATTTAACCGTGTCGATCAAACAATTATTACCATACAGTTAACTGACGTTTAATTGATAATCGGACGTTTTAAATTTTGGTGAACTCCACACTTAATCGTCAGTCAAACAGGTTTGTAACTGTTTGGTAAAAACTGTTTGACCGACGGATAAATTGATAATCGTCCGATTATCAATTTATCCGTCGGCCAAACAGTTTTTGGTGAACTGCACCCTAAATTGGCTGAAGTGGTATTCTAACTCTTATATTCCAACAACATACTTATGCTGCCTCTCCGCAGTCATAAGCTATCGACTAACAATATATCCTTATCCCCACCTCCCAGAGAAGTTATTAACCGATGCCCAAAGTGCATTGGCAAAAAAAATCTCCCAAATTCCGAAGGATTCATAAGGGACAGTAGTGGGCACACAAGGATGTTACCTGGCATATCACCTCTCCTACATGGCGTCTTTCCTCTACGAGAGATGTTTTATAACACCGTCATGAGTTATTATTTACTTTTTTCAGTGGCTGAAGAGTCCAATGCAAGAGCAGCAGTCGAGCCCACTTCTGACAGGAGTGATGCTCATTCTTATGGTTTGGCACACTTACAGGCAAGTTTATTTAGCCACGCTTCGAGAGACCGTCTGCTATACATTTTTCCAGTTACATATAACTATGTACATTACATATTGCAAGAAACACCGGATAGTAAAGAAAAAATAAAATATGCAAAAATGAGAAAATCAACAGTTTAAAGTTTAGATGCTTCTTAACCCTGTTTTCGCAAAGATTCAGCTTTTCTCACCTTTTAACGTAGTTTCTTTAATTACCATTACCTTTAGCTATAATTACCATTACCTTTAGCTATAATTACCATTACCTTTTAAATTGTTTATTTATTAATTTATTGAAAAAAGAAGAGCGTACATTACTGTAGAATATATTATACATTTAGGATAAATATAGGTAGCTAAAACAGGTTTTCACGGATACCTGCGAGATGAGTGATAGAACGTGTAACAACAATAAAAAACAGCAACACAGGATATTTCTCGGGAACTATGCAACGATGGAAATTTCCTGTTTCGTGAGGCCACGTCTTATTACGTACTCTGGAGTTACATAACTTGGTACCTCCTTCCCCATTCCATCAAAAAACGACCAGACGGACTGCAATGCGACATCCATACATGGTAGACGTTCCACCCTGTCGCACCAAGCGTTTTGCTTCCACATTCATAGTGCGTGCAGCTAACGAGTGGAACTCATTGCCTAAGTCTCTGTTTCCACATGAATACAATCTGGGCATCTTCAATCATTCTCACGAGTGAACAGGTATCTTTTAGGCAGGCGTGAATCATCGTAGACCGCATCATCACTTAACATCAGATGAGATAGTGGTCAGACGCCTGCCTATTGTGAACAAAACAAAAAAAATTATCTGAGCTGCACTTATAACGCATTATAATTTCGTCACACTCCTTTTAGCTACTTTTAAGAATTAGTCTAGACTATTTCGCAGATACGTACGTGCAAAAATGTAGTCACCTTCGGATGGTGTTAATATTTTTTATAGCGTCGCAATTTAAATGATCTATTAGTGTTTCATACACATATAATTAACTGGATATTTCGGCACATTCAAAATGAGCATTAAATGTTTTATTGCTCCAATTACATTAACTATTAACGTAACTAATAGTAGGTATGCTAAAAAAGCAGTAAT
This sequence comes from Apeira syringaria, assembly GCA_934044485.1. NCBI lineage: Eukaryota > Metazoa > Arthropoda > Insecta > Lepidoptera > Geometridae > Apeira > Apeira syringaria. Next base: position 8,748,429 of record OW203658.1, on the reverse strand, counting down.
ATTGACAACGTTATAAATAGTCTGGCCATGTAATACTCCATAGATTCGTAGCCAGAGAGATTAAAGGCCTGTATAAAAGCCAAAGGTGGCCATTTCGAGGTAGAATTATTATTTTATTTTTTGCTCAGACTTTAATAAATATATTTTTTTCAATAATAATAATATGTATGATAAGTTTTAGTAATATTACAAATCTTAATAAAAAAAAAGCATTTTCATTTGTAACAGAATGGCTGGACTAGGTAGGGTCTATATAATATAGGATACTCGACGGTCGCCGTGGCGCAGTGGTAAGTGTCATTGACATGATTTCTGTGTCCTGGGGCCCTGGGTTCGAATCCCGGCAGGGGCAAACATTTTGTGCGATGAGTGTAGATGCTTGTCCCGGGTCTTGGATGTTTGTGTGCTGTGATTGTGTGTACATGCCTCCCGCGATACAGGGAATCCTAGTGCGGGGGTCTGAATGTAAGAAAAAAAATAACTCTTACTTAATAATTATTTAATATCCATCTTCCCACTCTCACTATAGTATTATAAATCTGTAAGTTTGGATGGATGGATGTTTGTTACTCAATCACGCCAGAACGGCTGAACGGATTTTGATGAAATTTAGTATGTAGATATTTCAGGTCCCGGAATAACACATAGGCATCATCATCAATTATCACCACGCGGGTAAAACCGCGGGGCGCAGCTAGTGGTATTATAATTGATATAAATAACAGCCGTGTTAGGATGACGCCTTAACAAGACATGCTACTGTATATAAACAATTAGATCAGGATCCGAGACGAACAAAAGCGCAAAATTTGCGCTCTATAAAAAATATGTAAAGCAATTGTTCATATTGATGAGAGCATCGGCTGTCAAACTGATGGACGGTAGTTTGATCCCTACAAGCGGATTCAGCTCCGGGTGAAGGCAACACCGTTATCAAATTCCTAGCGTAAGGTACTTTCGAGTACCTACATGCCTGGCTTACTTTCCACCCTAAAGTTCCACCTGTTTTCCAAACGGTCACAAACACATGCAGCAGTCCTTGACAGCCAGGAAACATAGTGTAATAAAATATCATACTTGCAGCACACAGTTTAGCAACGTACATGAATGTAATTATTCATACTTACAACGTATTAATACAAATTACAAACACGTCAATTAGATACACTGTAAAGTTCATAGCTATCCTAAAGCGGTTTATGAGTTAAAGGATTCGACTTACAAATTGAAGGTGGTTACCGGATGGCCTCGCACTTGTTTTGTATTGGTAATGTTTAAAGCATTTTAATAAAAACAGTGCAATCGTTAATTTATTACAAATTTCAGTATCGATAATTTAATATTCAAAACATTTTATGTATGTTGGCGTCAGGTTACTAATTGCTAATAAAATGTAGAATAAACTATGATCATAAACGAACCTCAGCCTTACTTAAAACGGTCTACCTTCGATCAGTTGTATTCTTGATCGAAGCGGTCTACACTCATTTCAAAATAGTACTTGCTTATTTTAAAAATTAAACAGTATTTTTTGTGTCCAAAACTAAGATTTATGTTTATATGTATCAATAATGAGATGCATACATTGTCATCAAAATATGTCATTACTAGTAGCGCCCTGCGGTTTCACCCACGTGTATTATAGTTTTCTCGCTACATCAGTTATTCTACGGGAATCATACATTTTACCAGGATAAAGAGCCTATGTGCTATTCCAGAATATAATCTATCTCTGTGCCAAATTTCATCCAGATCCGTTTATCCGTTTCTGCCGGGATTGAGTAACAAACATCCATCCATCCAAACTTTGACATTTATAATATTAGTGGGATAACTACTACAATAATTTATATTAAAGTAGCTCAACGAAGCTACTACAGCTGACCTGTCAAGCGTTGCTCTGCCATTATAAATTATCGAAATGTCAATGTGACGTGACACTATGTAAGTAAACAGGAAATAGTCTCTCTCTCTTCCGTGTAAGTAAATAATTTCATGTCTATGAACGGTATTAAAGTTAAATTATTATATTTGAATATTGAATTATATATTCATACAAAAAGCTGAAGTCGCTATAAAAATGGGGGGTAGGAGGATGAAACTATTTTACGACCTATTCTCAGACTTATCAAATATACACATCATCATGTCAGCCATAAAATGTCCACTGCTGGACATAACCTCGCCCATTGATCGGAGGAGCTCGATATCAAATGTTTGACAAGACATTTTTATATAATTAGATTATGTTTAATTACTTTTCATTTAGTTTTAGATTATTGAACATTTACAAATACGAATAAACAACGCAATATTTTTTAGTCCAAGTGCTAGTGCCGTTCACCGTTAGTGTGACCAACAAGATTTTTTAAATTCCCCTAACTTTATTGTGTATTTCCATGAAAATCCGTTAGATATATTTTTATTCATCAATAATGCATTATTTGCTCCACCCAATATTTGATCAGGACCGTTCACGTCAACCTGTCAGAGCAAATTATGCTCCACGAGACCATAATCTTTCTACCTCTAGAATCGATCAAATCTTGGTCGGCTGTCAAAAGTGGCATATGCAGTAGTAACCATCATGTGATCCATGAACAATGTAAGTGACTTCTTCTCCTTCTTCTGCAACAAGCTATGAAGTAGCCGTTCGTGAGAAATCGATCAATATTTGGCCGACGAAGCTCCTGAACGCAGCCCTGTTGTCACTGATTTTTTTGCGAGAGTGCAGAGCGAGGTTCCCGCTTCGACTACTTCGTCGCTGGTCATCAAGCGAGATAGTGTTCAAAAGCCTATATAATAATAATATAAAGTATAAAATAAATATTATGTTGTAACCTTTACGAACCTTTTTAGCTTGTAACTGTTGCATTCCACATGTTGTGTGTTACTAGTGTGAAGTTGAGAAATGTTCTAACTCAAATTATATAAAGTATGCACAAAATTAAATAGAAAAACGCTTAAGTAACCCATGCTCTACTTAACAAAGTTAATTAACGCGATTATCTGTATTTATTGAAATGTATTTTCTTAACAAAAACACGATAAGAAATAAGATTATAAGATATATTATGATTGATAAGAGATCATAACTCATGCTCTTTACAATTTGTAGATTCGCTTGAACTCACGTGTAGTCGATATCAGAATGGAGATTTGTTTTTGCATCCAGACTCCTATCGCAACGCATCCAAAAGTTTGTGAAATGATAACTTTGTCTCTGATTATCTACCAATCCAACATTAAAATAAAACGTATATTAAAACACCTCGATTTGGCCAACACTCAGTAATTTAATGTATATAAATAATCACAAAGTATATGACCTACAACAATAATTTTAACGCCGTTTTGTACGTATTGTAATCTAAAAGGATTTTAATGCATAATATTCACATTCAACTTCTAGATTTTAATGTTTGATAAAAGTGAAAATATGATAATTGTCTAACTGTAATTCGTATGTTTACGCAAACAGTTTTAGGCGATTAGATATAAATAGACTGAGGCTGCTGTTCACCAAAATTTAACACGTCCGATTATCAATTTAACCGTCGGTCAAACAGTTTTTACAATACAGTTCACCGACGTTTAAATGTTGGTGAACTCCACCCTGTATCAAGTGTCTATGTAACGGAACGTTTGAACGTGATTTTTACCCACTTCAAAACGTCAGATTAATTTGAAACGTTGCATATTTTATGGCAATGCATTAATTTAATAAGCTTGTTTCAGGATCTCCAGAATTAGATTTTTTTAGTTCGGCAAACTAAAAAAGCGTGTTTTTTAAGGGCTTAAAAGGTGCTGAGGACATTACAGAGGCTGGCGGGTGCTTACAGGCAGAAGAGGTGGAACATATCACATATCCCGATGCGGGTTGATTAAGAATATTACTATAATAGACTGTACAGATGGCGTTAAAAACAACTAATAACTCATTTAGACTTTTTAATACCCTTTCTTTTGATGTAAAGACACAATTCAAACTCAAGTATTTAGCAAATGGTAAAGCCTTAAACTAATAATACGAGTATTACACTAATCGCGGGGTCATTTTCTTATCTTCGAGAACTTCCTGGTCAACTGACTTAGGAAGGGGACCCTAAGCCAGTGAACCAGGGAGTTCTTCAAAGGTCATCGAACTTGTTAGAGTTAAAATGTATGTATGTTGTATGATTAATGCTCGGGAAGAGCGGGATAGCTTAACATGTCATGAACTGTGTATAAGTAGGTACGTCATAGGCCTTTGGTCGCCTTAGCTCTGCTTGGGCAGATTATGGGAGCTCATACTCAGCACATCGTCGAAATGCGTAGACAAAAGCATTCCGTTTCTTCTCACCTTTGGTATGGGCCAAGATAACAGATCTCATCAAGCTATCATAATTCGTTGGCAAGAGCATCGTGTTCCCCTGTTTTCCTCAGGCATATTATGCTTAGGCATAGCGGGTGAAATTAGTATGCCCGTCAAACTACACAGACAATATTGTTCCCCTGTTTCCCTTACGTATGCTTAGGTACAGCGGGTGAGGTTAGGCATAGTGTGTCCATCAAACTACGAAGACAATTGTCACCCGACTCCACCTGTCATCACCTAAGGTGTGGCCAACAAGTTCCGCATTTATTACGTAGAGTTAAGACTATAGCTACTAACTATAGACTAGTCTGATAAGACACTAGCAAGTGAAAGTGCTACCTGCATATCTACATCTGCAACAACGCGGCAAACTTGGCCTGGTTAAGTTATCGCTCTGGATTGAGACAAACATCTAGTTATTCAAGTTTATATAGGTACATCGTAATCGTTCCATTCTCTAAGCTCGGTTTTAGAGAATCATTGTTACTTACTCGGTTTTTTCTCAGAACAAATTTTAAAACCAGTCATAACCTTTGTACAGCTTATACACGGGCTTTCCTACGAATGATATTCCTGGTGAGAAGACAGTTTGCCGTAAGAGACTGGTTGTCTGCTATCGCTATAAGCGATAAAACGCCCACTGTTATATTGTAAGGTGGTTATTTTGTTGAGACGCTGAAAACCGCAACAAGTGGAGACGCATCGCAAGGGCTACGTTGTCTAGTTAAAAGGCACAGTCTTCAACCACGACCACTCTGTCAAGAGTGAACGACTGAGGAGGAGGTTATTTTGTTACTGATGTAATGTTATTTATGTATTGTGGCGTGACAAAAAAGTGTTAATACATCTATCTATCAATCTATTATTTCACCCTGGCCAATGCTTCCTATTCTTACACCAATGATATCTGCAAGGACCGGTTAGAAAAGTCCAGACTTTAGTCGGGTTGTCTGTCCATCGTCGGTAAACTTCCTATGCGATATCCATACTAAGGTAGGATTCAAGATCCCTGTCTCGGGAGGGAGGGTTAGCACGTCATAGAACGTTAATCCTAGTTTGGGTACCAATGATCCCTCATGGTATTATAACACTGGCGACATATAATATAATGATTAAGCCAATAAATGTAACTGTATTGTTATCATGTCTGTAAATTATTAATAAAAAAATATTCAACTGTCCCGGATCATACGGAGTGATATAAGTGTGTAAGACAATAAGGGACGAGCAATGAATTAAAATAATTCATTGCTTGAGTCTGCGCTTTTCCATAGATACCAAAACAACAGTAAGGATTATATCACTTTTGAGTTAGTGTAGTGAAGTGGCAGTGAATAGCTAAGTTAGTGCTATCTTAAAAAATACAAGAACAAGGTGTCTTCCCCTTAATAGAGACAATAAGATAGGTGTTAATGGACACATTCTAGATTCTACTCCTTTTAGCAAATTGAGTCAAAGCTAAGTTACTCATTATCCTTAAGACTAGATCGTAATTGAATGATGTACATGTACAAAAATGCACATTGAAAAAAAATCACTTGATGATAAGGTGCTGACCGATGATTTGATGATGCCCATAATCTACGGGGAAACACAAACTCGATTCCATTAACTTTGAGTCCGCATCAACCGAACTGATCTCGACAATAACATAAAAATGCAATCCCTGTTCACAATCCATGAAAAAGGAAGCAATAAACTGCACTGGATTACATCGTTATCTCACATTATCCCACCATCTTTCACTTTGAAAAATGCGATAAGAAAATGGCTTAAAAAATGTTGAAACGCTAGCTGATTAATACCTTCGTTGTAAATAGAGCGAGAAATCGGCGAGTCACTACCACGCACGCAGCGGCTTGGTACGGCGAGACTGACGGACATTGTTAAATATGCAGATTCTATGCACCCTATCACTGAAAACCAAAGGCTATATTTGCATGATACAGGCTTCAATAGTTTGGTAGATGCACTTGAGTCGTGTGACGGACGCAATGCCACATTGCTAAAGTGCATACCAAAAGTGTGCAACAGGTGTTCTATGGACAATTAACTTACCTTTGCAATGAAAATTGCTAACAAACAAACGGGATTTGATAATTGGATGATTTGTATCGATTAAATTGATTTATGTGCGTTCATCATTTTTAGGGTTCCGTAAAAGTCCCTGTAGTAAAGCAGAACTTTAATGTTCGTCTAACTACAACAGTTATAAAAGGAAAAATATGAAATATTGAACACTGATAGGTTTCTTTGTTGAAACTAACCTAAGTACTACACGTTTTTAATCATTTTAACAAACGAGAGGATTCTTCTTACAAGAATCTATCAACGTAATATCAGTTGCAGTCAATGATGTTTTACTAAAGATGACGTATATTCATACTGTTCAGTGCTCAGATTTTGTTCCTTTACGACATAAACATGCTTACTGCGACAGATAATACGGTACAAATAATATAGAAAAGGATAGCTATATGTTTAGACTTGCGCTTGAAATACGCGTCGCAATGAAAATTACTACAATTGACATGATTTTGCCGCCTCAGTTTCCGCGCGCTTGTGCGACTTCTACCTCATATAAACATATAATATCATTGGTTGCAGTTCAATCCACGACTTCGTTGATTCCATTAATATTTGACTATTGACGTCGAATGTTTAGTAATGAAATTAAATGTTTTAGCAAATGTTTAACGGCACTTCGAGTCCTTTTTTAGCTGAAGGTTCAAATTCCTCATTCAATTATATTTGTTCTTCGCGAGGCGTAGGTAGGTACCTAAGTACCTAATCATTCAGTGCTGCACGTGATTCCCTTTGTTAATTGTAAACTCAAATTAAATATTTAAAAAAAAAAATTGCTATTTATCAATTATGCAACGCAAATCATTCTAACTTCCCAAGTTGATAATAGACAACAGACACTCTTTTATCATTTGGTGTTGCAAGCATATCAAAAAAAAACATTTGAATCATATTTCAAAAAATCATATTTCAAAAATTATGTTCTCAGCAGTAGCCTAAGGGTAATTAATTATTTTAAAAGTAGTCAAAATCGGTTTAAAAATGATAGATAGAAAATGATTATATTTTACTGTGTTTTTTTATCTACGGAACCTTATGGAAACAACGTGTTCTGGCATTATTTATTGTCCTCTTCATGAAATTTATGTGTTGAAAGGCTAAATAGCACATCTCCTGTGGACCCGCCTCAGGTTGATTATATTAAAAAAGAAATAAAAAATTGTTCACCTTCATGAGTGTCAATTTCGTTCGCAGTTCACCCGGTAATTTCACATGCATCTGTCATAATATCCATTTGTAAATTTACCTTATCGCATTTAATATTCGTACCACGTCTTGGCTGAAAATCAGTGCTTATAGTAAGCATAATACTGAGCCAAGATCCATTCAACACAATACCTACTTGATACACTTCTTCTGCCACGCATTTTCTGTTTTGCTGTTTTGACTTAATCTTTTCTTTGCAATAACAGTAATCAATAAAGTTGGATAAGAATATGAGATCATACTCTGTTTAATTGGTACGTGTGTGTTTTGCAATCATGTCTACAACTATTGTACTAATAGCGTTCAACATCCAGTTTTACGCAACGTCGCGTAACTTTGTTCTTTTGGCGGTCATGTATGTCTTATTAACAGTTTACAGGAAATCCCATTCTTGTTGTTAGTAACTGTCACGTAATAGGAAACACCGTATGCACGAGTGTTACACATTAAATAATTGTATAAGAAAAGCTGTTTATGGACTGTGCGGGGGCAGGCCCATTGCGTTTTTTTTTTAAATTCACATCTACACTTCACAGACACCAGGGTCCCTTACATTTTTATTTACTAAAAAAAAACAGAACACGGCTATGCGCCACTGCTACATGGTGGATATACCACCGTTACACACGAAGCGTTTTGCTTCCACTTTTTTAAATGCGTACTGCTACTGCGAAAAGTAGAATAGTCTACAATTGTGCTCGGGCTGTATGGTAGGTACTTCTAAGGTACACACATTAAAAAACTATTCGTTCATTTAACTTTCTTTAACTTCCGTTCAGGGTTAATATAGCAACTACTAAAATGATTCCTTAAAACAATTTTCAAAAATAACTACACACATAAACATATTATTATGCTATTATTATCATTATATTATTACCAATGCAAGTTCTTCTTCATCTCTCACTTGATGGTCAGTGACGATGTGGTCGAAGATGTTATCACGCTAGATCTAGAATGCTCATTGGCTCTCAAGGACTGCTGCCTGGACACACTATGTGTTTGGTGACAGTTTCTCAAACTTGAGGGTGGTAGCTAGCCAGGCGGGTATTCGAAAGTACCCTACCACCATGCTGGGAATTTGATAACGGTGTTACCTTCACCGGAAGCTCAAGCTGTTTTTAGGGATCAAACCAGCGTCCGTCAGTTTGACAGGCGACGCTCCCCCCGCTGAGCTATCATCGCTTCAACTGTGAATGTCAACTGAACGTAAAGGGGATCAACAATCAAAGACTTAACTATATGCGATGTTTCAGTACATCTATGAAGGTTTAAGCCAGTCATGTCATGAGTCAACTTACAACGAAATAAAAAGTTGTTTTATATCGTGATAAATAATTGTACAATAAATTGTCATTGACATAAAAAAAAAACTGGTCGCATAACTTTAAAAATAAATAATATTGTTATAAAATTGCCACTCAATCATTATTTACCTCGAAGTGTAATGAAAACCACTTCACATATACGTAATTTGTTCTTGTGCTGTATGTTTGATTTATTATTAAATATGAATTATACGAATAAGTAGAAATAATGACAGGTTTCAATAAATATAAGGCTTGCAACTCAGACTTGCCACGAATGCAGTGAAGTAGCAATTATTGTAGTGAAATGACCTCCGTAGCGTATCGCAATACGGCCGGCTTTTGACATATTTCGATTTTAAGTGCTTTCCGCAAAACATTCTATATTTGGAACGATAAAAGAAGCTGATTTTATAAACTTTGATTTAGCTATAGGCTATTTTTAACCGACTTCAAAAAAAGAAAGAGGTTACTCATTCGACCGTATATATGTTTTTTTTTAAATGTGTGTTCGCGGATAACTTCGTCGTTTATGAATCGATTTTGATGATTCTTTTTTTGTTAGATAGAGTATACTTCCGTGGTGGTCCCATTTAATTTTTCCAAAATGTGGTGGTCCAATTTCATCAAAATCAGACAAGCGGTTTTTGAGTTATACACCAATAACTGAAAAGTACTACGCGGATCTTGATGATATTATTGTCGCGGTTGAAGACATCGCAGAACACACAATGACAATTAATTTTATTGATCCCGTGAGTAGCAAAGGTCACTAAAAAGGGGTGAAAAAAAATTTTTTAACAAAAAATGCAACCGACTTCAACACTCAAAAGTGTGAAATAACTTGTCGAAGTCGGTACCATGAGCTCAATATGGTGATGATAGTTACTTTTGTGTGAACTATCATGGTACCGACTTCAACAAGTTATTTCTCACTTTTGAGTGTTGAAGTCGGTTGCATATTTGTTAAAAAATTTTTTTGTTTATCGATAAATGTTAATCGCTAATACCTTTGTAAAATGAAACTTCCTACGGAGACGTATGGTTTGTTTTATTATTATTCAAAGAAGCAAATTTTATACTTCAAATTGGCCATAAGCTCATTATCCGTATATCGAACAATACAAATTATTGATATATTTATGAATTTTAACTTCCTTTGATTAATTGCATTCACTGGGTAGGTGATGTGGCCTTCGCATTGCCTAGGAAAACATGTAAAGTTGCTAAAAAGATGGTAGAATTCATCTAAAACAATTAAATTAACTCCAATATAATTTTAATAATAGTAATATATGATAAAGTTTAATTACTACAAGTTAATCTGTGAGATTAGAGACAGAGTAGAGTATTAAAATCTTCAGGCCGTAAATTACTATATCATATACAGTTCAATGGAAATAACATAACACGTTCTTAGATATATCTAAGACTATTTTATATTTCGGTCAAACAAATGAGACTAAACAAATCGATTGCAAGAACCTTGCCCTTTCCAAAGCTCGCAAGAGAATAAAGTAAAATATACCAGTCATCTAATTACTACACGCATTTCTGAAGACAAAGAGTTTAGATTCAAAACAGATATGTCATTTTATCAAAAACAGACAATCTCGGGAGCGGTGAGAAGTCACGAACGCTAAATTGTAGCTAATGCAGGAGGCAGGTCCACATCTGACATTTAAAAATTTATACCACGCTATATAAACAGTATGGGAACTTTACATGAATAAAGAAAAATACAAGGATACCTTGGTTCACCATAACTATGTTAGTAGCACGTTTTGCGACTTTCAGCTTGCTCACAAGGCCCATAGTCAGAGACCACGTTTCTGTACCGTCATCACTGGTAATACACTGTTTGAAGATCTTCGTTTTCAGGCATTGCAGTATTTTGGACCAGAAGGCTTCGCGGAGTTTCCGCGACGCCTATTGGACTCTACGATTGTCCTCTTTCTCAAAGTTGGACTGTTTGTCCTAGGTAGACGATTACGTCTACCTAGGATAAGAATTGAGTTTTTTGACACTGAGGCGGGCGTAAAATGGCCATTTGACATAATTTTCTTCTTGTCCATGTTCTTTTTAAGGCACACCCTTTGGATAACTTAATTAAGACCTTCGAGCATAACTTTATTAGGTTACTGTAGTCGGTATGTTCCATACTGTTATTTTTATAATAAATATATTGTAGCCCACATTATACTGATCGATCTACATTCTTACGCCCTTTGGCTTTATTCGAAGCACATGCGTTTGCTTTACATGTTAAATAGGCACTTATATTAAGCATCCGGGAGATTATGACATATTAATTTTACTCATAATGATGTGGAGGTAATTGTGGTGACTAGTTGCTTGCAACCAGGAGGTAATGCTGTGTTTTACAATGAGCAATTTTATAATTGTTCATAATTTACACAATAATTATTGTGTAAGGGAAGTTTGCAAATGAAATATACGTTAAAAAAAATTGAAATAAATAAATGTTTAATGGCCGACGACCGATTACTAATTTCTGTTTCCTGTTTACTACAATAGGAAATTACCAGCATACATATGTTTAGACAAACGTGGTTTCGTTACGACGGGAACCTCGTTGTCGCTGGTGTCCACGTTTTTACTATTCAGCTCAATCTGAAAAAATGAAGTCTCATTTACACTTTTGACACTATCTCTTTGGTAAATAATATCAATATTAGAGGTTGTGCTTGGTGGACATTTGACAATGCTGTGCAAATGATAACAATGCTAAGTTGACCGAGAGGTCATGTTTAGAGCAGGATTTCATGGCTCTGGTTCATGTGATCTGATCGACGGACAACCCTCATTACCTTGAAACTATCTTAGTTTCAAAATCTGGCTCGATTAGTTCTGATATCCAGTAAAAATGGCTAGTTTAAACATTTTAGTTAATTGAGCCATTTATCTGTGAATAGTGTAACATAAGTTCAATTGTGTATCCAAGTCTGACAGTCAATGAATGACAGATATGGAATTATGTTCGCGCAAGTACATTACTCAATCCAGTGACGGATTTGGATGTTAGTAAGACGCACGAAAACGGTTTGGAGGGAGATTTTGGTAGAGATCAGATTTAATTAATCCACAAATCATGTATTGGATATTAGTAAATTTGAACTGTTGTCACGAGATCGGTCACCAACTCTTTGAAATGATTTGATTACGAAGGCCTTACCTTACCTTAGTACAGTGTCCAAAATAATATTGGTGCTCATTTTACACTGTTATAAGTATCATTTCGCCTGCATATTTTCTGGTGCACTAAATCCACTCCTGTTCTGACCCGAATCAGTCGCTATTATATCGTACTAATTTTCTTCGATAGATGTGTTGTAATAGTGTGATAATTAAGAGAAGTTACAACTTACAACCGCTTAGCCATTTTGTAAATATAAACATTTTATATGGTAGCTTATTATGTATGTAATGGTAGTTTTTAAGAACAAATATACAATAATACAAATACGTTGTCTCAGAAACTATGCTAACCAAAACATATAATTGTTTTAATAGTTTTGTGTGTGTAAATGTACTATTTGATTTGCCCCAAACGAAGATCTTATTAAGGATTGATATTTCCAATTGTGTTTCATGTTCCAGGTGGTGGTCATACCTTGGATGGGTGACTCCTCGTGAGTTTTACAGTTGAGTGGTGCTTGGGTAGGCACGTTAATACTTCGGTCTAGCGTAATGGTACCTTCGATAAATCATTAAGTCCTGACAGTATGATTACCGTGACCAGTTTCCAGATGATACTTCGTCAATATGAGCGAAATATTCTTAAATAGTTATTTTGTTGTGTTAATAAGCCTTTTTAACCCTTTGAGTCCAATTATTTTAATATAAGACCAATAATAAAACTTGTAGGTAAGGAATATACAAATATACAAACGGAAAATTCTCACGAAGTCAAAAACAACTTTGACAAATGGACTGGCCTTGTATAACTTACAAAGTTATGGTATGGTTAATAAATTATCTATCTATCTGAGTATTCTTAAAAACGCTGATGCGATTACTCATCTTAATTAAAATTCAGGCTACACCATTTAGTAAATGATTTATAAAAGGTATTCTACTGCCCTGAAAAAAGACATTTAAAGAACCAAGTAACGTAGAAGCTTTTATTTATTCTGTGGATTACCAGTAAATTGTGCAAATGAAGTTGTACCTGTTGAAGACATACTTGAAGTACGAGATGTAGATAACGTGTTCCACTAATCACCTGTAGAATGTGTTACTTTAGGAATAAGGATACAGACCACTGACAATTGAAATGCTAGAACTCGAGGCTAGGTCCTGCAATTAGACTAAGTATTTAGGGCCACCCACGGAATTCGTTATCAGCGTGAATTTGTCGAACTAGAGGTAAATTCAATTAATATTCATTTACCTCCCATTGTGTTACTTCCATTGTTTGTGATATTTGTATTATTTTTCAATGTTGCTTTATGCTGACTCTAACTGTGGGTCTTGTGAGCAGGCTCAAAGCCACACAACGAGCTATGGAGAGGGCTACGCTCGGGGTTTCTGTACGCGATCGAACCAGAAATGAGGAGATCCGTAGAAGATCAAAAGTCACCGATCTACCCCAGTAGATAAGCAAGTTGAAGTGGACAAGGCACATAGCTCGAAGAACGGTTCTCGAATGGAGAACACGGACTGGCAAGCGTAGCATACGATGGCCACCGACAAGGTGGACAGACGATTTGACTAAGACCGCAGGTTGGCCGCTTCCATCCGGTCCTTATTAGAATCAATGGGAAGGCATATGCCCAGCGTCCACAGCTGCAGTAAGCTCAATTATTGTTGAAGATTTATTACACCATGTCGTTAGCCCAAAACACCTTTCCGATTTTTCATTTTGATATATTAATTTTTATACCAGTAGCAGACACATAATCGAAACCTTACTTGGCTCTCTGGAAGAGTATGGGATGGAAAGTGTTATTTCATATTAAGCGTGTATTTTTATATATATATTCAATATATAATGCTCTCGCGTTGGTACAAAACTGAATAAATATTAGATTTCGTAATTAATTTGCATGTCTCAAGCGATTACGATGGTGCTCAGATAGAGATAATTACGCTAGATAACTTTCTTACACACTCCCACTTCAACAAGAGACGTAGTCTAAGAAACGCAACTGATTTATGTAAAAATACTGCATTTCAATAGTAAGGAAAGGGAAATTCGATTTTAACGCTTATCTTTTAATATTCATAGGCTCGCGTTTGTCCACCATCGCACATGATGTAAATTGATGACGCGGTCTATAAGGTGTAGCACGCAAGCTTAGGGAGTGTCCAGACCTGACGAATGCGTAGCTCGCGCGCCGCTCGCGCATCGTTCGCGCGCCGTTTGCGCTCATTTGTTTTTCCGAGCGCTCTATCAAATGTGCGCGAACGACGCGCGAGCTGCGTATGCGTAGTTTTATGTATAATATATACATAAAATATTTATATGTATAATATTACTTCATTAAAAATATATTTCATATTTATATAAATAATAATATTATTAAGGCTTGTATTTTATTTTATTGTTCATTAATCTGTGCCTGGAATTGCTGTTAATCAGTTAGGTTTAATTTGGTTCTTTTGTAATATAATTTCTTAACCGATGTTAACCGGTTGTTTGCATCTTAAAAAATCAAGTAGAACTAGAATCCAACCTTGAACTTGAGCTGTAAGTTTGTTGTTAACAATGTATAACAATGTGGTTTGGTTTTTGCCGAAATCTGGTTGCAAAATGCGTAAGATTTAAAAAAAACCAGATGATTATCTATAGATACTGAAAAAAATCTGACATACAAGGTAACAACTCGATCTAAATGTCGAGCATAGACATAATTACATTTTGATACTTAAATATGCGCGAGTAGATCCGATAGCCTAATATAAACTATTGTATTTACTAAAATCTGAATTAAGGATTCTAGGTCCGGCGTGATAACATCTTCGACCACATCGCCACTGACCATCAAGAGTGATAGTGGTCAAACGACAGGTAAGCTTGGAGCCTAATTTGATTTTCTTATAAACGAAGTTTTTGACCACGTTAAGCTAATCGATTCTTGTTGGGTTCAAGATATTTTTATTTCTCATAAGAAATCATTTCACTTATATGAGTGAAATCTTGTGTCTTCTAGTCACATTGACACGGATAAAAAGGTGTATACGTGTTATGATAAACGTCACCCCATATATGTCTTCTGGACCATTTTGTTGGCGGCCCGTGAGCCAATGTAATGTCATCGGATCATTGTCCCTGTGATATTTACAGGTAGATGGGCGGAAAAAATCCCGATGCGTGTTGATGTAAAATATTACATATATTTTACATCAATCAAAGACATTACAAATGATCTATTGGCTCAAAAATATATTACTTATGACATTTATGATATTAACTTTTATTGATTTTGTAAATTAATAAAAAAAAAAAAAAAAAAAACTTATGACAGTTTATTGGTAATTTTGAAGACATATAAACTTTAACAAAATAATCTGAAAAGACTCAAAATTGTCTATTCAGCAAATGGAACAAACACTATCACTTTTGTTATTAAAACTGACGTGGTTTTGACACATTATGAATGTATAAAACACGGGAATTACTCACGTAATAAGTCAGAGGGTTAGTTTAGGGTTTGGCGAAACGCGACCGCGTCAGCGAGGGCCCCGTATTCTCCTTGAAAAAAACTACTGAACGTGGTTGAAACTATAGTCGGAACCCTCTGACTTATAACATGAGTAATTCCCGTGTTTTATACATTCATAAACGCTATCACAGTGCGGGGACTAGGAATCCCCGCGTCGCGGAAGGAATGGACCAACACGATCACTTTACAAAACTTTATAAGAGCCCTGGAATGGACATATGAAACACAATTCACACGGATTACACGTGTAATCAAACATATTATTGAAGCTAGTTTACAGTACATGTTACAGGTATTTACATATGTACAGGAACTCATTATTTGCATTTTACAAATGATTCTTCGAAGATTTCCGTCTCGATTCTTTAGTCGATACAATAAAAGTTTTATTGTAAGCGTACTAACGGAATAAAGTATGGACATTTAATTATCATTTACTGTCTATATTATTACACTACTACACATATACACATTACATTATATCACTATTCTATGCATGTACCTACAAGTATAAAATATTAATATGTTCCCTATCGGAAACAATGTTACATCTACTTTTGTACTAATAAAACATTTTTTACACCTTTTTTAGAGGCCTTCACGGGATCAATTGTCATTGTGTATGTTATCCGATGTCTTTAACCGCGACTATAATATCGTCAAGGTATGCGTAGCCACCACCACTTGTCCGATTTTTATGAAATTTAAATGGGACTACCACGGAAGTATACACGATCAAACAAAAAAGAATCATCAAAATCGGTTCATAAACGGCGAAGTTATCCTCGAGCACACATAAAAATATATATAAATATATACGGTCGAATTGAGTAACCTCCTTTTTTGAAGTTGGTTAAAAATAAAAGAATGTTTTTAGGTGACCTGTCTGGACAAACCGCTAAGATAACTTTATCAGAGCGTATGATCGATGCGACGCGTGACCAAAATGCTGGCACATATTTGGCTCAACGAATCAGCATTGCAATTCAACGTGGCAATGCTGCTAGCATTCTGGGCACGCTGCCAGCCGGTAGCGGGTTAGAACATTTGAGTTATCTATAGGCTACCAATAGCTAGTGGATTGCTCATATGTTATTGTAGTAGCTGCAGTATTTTAATTAGTTATTAGTGTTTTAATTTAGATAACTTTAGTCTACTGTACTATGGTTAAAATACTAACCGCAATGTTATAACGTCGTATGATATAATGATAAGTATTATTTAAGTACAGTTTACATGTCGGTAGATACATGTAATACGTATTTCTTATTTGCATTTAACAAATGACTCTTCGGAGATTTCCGTCTCAATCGAAGGTAACAATGTTCGAGAAGGGGCGTTCACAAACAACACTTAACCTTAAACTTGATTACGTAGAATTTTTACAAATATTATTGCGTTTCGATGGCTCTTTAAATTTGAGGATTTTTACTGTGTTAATGCACGCACCTACTTGCGTATACTTAAAATTGTATGCTTATGGGATGCTGTTCTTTGTCCGGCTTAACCTTGACCAGGGCAACCAAACGGTTTCCTGTAAAAGAATTAACTGGATTCATTTTGATTGTCGCGACCGGTTAATACAATTTTACCACTATTATGAACGTGAAAGTTTGGATATATGGATGTTTGCTAAACCACGCCCGAGTGGCTGAACGGATTGGTAGAAATTTGACAAAGAGTTAAGTTATAGTTTGGAATAGCACGTAGCTTATTTTCATCCCGGAAAGGTACAATACGTACGGTTACCATGGGATAGCTGATGTAAAACTAAAACCGTAGTCCAAGCGAGTGAAACCGAAGGGCGCATCTAGTGAGATATATAATGTGAATGAAAGGTTGGGGAGGCATGTTAATGAGTGAATTGAACAATTCAAGTAAACTGTCCCTTTTGATAACCTTACTATACCGCCCGATGAGATCGAACCAGTTTCATACGGACAATGGGTTATTCCGCATTCCGTATTATTTCGGCCGCCTGTAGGTACATGACTATCACAAAATAACTTTAATCATTATATGAGTATCAAAATTGATATTTTATGTTTTTGCGTGATATTTTTTTGGTGTTTGTATATGTTATGCTCGCAAAAACTATTGATTGATACTCGAGCATCTACCAGCCAAGTTCCAGCAAGGTGTATGCTGTAAACCAGCGTCGTGTTAAACACATAATTTATATATTTTGAAGCGATGACAGCTAAGTGGGAGGAGCGTCGACTGTCAAACTGACGGACACTGGTTCGATCCCAACAACGACTTGAGCTTCCGGTGAAGGTAGCACCATTATCAAATTCCCAGCATGGTGGTCGGGTACTTTCTAGTACCCGCCTGGCTAGCTACCACCCTCAGTTTGAAAAAAACTGTCACCAAACACATAGTGTGTTCAGGAAGAAGTCCTTGAGAGCCAGTAAGCATTCTAGGTCTAGCGTGATAACATCTTCGACCACATCGTCACTGACCCATCAAGTGAGATAGTGGTCAAACGCTAGAACTATACAGTATATAAAAAATATATTTTTTTTAAAAAGCCTGCGTTGGACCACTGATTGAAGTGTCGACATGGTCTAAGATGAGCACAATATTTTGATAATAGTTACTTTTGAATATCATGGTACCGACGTAAACTAGTTATTTCATACTGTTTAATGAGTGTTGAAGTCGGTTCCATTTTTTGGTAATTTTTAATTTTAATTTTATTTATCGCACTTATACCCTGGCAATAGGATTCCTTGTGTCGTGGAAGGCATGGACACACACCGACCCGAGATAAAGATTGATGCTCATCACACATACGTGCAATTGCATATTATCAAGACCACGGAGTAATAAACCGACATAGAAAGAAATACCGAAGTCATTTCCATATCTTTCTAATATTCCGTGGCTTATACAATACACATAAGCAGTGAGGCGAGACGTCGAAAAATTAAATGTTTGAACACTGTTTTTGGCCTTGAACATTTATAGTTAGCTAAATATATTCGCTATTGTATTAATGTGATGTCTTTTTCAGTACGCTGTTAGTGAAGTAATACATAAATTAATGAATATTTTTATTCATTTTTTAAACATAAAAATCGCATCTTGAAATTTTAAAAAATGAATTTAAGGTGCGATTTATAATATTTTTTTGTAATCAAAATGTAAAACACATTTGTATCCTTTAGGCGATTTTAAACAAAATGCCTCTAAATAAAATCAATTATTGCTCTAATTATGTAAACTGTAAGTGGTGATTCATGCACAACTGAACTCTGCAGATAGGGTTACCGTCTGTCTATATGAGATTCATTGGAAAAAAATGTTATTGGAAGTTGGAAATCTGAATTCGTAAAAGTGTTTTTATTTGAGTCGCATATTTTGTTCGTAATAAAAGTCAATTAAATGAAATTGATGGTGTTACTAATGAGAGTTGACTAGAAAATGACAATAGATGGCAAATAGATAAATTTACACTTATGGTGTAGACGGTACATTTAAGTAGGTATTATAATAAATAATCTCTGGTATAATATAGACGATAAGTCTGCTGGTTGGCTGATGTTCTATAGGCAGGCGACGTAACGCAAAACCTCTACAAAAGACATAAACGCGTGTCGCTTATTTTATTTTTCTTATCATTTCTGATAACCGTACATATCTGCTACAAACTATATAGAACACTATATAGGGTGCATTGCATAGCTACAACACGCATTTGAGAGTGTAATGGATAATGTCCAATAATCTTCTATATTTAGCGGTGTTCCAGCAATGAGGATGTTGAAGTAGAGCATACGACAATTCGAACAGGATTTGAAAAACGTATTCTTTTTGAGATCTGACTATAAAAAATAACATTTCACATGGCACGAAATGAGTAAAACATATTTATTATTTTCAATTCGTGCTGGCGTTTGAATGATTGATGGTCAGTGACAATATGGTTGGAGAAGTAGTCACGATTAAACTAGAATGCTGACTGGCACTGGAAAAATACGTTCTCATTATTTACTTTATATATCATTTATGAGATAGTTTTGAGTGAATCGAAACGGAATAAAATAATAATACACTTCAGAACTCCATTGCAAACAGTTCAGCACATTTTTATTGCTGAAACATTGGTCATTTTCATATCAGAGCTCAGTTAAAGCTTGATTTATCAAATACTAGTAGCGCCTCGCGGTTTCACCTGCATGGATTACGGTTTTCCCGTTACCTCAATTATCCCTCGAGAACTATACTGTTTCCAGGATAAAAGTAGCCTATGTGTTAATCCAGGGTTTAAACTATCTCCATACCAAATTTCATCGAAATCGGTGTAGCCAATTGATCATGAAGAAGTAACAAACATACACACAAACTTTCGCATTAATAATATTAGTAGGATAGGATAGGATTACAGATAGATGTCGCATACGAAAAGGTGCGCCTCCAGACCCTTCGTTCAATCCTGCAAGAAACAGGTCACGTTGAGTGTACACGACGACGGGTACAATTAAACTGATTAATTTTCGTATCTTATATGGGTTTTTAACCGACTTCAAAAAGGAGGTTACTCAATTCGACCGTATATATGTGTTTTTTTTATGTGTGTTCGCGGATATCTTCGTCGTTTATGAACCGATTTTGATAATTCTTTTTTTGTTAGATAGAGTATACTTCCGTGGTAGCCCCTTTTAAATTTAATTAAAATTGGACAAGTGGTTCTCTTGATATTATTGTCGCGGTTGAAGACATCGCAGAACACACAATGACAATTAATTGATCCCGTGAGTAGCAAAATTCACTAAAAAGGGTGAAAAAAAAATTTTTTAACAAAAAATGCATCCGACTTCAACACTCAAAAATGTGAAATAACTTGTCGAAGTCGGTACCATGGGCACAATATTGTGATGATAGTTACTTTTGTGTGAACTATCATGGTACCGACTTCAGCAAGTTACTTCACACTTTTGAGTGTTGAAGTCGGTTCCATTTTTCTTAAAAAAAATTTTTTTTTAATGTTCCATATAAAAGACATTAACGAGCGTCCTTCTTCTGTCGTGATTTTTAATACATAACATTTAAGTTAATTGAGACCGCACCCAAAACCACGGCGCGATCGTACCGTTCCATTAAACGATAAATTCGAACACATTGTAAATATAATTCTGTAATGTCATTTGACACGTATTTGACACGTTCAGATTACTGAATATTGCGGTTCCTTATTGGATCAATTTTGTTAACAGTGCCATATTCGTTTAGCCTGCTTGAGTCTAGAAATTAAATTATCCTGATGCGTGTTGATTTAAAATATTACAAATATGTACTTTACAGATGAGCTTGTTTTTTTTTTTTACATTTTATAAGTTTGCGTTTGACAACTGTCTCACCTGATGTTAAGTGATGACGTTGTCTAGGATTTAGCACGCAAACCTAGAAGGTACCTATTCACTCGCGACTTGAAGACTCCAGGATTGTACAAATCGGGAAACACAGACTCGGGCACGGACTCAAAACAAAGAAAGTAAACATTTTTTTTTACTTTTTAATTATTTTTTTCTTCTGGTGTTTAAAACACAGTTCAAGCGCATTTGTCGATACCGCGAGAGTTTTTGAAAAGGGAACAATATATACTAGATACTTAGATACATAGGCTGATTTCATTGCCACACTTGTATTTATAATTTTACTAGCTGCGCCGCGCGGTTTCACTGACGTGCAAGCTTTCTATTACCTCAGTAGGTAATTCCGCGGGAACATACGTGTTATTCTACCATATTATCTATCACTGTTCTCTTATTCCAACCAAAACCGTTAAGCTGTTCCGGTGACAAACTTCCATCCACACAAATTATTGCATTACAATAGTAGAAAGGGGACACACTTGACTTGACAAATGAATGATTTTTTTTTAATCACACTCAGACCCCCGCACTAGGATTCCCTGTGTCTCGGGAGGCTTGAACACACACAATCACAGCACACAAACACCTAAGACCCTTGACAAATATCTACACTCGTCGCACAAATGTTTGCACCTGCCGGGATTCGAACCCAAGGTCCCGGAGACACAGTTGTGTTGTTGTTGTATTTTAATGTATGTTTTCATATCACAAACTATGGTTTAACTTTTTTAAGTAAAGCAGTATTTTTAACTGGCTTTTAATTGCTTCTAGGCGGGTAATGGTTTACTTATAAAATTAATTTATTAGTTTTTAAATGACACTTTTTTATTAATATAACCTATATTTTGTAAGTTCAATTGATTATTACTTATGTATCACATATATACATGCGTATTAAGCTACGTTGTTTAATATATTTACACTATTTTCTCCTCGGGGTTCATATATTTGTCGATCAACACATTCAGATAGTTGTTTTCACAGAACCAATTTGTTCACCGCAATAGATAAAGCTTGTTTAAAATATAACCATTTGATTAAAATTTAATCTAATCAAAACAAACTTTCCACTCAAAAATATTCGCCAATTTTTACTAGGTATGCCTTTATAAGGAAATAATCGTGATAAAAAAGAAATAGGTACAAATGTTACGAAGCGTTTCTTCCTTCCCTCTATTTACAAATACATTTTATATTACACTAGTAAAAGTATGTAATTACATAACTAGTCATGGGTCTTGTACCAAAGCTCAAGGTCGCTCAAGCAGCAATGGACAGAACTATGCTCAGGGTTTTTCTACGAGTTGAAATCAGCAATAAGAAGATTTAAAACTTCGAAAACACTTAAACAACGAATGTTGAGGACATTAGGCTGCAGATTAGTAAATTGACATTTGTTAAAGTGAGCAGCGAATATATTTTCTAGCGCCTTCCTAATTAGATTCAACCCTGAACAAAACTTCATCTAACTCGGTTAATCTGTTACCGAGATATCTTGGAGATAAATGACTTTCTTTGAGTCAGTAATCAATACTGTATCTCATCACCGCAAAAATAAAAATTTTAGGAAATCCATTAACCCAAATTTGACGAGCGTAGAATCTTGAAAAGCAATATTTTTTTTGTAATATTAGCGCAGATCGTCACTTGTACCACCTTGTACCACATAGGTGGATTTTAAAACAGTTTATAAAAAGATACTCCTGTTCTTTATCCTCTCATTATATCTGCTTAATTTTTTTATTTTTTATATCACACTCAGACTCCCGCACTAGGATTCCCTGTATTGCGGGAGGCATGGACACACACAATCACAGCACACAAACACCCAAGACCCGGGACAAACATCTACACTCATCGCATAAATGTTTGCCCCTGCCGGGATTCGAACCCAGGGTCACGATGACACAGCAGTCAATGCCACTGCGCCACGGAGACCGTCCCTTAATAAAAGCTACACCAAAAAATCTAAAAACCATACATATGTTATTAAGTAAAATTTCACTAATTAATTACTTTATTATTATTTGAGTCTATGAGTACAGCAATGTTAAACATATTGCAATTTCAAAACAAGACAAATCCAATCTGTTGGCAATATACTATCACCAAATGGGAATATAATAGAAGTAAACCATTATCTTACTCAACAGGTCTTACATCTTTTATCACCATTACAGTTTGTATTGACAGCTGCGTTTTAAATCGAAATTTAATTCCTCAGACAACATCTAAAGAGATACGAAATAATGTAAAAAAACAAGTATTCCCGAATTTCGGAGCGTTACCGGCGGAAGCGCGTGGCCATCTCGCAAATTAAAAAATTAAAACATTGCGCTTACTGGCCGCTTAATTGTTTCCAATTACGAACAGTCCAAGCGGGGTCTTTCATATATAAGGAGGCATTCTGTGAACAATCGACATTCCGACTTGGAAGGTGGTTGTGAACACACGTACGCTTAGGCGAAAATTTCTAAGCGAGTTTTGGCTATCCAGTAGCGCTTAGTTAGTTCGTTTGAGATCTCTTTAACTTTAGTTAACAACACACAATAATCATGCAGTCTTTGGTGAGTGTTGGTTTTCTTAAACTTTGCTTACTTGAACGTGCAGTTTCAGTTCTTGAAATATATTTGAAGTTTAGATTCTAAAGTGACTGGAGTATTGCATTTTCAAAGAAATCTCGTGGCTTAATTTCTAAATTGTCATAAATCATGTCCAATTTGTTTTATTGTTTGAACAAGTATAATATCATTTTTGAAGTATTTAAATTTGCAACACAGATAATGTATCAAATCTTATTTCTCTACTAGCAAAACTGTTAAAGTGTCTAAAAATAGCATACAATTATATTTTTTTTATATTTTGCCTCCCAAGCAACTTAATATGTACGAAACATTGTCATATCTTTTATCACAAACCTTTTTTCAATAAATAAAATAAGTTTTACACTGCAAATGAATACAAGTGCATATGTCTCAAAACTGTAAAACGTATTCTTACAAAATCGAGCTCATTCAATACCGGCATGCATATTGCGATGCTGGACTCCGCCCGTAATTGCAAACACGGCATAATCATTGCCTTACAATATCAATTAAGCTGATCAAACTTGCCAGTATTATCAGGCCTAACTGTCCTTATAGAACTGTGTGGTGTATTTTTAGACCCTGTCGTGCCCTCCACTGCCAAAAACAAAATATTTATCAAAAATACATTAACAATTATATTTACATTTAATACATATCGCCGCTTTGATAAAACATATCTATAATTGCAGAAATGTATCCTATATATGATTAACCCCATCAATAAACAAATAATAGAGAAATTGAATATTTAAGGTCGACGAATATAAAATATGTTTTTATACGAACATTTGATAGAAAAACGTTTAAAGAAAAAAAGAAAACCCACATTATTTTGAAAATATTATTTTGCTTTATACGCACAGAGAAACAGAGATATGTTATTCTGTAGATAATTTCATTCAGCATGCTACAAATAAGAACAGTATTTCTAATTAGTAAAAATAAAACGACAAAATAGATTTAATGCAAAAATATTTTGTTATGGACTAAAGTTCAGATCTATTTGGATATAATCTTAAGTCATCTGACCTCACTGAACCCAATCGGGCTTACGAGCAAGAAATCTTGGATTTGGAGGTAGTTATTAAAACTTTGCTTTGTGTTGTCAAGGTTACCTTAGGAAAGTAGAAGTTTATAAACCACCGCCTCGTTAACATCGCCTACGGTTGATCCATTGTTTCAATGCAAATATGAATTCAATTTAAATTATATGCAGTATTGTGTGTAACATTTTTATTTTAATCAAACAGTACCATCTACATTTTACACGTTTCATCAGATAGTCGTAACGACAAGGAAAAAATAAAATCATTGATAAAAGTGATTATTCCGAAAAGTTAATAACTATAGGCAAGGTGTTTAATTTTTTTCTCTATTGCGCATGCCGATACATATTTTGTGGTATACTTTAAATTACAAGAAGAAACTATAACCATACTGTGTGTTTAAAATACACGGGTATTTTACATAATAAAAAATATTATATGTAAAATTGATTGCTTTAAGATTATTCTAAATAATGTGTTGTCATTGAATTAACGCCCAGGCTACGAGATGCTACGAGCGTAGGGCGGGCGCGCATCTGCTACGATAAACATAATTATTGCGGTGGGCGGCGACACACGCAAGCCTTTTCTAAATCGCTTCGCATGACTCAGTCACATAGTTTCAATATAAGATATTGGTAGACTTAGAGTTAGATTGGTAGACACTTTTGTAAAAAATTTATATATATCATATAAAATAATAAATGTACTTAGCAAAAAGATACTCAAAAACGAATATTCTACATTGTAAAAAAAAAACTTTTTTTTAATACTCTTAGACCCATTTAGGCTCGTTCTCATTCGTATATGTCATTAAATGTAGAATCAAAGAGGAGTGTCGGTATCAACTAGAATGTTGACTGACTCATAAATATCTAATATATGTACCTAAATGGTTGATATTCATATCTATATGAAACTGCACTAAAATAAAACCCTTTTTAAATTGGTCTCGACCCCTAAGAACTCACATTATAATAAGCACAAATGTTACGCGATTTCACCTCCAAATGGACCGTGAAAATTTCTATGTTTCAATGTCCATACGAGAAATCGTCCGACCTTCGACCACCATAATACGCCTGTGTCCTCTTTCACAATGTCGGATTGCATTTGAGTGTTGTGCACCAGTTCGCCGAATGATAATTCCGATCTATTGCAACAGGCATTGCGAGAGAATGCGAGGGCGCGTCGATATTAGCCCACGCCCTCGAATTATGTACCTTTGTCTGATGTCCTTAAAGTTTCCGTTAATAGCAGAGCTGATCGAAAGTCTTGGACGATAGAACTAACCGAGCTTCGGTAAAGGGTATCCGGTTTGATCCGGTTAACGTTACTTTTGATTATTTCTTTAAATACCATTTAGATGTATTTGAATCGAATAGGTCATGGCAATGTGAATTAATACATGATGTAGCAAAAACGAATGGGACTTTATTTTTCTTATATTTATGTTTTAATACTGCCAGAATTTAGGGACATTTGACCCCTGGTAGCAGTTTTAAAAAAACACTAGTCTACTAGTGTTTTTTTTATTTTTAGTTGGAGATATGTTATTATTTGCTTTTATTTAGAAGTAAACTTAAATTGCATGCAAGTACACAATCCCTTAGTACAATATAATGCGACAACGTGTTGCTAAAGATGTGTGTGTGAATACATTAAATATATGTAATTACAAATCAGGAAGTTCTCATCGAGTTAAAGTTATAAACGAGAACATTTTAAATACAATAAATAATGTAAATGCAATTAATTAAATTCAGCAGTTCAATCTCGGCACAACACTAGCTTAGTTAAAACAAAACGTTACAACCAGCAATCACCTGTCAGTGTTAGCCCAACATGGCTCGAGTTATGTCTAAGAATCAAACGTTTTGTAGGGCCGCCTATATTGAATTGATATTTAAAATTAAAATATTTAATTTATTTAATATGTTTAATTCAATTTAAAATATTTATTTTCGATTTTGCAAATGTTTGAATTTTGAATGCACTAATGGAATGCGTCGCATAATAAAGCCTTAGTATGGTTATCCTTATCTAACAATGAGTTTGGATTAGCAAAAAGTTCATTTTCGCTCCTGACAAAGAAATTTTCGGAAAATTTATACGAACGTGCCCATGGACAATCCCGTAATTCATAGAAAAATAAATATACTAAAATTGTAATTACACGTACTTTGAATCTACACTAGTGTAATAGTTTTCATTTAACATTCAAAAATAAATTGAAGCTATTGTTATAAGCAGCAAAGTAAATGTCTTTATGCTCAAAATTAAGTTAAACGGTAAAACCTTCAATTTGAGGTAAGTACTTATTTTTAAACAGAAATTGAAGCTTCCTAGTATTGTCCATTTGGCCTTACAACGACAGGAAGGTTTACATTCCGTGTACAATCAACAAATAAGATTGGTTTTAATTAAATATGATCGTACTTACTCTAGATTTTATACGTAAACTTGAGTCGATGAGAGCTCAGCGGTGGGAGCGTCGGCTGTCAAACTGACGGGCGCTGGTTCAACCAATGTCTTGAGCTTCCGGTGAAGGAAACACCGTTATCAAATGCCTAGTGTTAAAGTACTTTCGAGTGCCCGCCTGGTTAGCTACCACCCATACCACAAGTTTGAAAAACTATCACCAAATATACATAGTGTGTTCAGTTTGTCACTGACCATCAAGCGAAATAGTGGTCAAACGCTGGATCTATAGAGTATAAATAAAGTAATTTGTTATTTAAAATTAAACCTCTACCCCTAGCCTTTCTATCTTCGGTCTTTCTTTCAAGGTATAAATATAAGGTATTTTTAAACAAAAGTCGAAAACGCATCAATAGTACCAATGTTAATGCAGATGTCTATAGGCGACGGGTACCACTTACCACTCAAGCGAGTCACAAGCTTTGTTGCAACTCAATAATACAATCACACTAAAATGATAAAAAAATATTTCGCGTTACTTATTTACACTTCACACTTTAATACACGTATTATAATATTAAAGACCTCATTCAACTCTCTAAAAAAATATTATTATATTTGTATCGTGGGCACAATTCCGAGTCAAAATTGTTTCAATACAGCGTAATTTATTGCGTTGATCGAAGTTACTAAACGCACTTATCTGAAACGGTATCCGTGTTCAAGCAAGTTTTACCACTTTATAGGGCATTTTGATTAACTGGCAAATGATTTAGATCGGGGTCTTGTTTAATGAATATTATCTTAATTGTGATAACGCCAACGTGTATTAGATACGAGAATGTCGACACTCGTGATACAGTCTGGAATACCAATCGGTTCATGCCTGCTAAATTTATAACGTAACTATCAGACTTTGGTACGTTTATTTCTCTTCATTTTATAATCATACTAATATATAAAAAGGCGAAAGTTTATTTGTATGTTTGCTACTTCTTCACGGCTACATCGATTTCGATGAAATTTGTGACGTAGATACTTCAGATTCCGGAATAACACATAGGCTACTTTTCATCAAAATTATCATCGCCAATCAACACCACGCGGGAAAAACCGCGGGGCGCAGCTTCGCTTTTACTGACTATTATATAGGTTTTCGAGATAATGTGTTATGAGTTATAAGTTTAAAAAGGTAAGCTTAATTGTATACTTTAAAAAAGTTTTCTAGAAGAGTATCTATTCGTTTATAGACACAAATCACATTGTGATACTGATAGATTAGAACACAATAGAGACACCTTCAGAAAATATTACATTCCGAGCATTTCAAAATAAGATTGCGAATACAGAAGCAGTGTTCCCTCATTTTAAAGAAAGAAAATGTTCGAATTTCAAAATGGCAAATCACCTAAACAAAGTCTACACCGAAAGTATTGTTACAAAAGCAGTAATGTGCAGACATCGGCACGCAGACACACGTAATTCGATTCGGTATCGATTTCATTGATTCGATACTATATTACTGATTTGTGAGAGTATAAAATCGCAGATTTTACTTTAGCAACACTACAATATAATACTTTCAATTGGTTTTGTTAGAAAGTACAATTCGTTATTTCCCTTAATTTATTTTATATTATTTCCCAAATTACGTGATATGTTTGAGACAAATACCTAAAACGATAATATGAGATGATAACCCTTAAATTAATCTTCTTCCATGACTAAGTTAAATAAACGGAAGAATATTTAAATATAATAGAATATATAAATAATTAAAATAAAATAATTAAATGAATAAAAAAAAAACTACGTAAAGAAATTATCGTTGTCAGGAGAGGTCGAGTCTTTTTGATCATTTAACTTGGTCGAAGCTTAGATTTTAGTCAAAAATATATTTTCATCTCTAAATGTGTGCGAATAGACACGATAGTCGTAACTAAAACATGTATCCGATTCGCGAAAGTTTAAAACATTTTTGCTTAAACCAGCAACATTAAAATGCAACAGAAAGTGTTTTATGTAAATTGTTTAGTAAATTATCTTAAATATAACTTCATAGGTGTTAAATATTTAACGCTCTAAATGTTACGCCAAATATGAAGAGCGAGTTAATTCATGTAATGTTTAATTACAAAAAATAATTGACATTTAAACTGCTTATGTATTCAACTATTAAGTGGAGTATGAACGCTTAAAATTGCAAATCATACTTCTAATTTCACTAAAGAACCTTGATAACAGCGATACTGTTATGTATTCTGTAATATATGTCTGTAATCTTTTTGGTTTGTTTTAATTTATCAAGATTCAGCAGTGGGCTATTACGAAACTTTTCTAATGATATAGTTTAAGTATTTGGTGTTGAAGTTAATTCAATTTATGCCACTATCACGTTCATTAAAACTTTTTGCTTTGCGCAAGCAAAGAACTCAATTTTACCTTACAACAAAATGTATATATGTACATATATTGCTCGACTTCTCCAGTCATTTTTATCTTTTATCCACAATTTAAAAAATATAGCATGATTTATATTTATTTTAAGACGTTTTTATCTGTTTATCTATATAACAGAATAAATAAACGTAATTTTCCACCTCTTTATAACGTCGTATTAATTTCAAACTTTGCACACTTATTAAGGACCGATGACGACGAGCGAGACGAGAATTGTAAATAGTTTTTTCCATTATCCGTGTCAGGAACTCCAGGATTAGCTATATTTTAGTTTCGCTACAAAAGCTTGTTATTTAGTTTGTAATTTGTTTTATCTGCTTTGCAATTTTGATTAGATTCACAAATTTCAATAACAGTGATTATATTCAATCATATTTGCATTCGTGCCGTGGTCGTACCGGCCTAGAATAGTAATCCCCCATCTCTTCCCGTGGGTGCCGTAAGAGTCGGCCAAGAGACCACGTACCAGAAGGCAGGCAACAGCGCCTTCTCAGGATTGAAAATCATACTGCGCTCGCCAACCCGCCTGCCAAGCGTGGCGAGTATTGGCAAATCCCCTCCTATATGGGGGAGGCATATGTCCAGCAGAGGATGCCCCATGGCTGAGACAGATATTTGCCTAGTAACTTCACTCGTTGACTTTCAAATGTAAGCATAACAATGCACGCTATTGCTTTGAGTCATAATTCAAATTAACTGATATTATGTTGGTAACCACAATGATAGATTCTTGCAGTAGTTCTAAACGAATGCTTGTGTATAGCACGGATAATTTCACCATATGAAAGTGAATAACAATTGAATATAAACAATAAACAATTGAATAACGTAACTATCAACATATACAAAATATACATTCTCTGTGTGATAGTTGTGCTAGATAAATGATAGTAACGCGTTCAAATGTTTGAACTTTGTGATACTAGTACGAATTCGATACGATTTCAACAGTGATTCATGCTCGAGTAAGATTTTGAAGGGTTGCTGATTATGATGAGTCGATTCGTAAACAATTACGCATACAATACTTGATATAATCTTACCAGGGGTTATAACGCGAATTACAGATTTGTAATACAGTGGTATTGCTAAGCCGCGCCTACACAGTCGGTCCCTTACAACCTTGCAAAATCACCTATTTTCTGCACACTGATTTTACGAAATTCGAAAGCGACATGGTGTTTACCGGCAAATTATGTTTATGAACGAAGCTGTATCGAAGTGTTAGGTAAACGGATAGATTAGGTGAATTAGAGATCGGTGGGTGGAGTTGGGTACTGTAACTAACTAAGACAAGTTCGTAACTATGTTAGACATAATGCAAGGCTTAGAGCAAGCAAATATTAATTTCTGATAAAGTTTCACTGTTACGTCAGACGAACGACTTCAAGTCTTCAATGTGTCATCAGCAACGCTTCCATTATTACAACTCTTATAAGTCAGCACAGAATTTGATTATCTTTCTCATAATGATAAATATTTGATTTTGTCTATTTACGACAGCATACTGATGCCAACCCTCCTTATAAAATATAAATCGCACTTTGCTTTTAAAGCTTTCACCAGTTTTTCACCCTTTTCGCCCCCTCTGACACTATCATCTTCATCTCGATCAATCATATATCCATTGATGTCGGTATGATCGTTTATCCTTTTGTTTAGTATCTAGGATAGAACTCCACTGTGGAATTTAACTTCAAAACGAACTCTATTGGAAAAACATATTCAATAGAAAAGTTTTAAAACTTTCATGGTCGTTAGCACTATTGTTAACATTAAAAGCGGGATTATTACCATGGTTATGTGAAAACGAGCCGAATTTTCGATATTTCAAGATCATGATCATATACCATTATGGTTGAACTTGTTCAAGGACGCGGATAGGAACCGGTTCAAATTTGATTGTGGCGATTGCAACACTTCTGAAATATCAAAATCTTAAATCATATCTACTCACCATGGTAATAATGCATCTTTTAATTAAACAATAGTCCATGTTCGTTTGAAAACGACCCATTCCAGTGCTTTGATTCCGTAATAAAAACTGCTGTATATTCTAATTTGCTAAGTGTGGCAACATTCTCAAAATTCTCACGTTTAAAAAAAATGTAGAATAAGGTTACTTTAATATCATAATCTGCACAATTATGAAAGATAGTCCAAACGATAAGTCTCGTGTGAAACTAGATTTAGCGTAACAAAGTGCTAGCAACTTTGATACGGATCTTACGCAATGCTCTTATATTGTTATTTGTAAGCAAAACGCTATGAGAAAATTTGTTGCTTGTTCTTGCGTCATGCGTTTTTTAAATTCACACTTTCCATCCAGGCCCTTAGAACAACATAGACATAACGGAAACGCTTAATTAAAGGAAAACACTGTAACCCGCGGCGACTCGTTATATTGACAACTGAATTTTTTACTATTGTAATTCTATTGTTCCCGCCATCGGGGTGGTATAGGCTAAAGTAGTGAAATGTCTTGTAGACTAAGTTAACTTAATCCAATAAGAACAGAGCGTCTGCCTCTTAATAGAAAAAAAAGATAAGTGTTAATGGACTCATCTTAAAAATAATGCTCTCCATCGCTGACGCTATGAAATAAAAGTTTCGCTGAAATCGTTCATGTAAATTTCCTATAGGCGGTCACGTCACTGAGCGAAATTTGATGTGATTCTAGTATGTAGGTTAGTATGTGATTCAAGAAAGAACAAGTGCGTTCTAATAGTGATGTTAGTCATTAATACAACTTAATTATGACTAAATAAGTATCTATACAAGCTTGCATATTGAAACTACGACCATATTATTATTTAATATCAATCGAAACATTTGTATAAATGAAAACCAAGGCTATAATATAGAGATAAGATAGAGACGATAAAGTAGTTCAACAATTCAACAAAAGTAACTCAGCAAACAACAGCATCTAACTCCACGAGTCACCAGCACCTAAATGTCAGCAGTCTGTTTAACTGTGTTCAAGTCCGGTGAACGCGTATTTATAAAAAAAGGGTGCATTTTACAAATCTTATTGCCATCAAATCATTTTACAAATCTTATTGCCATCAAATCATTTTACAAATTATTGCCGAAACCAAAAAGGAACTGACAAAAAGTTCGTGGAGACCGAACAAAAAACTAAATTACTATTTGCCCACAATTTCGGGAAATAAAACTATACCCTCGTTTATCAATACAGCCGAACAAAATTAAGAATTAGCTTGTAGACATAAAGTTGAGATTGTGACCCAAAAAATGGTTTAAGTTCTTTGAGTGTCCAAATTGAGGCACTAATTGTTCACGCTCAACTGAACATGTAATAACGTATAGTCGCGTATACTGGATACTATAAGGTGGCGTCAGACAGAAAGTCATTCGCGCACGCTTTCTTTTCATTCTTACCTAGTTATGGCAAACTTCGAAAATAATGCTTTCAACCTCGCATATCATTCAACCTACTATCACTATAGGATTTCCTATTGCGAGGCAGGTACAATAATTTCTTCTGTATAGGAGAAGCCACCGGATCCTGAACCACAGTTCTTCAAATTCAGAAGCCTGTGGACTCAAGAAACTGAATGTACGATTTATGTCAATAGCATATTTTGTACTAGCTGCCCCGCGGTTTCACCCGCGTGGTGATCATGATAATGTAAAGTAACCTGTGACACTAACAAATAATGCGCCTTTCTGTTATTAATAATAGTAATAGTAATATAATTTTGATATCGGTTCATTAGGTCAAGAGATTACCCCTACAAGCTCACAAACTCACAGACTTTTTATAATATAAAGTATTGTTTTTTTTTGGAACTAGTAATACTTGTGTTGCTGTGAAGATCGCACACATAGTGAGATCTTACGGTCGTCATTCTCACACGAAAGCGTGCGCGTCTAGACTTTCCGATAGCATGTCACCATGTAATCTGTCATGCTCCGGTAACCAGCCGTGACCAATGTCAGTTTTAACCGCACGACTTTTACTTGTACAACCGGCTTATTGTAGTTATTGGTGAGTTAATTAATCACTTGCATTAGAATTGCAACGAGCAGACAGACTTGTAATGGAAATGTTATTACAGTAGAATTTTATCAAATGCATAGAAAAATATTTCTTTTAATAGACACACGATATACCGTAAGTTGTCTTGTATAAGTGTAGCTGATGGTTTTAAAATATAGAGTGATGATGAATTGTAAAAGAAAAGCAAAGGGGCAATCTTTGGGGACTGCCGATAGAAGTGGAAACCACATAGTTTCTAAGCTAACATGGAAAGTGTGCGGTGACGATAGCGCGAGTTTCACGCTTATTGTTCACCCACAAAATACACATATATACAGTATACATGGATAGATAGATAGATTATATTTATACATATAGCTTATGGAAAGCGTTCGGTGACGATGACGCGAGTTCCATGATTTATGATCACCCAAAAAGCGCTCAACACGCTCAACACGCCTAAAGAAGTTTTCAGCTCAATAATTTTAGGCATAGGATGACATATACATACATAGCTTCACGATATGTGTTTTTTAAAGTTATCACCACAAGTATTGTCTTCTTTTAGATTTCCAGCCGTAGTAAATACAGAAGATCATTTCTGTATTGTAATTTAAACGCGAAATTATATTCAGTCCCACAGGAATCATCGGCTTTTAACAGGTTTTTAGCCGTTTCGTTTCGAGTTACTCATCTTTGTTGTCTTTTGTTGCAGATTGTACTCGCAGCCTCCCTCTGCCTGGCTCAGGCCTCCTTCTACGCGCACGCGCCTGCGCCTATCCAGCTCAGTCCCGACGGCAAGAACGTGCTAGATACACCTGAAGTCGCACACGCTAAGGCCGCCCATTTGGCCGCACATGCACAGGCCTCTTCCGTCCATGGAGCCTGGGCGCCAGCTGGTGGCGCTTACCTCGGAGGTGCTTACAGTGCTGGAGCGCATTATGGAGCACCCGCCGCTGGTAAGGAGGCCTTTATATTGCAAACAAATTTTGGTTGTGCACGAAACCTAAAAGGATTTTTGATTTCTTTTTACATCGAAATAAAGTGTATCGTAAATTTGTCTGTGCTCAAATATAACATAACGGAGCAAACTAGGATAATAAATCATTTCATATAATTAAATTTAATGTCACCTATAAATGTACCTGTTAGATGTTTTAGTAACAAGATCTTCTTTCTTTAATCTTTGACGTCACTTTTTTTTTTCTATCATTACTATCCTATCTGCTGTATCTTCATGAAAACGCAACGTTTCATTAAGAAGCTTGAGGAACACTAATACCCCATTTGTCTTCTCCAGGTCTGCTTAAATACGGCCCTGCTCCCCTGGCGCACGATGGGCGCGTGATTGACACTCCTGAGGTAGCCCATCTGAAGGCCGCCCACATCGCCGCCCATGGTGCTGCCCACGCCAACGCTGCTCACGGTGCCCTCGCCAGCTACGCTGCACCTCTCGCTTACGCCGGCCATGCTGGTGCGTACGCCGGCCATGGTGGCGCTTACGCCGGCCAAGGAGCCGGTTATGCCGCTGGTTACGGCAAATGGACCGGCCCTCAGGTAAATATCAGTTCCTATTCAGGAGATAAATAGTACTGCATTATTGAGTACCAAGTAAAATTATTATTATTATTATTATTATTTTATTCACCAAAAGCTTCACCTCGGCATTACGGAGGCAGGTTGTTGTGTCTGCATTGCTCGTAATCAGAGTTATCACAGCTCACTAAACACCACGAAGGCATACTCAACTGTTGTAGAATACATCAACCATTTGCTATTTCACCTGATTGGTACTAGGACTGCGAGAAGAGTTCGTCTGAAAAGGGCTTGCAAACTTTTCTGACTCCTTTGCGTACTAAAATATGTAGTGTTAACAATCATTCATAACAATTTCGTTTCAAATGAAGTAAGATAGTGGTAAGTGATTGACAATGTTATCTAATGGTTCCAGGCCCACATCCAGCTGACCCACGACGGCCAATACGTAGTAGACACCCCTGAGGTACAGCACGCGCGCGCCGCCCACCTCCACCAGTACGCCGCCGCCGCTCACGCAGCCGCTTCCGCCCCCGAAGAACCCTGGGGCAGCCATGGTGCCCACGGCTGGCACTGAGCCCTACCTCCCCTTACCAACCGACACTGCCTGATCTTTTGATATAAAACGAGTATGAAAAAACCAAAAAAAAAGTTAAGCTGTATATATATAGTTGAATGACCGAATAAGCTTGCAACTCCTGTAGAGCGAAATGAAAATGTATAAATAAAAAAATCTAATAACTCTTACGTTGTCGTTTTATTATTAAAATAATTTTAGAGAAACATTTACTTTTAGTCCACCGCAAACAAAGTAGATTTTAACAAAACATTATTTAATTGTGTTACAACCTAAATAATTTGATTTAAGTAAAGTATGAACTAAATAAAAAGCCTGAGTAGATTAAATTTTATGCGCTTGACAATATATAAAGTCGTCACTAATCATATAGTGAAGTAGCGGTCAATCACTAAATATAAAAAGAAATAACGATACATTCGATTTGATTGTTAGAATTTAAGAATTCTACGTGAATAACTCCCTTTCTGCCGAGTAAGGTTTAATATCAATCATTTAAAAAAAAAATGAGATTATCACCTGCAGTATTGGCTCAAGACTGTTAATAGTTACCTAACTATTAAATTAAATTCGCCTAAAGATAATTATTATATTATCAACAAGTTATTTCACACTTTAAAGTGTTGAAGTCGGTTCCTTTAATTGGTATTTTTTAAAATGATAAATAAAGCTATTCGTGTTAAATTATTCCCTAACCATTCCAAAATATTCAAAAATGCACATTTTTAGATAGTTCAGAAAAGTAACTATCATCACAATATTGTGCTCATGGTACCAAATTCGACAAGTTATTTCACACTTTTGAGTGTTGAAGTCGGTTCCATTTTTGGGTAATTTTTTTTAATGAGACGCCCTCCCATTGACGCGTCCCGAAGTACCTACTGAACTTGCGGTTGCCGGTAGAAGCTATAAATAGCTCCTTTGTAATGGCGTATATGTCGCGCGTTTACTAGGCTTCTCTAGAGTAGTATTTTTTTATATATTTTTATTTATTTATTTTATTAACATTCACACAAGGTCTTCAGGTCCCAAACTAGGCAGAGCCTGTACTATAGTAACCTGATAAGTGATATATATACTTCTACTACTTTCTACTGCAAATATACACATATAGTATATCGTCGAAGCATACACTGAACGAACATTAGAAAACCCTGAATAATGATTGCAATGAAAGATGTAGGTTTTGTTCCTTTCAGGATTATTCTTACTACACATTTAAAATGGAGTATGATTTCATTAATATAAATATATATATTTCATTAATACTTAGCAGAATTTCAAAATTATACTTTTAGGGAATAATAAAATATGGAATGGTGATTTAATTTTTTTATTAAAAATTCGATCGAATGAGCATCCCTAATCTTTTTTGATACAACATGACGTTTGACGAAGATGGCGGCGGTTAATGTTATTAGTCGTGTAATATAATTTTAAATATTCATTTTGGCCTGCATCTAGTCCGTGTCGATGTCCAATCGAAGTCCTCGAACTTCTCGCAAAAACTTAATCAAATTAAGTCACAAACATGAGTAAAAATAACAATAACGTATTGGTAATGTTACCAATAACATTCTTACTTAGAAATTCTACAAAAATTTTAGAACACCAAATTTATGATCAAGGTTCAACCATGAAGGTTTACGGATTAATTGAACAATAATTAAGATAAGATGAGATAAAGATAATTTATTTCAACTAAATACAGTGTACAATCATTCACATATATACAAATTCTTAAATCTAACAATAAAAGGTTCATAGAAGGACTATACTTCTCACTATCGGATAGCCCTGAACCCTGTTCTAGTAATGACTGTGTTACAGGGTTGCAGGTCCTTCCCAGTCTTAGAGTTTTACATAAATAGACGAAATAGTACGACGATAGACGATAGACGATATATACATATTTGTGTGTGTGTGTGTGCGAGTGTGTGTGTGTGCGCGGGCGTGTGTGTGTGTGTGATGTTTAAGATGTGCATGTTATTATTATGTTTAGTTTTTTTTTTTATATCACACTCAGACCCCCGCACTAGGATTCCCTGTATCGCGGGAGGCATGGACACACACAATCACAGCACACAACATCCAAGACCCGGGACAAACATCTACACTCATCGCACAAATGTTTGCCCCTGCCGGGATTCGAACCCAGGGTCCCGACGACACAGAAGTCAATGTCACTGACCACTGCGCCACGGCGACCGTCAGTTAATTCAATATCCGATTTCAAATATTATATATAATTGACTGTGTTGCACCGACGTAAAGATAATCAAGGGGACCAATGCCTTTATTATAATAAAATAATAACTTATTACCACACTACAGCTACTATACTATAACATATCGATGTTTTTAGTACATTAGTACATATACATACATAGTGTGTGAGAAATTAGCGTTTCAGTGGCCATTCAAATTTATAACTTTCGGGTAACATTGAATTGAGTTATTTGGGACAACAAAATCCTCTGTACTCTTAGCTGACTCCTTATTTGATTTGGGCAAGATTAAACCGCTCTCATGCAATTTTTGTCTCGTTGGTAACCGTGAAAAGAAAGCGCGCGATATTTTTAAAAGCTTATTGACATCACAGCTGTTTTACATTTAATTTACTGTCTCAATTATCACCTACCTATTCATGAACTTATGCACAATAAATGTGTTCGGAGAAAATAAAATAAATCCTTAAACACGTTTTGTGCAGTGTGCAACTGGACCGTATATGTCATTATTGGAACATTACAGTTCTTAGTACTATTTCGTTATGTATCGTTTGATTCAAGACATTTTCACTTATATACATTTTCAGCAGGTGCCTACGCATATTATTCAAGCAATTCACTGAACGGTGTGGTTTTTGGTACCAAAACTACAAAAGCTACAAACTACAATATTAATCGGTTCGCTAAAGTTATTGAAAAATTTCAAAGTTTTAGTTTCGTCAAGCGTGTTGTGATATGGATAAGCTTAGATATATAAATAAAGTTGATATTTGTGTGCAAGACTAGCTCTTTGGAAGAAACATAATTAATCATGCTTGTAGGTGCTCAATAACATTGCCATATAGATACTCATTTTAATTAACAAGGGAAATTGTCCCCTAGTTAATTTACAGCCTTAACTAATATTATAAATTCAAAGGAAAGTAATAATCTTTCACCTCTGAACTAAATTTGATGAGTTTTTAGTAAAAAGAAACATAGGATGGATATGATTATAGGATACATTTTTCGTAAAAATAAATCTCGAAGATACATTTTTCGGAAAAATAAGGGACGAAATACGGAGAAGTGCGACTTTATTTGAGAGTAAATCCTATTATACGAAAATTTCTAAGTCGATAAAGTGTAGGTATTTAAGATAACCGAACATAGATGTAGAATTACATAAAGCGCTAGACTATCACCACTTTCTATGACACTGACGCTGTTCGATCTCCACCAAAACTTGAGCTTCCAGTGAAGGCAACGCACAGTTATCAAATTCACGGTAGGTGCACTTTAGTACTACTTTACTTTTTACTTTCTAAAAAAGATAGTTATTATGGTACTGAACCATGGTTTCTCTTCTGAAAATGAATTTCTTTTAGTCGAAGGTTCATATATCATAAACCATACAAGATCAAAATGGAATTAAGTTTATTTATATTCGTTGATGATGAGGGGATGTTGATGACGATGATGATGATAAAGTATTACTTTAGTAAAAATGGTAGACATTATATAACATTGTTACATAGATAATAACGGTGGAAAAAGCCACTGGTTTCTGAAACCCACAGTTACAGTAGTTCGGAAGCCTACGGGTTCATATACTCTAGTACATAAGCCTGTTAATCTACTGTGCTTAAATAGTTTAGTTTGTTTCAGTTACTAAAGAAATACAGGATATTAAACAGTGATACAACATTATTGCTAAGCTCTAAAAATAATTATAGGTCACATTCATCATCATCATCTCAGCCATAGGACGTTAACCGCTGGACATATGCCTCCCCAATATAGGAGGATTTCCCAATACTTGCCACGCTTGGCAGGCGGGTTGGCGAGCGCAGAATGATTTCCGATCCTCAGAAGGCGCTGGCCTACCTTCTGGTATGTGGTCCCTTACAGCCGACTCTTACGGGTGAAGAGATGAGAGAGTACCTACTATTCTAGGCCGGTACCCCCAAAGGTCATATTAGGTACCTAGGTATCAATTTAAAAGTTTTCGGTCTAATAAACCTAAGAATCGATTAAAATGTAAGGTTATCTGCCATTACTATGCTACTATACTATATACAGTTAATACAGATATCTAAGTAAACCTATCGGTTACTCAGGTCAGTCCGCATGAGATCTAGGCCACGTCACCCGTATCGTACGTCTAGGCCATGATACTATATGAGTCAATTTTGCTCATTTTAAAGTTACAATTTCTCTATGAGAAATTAATTTTAACAATTGTTTAAGTCAAAATCTATCATAGATTTGTAGCAACACGCGCATGCATGTTGCGCCGCGTCCACAGATTAGCATGTGGATTTTTGAGCTAAACGTTTAAAAATAA
The DNA here is from genome assembly GCA_934044485.1 of Apeira syringaria. Taxonomy (NCBI): domain Eukaryota; kingdom Metazoa; phylum Arthropoda; class Insecta; order Lepidoptera; family Geometridae; genus Apeira; species Apeira syringaria. Next base: position 8,708,216 of record OW203658.1, on the reverse strand, counting down.
ATGCAAACATATGCTGAAATTTAACCTAAATTTTATTATCTATTTTATGAGATTGAAACACTCGGTTTTAAGATTAGAAGAGTTTCATATTTTTAATTTATTTCGATATATGTATACTAATATTATAAAGAGGAAAGATGTGTATGTAAGTATGTTTGTAATTAATAAACTGAAAAACTACTGTGCCAATTTCAAAAATTCTTTCACCATAATAAGCTACATTCACCCTGAGTAGCATAAGCTATATTATATTTTCAACAAAATTAGGGATCCTTAGAATTTTAAATTTTCAAATTTTTATCCGTGCGAAGCCGGAGCGGACCGCTAGTTGTCTATAAAGACTGTCATTAGAGTTCTGTTTTTGATTTTTTATCCATATATTTGACATAAAATAGGAGCATAAATGCATGAACCTGGCTCCAAACTAGATGCCATAATGTTTTGGAAGCCTAGGGGCCTTCCCTTAATATCATTTACGTAGTTAGTTATGTCAAACACGCATACCTAATAGAATTACTTAATTACTAAGGCCATTCAAATTTTTGATGGAAAAAATCGGCTTCTCATGTGTTCATGTTTTAAACTTTCGGATTTTAATCAGACTGTTAGTAGGGTCTATTCACTCACATTTATATATTATATCTATTACTATATTAGCTGCACCCCGCGGTTTTACCCGCGTGGTGATGATTGATGATGATGAAAAGTAAGCCTATGAATCCAGGGTCTAAACTATCTCCATACCAAATTTCATCGAAATTGGTGTAGCCGTTTGAACTTGAAGAGGTAACAAACACTTACACACATACCCATACACACAATACACGCTAGTATATACAAGCTTTTGCTTTTGTAATATTAGCAGGACTAGCCTCGACGTTTCGACGACGTTACATTGATCGTGGTCACGAGAAGACGAGTGGCGGTGGGTGTCCAAAAAAAAGAAAAAAATTTACTAAATTAACGAGGATGGAATGTCATCGCAACATTATTTTATCTAGGTATACTATCTATATCTCAAAAAATATTTCACCATTAGGATTCTATTATTACCCCTACGATATGCTATATATTTTTTTATTAAGAAAATATACTGATCCATACTAACACTTCAATCATGTAACCGTGCGAAGTCGGAACGGACCGCCAGTGGTGAAATATTTTTGAAAATCTTAAATTTGAAATTAGTAGAATTGAATTGATGACCCTGTACATAATCCATAGAGATGATCGACACAATTCTTAAGTGACACGCTATGCAGGCAACGCCTCCATTAATATGCATAATTATTATTATGCTGTAATTCGTTAATTCCATTTTCAAATAATTTAGTGTTTAAGAGTGGTTTGCTATAAAATATATAACAGGCCTCAAGTAGTGATGGTTTTGTCTTCAAAGAAATAAGGAAATCAAATAACTTGGAATGAACATTTTACTGGAAACAGCAATTCTCAATACAATAATTATAATTATACCCTAAAATATTACGTCAAATGCCAACTGTTCCTTTTTTTATGTATTTATGTAATGTATATAGCAAACGTTCGACAGCTTTGTCACTTATTTGCAGCTCAGTTTTCACAACGTAACCTCAATTCTAATTTCTATTTGATTCATGGTAGGAACGTACAGGGATTCCCTGTCACCTATCACCATATTTTCCTGATATTATGCTAAGTGCCGCTGTGACAGACATTGTTCGATAACAGTTCTGAATCGAAAAAATATTCAAAGCTTTTTACTAATGTATTTAGGCTTTATAACAATATCCGATACGACTCTCAGATGGCTTAATTTAATCACTATACAGACTCATTACAGTACTAAAGCCTAGTACAACAACTTTTGAGCAACCAACAATAGGTAGTTGTACCACCCTTAAGATAGCTGAAATGTTCCAAATCCCTACCAGATGACAGCGTACCGAGAAAGCTAGCAGCTTCGTTTAATTGCAATGTTAATTCGTTCAGACAAACATGTGCCAGCAATTTGGGGACGTGCTGCATCCAGCAATTAGTATAAGTTTGGTTGATAGAATATGTTCATAGAAATTCAATGATGGTACGGGAGTAATCCAAGTAATTTTTTTTCACACCGACGTTTCCACTCAGACGTAGAGTTTCCAACTCTATCGAGGAGTTCCCAAATCGTAAATGAAGAAGAAATTATCAAACCATACAAGAAAACAAGTTGCAATCTTTGCACTTGTAAAATTCCTATGAATTATAAATAAAATTCAACAATAACAAGTTCTATAATTATTATTCGCTTAAATTATTGATTTCCCAATAAATAACAATAGTAATTTACCTTATTTTCACAGACGGTTGCATGATTTTCGTACTTTCCGGCTGAGTCTTATCTGCATAATGAGGCTTAGCGCATGTATGTCAGTTATACGAAATCAGAGGTGACTTATGAATAACATCCACATTTATACAGGTAATTACGTTCTAATGACATCAAGAATAGGTACGTACTTTGTGCAACTTTTTGCCTATTTCATATTTATGATGTGCTAAAACCCGACACATTTGGCTATACGGCCGACAACACAGTTAATTAATTAATAATTCTTTATTGGAACTCAAACAATAGAACAAAAATAAAGAAAGCACGATGGTATCTGCGAAAGTTTTTTTGAAAAACTGTGTTTCAAACACCAACGCCCTCCTCCTTAATAAAAAAGTACATTTAGTTCCTTACTTGTATCATACTTCACATTATATTTAAATACTTTATATAAAACAAAGCGAAATCATAAATATTTAGATATTATTTATAGATTAAATAGATTCAAATAGATTTAATTTTATTTTAACCAGTCATCTCTTTTTTATTTTTGGATGTGTATATGTGAGTGCGTGTGCGCATGTGTGTATAAGTGTGTGTGAGGATGAGTGTGTGTGTGTGTGTGTGTGTGTGTGTGTGTGTGTGTGTGTGTGTGTGTGGAGGGGGTGGGGGAATAAGTATATAAGAGTCATTAGTGTATATGTAGCAATATTGTAATTGTAGTCAAATGGTATAATTCACAAGCTCTTCCGTTTCATCGTATGTTAGTGATTGTAATCAGTCCCTGACTTTTATTTTGCATTGATTAGAGAGAAGTGGGTAGATTTTAATGATTTTTTTTATTTTATTACATAGCACACTGCTAATGCAATAATAATGACGACCTGCCATTGATGAGCGATGAGGGACTGACTTACATACCATATCAGATCTGCGTTTAGTCTTCATAAGTTGGGGATCATAATACAGTTCAGAGTGCTTGCGCAAAACTGTTTGCAAAACAAACAGCTGTCTAACTGTAAGGACCTTGTAAAGAGAGTAGAGATCTGTTGTTGGGAATCGACTGGGTTTTTTAAAGAGAACTTTGAGAACTAATCTCTGTGCTCTCTCAAGTTTGAGCATATGAGTTTTGCAAGATCCGCCCCATGCAGCCATGCAATATGCAATAACAGATTGCGCCAATGCAAAGTAAACAGTTTTCAAACATTTAAAGTCAGCTGCATCTCGAAGGTTCTTAAAAACATACACCAGCTGCCTGGTGCGTGATACAGTTGCGTCTATGTGTTCTTTCCAACTCATAGTGCTTCCCACCATAACACCAAGATATTTGATATTAGGAGCTCTATCTATGTGACTACATTGGCAACCTTCAGAAAATGTACTTTGACATGTATGTGCACGGATTTTAAAAGCATCAATAGGCTGTTTTGAAACTATATTTCCGAAAGTAATAAATATAGTTTTTTTCAAATTAAGCGTGAGAAGATTTTGGTGAAGCCAGTACATTACAGTTTTCAACGCATTTTCCGAATATCTATGGGCTTCTTCCCAGTTTCGGCCATTTATCACAAGTACAGTATCATCTAAATAGGTAATTATTTTAGTGTTTGGAATATTATGTGAGCATAATTGATTAATATATAAGTTGAAGATAATTTTAATTCTCACTCATATAATATCCATATGCAAAGGGCTTAGTTTGGCATAAGTTGAGTTTATCAGGACTCCATGGATAATCACTGCATGCTGGTATGAATTAGTGTTCATTTTCCTATGTCTGCTGTACTAAGTTATTTGTGGGCAATAAATGGTTGTTTTATTTATTTTATTATAAGGTCTAGCTATCTTTAATCGGTAAAACGCTAGATCTATATAGTATAATAAACAGCCCGACGCAAAACATTGAAGTAACACCACGTTCCAAGTGCGAAACGAATTATATCATCATCATCATCATCATCATCTCAGCCATAGGACGTCCACTGCTGGACAAAGGCCTCCCCCATTGATTTCCACAAGGACCGGTTGGAAGCGGTATATATATATTATATACGAATTATATAAATTTATATAATTCATGCTGCCAAGAGACCCACGATAATCTGTTTATTTAGCATTCTGTAATAAACTTGGAATTATTAAGAAAATATATTCTTAAAAGGCAAGCGCATCTATAACCATATACATAAGAGCAACTGAGATGAAGACGGCGGTTCAGGTGCAAAACTCCCGATTCCCCAGGAGTAGTGAGTAGCACGGCACCCCGTCATTGCAAAGGGATTTATACCCTGTGACCAACACCTTACTCACCACATTAGAAAGGACGAAGACCTCTTAAAATGATGACGGCAAAACAAAAACTTTTATAATACAGAAATCGTGTCGGTAGGTGTGGCAGTAGCCATTCGAAAGGTCAAATTACCTTTTTTATCACTTGCACTCAACAATCTGTCAACATTTGAAGTACCTATTGTGACACCTCTTTTTGGGAATTATGAATGGCCACACACGATTTGGTATTTCCAGCGTTCGTGTACTTATGATCTTACTTATTCATTCCATATCCAACGTAAGAGTGATTCATCTATTTTAAATGGAAATAACTTGTTTAACTTTTAGGCTGCCGCTTCTAAAAGTCAAGCGACATGTGTGCGAATCATCCAATGCAACATAGCTGTCGGAATGTATTTAACTTATTAGACGTTATTTAGATGAAGAGTTTTACTTATTTAGTTATTCTGCGGAATACCTTTCAATCAAAGACCACGAAACTAAAACAAATACTTCTACGTAACAGAAGGGAAAATGAATAAAATTGCATTCCATCAAATTGCAATTGATGGTTTATTTATCTAAGATCAATGAACTTAAAACGAATTATATTTTAAAACAATTAAACTCCCTTCCCTTTAATTTAGTTTTAAAGTTCCCGTGGTACATTTAAGTTAAAAATACACATAAAATATTAGTAATCGGCAGTGGAAGGTATAAGAATAATTTCAAATAATTCTTACACATGAGTGATAGAATAGCAGAAAAAGAAGTCAATTGACTGACTGATTAATAAAATAATAGACTCCTTAATAAAATCCTTGCAACATCAAATTTCTCCTTTTTTTATTGTAGCGAGTGATGGAAACGATGCAAGTAACTGTGTAAGCATTCAAGAGAATAATATAAGAATAATATAATAAATAAGCAATTGAATTCACCACTATGTTGCTGTGAAATAAATATTCCATAGATATCCTATTGTAAAATATATTGTGGGTCATTAATAGTCTCTGGATTAGTTTTTCTTATAATATGTATAACATTAACGCAGTATACAAACACTCTAATTCAAATATTGCAAGTTCGATGGCAAATTTATACCATAACGAAACGCAGTCAGTGTCAATGATACTATGTATAATATTGTCGCCGGAAAACCAATGTTAGTGATGGATTTGTATTGTGAATAGACTGCAACGGATATTAGACTATTTCCGGGAACATCCACTTCAAAACGCAGAAGTAATACGATAAACAAATTATAATTAAATAAAGGTCCCAATTGGGAACAATTCACCAAAGGCTATCAGAATATTTTTTTTAATTGTTTAAAGCCTATTATGCAACGAACACCTATCTTCCCTTCGTTCAAATTATTTGAAAGTGAGTTCCGCCTAGCATGTTGTTAATGCAATGAACTATAAAAGTCTTATCTATCTTTGCGTAGTCTCTGTATACAGAATCTTCATAAGCGATCGAATATTTGAAGGGATATAAAATTTTCGGCTAGTCATCTTTGAGGTTAAAGTTACGTTTATATAGAAAGGTGCGCCCTAGTTACAAGTATATAGAAAGGGTGCCTTCTTTGATCCCGCAAGAAAAAAGGACAACTTTAGTACAAACTTTATACACCTGACAGTAAAAAACTGTATTTCTGAAAAAATTGGTAGAATACTGCAAAATGATTGCCATACTATATAATAACTAGTATAATAGCTACTACAGTAACATGTAAATAAATTAATATTACGGAGATTAAGATGCTTCTTTGGATGTATGACCTGAAAAAATGAAATGAAATATGCAAACGGGCGACACACTTAACCCGCAGAAATCTGCACGTCCGTGACGAGCGACGTAGCGGATCAGCTCGAGGAAAACCGTCTTAACTAGTATGGCCATTGGCCATGTCGAAACTAAACAACATAATGTGGGAAATCACTATCTAGACCTGTTTTGTCAGTGGTAGATCTCATAGCCCGCCAAAGCGACGTCGGCTTGACGTTGGCTTGATATGAGAGCTAGTTAATTCACCACCGAGGATGTTAAATATCGTACAAAGTGGAGGAGACGCATCAGGAAAGTGCGAGAAGAAGAGCTAAATATAGAGCTACATATAAGCAAACCACTAATAGTTGCAGGCTAAATCATCAAACCCGCCATTAGTTAGCAGCGTATCGAGAATGCAACGCTGGGCAATGCTAGCAGCTACGATGTGCGTTCAGCAGCTCCATCGGCCAAGCCATATCTTGCTCTGACAGCGGATGTGCGGCGTTCACGAACTCAACTTGAGCATTATTTGCTCCACCCAATATTTGATCATGACCGTTCACGTCAACCTGTCAGAGCAAATTATGCTGGACGAGACCACGATCTTTCTACCTCTAGAATCGATCAAATCTTGGTCGGCTGTCAAAAGTGGCATATGCAGTAGTAACTATCATGTGATCCATGAACAATGTAAGTGACTTCTTCTCCTTCTTCTGCAACATGCTATGAAGTAGCCGTTCGTGAGACATCGATCAAATTTTGGTCGATCAATATTTGGCCGACGAAGCTCCTGAACGCAGCCTTGATCCGTCCAATTGCAAATTACTCAGAACATCATAAAGGCACTCGTATGTATAAGAGAAAAAAGAGGGGAATGCCTATCAGTATGACTTGTATTTACTACGCGTCTTCAGTATCTAAAGAGCTATAATTTGTTACTACGGATGTGCTGCAGATAGTTTATCATTTAGAACATAATGAGACTGGTACCCTATAAATTATTTTTAATAATAAATTCATAACTCATCACTCGTAACACATACTGATCGAGATCTTTTGTCTTGAGACATCGTGGTATTCTGGACGACAAAACGTCGCGGAATTTCCCGTTTGCTGTCCAAATAATGTAGTTCCATGTAAATGTGTGATGTGCATAAACTTTATTCTTTCAATCCAAATATGAAGGAAATCTTAGTAAAAATATCTTAAAATTTATATTCTATAAACGTATTAAGAAGCTGGAGGTACTCGATGTGGCGCGTGACCAAAATGAATAAAAATTTGGCTTAAAAGAATCAGACCTCAATAAAGATAAAAATTTAAACAGCTGACCGGATTGTCAATAAAAAACACTGAGGCAGGTTGTGAATTGCTCATGTATGCCAAGCTTAGTTTAAGCTGGGATACACGAGTGGTGTAAATTACTAAAAAAAAGTAATAACATTTTTAGCGTTCATAAAATAAAAATACGCTTGGAGCTAAATCTGGCTGTACGGAGGATGTCCTAAGATTTGTACCCCCGAAGTTGTCATATTATAAACGCGAAAGTTTGTATGCATGTTTGTTACTCTTTCACGCTCGAACGGCTGGACGGATTTGGGTGAAATTTGATATGTAAATACTTCAGGTCCCGGAATAACACATAGGCTACTTTTCATCATCATCATAAATTATCACCACACGGGTAAAACTGCGGGGTGCAGCTAATATTTAAATAAAAAAAAGTACACTCATACATAAAATTAAGAAAAACAGATACAAACAATATTTTACAATTTGCTAAAAAAATTCTTTATATGATGGCTACGACGGAGGTAAATTATTCAAACTTTACCGTTTACTATATCCGTGTAAACTAGGCTTAATTAGTTAATGCTAGTTGCTCAACGACCTGTTTTTTAGCGGTTCAAGTACAAGGTTGAAGTTAAAATAAGTCCAATCAGTTTTATAGTACAATGGTGGTGACAACATGGAGAAAAAGTTATAATAATTATAGTATCGGGTTTTCCAAGCTTGTGTGGGTAATATTGGGGTTTTATTTTCACGCTATTACACGTATGATTTTTTTGTGATTCTTATCTATCTGCCTTTATTGTAGCGGATTAGCGTTGAGCCCATATGAATATTATTAAACATTCGGTGTTTTTTTTAAACAGTGTCTGCCTTCCAGCGTAGAGCTAAAAATTCAAACATTTGAAGCGAGGTAGGTTTTCACAATTTTGATGTTTTAGATATTAAAACTGCAGTACAATTAGCTGAGTATTTCGCTAAATAACATTGCTTATTTTATAATTAAAATAGTCACGGGAAATCGTATGCAAATGCGAATATCTAATTTTTAAAATTATTACTTTGACATTGACTTTAAACTAAATATATCAATATCCCTTCGGAAAAAATAGCAAAAACCTCGGGACTATTATTATCAAATAGGTTTATTTACTTCAAAATTAGAATTTATGTTTTTTTCTATCACATATTCAAATAAAAATGCTATAGAACTTTAAGTTGATACATAGACTTGGTATGAGTGGAGAATTCAAAAAAATTTTTGGATGTCTAAATAATGCCTTACATCATAGTACGCTGGTTTGATAAACTACGTTTAAAAATGATTTGAATGTTCTTCAGAAAACTTTATACACAGTACAATTGTGTATAGTCCATTTCTTAATCCATATTCTGTTCACATGTCGTCTCTATCTATTCTATATCATTAGCAAAGTATTCAAATACTTACGAGCTTTGGATAAACATTAACGTTCTAGGCCATCATGAATAATTTATTACTAGGAAAACTTTAAATAGTGGAAAATGGTCGATGGAAAAGTTGATAAAATGCGCCCGATTTCCAGGAAATGCTCTGCTGACTGAGCGCGCGGCTGATCAAAGTAACGGTTTCATATAGCCGAAGAGCATAGTAGCGATTTCAGGAAAACATCATAAAAAAAACGCCTATCACGATTTCACGTCAAGTTGTTCCAGCGTTTGTGTCAGCTCATCTCCATATAATGTACACAAATCCTGCGCTGGCGCAGTACGCGGCGTCACTCGCGCGCCCTCTCACGTGCCATCTTTGCTTTTTGTTCTAATATCCGTGACATTTAATTTCAGTCTGTTGTTTTATGTGTGAATTTGTTGGTGTTTTAATAAGGTTGGTTTATTTCTTTCATTAGTAGGATAGCTTTAAGTGGAAGAAGGTGATAATTAAGCTTTTTCAGTGTTCATTATTATATTCAAAAAGTTTTAAAAAGCTAATAATTAAGATGCCCAGACTCACGGAGCATCATTGTTAATAATAAAATCAATCTGGTACCCCATAAATAAAAAATACATACATAATAAGTGGCTGTATTAGAAGTCATAGAGTGCCGCTTTCAATATAACAGTAATATTGTATTTTTTATTATCACACTAATATTATAAAAGCGAAAGTTCGTTTGTATGTTTGTTACTCCTCCACGCTGAAACGGCTGTTCGGATTTACTTGAAATTCAGAATGAAGATAGCTCATACCCGGGGATATATCCTATAACACATATACTACTATTTATCTCTTATTATTATTATCTATACCTATCTCAGAAAAACTATATAGTTTTAGTGAGATTATTGAGGTACAGGGAAAACCACGGGCCGCAGCTAGTAATAAATAACAGCTAAACTTCTATTCATAGAAAACTTTACTAAAATGTGTTGGGAATAATTAAAAGAACGAGATGTAAGCGTTTATTCAGTTTCTGTCTGTCTGTATGCTGTTAAATAATTTCTTAAAACGGCTGGTTATAACTGGATAATATTTTCAAAGGGTTTTCTTTATTAGGTACTAAGGCGCCTAGGTGGGGCATATACATTTAATCATAATCATCATTTCAGCCTTAGGATGTCCACAGTTAGACATATGCCTCCACCATTGATTTCCAAAAGGACTGGTTGGAAGCGCAATACATTTGTACCTGTAGAATATTCGGTAACAGAGTACCTTCCAACTCAAGAACTAATGAGTAAACCACGCCGGTTTAGTTTATATTGTTAGTACTTATAATTTATTTTTACATGACGTTAGGGAGTTTTGTTACTGTACATAAAATAGGAGAGAACCGCGAAATTAAAATTCTTTGAAGATATATAATCAATATTTTTGGCCATTCCATGTTTTCGATAAAATTTCCAAAAAAATTCAATTCTCTGGTAGGTCACGTAGCAAAACCGGGAGTAGGTCGGCTCGCTGCTTGTTTTAAATATTTTTTTGTATGAATGCTTTCCGACCTTCCCCATAAAATAAAAGTTGAAGTAGCAGTAGGCAGTGCACATAATTCATAGAAATGATGAGCGGTGGGGTTGAAAGGTTCTTGAACGGAGATCGTGTACTAGTAAGCGCAGCGCAGGGCGTCCTCCTACCTACAAGTGGACAGATGACTAGACCAAGATCGCACGAAGAGGCTGAATGCTCTCACTTCCAACCGGTTGAGGAATGAACAATGGAAGAGGCCCAATATCTATGACTGAGATGATCCAATGATGTTTTATTCCAATTAGAAATCTATCTACAATATAAACATATTGAACAACGGTACCACAGCACGGCAAAAACCATTTTCACCGTTTAAAATGCAAAACGTGTCGTTTGAGTCACACATACAATGCCTACTAAAACTCGTTACTTTGTAGACATGTACATAAACATATTTAAGTATTTGTTATGTCTCCAGCTTATTTGAGAGAAAGGCTACAGCGGTTTCCTATTAAAGTAAGCAACTTGTGCACTTATGTATTTATTTTGAAAGCAAATATCGAGTTCAAGAAAAACGTTATACCTACTGTTCAATATAATACGAGATTTCTTGAAAAAATATCGTTAAGATACATAATATAATATTTAAATGCTTTCCTTGCTGTATAAATATATTGCAACCCATACTTATATGACCTTTTTATATTAGTTGTTTCAATAGTTACAATCATAATATATACATATTATTGTCATACTACCTATACAGTGAAACCTGGATAAGTGGGATCTCGACGATCGAAGTAACATGCTCAATAAAAAAATAAAAAAATGGTTGTCTGTAAAGTCGATTTACGGACGATAGATTTACGTGATAACGTCGTAATCATTTATGACTTTGACTTTGACTTCGACTTTGACTTTGATTATTTTATGTAATACAAAACTCAGGTGGAACGTTACGCGGAACGTTACTATTTTTCATGAGTGTTGCTGGTATTTATCAATTTATAAAACGTTATCACGTCAATAATTTTTATATAAATTTTAAATTGAATTTAAATTCAGTGTACGTATATTTAATTGTGAGAATGTTAAACATATAATAGGTTATTGTTTTATGTAAACAACGTCTTCACTGCCGGAAACATAACTTTGTCAGAAAACAATACAAGCTTGTTACCTATAACAGAACTATTTTTATATTTAGGCATCTAGAACATGAAAAAATTTACTAATATTTAAAACTAAGGTAGTTGTTAGGTTATTAATAACATGCGACGCCATTTTCCCGCAGAAAGGGATTTAAAAAAAGCTATAAATTATTACTCAGCTCCTTTACGTCATATTGTTATAAAAAGTGCCTGTCTGGGAATCTTATTGATATAATATGCAACCGTAAAAGTAAAATCTAAGGACATTAAACCGTTATTGAGTTATTACTTATATGGTAAGAACCGACAAACAGATATAAATTATATAAACACTTGATTTTTGTTCTGTTGGTGATCCTTAACACCCCTGACAGTGTCAAATATTATATATAAATATTCATGACACTCACAACATTATTATTATTCTGTTCTTACTATATTGTTTTTGTATGTATCTCTTGTGTAATGTGTGTTGTGAGTGTCTTGAATAAATGTGGTTTCCTTTTTTAAATATTTTTTATGTACAGAATATTTGGGCCTTTACAGTTTTATTACAAGATATAGAAATAGATATAACCCTCTTACCTACGTTCCTAAATGAATAGGACAACTAGACGAGAAGAAGCGGCAATAGGTTCGAGGGCCATGTCATACAGACAAGTTCACTATGTAACTCTGGCGAGTTTCATCAAAGCAATATAATATGATTTATAATAAAAATGTATATTGACTTTAGAAACTCTCTTTATTTCTTTCAGATTTTGGAGATAGAAATATGATTCGGGCAGCGGAGGTGAGTTGCATTTATTCTCGACTTATTAAACATCGGAAATGTTGCTTTGTATCTTCATCAGGTGATTTTAAAAAAAAATCTACCTTGGAAAATAAGCAATCAAGTAATTAATATTTATATATATGCGAAAGCATATAATTGGTATATAGGTACATAATTTGAAGTGTTAATAAGTTATTTATCATTGTTTGATTTCCAAATAAAATAAAACAAAATAATTTCAATCGATCAAATCTTATAACATAATCCATCTTATGAATGTTTTAGAATGGTACTTGCAAAAAATATTGTATGACTCCGGAGAGTTGTAAGAGAATGTTGATTTGCCTTGCAAATATACTTTTTTAAAGTGAATGTGCAGACGCTGGACCACTATCTCAACTGATGTTAAGTAGCTGATGGTAGCACATGTTGTCACACGTCTTGCCTAGAAGATACCTATTTACTAGTGACTTTAAGACACCCAGATTGCATCTGTGATGAAGCATAGACTCGGAGAATACATTTTATATTTTTATCTGTAAAAGCACTATAAATGTGGAATCAAAGATCTTATTGCAAAAAGTATGATTTGCAACTGAGTATGAAACCCATATTGCCGTCAGTCTAGTCAGATAACTTTGGAATTCTTTGTATTCAGGCAGCATATTTAATAAATTTATTAATTTTCAATATAAAAAAATAAACATATGACCGTTACTAACAGAAACGGCGTAGAATATAAGTTTAATGTTTGAAATAGACATACTCTTGGAAGGGGAAATGTATTACGTCAAGGAAAATGATTATCTATAATCAGTGATATGTATGAATAATGATATTACCCTTATGCCTGATAATTAAGTAATTACAATACGCGGCTATGATTGAACATAGTTACAACGATGTACGGTGTAATTCCATTGTCATCGATAAATCACGAAATATAATTATAAAGAATATGTATTTTATGTTACTGACGTGGTTTTGACACATTATGAATATATATAACACGGGAATTAGGTAACTCCAAGTATGTCAGAGTTCAATGACTGTATGTGGTCAGAACCCTCTGCCAAAGGCGGATCGTGACCGCGTCCACGAGCGCTCCGTACTCTCCTTGAAAAAGACCACCGTACCAGTCGGAACAAATTACCATATATTATAATAGTAATTATATCTGATTTAAAACGTTCGTAAGTTCCAACTACAGAAGCAAACAAGCCCATATGCGTTGCGTATTCCGTGTATAAGTCTCGCCTAAATATCCATACTTCTATTAAAAAAGGGACATTGGCACTAGCTACTTGAGCGTGGACGGCATACATTAGGTTCATGCACCTAATTTGCTTTAGTCTCAATCGAGCCGGCAGTTGCGCAGCACGTATATTTCGATGTGCTTTCACAAAATGCACAAATGGCTCGTGGGAAACTATCAGCCTGGCGTGTGTTTGCCTGTAGTTGTACTTATCTAGTTCAGTTTTTAGCAATGTAATCTTAGAGCGTACCGTATTTTATTTATTTTGTAATATCAATGCAAAATATAAATCATCATCATCTCAGCCATAGGACGTCAATTGCTGGATCTGGAGTCCTCCTCGTGATTTCCACAAGGACCGCTTGGAAGCGGCTCGCATTATAGACAGGTCGTCTGTCCACAATATAACGGGTCCCAAATATAAATGAAGTGAAGTAAAACATAATTTATGCAACTTAGAAGTCAAGGATGCACTTACGAGCATCAACAAAGCATTTAAGGCTCCAGCGTCACATTCCAAAATAAATATACCAACACGCAAATAGATATACCAAGTTAAAATTGCAATAAAGACACCAATAATTAAATAAACCGGTTTAATAAAGCAACGACCTATAGTGATCCAGATTTATATGATATCTTTTTACACCAATGAATATAATAGATAGATAGAATCAGAAACTAATAGAAACCGGGCAATGTACGGTAATAACAATGATGTCTTTTAATTTATCTATTCCGCATTTCTGAGTAAATGATTATAATTATAATAGAATTTCTAGGCTTATTAATTCTTCAATGACAACCGTCAACCCTTGCCTAATCAAGACATGATATAGGTAGCTATTATCATATAATTACAAAAGTATATACAAGACCTTTCTGATGTGATGAGTCTATTGAAATAGATTACTTCCTCGCGTGTCCGTTTTTTTTTATACTAAGGTATTTCCTGTAGATTTAATATCGTTATTATTAGATACTAACTTTACGTTGTAAGACATTAATAACATCAGAACACAGGTACCTACTTTATGAACATATAAAATACGGGAATCGCTCACGTAGTAAGTCAGAGGTACCGACTATAGTTTCGACCACATTCGATTCTTTTTTAAGGATTGAACGGAGGGCTCACGGACACGGTCGCGGCTCGCCTTGTCAATGTACTTTTAGACCCTCTGACTTACTACGTGAGTAATTAGCGTGTTTTGTATATTCATAATGTGTCAAAACGACGTCATCCCACACTTGTGATGTCTCATTGATGACTGATGACTCATTTAAGGCGATCGTCATGGCCCAGTTGTCAGTGACATAACTTTTGGTTACCCCGACTCTGGGTTCGAATATTTTTTTATTTATTTTTTGTATTAACATTCACACAAGGTCTTCAGGTCCCAAACTAGGCAGAGCCCGTACTATGGTAACCTGATGACTGATATATACACTTATATATATACACACACACCCAGACACAGATCAAACAGACATGTTCATACACACAAATGTTTGAACTGTCCGGGAATCGAATCCAGGACCAGCGGCTCAGAAGGCGGAGTGCTACCAACTGCGCCAACCGGACAGTCAAACCTGCCCATGCTCCTGTTGGGCAGGAGCAAAACATTTATGTTATGTGCTTGTATGTTTCTCCTGGGATCTTGTATGTTTGTATGATGTGATTATGCTTGATGCCGCCCGTGAGACACGGAGCCCTGATGCGAATGTGTAAGCGTTAAAAAAAATTAGCCTTGCTATTTGTTGGATATTATTATGAGATCGATTTACACTGTCATGCCTGGCAATTTCGATCTTTATAGTGAGTTGGAATGATAAACAGAAGGGCCATTATATTTACTTTCACAAACAGTTACATAATAACTCTAAATTGGTATAACATTTGTATGCCTAACAATTCTGAAAGGTTATTTGATTCATTTGCATTTAATTTATTATTGAGGTCAACATTTACGTAGATAAAATAAATAGTCATGAGAATTGGTAAAACTCACTTCAAAAACAAATAAAACTACGCGCAAATCAAAATAAAACTATTATCATAATTATAAATAGCAATTGTAATGGTTAGTTTTACTTTTTTGTATTTTTTATTATCGTTAGTTGTACGACATTGAATTTTAGCGTGAACGTGAAGAGCTTCCGGATTTTAAGCGAATAATAGAATCACCTCTCGCTCCCCCTTGTCGTCGTACCCTCACGCCCCTGTACCCCGCGGGCGAGGACTCATTTAGGCGGTTTACCTATAGACGGTCAATTTCATAGCACCAGTCTAATTAAAGTATATTCGTACGTAAGTGTCTTTTACCTACCAGAAGACGAAAAATTTCCCTGCTTTCGAGATAAAATGCATTTAAATATGATTTAAACCATTATACTACCGCAGTTAAAATGGTAGTATCGCAGTATCGCAGTTAAAATGGTAGGTATCTTTGTGAGGTTTCAGTACATAAATTATTCTATCCGCGGGAGGTAGCCTGGTGACCTATGTCACAGGTTCTTATCATTTCAAGCACCAGTCCCTCACAAAGCTAGGTTTTTATATTTGTATACCCTAAGTTGTATATTTAGTTTAAGAAACCTTTTGTGAGGTGAAAATAAACAATTATTTGATTTGATTGTCCTTTCACAGTCATGTGCCTGCCCAGTCCAAGAAGTGGGTCCATCCATGGCTGGGTCATGTCCAGGCCAGTTCCTCCTGTTCATGTCAGTCTTGGAAGCTTTTATCAACGGGCGCTGCGACCTATCAGACCCTTGTAATCGCGTAGCCAGCAGGGACCAACCAGATGACAGTTATGACTTCGTGGTAATCGGAGGTGGTACGGCAGGGTCTGTGGTAGCTGGCAGGTTATCAGAGAATCCCCAGTGGAAGGTACGTGTATATTTATTTTTTTACTCCTCCACTGTTGTGCCTCCTACGTAGTCGGGCCGGGCCTTGTTTGGGTGAATTATAGATATACCAAATTAACATTTTTGTTTGACTTATAGTCAGATGTATATAATATTATATTTTCGACATGATAACAAAAAATAGTTTTAAGAATAAGTACGTGTATATTATGTGTGCGTACATAGTTGTAAGTTATTTATCTATGCATTAGGCTAGGCAGAATAACGTTTAGGTAACAGATAAACATTTAGGTTAGATTATTTTAACCTCAACGCTGTTGCTTTTTTACTATCGAGATATGATGTTTATTTATTCTACTGTATGTTTATTGTATACCTATGAATTTGCTGTATGATATATATGTCTGAGAATAAGTCGTAAACTGTGTCAAGTATTTTCCATCCCTCTCCTACGTATTTCAGAATGAGCAAATATCCGAATAGTTTAACCGTCAATTATTGATGTATCATGTCACTTTGACATTTTGATAATTTAGATAGCAGAGCAACGTTTGTCGGGCAGCTAGTTTAATTATATGTAATAGAGATATTTTGTAAAGAGAATAGGCCTTCCATCCCATTCATTGACGCTGGTCATCCGCATCGAGTTTGTCCATATCCGTACATTGTTATGTCAATGCAAGGTCTTCGTTCTGTCTAAGACTGCAGGCAAGCCTATGGCTACCACCCTCAAGTTTGAAAAACTGTCACAAAACACATAGTGTGTTCAGGCAGCAGACCTTGAGAGGCAGTGATTCTAGGTCTAGCGTGATAAGATCTTCGACCACATCGACACTGACCATCAAGTGAGATAGTGGTCAAACGCTATAATCTGTACATACAATAAAAATAAAAAAGCCTTCCTTATTTTAATAATGTAGCGCTTTTCAGCACTATTCGCTTAGGGTTTTGGCTCAATTGCTATTTTTACAATTGACCTTTTTGGCAATTATTTGTAGATTGATTTTTTACATTTGCATCCATAATTAATAAATATAACTGATAGTAAATATTAAATGAAATGTAGCATACATGTCATTATTTTCAATAGCAATTCTTAAAAATTGCATGTTGCAATATATTATATGTATTACAACAGCGTAATATAACATTTGTGGTTTATCTCAATACCTCCATATACTATTAAGAACTTTTTGTAAAGTTTTATAGCTCGTTTTTGTTACATTCTACACAAGGTTGTGGCTATGTGCGATCCTATCGTAATATTTTAATGATGATTATGCGCCTTAATCTATTGAACAAATTACAGTAGTATTCAAAATATTACCTATATTTAAGTTGGATAGTAATATGTACATAAAAAATGAGATTGTGCAATAACCATTCCATAAGTATACGTTTGTGGTACTAATTCAGAAAAACGACTCGCGTGCGAGTATTTATTGATATATAGAGACTTCCTACATATTGCCAAAAAGGGAGGTGTTCGTGGGTTTCAGCAGTTGTGTGTCCACAACTGGACATATAGCTTTACCTATTGATCTCTAAAAGGATTGATTGGAAGTAACCCGCCCCTCATCCAGCCTCTTTCCGCAACCAAACCATCCTTACCAGATCTGATCCTGGACTTAAAACATTATGCGCAAGCCAGTTCACTGTCTCCACTCAGTAAGTCGACTCTATCGGCCTTCCGTTCTGCATGCCACTTGCCCTGCTCATACGTATTCACCACCCAGCACCCTTTACATAGTTCTTTGTGCGATTTCGACCTTACGATAGGGACCACGTTTCAGCTCCATAAGTCACCATCCATAGCCCCACTGATACACACACTCCCGCACTTTCATCTTGAGGGTTGAGGTACTTTGGAGGAAATATCACGAAGTTTCCCGCCAAGTATTTTATTATTCTACGGAAAAAATCTTAAACAGATAAAGTATGCTTCTTTGGTGACGGTCACAAGTCATATTCATTACTTATGGCGCAGAAACAGAAATCCGAGATCGTAACGCTTTTAAAAAGGAATATACTGACGCCTAGGCGATACCCATTATGTAGCTTTTTATTATACTTATAACCTAATTATTTTTACTTTTCAATGACCTAATATAGGACAACTTTATGGACAATAACAGATATATTAGCATTTTGTATGTTTCTCTTATGTGTATTTATTTCATTATAAAACATGTTTGAACATAAAATATGTAAAGTAGTATTTTCTCTACTTTATATTTACTTTACTTATTTTATTATGTTCACATTGAACATAATAAAATCTAGTTTTATTATATACAAAAAGTTTTATATACTTATCTGTTTAACTACAAGATGTCAGTATGCAACTACTGACAATTAAACTAGTTGCACAATGCTAGCATAAAAAAAAATGTTTTGCACGTTGCACCGCTATTACCGCCGCCGCGCCGCCGTATTTGTTTTATAACTTGAAGGAAATCACTAAATGCTGGGAAATTATATAAAAAGACTTGTCATGAGACATTGTTAACGTGTAGCCAAGGAATTTATATACTATGTCGTGTAGCACAAAAACACCGTGATTATTCATAAAAGAAGTCTGTAATTGGTTGGTTTATTTGTTGTTTGTTAGTGTCAAACAGGCGACGCATTGGTAGAATAGCTTGTGCAGACGTAGATACTTATGTATATTTATAATTAATTTCACTAATAGTACTATTCTTTACATTGTGTCTCGCAGTTTTACGGTAGGAAAGTTTATACCCTGTAGGCCAATCTATCCCATTACCACCGGTTAAAATGGTAATGTCTGTGCTGTGGGGAAATATGTTATTATATGTAAGGTAGACGTTCCACCGTACCTCACCTGATGTTAAGTGATGATGTAAGATGGAGGTCTTCTACCGATACCAATTCAGATGTGACTTACACCAAGATTATTATTATTATTATATTTAGTATCGGCTCAAGCGTAACTAATTAACCTATGATCAGCAACGGAATAATTTTCGAAGGGCGCCTTATAAAATAAGGGAAATAATACACTGTAATTTACTTATTTTTCCAAAAAATATATACTTTGTAGAACATGGATCTGTTTTTATTTTTGAATAACGTATATACGACTTACGTACATTTTTGCAAATATTTTAGGCTGATTTACCGTGGGATCGGTTGTGAGTCACACGTTTATTTTGTATGCGTTTTGTTCGAAGCATCCGCAACATATTCAATGGTCAATCAAAAATAACCGAGAGTCGAGAGAACCGCGAGTATGCTAGTTATCTTGCTTGGAAAATGTGCGTCCCTGCTCCAGCAAACTTTTTGCCACGCTGGCGACACGTCTGTCGGAGGAGTAGCACGTATATTAATAATTATCGTTTTAAGGAGCATTCTTATAGCGATAAAGTCTCCGACTAAGTCAGAACTTGGCTTGGCACACACTATACATAATGGCAAGGCGTTGCAATGACCTAGATGAATATTTTAGACAATCTACCGAGCTTATGTCAAAAAACAATTTATTGTCTAATAAGCTTGACTGGAAGCTCATTTATTTTTAAAATAAAAGCAAGTTTATTTCCATACTAATATACCAGCGTAGGTATAATAAGGAAAGGTTTAAAATAAAAATATTTTATCACATGTTTTGGTTACAGCACCCTCGAGAAGCTTTATTCCCTGCATGAGTTCTCCGATGACCTTGTATGGTCACAGCCATACAGGCTTTATTATCATTTGATGATTAAATCAAAAGAAAAAAAGAAGGCAGTCCTTGAAATTTGACATGACTCTTGCCTTTACAACCTCAAGTACACCTCAAGGCAATCGAATTTTCGCTTGTAAAGTGAATTCTAAAAAAATGTTTTACATCGACAGGTGCTTCTTTTAGAAGCTGGAGGAGATGAACCGACTCAATCTTCGGTACCAGCGTGGGTGACAGCGTACTGGGGCCGGAACGACACGGACTGGGAATATTACACAGAGAAGCAGGAACGGGCTTGTCTTGATGAAGGAGGGAAATGTTCCTGGACTCGAGCAAAGATGCTTGGTACGTAATTGTGTGTACCGATTTATGACGATCAAGCAAAGATGCTTGGTACGTATATTTGTGTACCGATTCATTGCGATCAAGCAAAGACTGTTCATTCATAGTTATCAAGGCTACGACAGGTTTCGTGCCCATTCAAGTTACAGTCAAAAATAGCACATTATATCTTCCAAATAAAAACACAAACCAAATTGAAAACACAGTTTGTTTTAAAGTCGTTAGTCTGTTTAAATACCAATTGACAATTGTATGCCTCTTTAAGGTATATTGTTAAAACTCACGTGCATTTTATAATAATATTAAAACTCACGTTCATAATTACTTTACACTGTTTTTTACGGGTATAAAATGGTACTTACGCGTAGTCGATATCACGATCGACAATTGTTTCGGCTTCTTCAGGAAGCCTTCATCAGGATCTTGAGTGCGGTGCGTTAGTCGTAACGTCCCGCCTCGCACAGATCTCGTCTCGATCGTGATATCGACTACGCGTACGGGTATAACGTGGTACCCGTAAAAAACAGTGTAATGCATTCTATAAATTTTATAAGGTTTCAAGTGAAAATTTATGCTTAGCCAATATTACGATCGACAATTGTTTCGACTTCATCTGGAAACCTTAAAATGAATTATCAAAATCGGTTCATAAACGACGAAGTTATCTGTGAACACACATAAAAAATATACGTTCGAATTGAGAAACGTTCTTCTTTTATTGGTCTGTTAAAAAGAACTACTCTAAAAAAATTACACATCATGATTAATTTAAGTTGCCACTAGAACTCTCATTTAGCATGGTTAATAAAATACAATAAGAAACAAGATTTGATTAAATTAACTAGACATAATATACCTGTATAATAATACAATCAGATAATTATAAAAGAAAACTGTACCACTTGGAGTTTTAGTAATTGCTGCTAAAGTTCGAAAAAAATAACGACAAAAAAAAATCACCAAAATATTATTATTTCACCCTCATTATTTTTCAGTGACCTTTGCTACTCACGGGATCAATTGTCATTGTGTATGTTCACCGATTTCTCCACCCGCAACTATATCATCGACGTTTGCGTAGCACTTTTCAGTTATTGGAGTGTAACTCAAAAAGCGCTTGACCGATTTTAATGAAATTTAAATGGGACCACACAGGAAGCAACAGCTTTCTAATAAAAAAAGAACGATCAAAATCGGTTTACCCAGTCGAAACTAATGCGGTATCTAACCAACTTCAAAAAAGTAGGGGTTCTCAATTCAATCCGTATGTTGTTTTTAACATACGGATTGAATTGAGAACCCCTCCTTTTTTGAAGTTGGTTAGATAGATGCAATGACAACTGTTACACAATCTCACTCTACCCCCCAAACTAGGACACCCCGTGTTGTGGGTGGTCTAGTCTCTTCCATATATAGACTTATCTATATTGTTTTAGTATTTTTGTCTCTAAAATGGGTTTCCTTTGCTAATTCAGGAGGATGTTCAGTAACTAATGGAATGATGTACATGCGGGGCCATGCGGCTGACTACGACAGCTGGGCAGCCAACGGTGCCACTGGATGGTCCTGGTTTGACATCCTCCCGTACTTCTTGAGGAGCGAAGATAATAAGGAAATCGGAAATGGTGTGTCCGGACAGTATCACACTACGGGCGGTCCACTGCCGGTTCAGAAGGTAAAGAACAGACAGTTTGTTATTATGTCAATTAACACATATAGGAAATTCCGAACTTAATAATGCTTACTATTACATATCGCGGACGTACTATTAAAATGTAACGAATGTCGGGAATACGTATGTTTGACGAAAATGGTATCTAATGCAAAAAACTATTGCACTCCGGGCAATTCTGCCGGCAGAATTGAAAACTTGAACATTCACCTTGTGCATTTTTGAATATTTTAGAATGGTTACGAAATCATTTCGCACAAATTGCTTTATTTATCAGTATAAAAGTACTATCATTCATATGGTAAAATACAATATTCATTTATTACGCTATCGTACACAAGCATGACAATTTATATTACATTATGTCTACTCTCCCTCCGTCTTCGTCGACGACGTCGATGACGTCACGCGTCTTACGAATTTTCGATCAGTGTCACTTGTCCTGACGCGAGTTTAACATTTTTCACCATACAAAAGTGCACAACGCCGTTAAAGAAGTATTCAATTCAAAAGTAACTTTTCGGTATATTTATTATGCATTTGATTTGTTTTGTTGCTCGATTATTGCATCACACTCTTTTATGCACCATTTCAACGATTAAACTGAAGTTGCCGCCGGTTAGTATTAGAAGCTGAACAATGTAAAATTTTAATCCAATACGTAAAACTCTCGTATGGCCGCACTCCTCCAAATTTGCTCAACCAGTATTAATGGTTTTCTTACAACCCACTCTCATACCTACCAAATATATAAAATATTTGGTATTATAAATATTAATACTATTCACCTTCTAACCCACAACAGAACAACTTTTGCTGCGAAAATAAAAAGAACGCTTTATCCTACATTTAACATTCCAATATCAACTCAATTTATTTAAAGGCCCGGGGGGACCGGGAGCTCATCAGATTTTCCAAAACTTATGAGAGCGTTTAATCGATGCGATGCGTGTCCAAAATGATGGCACATATTTGGCTCAACGGCATTGCAATTCAACGTGGCTCATTCTGGGCCCGCTGCCAACTGGTAGCAGGTTAGAGCATTTGAGTTATCAATGGCTGACAATAGCTAGTGGATTGCTCAAATGTTGTTGTAGTAGCTGTAGTATTGTGATTGCTTTAGTATTTTTTAAAATGAAAAAGTATACTTAATCAACTTCAATATTTACGCGCAGAACCTATAAGAATTGTTTCTTGTGTCGTTGGTACTGCATTACCTTCGCAACCGTTCATTTTTTTATTTATTTATTTATTAACATTCACACAAGATCTATTATATATATATTTGAGTAAAGTTCAAGTCCAGAGGTCAACATTTGTTGCGTTTAAATGTGATTACCGTAGACACCATCGCAAAAGTTACATAAATCACGGTTTAGAGCTAGACACGGGAAACTGTCAATATGAGTAATATTGTGAGTTACACACGTATTACATACAATACGAGCATAACTCTAAATCTATTAGTTAATTAATTGGCCTAGTGTAAGGCTTACACAGGATTTGTGTGTGTAAAATTCTATCTCCGACAACTTGTATTGATTTTATCATAAAATTTTGATAGCCATATGTTTATACATACACTGTTGTAAATAGTAAAAGTAAAGTGATGCTAAATACATTTATATACATTTTTTACTCTTTACGACTACTATCTCACTTAATTGTTAGTGACGATGTAGTCGAAAATCTAATTACGCTAGACCTAGAATGTTTACTACCTCTCAAGGACTGCTGCCTGAACACACTATGACTTTGTTTGATGACAGTTTTTCATACTTGAGGGTGATGTCTATCCAGGCCTCGAAAGTATGTTCTCTACCCCCATGCTGGGTTTTTGAAGCTTAAGCTGTTGTTGGGGATTAAACCAACGTCCACCAGTTTAGCAGCCGACGCTCCCACCGCTGAACTCTCATCGCTTCAGAATTTTAAATTTCGCTTTATGCTGTCACTTATACATTTTTACTGGGCTATCGGCCAGATTATCTCAGTTTATCCAATTCTTTAGTTTTTTTATTTAAGTATACAAATCTTCATGTACCTGCTTTGAACAAACAAACGAAGTATTCATAATGTAACCCTTTATATGAGTGTTGTTATTTAGGTGACCCCTAACTTTCCGATGTCAATGTAAAGTCAAAGGATATTAAACCAGTCTTGAAACTGACATAACTTGTATTTACTCGATTTTTGTAGAGCTGGTTTGATAGAAAGAAAGTACTTAGGTACCTACCTAAGTATCCTTTCCGCGACCGACAAATCTGGTCCAAAGTTGTTTTCGATAGAGCTTCGTAATTATTTTAAAACCTGTTATATTTCTGTTTAATACTAATGTATTAGCAGGTCAAATACATATGGGCTCAATAATAACGGTAACTAGCGGTACTTACGCAGTGATTGAACCTTGAAATATTAATTTATGTAGCTGGCATAAAATAAACCCGTCCACGAAAAGCGGATTTTACCAAAGTTACAACTTTAACAAAGAGTTCTTATACTCTTTAAACTTTATTTGATATATGTATTAGGATAGTATCCTTCATGTCCTAATAATATCATCTGCTTTATGGGCGTATATATTGGGGGTGACCAGACCAGTGTTTTTTTTTTTTTTTTTTTTTTTTTTGTATGCATACTAGTTATTCCTCTGACATGGGGTCAGAGTCGTTTTGCAGCGGTCACACCTTGATTAACTCAATTTGCTGTGTTACTGGTCGAGAAACTCAAGGGAGTCTTCCGAATAGAACATGAAACAGTCAAAAAATAAAAGCATTGCAAGCAGTGGGTTAGGCAGGGAGTAAGGAAATATACAGTTTTTTTTTTGTTTTTCCTCTTTTCTTTTCGTTATTGTTTTTTTTTTTTTTGACCAGACCAGTGTTGAAACACAAACGAAAAAAGTCTTTGTATATAAAGGGCTAAATATCATCAAGTCACGAGTGAATATGTATTTTCTAGGCAGGCATGCTCCATCGTCGAAGGTATCATCACTTAGCATCAGGTGATAAATTGGCTTGCCTTATTATCAATTCCACGGTCGTTGTGGTTCAGTCGTCAGTCCATGACTTCTGGTCCCCGGGCCCTTGGTTCGAATCCCGGCAAAGGCAACATTTATGTGATGAGCATGTGTTTGTCCCGGGGCTTGGATGTTTGTTGTGACGTCATTGTATGTGTCCATGCCTCCCGGGCCACAAGAAATCCGTGTGCAAGACTACTCTTGCACACGGATTTCTTGTGTCTCCGGGACCCTACGGTCCCGGAGACACAGAAGTCATGTCACTGACACTGACCACTGCGCTACGGCGACCGTCGATTTTCCAGAGTTCTATTAAGTAAATGACAGCTCGTATTGAGTTAAATCCTTTTCACAGAGCTAAGGTTACTACGATTTTCCTCCCGAGTGACTTTTTCTGGGTTCTCAGCGAATGATTAACTGACATAAATACATACCTATACCATATACTTACCATACACCGTTTTCTTTTAGTTCCGTTACGCGCCGCAGTTCGCCCATGATGTGGTGTCGGCCTCCATTGAACTGGGTTACCCACCTACCAGCGACCTCAATGGCGAGCAGATAACCGGCTTTACTATAGCACAGGCTTTGAATGAGTAAGTGTTTTAAATAGATCATTTGACCCTCTCACTTGATAGTCAGTTATGGTCGGAGGTGTAGTCACGCTAGACCTAGGAGGTTTACTAGGTCTCACTGCCTGAAGACTCTGTGTTTGGTCACAGTTTTTCAAACTTGAGGGTGGTTGTAGCCAAGCAGGTAATGGATAGTAACCTCGCACTATGCTGTGAATTTCATAACGCTGTTACCTTCATCGGAAGCTCAAGATAGATAGAAAACACTTTATTAGTTTCCTTAACTCTAACAAAATTAACCTAATTAGATTTATGATTATAAGCTAAACAAAAAGCGGACTTTTCGCTTAAAGCGATTTGTTCCCACCAACCTTTTGTTTTTTTGTATCGCGTCAGCAGAGATCGACCCAGCGTCCGACAGCTTCACAGCAGACTTTGCCACCGCTAAGCTATCATCGATTCAATTAGTATTGTTCCTGTCAATTATTCATTCAGCTCGATCCGTTTAGTTGATTGAGCTATATACGTGTACCTAATAAGTATGTATCTATAAATCCATATATCATCCATATATCTGTTAGTGACTATTTCATTCATATAAAATTGGTTTATTATATGTCAGCAAAGCGTTAATCATTTGTTGTTGTTTTGGTATAATATACTACTTAACATCTAACTAATCTACTTTTTCAGAGGAGGTTCCCGCTACAGCACCTCTCGTGCTTACATCCGACCAGCGTCTAAACGCGAAAACCTTCACGTGATCCTCAATGCGCAAGGGTCCAGAGTGATAGTGGATCCAGTACAGAAGAAAGTCACTGGCGTCGAATACATCAAGGATGGACAGACAAGAACTGTAGGAGTTAAAAAAGAGGTAAAACATTTGAATACCAACTTTTTTGCTTGCTATAAAATAAATATTAATGATAAGAGAAACAAATTCATTATTTAATTACTAAATTACAATAATTGATCAGAAAAAAAACATGCTAAAATTAATACTTATAAAAATACTGTAAGAACTATATATACAATATAATACTTATAAATCTAAGTTAATGACTTATGGATCTGAAACGTGGTGTCTAACCAATGGTCCTGTACATAGACCATTTATTAAGGAATGGCTTTGGGATGGCTGACTATGAGCCTTCTGAGCAGGCTCAAAGTTGCACAACGAGCTATGGAGAGAGCTATGCTCGGGGTTTTTCTACGCTATCGAATTAGAGATGAAGACATCCGTAGAAGAACAAAAGTCACCAGTACAGCCCAGCGGATTAGCAAGTTGAAGTGGCAATGAGCACGACACATTTCCCGAAGAACTGATGGCCGTTGGGGTCAAAAGGTTTTCGAATGGAGGTTATAGGCTAAAAAGCACAGCATAGGACGGCCACCGACAAGATGGACTGACGACTGACTAAGATCGCAGCAAAAGGCTGAATGCGGGCCGCTTCCAACCGTTCAGTGTGGGTCATGTGTCCGGTGGACTGGTTGAAATGATGACAAATAATAAATCTTAGTCAAAATTAGATACTGCAACTAATATATTCTACCACATTACATAGAGTAAAATGTCAATCAGAATATCAAAAGGAAACAAATGACTAATACATTAATAAATGTCCAACACCCTTATAAAATTGTGGATTATTGTTAGGTCTTGGATTTGATTTCAGTAATGCTGAATATGCTTTACTAACTGCAGTAATGGGATTCAGTGCAACCGGGTAGTTGACGAGGTAGTAGACATGTGTAAAATTCATGTAATACCATAGACAATATATTTATCTATGGTAAAAAATGATCTAAATATGGTCTAAATTATGTATCCATTTTTACTTATTAATTTATGTGCATGAACTGACATAGGAGTTACGAATAATTTTTTTTTTTTGTATACCGACTCCATCATATCATTTAACGAGTACCTTAATCATCATCATTATATACCTTTTCACCTTTCACCTTAAATACATTCGCTCATTCAAATGATACCGGATTCATAGAGTTCATAGAGGATAAGTCAGTATGTATTTATTCACAGGCAATCATCTCTGCAGGCACGTTGAACTCTCCCCAAATCCTGCTACTCTCAGGTATCGGGCCGAAAGAGACCCTCGCGAAGTTCAATATCCCCACAATCAAGAATCTGCCTGGAGTGGGACAGAACCTTCATAATCACGTCGGTGTTACCTTGGAGTTCACGTTGAATAAGGAGCCCAAGACTCCAGTCCTCAACTGGGAGACAGCGATGGAGTATATGTTAAATAGAGAAGGACCACTTTCATCTACTGGAATGTCTCAGGTATGTATTTTAATAAGACTTTATAAAGTACTAGCCCCGCGGTTTTACCGGCGTACATTGGAATGACAGTGGCGCCATCTGTCGAAATTTGGTCGTACCAGCTCAGAAACCTTCTTTGCCTCCTGCACAACAACTTTGATAAATATCATCACATGATCAAATGCATAGTTTACGGTTCTATAAAGGACATACAGACGAACATTCATTTTTATATATAAGACTACGTATGATCACTATGGTACCTATATATAAACTTATTCGTTGTGAATGTATAAAACACGAGAATTAAATAACTCTTGTCATAAGGTTCCGACTATAGTTTGACATCAAGAACCCTACACGAAGGCTCTTCTGTTTCGCAATGTATTCGACGAATATCAACCACAGCTTGACCTTATGGAATTCGACTATCTTGGGAAAGTACACTATCTACTTAATGTATCTAGTCCAAACCACATTTTACGGCAATAACACAATACTATGCGGTTTGTGAGGGTTTACGGTTACATACATTAAGACAGGTTTTATTAAAATGTATGAACTGAGCAACTGGCAAACCAGCGCATGAAAGTTAGTTTGGCTTGTTTGCAATTATCATTAGGTAATTTATATGTTTATACTTCGGTACTCGACCATTCCAAATGGTCTGGTTTAAGGTGGTAGTGGCAATTTTAAATTTTTCGCAATATGCGAAAAGGGTTTTTATGTATGAAACATTCATCAACATCAACATTATTGTTAGAAAGTTTAAAAAAAAATTTTCGCAATATGCGAAAAGGGTTTTTATGTATGAAACATTCATCAACATCAACATTATTGTTAGAAAGTTTAAAAAAAAACATGTATTTTTTATTTAAACGATGTATTTTAGGGAACATACTAACAATTTTATCTAATTATTGAAATATAAAACCAAATAGGTTAAACGTTTATTGATTTGTAAATACACCCCAGATTAAAAATTAAAATAAATATTAATATCTAAAAATAATTATAATGGTGGAAGTAAAAGTTCTTAGAATTTAAAAGGTGTATTCCAAATTGAAAAAAGGAGTGGAGACCTCGGACTGGCAAGCGCAGCATAGGACGGCCACCGACCAGGTGGACAGACGACCTGACTAAGATCGCAGGCAAGGGCTGGATGCGGGCCGCTTCCAACAGGTCCTTGTGGAAATCAATGGGGGAGGCATATGTCCAGCAGTGGACGTCCTATGGCTGAGATGATGATGATGATGATTCCAAATTACCACATTTTATTACGAACTATGTTTATGTGACTTACTATAATGACACTATCGAAGACGTTTGCGGGCAATGATATTTTACGAATTCGAATTAATGTCCACATTTTTTCTACCATAGTGATGTGATGCTCCACGTCGATTATATGTGTGATTTATGGAAATGTATTTTTTTATTTTATTTATTTATTAACATTCACACAAGGTTTTCAGGTAAAATAGTACAGGCTCTGCCCAAACTAGGCAGAGCCTGTACTATGGTAACCTGATAACTGATATATATACTTATATACATATACACACCCAGACACAGGTCAAACAGACATGTTTATGCACACAAATGTTTGACCAGTCCGGAAATCGAACCCGGGACCAGCGGCTCAGAAGGCAGCGCTACCAACTGCGTCAACCGGCCAGTCAAAATGTAACATCGCGTAATAGCTCCATGGTTCATTTAACCATAAACCAACATTTACAGTTTAGCCTCTTTACATTGTCAGGCCTTTCGTTCAATAATTTTCTCACGAAATAATCAATGTACTGCGTATAGGAGGCAAGTTTTTTAAGCTTGTAATATAGTTATTTATGTTTGTACAACTAAATCTTAAATAACCATGAATCATACGAATGACAGGTGTATTCGCATATCTTGCATTGTTGTTTTCAGTTGACAGGAATAGTGAACTCCCGGTACGCTGATGCTGGTGGCAAAGACCCGGACGTGCAGTTCTTCTTTAGTGGCTATTACGCCTCGTGCGGAGATGGAACCAGTCCTGATAATGACAGGCTACAAGAGATCAAGGAGAGGCGTGAAGTATCGTAAGTACCATCATAAATTAACCTTAAAATAAAATAAACAACAATAATATAATTTATCCTAAAATATCTAAATCTATAAATATCTATAAAAAATGCCTTCTGCATTTTAATCTAACAATCTGGTTCTAGTGGGCAATCTCCAAAATACTGACGCCACGTATAATTGCAAAGCTTACTGCTTGAGCAAGATAAAGGCCAGCATTTTGGTGTTGCTTCGCCTTTTTTATTTTTATATGAAACTAGCTGCGCCCCGCGGTTTCACCCGCGTGCACTACGTTTTTCCCGCTGACTCAGTTATCCCACGGGAACCATACTTCTTCCAGGACAAAAAGTAGCCTATGTCCTTCTCCAAAGTCCCATGTATCTTTATACCAAATTTTATCTAAATCGGTCAAGCCGTTTTCATGTTATGTCGTGACAACGGAAAACGGGTTTCATTTTTATATATATAGATAGGTGGCAAACAAGCAAACATTAAAGAATATATTTATTGCATACTGTGTACATAAGATACTGTGTACATAAGATGGTCAAGGTTACAATGTAAGTTGTGTAAGCAAACAAAAAGTTGTTAATAACATCAAATGCTATTTTTTTAGGATATCAGTAATCTCGCTTCATCCGCGTAGTCGAGGATTCGTGACCATCAGATCTGTGGATCCGAAACAGGCGCCCATCTTCGAACCGAACTACTTCCTCGAAGACCACGAGTTGAACGTGCTTGTTGATGCAGCTAGGATTGCTTATAAACTGGCGAACACAACAGTAAGTACCTATGTATATGTACCTAATCAAATTCACCCCAGCCGCCAAGAAAATTAATAAAAGACTTCGAGCTAATATTGCCGTTCCTGTACGTTAATTACACGAAGACAAAACAAGGAGTAATCAAACTGTTACCTATTTTATTTTGAGCTAGGGAAAAATAATATTAAACTCAGTTATCAGGCACATTAGCGGTAATCGATAAATCGAATGAAGCTTCTATAAAATCGTCTCCACTGCTACTCACATATTTAGGAAAAGAAAAAAAAAGATAAAGTGTCAAGACAAGAGTAACCCTGCTGATCTCTTTTAGAGTAAACGCTTATTTTAATTCGCCTGCATTGATTTTCTCATTTTATCAAGAAATAAAATCCATTATATCAAGAAATTTCTACGGATAAGTAGTGAAAGTCGGTTTATAAGGCCACATGACACATGACGTATTAGAAGATATAATTCAAATTACAGATAATGCGCGAAAAATACGGAATGACACCAACACCAGGCTACGGAAGCGAATGTGAAGGCGGCGGTGCAGACCCCACAGATGAATTCTTTAAATGCCTTGCAAAGTACCATACTGCACCGGAGAACCACCAAGTCGGAACTTGCAAAATGGGACCAAGTACCGACCCTATGGCTGTGGTGGATATGCAACTAAGAGTACATGGGATACAAGGTAAGACAGGATCAATTTATTTTAATAAGAATAAGTGTAAAAGGGCCAGATCAAGAGTATTCTCAACCGACACTTTTGAATGAAAGGTCTGATGAGCGTGGATGAAGCGAAGGAAGTGCGTCGGGATGGAAGCCATTGGATGTGGTCTCTACCCTATCCTTACGGGTGTGAATTTATGTATGTATTTATTAAACGGCAGCCAATCTATAATTCAATTATTGCTCTTTACCTGGATCCCGTGAATATTCGCAGTACACATAAAGAAGGTATCGAGAAGGTAAAGTATATCGACGTTTTGCCACTACTTATTGTGTAGCCTACTAATTTTGTATCGCAATAATAATATCGGACGGTCGTCGTGGCTCAGTGATCAGCGACACTGACTTTGGAACCGCGACCCCGGGTTCGAATCCCGGCCGGGGCAAACATTTCTGTGATGAGCAAAGATGTATGTTTTCGGGTCGTGGATGTTTGTGTATTGTCATTGTGTGTGTCTATGCCTCCCGCGATACAGGGTATCCTAGTGCGGGGGTATGAGTGTTTTAAAAAAAAAAAAAGAAATCTAGAAACATTCATCTTTTCTGTGAAACGTTTGACTATATCTGATGCCAAAACAAATATTTTATTACTATATATAGGTACCATGTAGGTAAGTATCAATCCGTTGCAGGTTGCGAAAAAAGAAATATGTAATGTAAATTAGACATTTTTTTTAAATCATACCAAGCTTATATATACTTACGGGACTTATTTTGATTTCAGGTCTCAGGATTGCAGATGCTTCCATCATGCCGACCGTTGTTTCTGGTAAGTCTCATAATTTCCTTTCCAGAAGAGACATGTATGCCAAATGTCAAAACAACTAAGTCTGCCCAAGATATTTAGCGGTGACACCCTTACAAAGCAACATGATAAGATCCTCAGTGAAATTCTCCCCAGAAGGAAAATGACTTTGAACTTGCTGTTTTTTTATCCTTGATGTTATAATGCTTGCAATTGTTACCTAAATTTCCATACCTCCTATTTCGTGTAAAATCAAGTTTCGTAACTATATCCTTAGAATTGCTATGCCCTATTTATTGTATATTGTAAAATCCACTCATATAGGTACATATTTATTTCAAACAACCTGCAATCAAAACCACTAGAGCTGTGGCCGAATTAGGAATCACTGCCGCAGGAGTATTGCAGTATCAAACAATTGAACTCCTTACCTACTGACTGTCATTTATCTTGTACGAATGTAACACAGAGAAATGTTAGTTTGTGGGGACGGCACGTGCGCTTTTCCATTGTTTGCACCTTTGCAATATGATGACTTTGACGTAAGTTGTTCCTATTTCAGGCACTTGAGTTTTCAAGAGATGGTAACGGTAACGGGAATAGATTTGTACCTTGATATATCTTAAAGTGAAGGCGACCGTTAGGGTTACTGTTTTGTTAATTTTTATAATACTTGGCCCATTACTTAAGGTAATGCTTGATGTCAATATACTGATATGTTATAGGCAACACAGCAGCACCTACCATTATGATAGCAGAACGAGCCGCAGAATTCATCACAACACGGCATCAGTTGTCTAAGAACAGACCTGCAACAGAGAACCGGTTCGGGGGCCAAGAAACAAATACCGCAGCAGGTACAGGTGGGGCCGGCGCTTATGGTGGACAACCTGATAGTGGTCACAGGTGAGTTCTAATCCATGATTTAGTCATAAGATATTTTAGTATGTACGTGTCAGGCCCGACGCAATGCTTATCCCAAACAAAATGCAATCGCTGTAATCGTTTCATGCTTTACACATTTGCTGGCGTGTTACCAGCGCGTATCGTAGTCACGAATGAATTGCAGAAAGCTAGAACGTGTGACCGCCCCGCCAACTATCTAATTGAGATGGCCATCTTCAAACCGTCCGATCTCAGAATGAATGTTTTTTTAGAACAGTGGACGCATTTTCAAGCTCTACTAAGTAACTTCGTTTTTGACGAAAGTATTTTAGGGAATCTAAGTGAAAAGAAGGACTGGCTCAAGGATTCGTTTTAGGAAAACATAAATACGTTACTTATCGGCTGCAAGCCGCAGCGTGGCTTCGAATGTGCGCAAATATGAGGTTTGTACCATCGTTTAACTCACGTGGGCTGCAATAGCCCTCGTGAAATTTTAGTTATTCCCTAATTATAAGGTCTAATTAAGGAAGATTATTTATTAGATACCTACCTAAATAGATACGTAGGTATCTAATTTCATACAAATGCGTTCAGCCGTTTTAGTGCTAATTCATAACAAATAATTCTAGCACATGGATACATAAGCTTTCGTATTTATAGTATTAGGGTGGTATATTCAACTTACTTAACATTACTCATACCTTCTTTAAAACAAATTATTCAATTTGTTTTGTTTATTTAAAGATCTTGAACTATAAATTGGTGCCGTTATACAATATTTAGGCTACTGTTCACCAACATTTAAAAAGTCCGATTATCAATTTAACCGTCTCGGTCAAACAGTTTTTACCATACAGTTAACCGACGGTTAATTGGTAATCGGACGTTTAAATTTTGGTGAACAGTAGCCTAACATTTTAACCAACATTTGAAGTATTTTGCAAAAGGAATAGTTAAACACACTTTGTAACCAATAGAGCGTTGAGCAGATTAATAAACTATTTTATCACTCCTTTTTACGAGCCTCTGGTACAGTGAATAGGCGTCAAGAAATGAGGCGACTGCAGCTGCTTCTACGGTACTTAACCAAGCGCGGGCCCATCATTATGTTTTATGAACACGTCGGACCAGCCCACAACCCTGATTGAAGCCGATGTGTTTTATATAACCGACTTCGCTTTGTACTCTATAAATATAACTACAATTGAGTGCATATCAAGAAAGATAATGAATTCTTGGTCTCTTAAATATAGGGATTGGTTGTGAAGATATACCTTTCTCGTTGTACCTACCTTCAAGTTTTTACAGTACCTATTTATCAAAATCAGTACAGTAGATGTAGTTTAGATGTGTAAAGAAACAATCCCCACAGACGTCCACAATCTATTTTGAAAGCTAGATCCGCGTCTGTACCTACATAACAGATTCTTCAATTTCTGTTCCGATTGTTCAATTCTTGACTGGCCGGTTGGCGCAGTTGGTAGCACTCTGCCTTCTGAGCCGCTGGTCCCGGGTTCGACTCCCGGACAGGTCAAACATTTGTGTGTATGAACATGTTTGTTTGACCTGTGTCTGGGTGTGTATATGTATATAAGTATATATATATATATATATATATATATGTATATATATATCAGTCATCAAGTTGCCATAGTACAGGCTCTGCCTACCTGGGACCTGAAGACCTTGTGTGAATGTTGCCCATATTATTTATATATTATAATTTTCGGTTTAAAGATATTTATTTCTCAACAAGAAATTACATTTCACTTATGTGAGAAACTTATGCTAAGTAGGTATTTATGCTTCGACATAGTACATTACAATACGTAGAGTATTAAGTACCTTAATTATTTTTTCTTATTACAAACCACTTCTTAATAATTATTGTACTCCACAGATGGAATCAAGGCGGGTACGGCGGTCACAACTGGAAAGATAGCAACAAAAACAACACCTGGGATCGCAACTGGAAGCCATTCGATAAGAACTGGCAAAACTGGCATCCTTGGGACAAATCTAATTGGCAAGAAAACTCCGTGCCAGCACGAACACAGAACTACCAGGCGTGGCATAAGAACGATTTACCTAACTGGCAAAGAAGCAATGAAACGCAGCAACAGAATAATGATACAAATGTGAAAAACTCTCCACAAGCCGGCTGGCAAAATAACGCCAATTGGCAGAAAAATTACGCAACTACGCAGTCCAGCAATGCCAAATGGCAAACTAAGAATGTGCCAAAAACAGTAGTTTCGTAAGAATTAGTTTACATAAAATTAAATTGTATTTAACTGATAATTTGTTTTTTTTCCTTTTGTTCCTTTTGTCAGCATACGTTCAGCCTAATTTAAAAAAAAAAAAAGAAAAATCTAGCGCATTCTGCGATTGATCTACATAAATCAAAGAATATGTGACGTGTTTAAAAAAATGTGTATTATCATATTCTTATTTTGATACGGGTAACATCTAAGTACATATTTCCTAAGTCGTCAAAAATGACGACTGACTGCTCAGCAAATGCTTAAGCCTAAGAAGAAAATCTTAAGTATATAAATTTCAATTTACTCAAAGTTCAACTTATTGCGTAAGATAAGTTAGAGCAAAGTCAACGTACGTTCTACAGATTTCACCCTTATGTATACACGGTGACTGGTTGAACACTTTACATATAGATATCAGCGCTCAGACCTCGATTCTCGTTTAAATTATGTAAAAAAATAGGTGCCTAATTTATCTTTAATTATCTACTAAAAACAAAAAGCGTGGTCACTTGTGCGCGTGTATTACTTAAAAGAATTTGTAGGTAGCGACAATGTCAAGGTCGACGGTCACGGTATCGTTTGAACGCGAGGCGGCGACGCCGGCGCGGGCGCTCCATCCTCCCGCACTCGCGTCATTTCACTTAGTCTCGCGCCGCCTCGTCGGTCATTTCGCAAGTCATTTTACTCCGCGTCTCACAAATGATGAATGTTGGGAGATGGTTCGTGCATACGCTCGTGCAAGTGACAGTGTGGTGCATTTAACTTGTATCGCGAAACTTTTCCATTCGAAAATCGCTCGGTTCATTACGTTATGCTGAGGGTCAAACAAACGTTGGCGGGACTTTGGCCAATTTACCGTGTCCACAATTTCCGTGTCTTAACACATTAATTTAATGAAGGCTTTCTTTATAATTCATTGGGCCTTTTTTACGTTCATGTGACCATTAATCATCATGTTCGTGTGTATATAAAGTGTTCAACCAGTCTGTCTGTATATTCCGATTATGCATGAGATAAATAGAAAAGGGAAAAGGTAGGGCAAAAAGGTAGGGTATCCGGAAAATAAATCAAACAGGTTTTATATAAGAAATTATTTATGGAACATTAAATTACACTTAACAAACAATATTACTTTTTCTTTCCGTTCTTTTTGCCTTTTGACGATTTCTGTTCCGGTTCCGGTTCAGATCTGAAATAAAATAATTTCCTAGTTTAAATTATGAGCTGTAAAAGCGTTTTCTAATTTTCCAAATCGATTCATAAATGGCAACTCTGAGGTAGCATTGAGAACCTCCCGTTGTATGCAGCCAGTCAAAAAAAGAATTAACCATCTCTGCATCGTATATTCGCACATATTACCCAGAAATAGGATGTTTGGTTGATTTTATTACGAATACTTTATATTGCATATAGTTACACGATTTTATTTAGAATATATATAGATGGCTCAAAAAGGCCAGCAGGAACCGGATCAGGTGCATTCTCAGAGGAACTAAACATACATATAGCAACTGGGTCTGGTTATGTATAACAATATTCCAAGCAGAATGTGTGGGCATCATATAGGCCCTAGCAGCGGTAAAAGGTAAAATAAAAGGGTTAGATAACATACAAGAAAAAAAGCATAATACTTACTCGTCACTCGCTTCGGGGCTTTCAGGGATGGTGACGTGAGCTTTGGAGGTATTGTTGGTATTTTCGGCCAGTTCACTAGAATCATTCAGAACTGACTGTACCTGGAAAGAAAAATTGAAATATAATACTAGCAGACCCGGCAAACGTTGTTCTGCCATATAAAATATTGCAATGGCATAGTGACACGACACTTAAATTACTTCATTGTCAATACATAAGTAATAAAGTACTTGCCTGGCTGGCTACCACCAACAAGTTTGAAAGAATCACACCACACACACACAGTGTGTTAATTCACCAGTCAGCCATATATAGTAAACATTTCGGTTTCGTGGTTACACGTTCTACCACATCATCCTGACCATCAAGTGGACAGTGGTTAAACGGTAGATCTAGAAAAAAACTATACTCACAAAGTCCTTCTCGTAAATAATTGTGTGTAGGGATTCATCGGAGTCATCAAACGCCTTGTAACTTCCGGTGCTGCTGCGATGCGAGCCAGTAGATGTGCGCGTCGCCTTAGTAGCCTTGGCTGCTTTGTTCGCCTTCTTACCTGTATATGGAAAATAAAATGATTGATCATGCATCTAAAATGGCAGCCAGCAATAAAAAAATCATTTATTTTCTCAGAGTACATGTTTAATAGTGGCACTAACTATTAATCCAGGCCCACGGGCCGGTGTTTTAATAATTAGGTACTTCTCGTTTAATAAATAAGTACATTAAGAAGTTTAAATCATATAGAATTAAGTATTGAACTGAACTAAATTAAAATATAATAATCAGTCAATGACGTTTATGCGTCACCAAGGTTCGGGGTGAAAATCAGCACTGTAGGTTCCCCCCTACAGCAATATGCTGACCAAGACCATTTTAGGTATAGCTGTACATGACAGCATTCTTTGTTTCTATGTTTTTATCTGTTATTTTTTTCACTTATCTGGTATTTATTTCGAATTGTGTGAATTTTGTACTATATGAATTATTTTTTGTATTTGTTTGCTGTTATGTTATTGTTTACCTAAATAAATGATTATTCTCTTCTTCTTCTGATATATCAGTATCATCTAAGCCATGGGACATCTACAGCCTTATATAGTTCTCCCACATTGATTACCACAAGGATCTTATGGAAGCAGCCCGCATCCAGGCCCTACCTGTGATCTTGGTCAGGTTGTCTGTCCAACCATAAGATATGTAATCTATATATGTTTTAATGTTGGTGTTACATAAATGTTCATCTATCTATCTATGTATCTGATATCAAGTATACAAAGTTAAATCTATCACAACACAATCTGTTCTAAAATCTGACCTATGGAGCGGATATATAATTCATTATTTTACAAAAAAAAAACACTTTCCATTAACCATTTTATTATACATTAAATACAAATTATAAATCTTACCAGCTGGTTTCTTCCCCTTTTTGTCTCCCTGACTCGAGCCCTCGCTGCTCGAACCAGATTGCTTCCCTCGGACAGATCGCCGCACGGTCACATTCGAACAGTCCAAATCAGACGGTGGCGATTGCCAAGTCGACGATTTTCGGCCGTTATTTTCAATATTAGGGCTATCTTTATCTTTCGATTGCATTGCTTTGGCTTGTGTTCTTTGTGCTGGAAATATAAGATTATTAGTTATTATTAGAGACAAGTTGAAAGAAAAATTTATTTCGTATTGCAACATTGCAAAAAATAGTAAACTCTACCTCTTCGAATTCATCTCGCTCAAAATAAAAGATAAAGGAATATGTACCTCTATCTAAATCCACCAATGATCGTTGCGAGCGACTTCTCTTCACGCCTTTATCGATCTCTTCTTGGGTCTTTTTGTCCTTTGCACGCGGTTCCTCGTTGCCTTTCTCACTTTCTACTGGTTTGTCTTTACCGGTTCGTTTCTTTCTACCTTTGGAAGATTTGCTTGAATCCGAACCGCTTGTCTGCCTGTTTATCGATAGTTTTTTCTTATTTCCTGGACATAATATAAACAAAAACTGAGATTGGTGAGTATAACTAAGTTAATGCAGTAGCACTCTGTGTGAGTTCGCCCGGAGAAGTACTGCCACTATATGTATTTCTACTGGCAGGCAGTAGTGTTCTCATTAGTGTGTTCCAGTTTGAAGGGTATGGTTTCCGGTGAAAT
The DNA here is from genome assembly GCA_934044485.1 of Apeira syringaria. NCBI lineage: Eukaryota > Metazoa > Arthropoda > Insecta > Lepidoptera > Geometridae > Apeira > Apeira syringaria. Next base: position 8,668,791 of record OW203658.1, on the reverse strand, counting down.
TACAGGCACAATGAGACTTACCAACTTTATGTCTCAGGGTAGCGGGCGCAGTACAGATTTTTTTACTGATTATAAGCTTACGATTGACCACTGTCTCACCTGATGTTAAGTGACGACGCGGTCTAAAGTGTTGCACGTAAACTTTGAAGGAACCTATTCACTCGCGACTTGTAAGTCTATAAGCAGAGGTTACCACTTAACATTCTGTGGGCCTTTTGCTTGTTCCGTCATCTTATCCAATAAAAAATAAAAAAGTTCACGTCGTAAGTATAAATCGATAAGGAATTTAGTATTAGTTATATACTGTGGTAAATTGTTCTTAATGCTTTAGTTGTAAAGTCTAAAAATTCTATAAATGATAAAGGAACTTATTGAAATAGTATTTCTACATTATATGTTTATCCTTGGAAGCGTAAAGCGTCGATAGCGTCTTAAACTATGTTATTTAGTTGTTATTTTTTCTATACCCATCTGGGACTTATTTCGAAAATAATTCAATGTGAATTATTTTTTGCATTTCTTTGCTTTTATGTTATTGTTAGTCTAAATAAATGATTATCCTCTTCTTTTTCTGATATATCATTATCATCTAACGGGACGTCCACCGCTGGACATAGTTCGCCCACATTAATTTCCCAAGAACCTTATGGAAGCAGCCCGCATCCAGGCCTGTGATCTTGGTCAGGTTTAGTGTTTGAACATTAATTGTTTTATTGAAGTTAATAAGTCCATCTCCGATGCCTAATTTGAATAAATGATTTTGAATTAGAATTTTTTAGACATGTATCACATTCAAATGACTTCATTCGACCGGTGTTGTAAAACAGTAGTATGCACTTTAGGAGTAAAAAACTTAAAGCAATCCATTTGACACAAAATATGAACATAATATACCTATACTACTCACTTACCTTTTGTGATTTTAGCCTTTTTGACCGGAGATACGTCATCGCTGGAATCACACGGCATGTCGGTAGGATTGGCTGTGGAACCGGTATCCGATCCTGAAGAATTTCGTACCGATTTCGGACTATTTGGCCCAGGTTGAGGTTCTTCATCAACTAGAGATAAAAGTTTGCAATCGATTTTTTTTAAACTTTAAAGCTTGCGCTTCATAAAAGGAGGTTATTTTTTTTTAATTTTTAACTATGGAAGGTTTAAATATTGTCGTTTATTGGATTGTTTTCATGACTTAGTTACAAACCTTCAGATATTTGTGAAATAACTTCAGCAGGTGATGTTTCGTCTATTTCCACTTCCTCTTCAACGGTTTCATTGATGACAACGTGCGTGCTTCGAGCAATTGGTTGAGCTGAAAGTATAATGAATTGACAATGATTATTAAACAAAATGATTAAAAAATAAGCACCCGTGACTATATTATATATATATATATATATATATATATATATATATATATATATATATATATATATTGTAACGGGCCGCCCCGTCTTCGCATGGGTATACAATTTCAATTTTAAAATTATAAGGATCCCTATTTTTTTTGAAAATATAATATAGCCTATGTCCCCCGGAGATAGCGTAGCTTGCCAAAAGTGAAATAATTTTTCAAATCGGTTCAGTAGTTTCGGACCCTATTCAATGTAAACAAACAAACAATCAAATCCTTCCTCATTATAATATTAGTATAGATAGGCTACAATAGCTTATGCAACCTATTAACTAAGTAAAGCTACATGCTATTTAACTTACATGTGAAGAAGCAATAAAATATTGTTACCATTTTTTTGGAATAGAGTATTGATTGTTAAAAGCAACGTTGTTTTCGTTTTGATAAACTGGATAGTATATCAACTTTTTTTTCATCACACTCATACCCCTGCACTAGAATTCCCTGTCACGCGAGGCATGGACACACACAATCAACTCACACAAACTTACAAGACCTGGGACAAACATCTACAGTCATCCCACGAATGTTTGCCCCTGCCGGGATTCGAACCTAGGGCCCTGGAGACAGAAGTCATGTCTCTGACCACTCAGACACGGCGACCGTCTCGGCGAATTGCTTTCAAGCTTCGGAAGGTACGCCAAGATGTCGGCTCTGGCCCTTGTTAAGGCTTCAAAACCGTTTATCTCAACACATACTGGCCAGCGTGGTACCAATATTATTGTAGATTCGCCTACAATCCCACCAGGAGGGCATACGATGCAGCAGTATACAAACAGTATCACACAAGAACAAAGAATAATAACCAAAATACTTACGTAATGAGTTGGTAGCTCTTCCCGTAGGGGCCAGTGAGTCCTCTTGCATCGTTCCTTCCGTGATACCTACGAACAAATAAATCAAGTAATGGAAGATCTGAATAGTAAAATAGTTGCCAATTATTGAAACACTAAGCGGCCCCCTCCGGCTTCGCACGGGCAGCGTCTGTTACACTATGAATATTGCTGACCTGGGAGCAAACCCCAACCAAATTCGCAAAGCGATGTTAGCAATGTAATTTGTTACCGGTTTCCAAAATCACACATCTTCTATTTCGGATCATCACAGTGCTCTTTTGCTCCCAAAGCCAGCTGCCAGTTGGGTTTCAAGTACAAGTGAAGTGCAGGAATTATTTTGTTTTGTGTAATTTTCATATATAAAATAATTTAATGCTTGTGTGCGTGTGAAAAGTTGTTCTTTTTAAAACGGGCCACCGGCACCAAAACCGGCTCAATAGGGCCACATAACAGTTCGTAAGAAACGTTTTCGTTCGGCCGTTTTTTCTCCGACCTACTTTGCAAATCCGACCACGACGAAAAATTATTTTCATAATATAAACAGTTAATATAGCCTATGACATTCACAAACAACCTGGCTCTTTATTGGTAAAAGAGGTTTCAAAATCGGTTCAGTAGATCCAGAGAATACAACCTCCCAAACTCTACCTCTTCATAATATTAGAAATGATAAGAGATTTGAAAATTATACCTGTATGAGACATTTTGGTCAGGCTTGCTCTTTCAGTCGCTTCTAAAGCGCCCAAGTATCTTGTCAAGTTGCGGCATGACTGTTTGTCCGGTAATTTCTGGAAATGATTAATGGTTTATATTTATGAGCTTACATTGTGTAATAAATGCACTGAAAAGTTTTGGGCTTTATAGGAAACGGAGAATGAAAACATAATGGCAAAAACATTATAGAATTCTACCACAATACAATTACCTACAATGCAATCGAGACTCAATTGTTATTTTAGCGATATACCAAGCTTTATTACGATAACATTTGAATCGCTATTGCATTGTTTATGGATTGCTTGTGTTAATAAATAAGGGAATTGGCACCCCGACTGCCAGGTATATACGAAGAAACATTTTATATTGAATAATTGAAAGATATAATCGATACACGTTTGTTTTTTTTGCAAACGCGTCAAACGAAGTCGGAGAAGACTCGTGCTCATTACGCCCTCGGCTGCGGATCCCACTGCATCCGGAGCGTCGTGCGTACCGAGCTCGGTCGCTCACTCGTACCCTAGCCCAGTGTGTACTCACTTGGCACAGGTCCCTCAGCGTGTGCGCGAGCGCAGCGGCGAGCGCGGCGTCACGAGGCGGCGCCAGCAGCGCCAGCGCACGGCACGCCAGCCCCGTCTCTGGCGCCGCCACCCGCCGCGCGATGTGCCCACACAGCACCGTCGCCATCCCGCCTTGGCTGTCCACCGTCTGGAACAGTTACAGCTTTCTTCCCTGCGCACTCGGATTTTAACTGACGGGTTTATTAAGTTTTACTAGCTTCGCCCATAATGGAATCTTTTGAGGAGTAACTATATACTGAAAGTGCTTCTTTGAACGTGATTTTCGTTCCTTCGATTCGCCGTATTCGTTTGAAACTTTGTAGCCTTATCAAGAATCGGTGGAAATGTAAATAGTTTGTCCTCGCCGAGATCTCTGTGATTAGCTATTTTTTACTTCGGGTACCTCCAGGGTGGGTTTTAGTTCTTTCGACTATTATAATTATTTTTTATAATATGAAAACACTCGGTCTTCGTCGACTCCGTCGGGGGAGAGCGCTGCGGAGCCCGATTCAACGCTATCGCGATCAAAGCCCGCGAAGGTCGAACTGGATTCAGACCGAGACCTTCGCGGCGGAGACGGCGAGAGCTGCAATTCCAAACGAATTTTAAGCCGAGTGTACTTGAGCGTAGCTCGAGGCGATCACTACGTGGTCGACGATACCCTCGTTGCGGGCTGATGTTAGCACATGTAGTGTTTTACTCGAACGACAGTGTATAAAATTTCTGTTTGATGGTCCAAAATTTCGGAGCCTATTCAACACAAACAAACTGTCCTCTTTATTATAAGTGTAGATGTATAGATGATGAAATCCGATTATGAAGGTATAAATAATATGACAAGTTGTGATCAAGATAGTCGATGACTAACTGTATTTGGTAATGATGAGTTAACCTTAGAAGCAATTTAAGAATTAAGTATTAAATTCAAGTCTTACCTCATGGCTGACTCTTGTGAGGGAGACGATGAACCGTACTACATCTTCTTGATCAATCTCCGCCAATGGCGAGCTGGACGGAGCGTTCGCAAGCGTTATGAGGGTAGGTATCGTTGCTTTCTACAATAACAAAATAGTTTATAACGATGTGACCTTCACCGGAAGCTCAGTTCAAGCTGTTACCTTCAACTACTACAGAATTGCTTGCTTCAACATATGAGAACGTATAAATACTTGCCTATTTATTTTAAAAGAAACTAAATTACCATAAGGATATTATTTTGATTCAGTATATATATATATATATATACTGAATCAAAATAATATATATATATATATATATATATATATATATATATATATATATATATATATATATATATATATATATATATATATATAACTACTATTTATTTTACATATATATATATATATATATATATATATATATATATATATATATATATATATATATATATATATATATATGTAAAATAAATATATATCTGACTACCTGAATCTGATCTTGTGCTCCATCGACGGTAATGGGGAATGTTTGAAAGAATATGCCAATTATTTGACGCAGCATGTCTTCATCCACTGAAACAAAAAAAAACAACTATAGGTGCATACACAATATATACTCTATCCATACATTTATAAGATATTCTGAACTGTATTTACAGATTTTGGAAAAACATTACAGTCTGCAAGAAAATGGTCATATCACACAAACATTTTATTTTTATCCCAATCTATCCAGTTTCTTATAAGGATCAAAAGTCTCTACTGGATCGACTGAGGTTTGAGTACTAGAAATGTCAGAAATCGCGAAAAACTTATGGTATATAATATAATAATAGCAAGCAACTTGCGCTAAAGTACGATATAGTAATATATACAAAAAACATATTATTTGATAACTTTTTTTTTATAAAAACTAAAAGAAGTGTCTCGGGCTCGCAGCAATTGGAAGGCTGTGGTCTCTGCCTACCCCTACGGAAAAGAGGCGTGAATATAATGAATGCATGTATGTAACTAAGGTAGTTTCCTTTTTGTATAGCTTAAAAGAAATTATAAGCCCGGAATCATTAATTCTCATGTCGAAAATACCTATTTAAATAGATACATACTCGAACTGAGGGTGAAACACAATGACACGTTGACATAAACCCTGATGTAATTGAAAGTATTTTGGAAGCAACCTATTAATATTTCCCATGTTTTCATATAAAAACACTTCAAACAAGAGTTGATGTAAGTCTGAGTTTAGTTTTATTCTAGTTTCATTGGCTTCTTTTTCTTCATGTCCATGGGATAAAGTCAACAAAAAAAGAAGACAATCAGCTAGATGGGGTCACCACCACATGTTTTCCTCTTCCACTTTGTCATATAACTAGTTATCTATTATAGCAATGCTCACTTTGCATACACATATTTGTTCACTCATGCCATCCATAACTTCCTAAACCCCCTTCTACCTCTACCTCTATATCCATCCAAATATGTACATGCTAAACACTCTTTTAGTTGTTTGTTTATCATCCCACTTCATGACATACCCATTCTAAGCCAATCTGTTGCTTTTCATCGTCTCATTCACTGGTGCCACTTTCAAGCATCTTCTGATACACTTGTACGTCACTTAGTCCATTCTAGTCGCCCAACATATCTTAACTCAGATCTTAGCCACATGCACTTTTCAATCTACCTCTTTTGCTGCCCCAATGATTATGATCCATACATCATGACAGTTCTCACCATGGTATTGTAAACTTCGCCCGGAGTAACATTATCTATTAAATTTAATCGAATGATAATTTTATATTGAAACATCTATAATTATTGATATGCATGTATATATCATATATTTTAAGAGAGTTTATCAATGTGATGTTTTAGAGGTGGGGAAGTCATGCAAGAGCCCTTTGGTCTGCCTCTGTTGTTGTTCACAAACAAAGTTCCCGGCAGGGACAAACGTTAACGTGACGAGCGTGGATGTATGTCTCGGGACACAGGGAATCCTATAGTGCAGGGGTATGAGGTATGACTAAACAAAATATAAACTAGCACACGAAAAGGCACTTATAATCAAAGATAGGTACCTGTTGCGGGATTAAACCATAGCAATAATAGCCTGCTCAATATAGTCGGGGATTCCAAGTGACCCAGATACAGCAGTCTGCAAAAACCCTCAGCTATGATCTCTCGATAAGGTGCGCACTGTAACAGAAACATGAGGACATTATTGCATAGTAATTACTGCAAACAAGCAATATCCAGTAGCATTAATAGATACGATGGTATACAGTCTGATTAACTTCCAATATAACAAAATAAAATTGGCGTGTCTCTTGTATTACATTTTTTTCGGTCCTTCAATTTTCTAAAACGGTAGGACAAATTACTACAGCATATTCAGGTGCATATAGAGATATGCATTCAGCATATAGAGGTAAAGAAAGGTCAAAGAAGGTATGGATGGACTGTGTGAAGAATGATATGTTTATGAAAGGTGTGAGCACAGAGATGATTAATGTTAATAACAGAAGAAAATGGAAGAGAAAAGAAGAAGACAAAACTTGATACTTACGGATATCTTCATAAACTAAGATCATCAAATTTTACTTTCTTATTTTTTGGACACAATCACTTTGAGTAAATACTGTTTATACAATACACATATATGTTGTTTTGTCGAGTATATGTATGTTGGTTCGGACTTTATCATAATCATGAATCCAAAAGAATTTTAAAACAAATTGCTTATACATATATTACTTACATCTGAATCCATAATCTGCAAAAGAATGTCAATGATCGTGTTGTGGTTTTGTGACGACGACGTCAGAGATAACGCTGACTGAGACAAAGTACCTGAAAATTACACACAAAATGACAGTAAAATGAACTTCTGGCGGGAAAGTATCATACAGAACATTTACATTTGGGTTTACTTTCCAGAATGATAGGTGGCAAACAAGCAGACGGGCCACCTCATGGTAAGCGATCATCGTCGCCTATGGATATCTGTAATACTGGGGGCATTACGATATGTTGCTATTTTTTTTAAGACTCTTATAACTCTCCTTTTGAAGAATCCCATGTAGCTACTCGGAAACACCGAGGGAGGAAACTCGTTCCACATTTTGCAGGTGTGTGGCAGAAACGATCTATGGAACCGCACAGTATGTGACTCTCATTACTCCATAATTTGTGGATGAGTTTTCAAACGGTGGTGGCTGGTGGTGCGGTGGTAAAACCGTGATGCCGGAATAAGGTTGAAGAAGGAAGAACTTATCGAATTTAGTTTAGTTGAACAAGAGAATCACTACTAATGACTATGACTTAGGCTCTTTATTGTCTCTAGAATAAGTACATGCACCACTAGAGCCACTACGCCATCGGCCCAGGGCCATGCTCCATTACATGAGGATATTAGAATGGCTCTGATAGTGGCAGCGGGGGGATGCACAAAACAACCCCAGGCAGCACTTCAGTGCAGGACTCAGCACCACCAATTCGAATAAGAATAAGGAGACTGTAAATGGCGAGCACCAGCAGAAAAGGAAAGGTGATGAAATATGCAATTTGCCAATAAGAACCTACATCAGTGGTTTGTCTACATAATTATGTAAATGGTGCTATGACAGCTTAGGCCTTAGGTAAATAACCACTTTTAACATTAATTAGTGCTCAGGAAAGTAGCTTTTTATTATTATACAAATGTATATAGTTTATTACACTCACCGTCGTCGTCAAGAGTATTGCTCTGAGCAGTTGTGCTGTTTTTCTTTGTTGTTTCAGTATCTGAATCAGGCTCAAAAGCACGCAGTCCGTGGACACAGAGCAAGTCTACAATGCAGCGCAAAGCTACAGATACTATCGATTGGTCTGACGTGTCTATCAGCTGTAAAAATATCACATTTAATAGTAAAATTGGTGAAGAGTAATATTATTATTACATGCGGAACATACAAATTATCTCACAATTATTTGTATATTGATGACATAATATCCCAAGTGTATAAAGGTCAATTCCAACCGTGCAGCGAATAATTGTGATTAATCTATTGTGGTATCTTGTAACTGTTAGATCTCTCTCTCTTTGTGTGTGTGTGTGTGTGTGTGTGTGTGCTCAACTGGAGGAACTTTAAAACCGGAAGTGAAAGAAATTGTACGTAAAAGGGCCCTTGAATCCACCGCCGTGGGTCACAAGTTCCAGAGATTCCGAGTTCCCTTGTTTATGATAAACACGTTATTACAATAGGAAACGTTGATGTGAGTTGCTGTTACTGATATGCTATTGCTATGATAATGTGACCGTTATACCATCCTGATATAATACCGGGATGCCACCCTGACCGCACCTTGGCATTTAGCCCTGCGCGCCGAAAAATATTTATGCTGTGGTAATACTACTACAGCGAATTTTTACTTACATTCGCAAAGAAGAAAGATTTGTGTTCTTCTGCAAACGTCTTATCCAACATTGCATACAGGCCAATTGTTTCTATCGCATTTTGTAGTATCTCGGGGTTATGGAATATTTCTGCCTGCAAATAACAATATAAACACTTTAACAAAATCGGTAGCGTTAAATGTAAAGAATGAATTTGACTGTAGGTTTTGCTCGTACTCGATTTGTTAACTAAGTGGAAGTTGGTAGCTCGTGGTATTAGATTTGTGCCAATAAATTGCGATGTGTAAAATATAAAGTAGTACATAAACTGTGCCACCCGTCCTGGGGAAAAGTCTAGTCGTGGAAGCCGTACAGAACGGACGTGCTAGTAGTACAACCTTTGTTAATAGTGAAGTTAGTTTACTACCCGACGGATGTCTCTAGTCGCCGTACTTAGAGGCGAGGGTTGGCCGCGCGCATCGAAATAATTGTAAGTAATATGTTATGATAAGTGTTAGATAATCTCTACTCTTGTGTGGATTCCTGATCTAACTTAAGGAATTTACGACACAGAAAAGAAACCAGTTTTATTCCTGTGCCTGGGTCGCAAAGCCTAAGGCTTCCAAGTTCGCTCTATTACGATAAAGCAGGTACCGGCTGTGGGACGCCACTGCTGAATTTAGGCCGGATTAGACCGTTACCTTGTGAAGAATTCCATATAGTAGCTACTCGGGAAGAGCGAGGACGCACGGTCCACATTTTGCAGGTGTATGGCAAAATCGATTGTTTTTTTTTTATCGGGCATAGGCAAGCGTTTGACCACTATCAAACAGAATAGCTCTTCTAAAACGAATAATTGGGTGTGCCATATGCATTTGCCTATACTTGTATATAGTAAACTTATTAGTTACATGAACTTAAAGCATACCTTATCTACCTCTTTTAATAATATCATTGGTCAAACTTACTTTCTACTATGAATTGTGTTTGACCAACACCTCCTGATGGTAAGATAGATGCAGTTACAAGTTACGATAGGCTGAAACTTAGTATTGGTTTTAAGGAAAACGGACGAGAAATACTGCTAGAACCTAAGCGACAATTGTCAATTTATATCTGAGCGTTTAAATCAAACTGCTTTACAATAACGATAGTCTAATGATCACATTACCTGCAGTTCACTGAAGATCGTTTTTAGCTTAGGCGTCAGTGTCTGAAGTTGGGGCGTGTCCAATGCAGAGTTCAGTATAATTAGACATTTATTCAATGTCGAACCGTCTGCTTTCTCTTTTATTGTCTGAAAATATATGTCTTAATATTATGTAAACCGACGCAACGACAGTTGTCCAATAACAATCAACAGTTTATTGCGCCTTCTCACAGCTAGACGTATTATAATAAAACGTGAATTTTTTTTTACCGTAAAATGGAACCGACTTAAACTTTGAGTGTTGAAGTCGGTTCCATTTTTTGGTAATTTTTTTTTCAGCCTTCTCAGTGACCTATCTTTCAATTGTCATTGTGTATGTTCACCGTTTTCTTCACCCGCAACTATAATATCATCGACGTATGCGTAGCACTTTTCAGTTATTGGAGTGTAACTCAAAAACAGCTTGACCGATTTTAATGAAATTTAAATGGGAGCACACGGGAAGCGCATCAAACAAGCTTTCAAATAAAAAAAGAACGATTAAAATCGGTTCACCCAGTCGAAAGTTATGCGGTAACAAACATATTACACAAAAATATTTAAAAAAAACATACGGGTCGAATTTAGAGCCTCCTCCGTTTTTGAAGTCGGTTAAAAATACACTAGCCACAAAGTATGTTCGTGTGTGCATGTAGCTATTTTTGAGTCGCTAGGGCGTAATTATTCCCTAACTGTCTCGCTCACTTACTTAAGTTATTCTTCATGTCTCGCTTACTCTGGTTAATTATCTGAACTGAACTGATTTACCGACACATTTGCAAATGTACACAGAGGCTAACGTCAGAACCACAACGATAAGGCTGCGCGTACTATACTCACAGTGGGCGCGGGGGGTGGTGGCGGCGGCGGCGCAGCTTGCTTATTCAATTCTTCTAGTTTCTTTTGCAGATCGTCCACCTAATAAAGTTCAAAATTAGTTATGACTAATGGTAAAAACATTTCAAATCAAATCAAATGTCATTTATTGTAAACACAGGTAATATAGATCTCAGATAAAAAACGTCTGCTGTGCTTAGCCTTTCGGCATACAATATTGTACACTATAAACAAGAATAAAATGGGACGATATTATTTTTATGCTGACAATAAGTATAAATAAATAATAAAAACAATACAAAATAAATACTGAACATAATCTAATGGTTAGTGACAACTTATGCTAATCCATTATATTAGCCACATCGAATTAATCTTCAATATACTCTCGCATAGAATAGTACACCTTGCTCACTAGAAACTTGAACAGTTTTTTCTTAAACAGACCAGTATCTTCTAGGGTCAAAATAGCTTGCGGCAGCTTATTATAAATTAAAGGACATTTCTAAAACTACCACCGATAGATACAGAACAAGAATAAGTGGGAATAATTAGTCAAAAAGCTTCTAAGGGCAGCCTACTGCTAAATTATATGAACTAATACTACCATACTCTTACTTTCTGTAAGAGCAAGCATTTGTTAGCATATAATAGTGCGTTCCGGCGGCAAATAGATAATAGATACAACATAAATAATAGTACAATATATTTTTTTCATAACAAACATTTTCATTAGTTTTTTTTTTAATCCTGGGTCATAAATATAGGAAATGTTATAAGAGGTAGAGAATAACAAAAACATTTTTTTTACAAAAAATGGAACCGACTTCAACACTCAAAAGTGTGAAATAACTTGTTGAAGTCGGTACCATGATAGTTCACAAAAGTAACTATGATCACAATATTGTGCTCATGGTACCGACTTCGACAAGTTATTTCATACTTTTGAGAGTTGAAGTCGGTTCCATTATTTGTTAAAAACATTTTTTTCACCCTTTTCAGTGACCTTTGTTAATCACGGGATCAATTTTGTCAGTGTATGTTCTCTGATGTCTTCAACGGCGACAATAATATCGTCGAGATATGCGTAGCACTTTTCAGTTATTGGAGTATAACTCAAAAACCGCTTGCCTGATTTTGATGAATGAATTTGAATGAGGCCACCACGGAAGTATACTCTATCTAACAAAAAAAGAATCATCAAAATCGGTTCATAAACAACGAAGTTATCCGCGAACACACACATAAAAAAAATCATATTTACAGTCGAATTGTGTAACCGCCTTTTTTGAAGTCGGTTAAAAAATACTAAGGGTGAATACCTACTTCTTGCAAAACATTAACACAATATAAGTGTGAAGATCCCGCTTGAAATTAATTTATATATAACAATTTACACACGGAACATACTAAACAAGGTTCACAAGGCGAATAAAGAACAAAAACTGGTAGCACCTTTGAACTAAAATTGACAAAGTTTCAGGAGTTATTTTATAGTGTCAAAATGATGATCAGTGTCATTCCACGTCGTATTATTTTATTTCCAAGCTATACCTTTTCTTTACACTCGGCCGCGAGAGCGTAGTTCTGCTCTCTAACGGCTTCCTCCTGAGCTTCCATGGCAACATTCAGTGACACACGTAGTCTTGCTCTCTGAAACAAGTTTATTTAAAACAGTTTAATTAAACTGGCAACAATTACATTAATTTAAAAAAAATTCTGTACCCGTCCCGGCTACGCAGAATCTTAGGGTCAATTCATACTAGCGCAGAGTCGAAGCGCATCAAAGCGTCAATCTGAAATGTCACATTCACCCTATCCGTAAAGTGAGGCACATATTCCTTCTGACATAATGCGCTCGAATTCGCGCGTATTCGACGGCATTCGTGCGCCTGAGCGCAACCAGCGCTGATTGGTGCAACTTGGCAACTTCCCTTTAATTGTGAAGAATTTGAGGCTTCGACGCGCTTCGATCGATGCGCTTGCGTGCTCCATCTTAGACCACGTCGTCACTTAACATCAAGTGAGACAGTGGCCAAGCGCAACCTTATAATATATAAAAAAAGGACAGGCTCGGAGAGCGAATTCAATTAATAGCATGTACAGAAACAACAGATTTGCCTTTGATGAAAATCGGCAATATGTTACCTATACCTAAGTGTAGAGACTCATTCAGAGATTTCTCTTTTAACAATAATTATTTCAGATGGGATTGATCACCTTCAGTTTGAGTTCAGTACAGTCAACCGGGGGTGGCGGTGGCGGCGGCGTAGGCAGGGCTTCCGGCTCGGGCGGGTCCTTCAGTGACGTAATGATGAGGCTGATCACCTCTAGTCGAGAGGACACTTCCGGCACCACTAGCTCTAACGCCGAGACGAACGCACGGATGACGTCAGAGCTTAGAGGCCCATAATCACCTGTATCACACTAATTGCATTAATAAATATAACCTACAACCATATCGAATCCTCATCATCATCATCATCTCAGCCATAGGACGTCCACTGCTGGACATAGGCCTTCCCCATTGATTTCCACAAGGACCTGTTGGAAGCGGCCCGCATCCAGCCCTTGCCTGCGATCTTAGTCAGGTCGTCTGTCCACCTTGTCGGTGGCCGTCCTATGCTGCGCTTGCCAGTCCGTGGTCTCCATTCTAGAACTTTTCGGCCCCAACGGCCATCAGTTCTTCGAGCTATGTGCCCTGCCCACTGCCACTTCAACTTGCTAATCCGCTGGGCTATGTCGGTGACTTGCGTTCTTCTACGGATCTCCTCATTTCTGATTCGATCACGTAGAGAAACCCCGAGCATAGCCCTCTCCATAGCTCGTTGTGCGACTCTGAGCCTGCTCAGAAGGCCCATAGTCAGAGACCACGTTTCGGTTCCGTAAGTCATCACTGGTAACACACACTGTTCGAAGACCTTCGTTTTTAGGCATTGTGGTATTTTGGACGAGAAGACGTCTCGGAGCTTCCCGAATGCTGCCCAGCCGAGTTGGATTCGACGATTGGCCTCTTTCTCAAAGTTGGATTTACCTAATTGGACTGTGTGTCCTAGGTATACGTAATGGTCAACAACTTTGAGAATCGAGTTTCCGATTGATACTGAGGCGGGCGCAACATGGGCATTCGACATAATTTTCGTCTTGTCCACGTTCATTTTAAGGCCCACCCTTAGGGAAACTCTGTTGAGGCCTTCGAGCATCGTGCTGAGATCTTCCATCGATTCTGCCATGACCACAATATCGTCGGCAAACCGAAGGTGAGTGATGTACTCGCCGTTGATGTTGATGCCGAATCCTTGCCATTCCAAGAGCTTGAAGGCGTCTTCCAATGCGGCAGTGAACAGTTTCGGAGAGATAACATCTCCCTGTCTCACGCCTCGTTGCAATGGAATCGCCTTCGAAATTTGCTCTTGTACTCGGACCGACATGGTGGCGTTATTGTACAAACACTTCAACACTTCGATATACCGATGGTGAATACGGCACCGCTGGAGAGACTCAAGCACCGCCCACGTCTCGATCGAATCAAAGGCTTTCTCATAGTCCACAAACGCTAGACATAAGGGCAAGTTATACTCCTCGGTCTTCTGTATAACTTGCCGCAGCGTATGGATGTGGTCTATGGTGCTGTAGCCTTTTCGGAAACCGGCTTGTTCGGGAGGCTGGAAGTCATCAAACCTGCGTTCTAGACGATTCGCGATGACTCTTGAAAACAGCTTGTACACATGGTTCAGAAGCGAAATGGGTCTGTAGTTCTTAAGCAATGTGTTGTCACCCTTCTTAAAGAACAACACCGCTACGCTTCTGTTCCATGCTTTCGGCGTTGAACCTTCGAGGACAACGGAATTAAAGAGCTTCTGAAGGACTTTCAGTATCGGTGAGCCACCCGCTTTCAGAAGCTCTGATGTGATTCCGTCGTCACCCGGCGCCTTGTTGTTCTTAAGCTGCTTCAGAGCCATCCTAATCTCGTACAGGCTGATGTCCGGGATGTCTTCGGTATAGTGTCGGGTTAGCTTGGCTCTTGGGTCTTTGGCCAAGCTACCAACAGGTTTAGCGACCGAAGTGTATAGCTGTCCATAGAATTTCTCAATCTCTCCAAGCACCTCTGCTTTGGTCGACGCTATACTGCCATCATCTCTTTTCAGCTTAGTCATCTGGCTTTGCCCAATAGATCGGTCTCTTGCAAACACTTTGGAGCCTTTTCTCCGTTCGATCGTATCTTTAATACGATTTGTATTAAAGGTACGGATGTCGTGTCGCAAGGATTTCCATATTCGTCTATTGAGCTGCCTATGCAGCGTCATCGGATGATTGCAGTTGCATCGAGCGTCGTTCAGCCATGAGGTCAAGGGTATGGCTGGAGAGTTTTTGAGGTCCATTTGTGCGGCGGGGTTTGAAGAACTTAGACCCCACTGCGTGGACAGTTTCTACAAGCCTGTTGTTGGTCTCGTCCACCGACGCAAAGTTCTCAAGGCAAGCAAAGCGATTGGATAGCTCAAGTTGAAAGCTCTCGGGGTTTTGGATATGGACATTTTGAGGTCGGAGCGTGGATTTCATCAAACGGGACCTCTCAAGTTTAACATTAATATTCAATATGCCTCTTACTATGCGGTGATCACTACCGGTTTTCACCATGTTGATCACAGAGACATCATTGAATATTTGTTTCTTGGTGGTCATGATGAAATCGATCTCATTTCTCGTGGAACCGTTAGGACTCAACCAGGTCCATTTCCTGTGAGGCGGCTTCTGAAAGAAAGAGTTCATCATAAAGAGTCCCTCTTTCTCCATGAAGTCGGCCAGCCTCTGTCCCCTGGGGTTCCGTTGTCCATAACCAAATTGCCCCACTCTCAACTCTCCATCACTTCTTTTGCCCAACTTTGCATTAAAGTCCCCCATAACAACAGTATAATGGGTCTTGGAGGTATGTATGGCCCTACTAATGTCCTCATACATAGCCTCTACCTCCTCATCGGTTCCGAGTTTCGAGGTCGGTGCATATACCTGAATGACCTTCAACGAATACCTACTTGATATTCTGAGTATTAGGTATGCCACCCTGCTCGAAACGCTATCGATGGTAATGATGTTGTTAGTGAGGGACTTGCGAACGAGAAATCCGACACCACCTTGGGACTTTTGGTCGCCTTCCCGGTAGTAGAGTAAGTTACCGGATTTAAGGGTTATGGTGTCCTCACCCTCTCTACGGACTTCACACAACCCTAGGATATCCCAGTGTAACTTACTCATTTCTTCTTCCAGCTCGACGATCTTCTCGTCTGCCAACAAAGTTCTTACGTTATGTGTTACCAGGGCCAGAGGTCGTTTAATGAGGGAGTGGTAGCCGTGCGTCTGCCGGGGATTCTTCGCACCCCCTGCTCCACCGTTACACTGGCCTTTCTCTTTTTTTCTACCGGAGCCAGCTTTAGCGGAGCTGCCGGGGACTGGGGGCCTGGTCATATTTTGTACTAACATAGGGGGGGGGTTTGCCAATACTCACCACGCTTGGCAGGCGGGTTGGCGAGCGCAGTACAAAATCTGAGTCTCAGAAGGCGCTGCTGCCCATCCTTCCGGTACGTGATCCCTTAGTCGACTCTTACGACACCCACGGGAAGACATGGGGGGGTACTATTCTAAGCCGGTACCCCACGGCGTATCGAATCCTATCCTACTATTATTATAAATGCTGAAGTTTGTGTGTATGTTTGTTACTTCTTCACGCTTAAACGGCTACACCAATTTCGATGATATTCGGTATGGAGATAGCTTATACCCTGGATTATATACATATGCATAGGCTTATTTTAATCATCACCATCATTGCCGTTTTTCATCACCACGCGGGTAAAACCACGGGGCGCGGCTAGTTTATTAATAATTATAATTATAAGTAATTAATATATTATTATGCATCACTACGCTAAGATGCGTTGTTTACTGCTAATATCAAGATATAAAAAGCTTACATTAACTTATTTACAAATGTCCATTAGCACTCCATATAAGCTGTAGTTTTCAAGAGAATAAAATAAAATAAGAGAATAAAAATAAAATAAAAATAAAATATAATAATAGATTTTTTGGAGTGAAAACTTTTTAGCGGCTTTGTGCACTGACACGTGATTTGATCGCAAAATTCTTACGGCGCGTGACGTCGAAAATTCGTAAGACGGAGGGAGAGTAGCGCTCACCTCGTTCTATTATATGCTCTATCGCCCTCACTATAGTGTTTAATGTGTAGGTACATACAAACAATAAACTTAAATACCTATTGTCATGTTTGTGTACGATAGCGCAATAAATGAATATTGTATTTTACCACATCAATGCAGGTTTTCACTTCTGCCGGCACTCCCGGAGTGCAACCCATGTTCTTTTTTATATACACTGTTTGTCCTGTATGATAATGTTTGGCCATACCAGTAAGAACATCCGTTATTAGCTGATGGAGGGCGTATCTAGAGGCTGGATCTGTTGCATCATAAACACTCAGCATTTCTCCCAGTTCGTATAACACATACTGACGGGTACTGAAGCCGATTGGTTCTTCAGTTTCTGAAGGACACGGCGACTCCACAATACTAATAAAAATAATAATAATAATAAAATCTTTATTGTTCATAGATAGATAACACACTGAAACAAACATAAATCTACATCTACAGATAGAAGTCAAAATCAATCAATCAATGAATAAATTATCTGTAATGTTTGTTTACATTGACCTCAAAACTAACAGATCAAAAATATTTTCAACTTTTAGCTAAAGAGAATATAAGGTGCTAAGAATTAGGCGCTTTTATTGTAGCCTAAATGCAACTATTTATTTTTCAACTTTTTTGTTCTAATTAAATAAACCAACTTGAAACTTGAGATGTGGTGCACTGCGATACAATACTTTAAGTTAAATCACCAATTATATATACATAAAAATGTCTCAAAAATACTCACACAGTAAAATTATATTTATTACAAGTTGCGCCCTGCGGTTGTACCCGCGTGGTGATGATGAAAATTATCATAAGTGGGGTGGCTATCTACATTCTAAATCTCCCCACATGAAGGGATATAGCACGAGCAAGTTCTATATAGTAACATTTAGGATTCTACCTTCGACATCATCAGAGACCATCAAGCAAGATTTTGGTCAAGCACCAGATCTACAAGAAATAAACAATTAGGTTCTGCGTCTCTGTATTGTAGAACTTGGACATAGAACTTGTTACACCCTCATATATCCGATGAGAACGATCAGTACCAAAATAATGGTCTTCAATCTTTCGTCATCAATTGTCTGCAGATGTTGCCCAAAAACATGCGTTTTATAAAAAAACTACTCACGCCCTAATATATCCGGTGAGACAAACCAGGTCCGGCAAAATGGTCTCCAATGTCTCGTCGTCATCGATTCTCTGCAGATGTTGCGCTAGATGGCGCCAATACCATGCCGCTTCTTTGTTTAACTTTTCGGCCGGGATGAGGCGAAGGTTTTTTTCTGTAGGCAGCCACTCTATTAGCTCCGATATTGGGAGTCGTCTGTTAGGAAATAAAAAAATTGTCTGTTATGCCAAAGCTTCAAATACAAAAAACATCAACGAGGTTGATTTTTGATATTTTTTAAATATTGAGTTTCTAATGCTAAACCATATAGCTATGGATTACAGAGCAACTTTTGTCAAAACTGGTAGACATTTTGAAAGTTAGAGATATGTTTTGCATATAAATTCATTTATTAAGCTCCATAAAACAATTCTTGATTAATTAAATTAAAGACTTAGTAATTAGAAATGATACATACTCTCAAGACTTAGTAGCTATCCTAGGATCCCCTGTGTTACAGCTACTAAAGACTCCAAAATACGAGATTATAATACGTAAAAAAAAAAAATACGTAGGTAGAATATTGTAACAAGCATAAAATATAATGATTATTTACAGTACAAAAATACATCACACTCATTCAATACAAAGACGATTAATGCACAATCGTCTTTGTATCGAATGTGTTATATGTCTAGCTTAATTACTAATTACTATTAGTTGTTACAATCGAAGGTAGATGGCGGTGTAAAAACATCATCTCAGATGTATCTGGTACGAAGGAACAAATTTGGACTTCTAGTGGAGTGCTACTAGTTAGTCGGAAAAGCGACATGGACGGTATTCTGTAGTCCCAATATAAAGTGCACCTAGTAACCGAAGTTTCATTTCAATAATTTGAACGTAGGTTTGGCTAGCATAGCATGAAAGCAAAAGACTATGTAATTACTAATCCCACTATCATAAATGTGAAAGTTTGGATGGATGGATGTTTGTTACTCAATCACTCTTTAACGGCTGGACGGATTTGGATGAAATTTGCTATGCAGATACTTCAGGTCCCGGAATGACACATAGGCTACTTTTCATCACCAATCATCACCACGCGGGTAAAACAGCTAGTTAGTAATCATTAAAGTTTGTGGGTATGGATGTATGTTTGTTACCTTTCACGCAAAAACTACTTGACGGATTTAGATGAAGCTTGGAACACAGATAACTTATGCCCTGGATTAACACATAGGCTTCTTTTCATTATCACCATCATCAACGTTTTTCATTACCAAGTGGGGAAAGCGGATTTGGATCAAATTTGGTATGTAGATACTGCAGATCCAGAAATAACACATAGGCGACTTTTCATCATCATCACCAATCATCACCACCCGGGTGAAATCGCGGGGTGCAGCTAATAGTAGTAATAATCTAGGTATACAATTTTTAATTGGACAACAATGTTTAATATCTTCATAAATGTAGTATTTACTTGAATAGCGACTCTAGCAGCTTTCCAGCGACATACTGCGAGTCCTTCGCATCGTTAACATTGTCGAGTCGAATCGCTTTCAGCAGATCTATGATGTTCCCCTGGAACGAGGCCAGCCATCCCGGAATCAGGATTTCTTCAACTACGCGACGGACGCGCGGACTGCGCTCTGTCAAACCTACCTGTAAATGTATGTAAAGAGCAGCCATAATAGGGAGTTGCTGAAACCTCGGTATTGATATAATAACTAATAGTTGATAATTGATAAATAATAGTTGCTAATACGAGTAAGGCATCTTTTGCTTATATGTAAAAGGACCTCGACTATAGGCAGAAAAAGTTTATCTCAAAAAAATATTAAATTTCGTAGTTACTTTTTCTCACACATTTATCATCACTTTCGCCATTGGACGTCCACTGCTGGACATAGGACTTGCCTATTGATTACCGTAAGAACCGGTTGGAAGCGGCCCCTATCCAGCCCTTGCCTGCGATCTTAGTTACGTTGTCTTTCCACCTGGTCGGTGGCCGTCCTATGCTGTGCTTGCCAGTCCGTGTGGGACTTTGTTGACTTTATTTTTGTAAAAAAAATGTTAATAAAGACCACTACTAATAACCATCAACTGAGGAAGTCGTAAAATTTAACCAATAAATTGTTTAATATAATAAATACCTTAAGAGTGAAAACTCGCTGTTTCACTCGCAGTTGTGTCACATTAATAGCAGATATATACAAGAAGGCCGCTCGCCTTACAGCTTCGTCAACGTCACACAGCCGTTCTTGCACAAACCGAACATTGCGAATGCATTTTGCTATTGACATCACTATAGCTCTGTAAAAAAATAATGTACGGTAAATATTGTGGCTCATTATAATACCGACGGTAAGCGCTGCCGCAACTTGTAGCTCTGAAGTTGGGCTCTGTGAACGTTTGCGCATATACTAATGTATGTGTGGGATTTAAAAAAATAGCGTAAAAAGTATGTGACACGGTAGGCAACACTGATGCAGGCAGGTGCGAACGAAAGGGACGGAAGTGAGAGAGAAGGAAGAAAAAAGGAAGAGGAAGGAGAGACAGATTACGACGGACGACGATAGAGGTGTTATAAAGATTGTTTTTTTAAAAATATACGAGTTTGCACAAAGTTAATTCTATTATTTCACCATACGATCCCACATATGTATATGAAAGTATGGCGAGAAAACGAGAGAGAATATGATGCGACAAACATATGCAAAAGAGCGAGGCCGTTATACATTCATCATGCCTGGTTCATATTTACTGATATTATAAAGGCGAAAGTTTGTGTGTATGTTTGTTACTTCTTCACGCTTAAACGACTACACCGATTTCGATGAAATTTGGTATGTAGATACTTCAGGTCCCTGTCTCCCGGCCCCGTTTTGAAGCGATGATAGCTCAGCGGGGGGAGCATCGCCTGTCAAACTGACGGACACTAGTTCGATCCCTGACAACAGCTTGAGCTTCCGGTGAAGGTAACACCGTCAAATTCCCAGCTTGGTGGTAGGGTACTTTCGAATACCCGCCTGGCTAGCTACCACCCTCAAGTTTAAAAAAACTGTTACCAAACACATAGTGTGTTCAGGCAGCAGTCCTTGAGAGCCAGTGAGCATTCTAGATCTAGCGTGATAATCAAGTGAGATAGTGGTCAACGATCTATACAGTATAAAAAAAATTACTGTAGTAGCTATTATACTATATACTGATATTATATAGTATGGCATTCATCATTTTGCAGTATTATACCAATTTTCTCAGAATCGAGGATGAAATGTAGACTATGTAATCCAGAGTTTAAACTATCTTCATACCAAATTTCATCGAAATTGGTGTAGCCGTTTAAGCGTGAGAAGTAACAAATATGTATAATATAAATATTTGTTACATATAATACAATACAATATAATAATATATAAAACAATACACACAAACTTTCGCATTTATAATATTAGCAGAAATCATCATCATCTCAGCCATGGGACGTCCACTGCTGGACAAAGCTCTCCCCCATTGATTTCCACAAGGACTGGTTGGAAGCGGCCCGCATCCAGCCCTTGCCTGCGATCTTAGTCAGGTCGTCTGTCCATCTAGTCGGTGGCCGTCCTATGCTGCGCTTGCCAGTCCGTGGTCTCCATTCGAGAACCTTTCGGCCCCAACGGCCATCGGTTCTTCGAACTATATGCCCTGCCCACTGCCACTTCAACTTACTAATCCGCTGGGCTATATCGGTGACTTTCGTTCTTCTACGGATCTCCTCATATTAGCAGGAATAGGATAGGTTTAATGTTCTGGTATATTTGACCCTCTTAAAAATAACTGCACAAACAATACTTATTGGTAGGATTTTTTAAACTTGACGATGGCAGTGATGTACAGAACACTAATAAATTACCCTTACACTATACTGTGGATTTGATATTGGTGCTATATTTTAAATCTAAGCTAGCCTTTGACCAGTGTCTCACCTGATGTTAGTGTTGACATGGTCTAAGATGAAGCATGCAATCCTTGAGGTAACTATTCAATCTTTTATTATTGCTATTTATTACCCACCTTCTTACAGATGAACTTGGATCACAGCTCATGTGAAATTGATAAGCGCGGGTTACTTCATCATCAGGGTCCATCGGATTTTGCAGTCTCTGGAGCGCTAAAGCGGCCCGGCACCGCACTGCACCGCGAGTGTCTTGTAGCCGTTCTTTCTGGAGATAAGCCATTGCGAGTGATGATCTTAGTTACGTATCATTCTTCTTCTTCTTTTTCTTCTTTCATCACACTCAGACCCCCGCACTAGGATTCCCTCTATCGCGGGAGGCATGGACACACACAATCACAGCACACAAACATCCAAGACCCGGGACAAACATCTACACTCATCGCACAAATGTTTGCCCCTGCCGGGATTCGAACCCAGGGTCCCGGAGACATAGAATTCATGTCGGTGACACAAACCACTGCGCCACGGGACCGTCATTACTGTAGTGGGATGCCTTATGGTAGGTTAAAGTACACAATACAGGATATAATTTACACGATACAGGACTTCAACAAGTTATTTCACAATTTTGAGTGTTGAAGTCGGTTCCATTCTTTTTTCTGTTTACTTTTATATGCAATTAATTTTTACATGCCATTTTAACAAATTGGATTTTATCAACATAGAAAATCATGATGAGCACAAACCTATTTGGTCCAAATATAAGGTAATGATAGTTACATCCAAATCAACTAAATGGCAGCTCAGCTGTGAATTGGGGCATGTACTTATACAGATGTAACTTTAACATAAAGTTTGAGACACCCGTCTGTCTAAATTAATCTAACTGATATTTTAAGGCAGTATCTAATTCAGTATTAAGTAATTTGTTATAATCATGACAATAAATAAATAAAAATACTTACATGATATGATTCATTGATAATATGTTTACCGATATATGGAATAAATTATTTCAGTTATCATCATCATCATCATCTCAGCCATAGGACGTCCACTGCTGAACATTTTGACTGGTCGGTTGGCGCAGTTGGTAGCACTCTGCCTTCTGAGCCGCTGGTCCCGGGGTCGATTCCCGGACAGGTCAAACATTTGTGTGTATGAACATGTCTATGATTCCCATAAGGGCCGGTGGGAAGCGGCCCGCATCCAGCCCTTGCCTGCGATCTTAGTCAAGTTGTCTGTCCACCTGGCCGTCCTATGCTGTGCTTGCCAGTCCGTGCTCTCCATTCGAGAACCTTTCGGACTCTGAGCTTGCTCAAAAGTCCCATAGTCAGTTTTCATTTCAGCCAAACCTTTTTAGATTATTGTTAATTTAAATAAATCTAGTTTTATCAAGCTATACAATATCAACACAATATCTTATCGTAAAACTCCTCATATTGATTTATTTTGCTCGGCATTTGGCTACAAACGTTTAGTCTTGTAGCGTAGTCCCTTGGCTCTAAAGTTTGCACATGGATCATGTGGTATGGATGAAACTTGGATTTCTTCAAAATGTCATGTACTGCCAACTTACCAATGCCTTCCCACCTGAGTTTGAAAATCTAGACCAAAAACCAAGCAAACAGTGTTTTAGGTCAATATCTAGTTTTACACAACTTTTGATCACATTCAATTCAAATAACCATCAAGCTTGAAAGTGTTCAAACGCTAGAGATCTATATATAATAAGTACCTTCTAGGTTTGCGTGCTAATTCCTAGACAACGTCATCACTTAACATCAGATGAGACAGTTGCCAAACGCAAACTTATAATATGTAAAAAAAAAAAGATCTCTACTACATCAGTAGTTTTCTTGAGCCAGTTTTCCTCTAATAAATATTATTTTTATCATTTTATAGTTTAGATAGCCAACCCAATAATTCAGTTACCTGTGATGCCAGCAACTTTTCACAGAGATCATCATCAAGTGAAGCATCTTGGCCTAAAGCTGACAGCACAGCCGCCAGCAGCTGGCTTGCTCTGTATCTCACAGACTGTCCAGATACACATTGGCACTGAAACAGAGCAAACAATTTCAATAAGTATCTATTTATTAACATCAATTTATGATGTCGCAGGATCGGAAATAATATTATGACAATTTATTATTTCTTTATTTTGCAAAACTTATATGTATAATCTCTAAGTTAAAACCAGTCAAAACAAGATCAGCAGTATGCCAAACAATTAGATAGCATAAATAAATAATTATATTACAAGCACATCAAATTATAAATGATGTTATTTCATAGAATAAACGACAAGTGTGAATATTTTGGATATTACTTCCTATTATAATTGCATCTAACTATAAAACATCTTGTTGATAAGCCGGTTATTACCCACGTCTTAAAGACTAGTAAGCAGAATGCTTTGGACAAGTGTTCAAAGTTACTCTATTCTCATATTTTTATTAATACTAAAATATAAAGGCATTGGTTGGACTATGTTATTTATTGTGGTAAATGTGCTTTCGTCTATGGTCTCTGCCTACCCCTGCGGGAAAGAGGCGTGAATTTATGTATGTATGCTTTCATACTCAAAATTGTATTTATGTAAGCAATGTACTGATTTAATACGTATTTCAGAAATTAGCATTTTATTGGCCATTCATGGTTACAATGATTTTCTAGTAACATTGAAATTATTTATTTGGGATGACAAAACCCTTTGTGTAGTTCACTGCTTATTTGATTGACGTAAAATTAAACCATTGGTTTAGGCATACTTTTTCTGTTTGATAACAATGAACAGTGAAAACGCCACTGTTATTTGATACTTTGGACCACCTCTGAGGCAGAGTGATTTGTGATTGTTTTGGACAACTTAAGAATTGACAGTTACAGCAAATGTGAACAACAAATAGTTGATGAGTAAAGGGATCCGCAGCAAGGGATGTTGCGGATGCCATTTTTTTCACATCCATGGATATTTGTTTTATCACACTTAGACCCCCGCACTAGGATTCCCTGAGTCGCGGGAGGCATGGACACACACAAACACCCAAAACCCGGGACAAACATCTACGCTCATCGCACAAATGTTTGCCCCTGGCGGGATTCGAACCCAGGGTCCTGCAGACACAGATGTCATGTCACTGATACTAACCACTGCGACCGTCATGTAAATGCACTTACTAATTTTCATTTGTTAAGTGAAGGTGAACATGGGAGCATTATTCTTATACCCTGTTCCAAAATCTTAGATATTTTTTGTAGTAAAAGAGTTATTGTCATGCAAAATCACTAACATTAGTGATTTAGCCAGTTGCCCAAAACATTTTACACAAGTGAAAAATATTGTTCTCTCTGTTTCATTTTTATTGTGGTCCATCTTGTTGTATATCTTGTTCTATGACCTTTAAAAGTTACAACATTACTGATTAATATTTGTGGATGCAGATATTTGCAACTTCCCATAAACAAACAAGAAAAAAGAAGAGATTTATTTTCTGTTTCTATTATGAAAATGTGATTCTTGTTAAGGTTCGAGTTGATATTAGAGTAATTGAAACATTTTTAAGTCAATAATATTCAAATTAATCATCGTATTTGACAGCCTAGTGTAAATTATGTTTTTCACTCAATTCACGTCAGTCACTTAATTTGGGAACAGTCATTTTTGCCTCTAATGCCATTCTCAAATCGAACACTTGTTGAATGGTGAACTGTCAAAAACACCACTTGTCCATACAGAATACAGCTAAACATTTTGCTTCATATAATTATTCATGTAATTACAATAAATATTTTCAGAAAATAAAAATAATCTTCAATCAAGTTTTATTCAGTCTTATGGAGATACCCAACTTGACAGTACACATGAATAGCTCATAAATAAAAACAAAAGTTTACATGGAGTTCGGGAAGAGTAAGAGGACAATAATGAGTCTATGATTAAACATCATTGTTGATATCACAAGAAGTTAGTCTGAACAAAACTTATATTTAAAAAAACGAGAAATAAACTTACTTCAAATATTATGTTAAAGATAAACAGCAAGAACTCCTCTTCATCGTCAAGTGAGGTGCAGAAAGTAGCCACAAATTGAATAACACGGTCAACATTGGCACTTGTATCTCCAAATGTAAACAAATACTGAAGTGCATTCTTAAAGCTTTCCCGGAACAGGTCTTCATCAAGCTGAAAATCAATTCATAAAAGTGCTTATAAGCAACATCCAGCAAGCTTCTTGATAACATGGATATAATATGAAAACTGAAAATAATAATCTTTTAAGTTAATTACAGTGTGAAAACCCTGTACCCATTACCTGAGTACTTAGTATCTTAGAAGAATTAAGTGTCTTGCCCCTAATAGAGAAAATAAGATTAGGGTCATTAGATACATTGGTAATTAGATTTGCCTGGGGGAGCATAAGTATGGGTAGACAAAAATAAATTGACAAGCAGTGATAGTGACAGTAGATATAGCGAAATTCTAAGAACTAGTGGATAGTTTAAAGGGAACCATTATTAATGAAATACACACATTTTTATGAAGCAAAAATAATTAGCTATATTAAGCAACAATACTCGCCCCCAAGTATATGTTATATGGAATAGTAGATACACTGCTTTCCATAAAAATAACATCGATATGACATCCATATCAAAAGTTGAAACTATAATGAAACAGCAGTAAGATGCTTTATCTTATAGAATGCGTTACTTTCTGGAAACCGGCGTATTCATACCAAACGTAATTAAAACAACGCTCAACGAAACTGATTCAAAATTATTCTTTCACACTGTTCTCGGTAGGAGTAGGCGCAACCGACCAAATACGGTACATGGTTTAGTAGGTAATTCACAACGATTGTCCCTGTATGCATTTTAGGATTAGGGTGAATTTAGAAACGAGTCGTTTACCTTTTTGTAAAGCTTTATCATTTCTTTCACATACTTCTTATGCTGCACCACATTGTATTGCACATTTTGGAAAATTTTGAACATCACAACATTGTTGCGAAGATTTGGTTTTGGACATACTTTTGGCGCCCCAACCGATGATATGACTTCCGCATCTGTTGGAGGCATACTCACAGGGATGGTTTATAATATATATTCAAAAGTCTAATTCCCTAAAATAAGTTTCACAAATCCTCGTTTTACAGAAACCGTTATAAATATTTTGAAATTGAAATGTATTCTGACAGCTGACTTGAATCACTGACAGAACAGTGCATGCATTGGAATCATAGATTTTTCTTTTTTTTTTTTAATAATGATATTACGGCCTTGGATACAAGTCCTTTAGCCAAAAGAATCATAGATAAGAAGACAGTGTGCCAATTGTTAAATCTAGCAGATGGTAAAATTCGTCTGAAAAAACGGAAGATATCTATTTGAAAAAAAAAAAAATTACTATAAAATGCAATTGACTTCAACACTCAAAAGTATGAAATAACTTGTTGAAGTCGGTATACTTATATCGTTCAAAAATAACTAAGTATTATCAAAATATTGTGAGCATGGTACCGACTTAGACAAGTTATTTCATACTTTTGAGTGTTGAAGTCGGATCCATTTTTGGTACAATTTTATTTTCACACATTTTTTATTGACCTTTGATACTCACGGGATCAATAATTGTCATTGTGTATGTTCCCCGATTTTTCCACCCGCAACTATAATAACATCGACGTATGCGTACCACTTTTCAGTTATTGGAGTGTAACTCAAAAATAGCTTGACCAATTTTAATGAAATTTAAATGGAAAGCACCAGCTATCAAACAAAAAAGAACCATCAAAATCAGTAGGTACCCCCAGTCGAAAGTTCTGAGGTAACAAACATAAAAAATAAGGATCGAATTGAGAACCTCCCCCGTTTTTTGAAGTCAGTTAAAAAATAAGAAAAATATTTTGTGTGAAAAAGTTTATTGTGCGATTCCATTATTCAATACCTATACAATATAATAGTCAATACAATAATATTATCTTAAAATTAAATTATTACATATGTACAAATCACATGATAATGAGTAAAGCATTAATGTGGGTATGCTGTGCTACCCATGGACTAAACCTGCTTGGCGCTAAATTATTAATATTACCTAATCTGTGGTTATAGTTTTGTGTAATATGTATGTCTTGCGCTGTTTTAAATAAATTCGCGAGTATTTGCTAAAGTAAAATTGGTCTTTCCAACGTATTGAAAAGGTAGATTAGTTGAGTATATTATTTTACAAAATAAAGGTAAAGATACATTTTAAAATAATCCCTTAGGTAAATAAAGCATTCACAATCAAAGTTTTAGTCAAAAATATTACTCATTGTTAATGTTATGAGAGCCAAGATTACTTCATTAACCGTGACATCACCTACCTACACCAACCACAGTGTGTTATTTTTTTTTGTTTGTAACCTGTACAAATAATGTTACCAAGAGAATAGGTAAATCGTAATAAAAGTACTTATGAAGGTCCTTAAATATAGTATAATAATGCAAGTTATGCATAATTAATGCAAGATTTTACCTGCCTGGGCAGTAGCTATTTTTGGGTCACTAAGTGCTTATCATTATCATCTTTTAAAATTTACGATATTCGAAAATTTCAATTTCATTTAAAATCGATAGTCCTTTTATAAATAGTTTGTTTTTATGTCATAATAATATGCACTCCTTTTATAACTAGATTGAAGCGTGCTTAAATTGCTTAAAGTTAATTGCATCTAAAAGTAAGTAGAGTAACTGAATAAAAGGTAGAAAACGCATAAAGTTATGGTGATATATCCGTAGACTGTTGCCTCGACAATCGAGTTATAAATATTTCATTCCGGGTCCGGACATATATTAATGGGTACGCTATTAAAGGTCCAAATTATTTATAAAAACCGTGCAACACTAAATGATGAGTCTGAATTACAATCTCGATTCTGAAACCGATTGTTCTCTCTCCCGCAAGTTCGCTAACTGTTGCAACATGTTAGCTATATTTGTCATTTACTGTGCCCACTGGCAAACTGTCCGGTATAATTGCAACACTTTCGGTAGGTTACATGCTTAATCGTGGGCAGAGCTTGTCTTCAGAGCCATAAACATTGGCTGTGCATGCTATACATAATTTTCATACAACACACAGCTCGGCATAAAAGTAGGTAAGTCCTATACCTAGGTAGGATATCTGCTCGTGGTTTAGAGATTTTTATTGACCTGTATAAACTAAATATATTTAAAAGCCACGTAGTTCACAATCGTAATTTAAGCTGTTTTTAATAGGCTATAACTTACATATGAATACCTACCTAAAAATATTACGCAAATATCGTTTTTTACTAGGAACCTGATCAAAAGCTAAAATTAATCTATAGTGTCATATTGAAGCTTGCATTCCAGCGTGGAGATTACTTACGATCTGAATAATCCGATTGTAAGTAATCTCAGATAATCTCAAAAAAATGAAAATTGAAAAGGTGACGTTGAATGACGTACTTAACAGTAATAGTTTTCAGTCTCTTTTCCTGGCAC
The DNA here is from genome assembly GCA_934044485.1 of Apeira syringaria. NCBI lineage: Eukaryota > Metazoa > Arthropoda > Insecta > Lepidoptera > Geometridae > Apeira > Apeira syringaria. The sequence continues at coordinate 8,639,114 of OW203658.1, read as the reverse complement.
AACAACAGATATATAAAATAGCGATAACGTCATAGATTAATGAATTGTGTCTCCAAAGAGAGACAGGAAGCAACTATGTGACGTCATTCGGAGTCACATTTTCGTTCTTTGTTGTGTTCGGTTGTGCTATGCAATCTTATCTGGGTTGCATACCTAGTCCGAACACAACCCCAAATTTTATGATAAAAAAGCATGAACCTAGAAAAAACAATGTTGTTTTTTCGAGGTTCATGCTTTTTAGCTAGAAAAAATCTGGAAAAAACAATGTTGTTTTTTCTAAGTTCATGTTAAATAGGGGATCAATATTGTTTTCAGGTAGGTATTAGGCAGTAGCCGCTACCGATATCAAAATACTGCTTGAGGTAGACGTGCTACTTTCATTACATATTATTCCGCTATTTTAATCGTGGGCAGGAATAAATGAAAATTATTAAATGTTTATAAGTGTGTGTTTTTTGACTACTTGTTCGGGCCACTGAACAGTTGTAGGTAATAAAGTCAACAAAGCAAACTTAGGTATGTTTTTAATTACTAGCTAAGTACCTCTTGCTAATGATACTAAGCTCTTGATTTTTTTACCGGACCGCCATTTTCATTGCCAGACACGTAAGATACGTAAGTTGGTACACCTACTACAAAATTCACTTAGATACTTCTGCGAAAAATAACTATAGCTAGCTATGTTGGATATCCTCATCCCAAATTCATTAGACATTTTGATTTCAGTTGACTTGCTAAGGGGTTTTTCATGCTACTCAACTTTTTAGTTGCCCTAGAGAAAATGTCAAAGGGTCGGCTAAAATGCACTGAAATTAAGACTAGAGAATACGAATACTTTGTACTCTGAGCTGAGATTATGGTAAGGTATTGACGGATTTCAAACCACTGCAATAAAATATAAATGTCATTTAGGTAACAATCTCCTTTGAAATCCAAATTAACAAACAAAAGAGGCATGATCCGGTAAATCTCAAACAATTTTAAAGCTACGGTTTTTTTGAAGACCATCTTCTATCCGGACAGATAGTAACGCTGAATTGAGTATATACGCAACGTAGCTACCTAGCCTGCCGTATTACCTCACAACCTTCAGTGTAAGCCCATCAGCTAATGTGGAAGTGCGTAAGTCAGTGGGAAATAAGACTAGTCCGTAACTGAGACATATAACTAAGCCTATGTTTTCACTGTTCGATTAACTGTCAGGCGACAACAGCCTACAACTGTCTGTCTGATATTAGACGGATTAAAGTCCATTATTCCAAGATATTATTCCAAGTCATTAATGAGGGAGTCAAGCTCCTGTTGAAGGCTCATGGATTCCTCTTTCTGCTTGAGGACATCATCTTTCATTCTGTCGACGTTGGCCATAAGGAGTGTGTTGCCTTTCTTCAGAGCGTTCACTCTGGTCTCGTGTCTCTTTAAACGTGTCACGAGGTTATCCTTTTTCTTGGGTAGAGGCGCGTCCTGTAATGAAACATAATAAATTAAGATAAAATATAAGATTAGTACCTAGTAAGTGTTCTTTGTATTGGGCTTTTTAAGATCCTCATAGCTACAACTTGCTTATTGCTGGCTAGCTCTACCTTTCGTCGAGGCAATCGCGTTATCTATAATCCTACCCTTAGCTACGTGCCTGTCTTTAGTAAGTATGTCTAAGTTTTTGTTGAATACATTTATCTTCTTAGAGTGCTCGTTATAGAATAAAACCACGTTATGCTTGCCTTTCCTGCGAGCAGAAATACGATGTACACTGTATGCTTTGTTATGGGCTTAAATTTTAATATTGATTTTGATTATTGCCATAAAAAAGGTTATCGCCAGAATTGTATTATTTAATGTAAACTTAAACTACCCATGTCTTAAAAACGGTATATGTATTCGACATTTTTTAAAGTCAGTACCTACATTTAAGATACAATAATATATTGTACCTTACTTATGTATAAGTACTTTAGTATTAGCCAATACTTTAGCCATGTCCTTCAGTTACAAATATAATTAATAAATGCTAAACAAATTTGCTTCGATACCTACAATGTTTCTATGTCAGACGACGAATAAATGCTTAAACTTAGGAAGAATATATATGAAGCGGCAACTAACGTTAATTAAGTTTTCTTACCTCTGGTTCACTTTCGCTTTCAGTTTCACTTTCCGTGTCTTGTTCGGTCTCGGTCTCTGTTTCTTCTTCAGATTCGGTCTTCTTCTCTTCTTCCTCTGATTCTTCTTCTTCCTCGTCCTCGTCATCCTCATCATCAGAGCCAACTTCCTTCATCATGGCGGCCATTTTGTCTACTTCACGTTTCAATTCTTTATATTTTCGTTTTTCATCTCTGCAATTTTGAATATTATCCCAGTAAGTATAGTTTACATATAATTCTTATAAAAAATGAAGTACTTAATGCAAACTCTTATCAATTATATTACAAAATGAAATAAACGTAAAAAGTAAATATATTTTTCAAACATGTTTTGCTCTTTGTGAGGAACAGAAGTTACAAAAATCAGCTTGAGATTGATGCGACGCGATATAAAGTTAAAGTTTTGCACCATCATCAATCATTACTAATCAGGAATTTCACTTCTATTTCAGAGAGTAAAAATAAAAACATAAAGCCAAATTGTTCTGACTACAAAATTACAGAACGAGAATGCGTTGTTGTGCAGATGAAAGCACTGGCGACGTACAAAAATGAACAAATATCCTTTGTGCCGTTGTTTTTGAAAGTAGAAACAAACTCGTGTCTGAAATAGAGACTTTCTTTGAACAGCTGTGCGAGTATGGATCGTCTACTCCTTTAAATTCGACAGTAAGTGCGTGTTCAGATACGGCAGTATCCGCGCGGTTTGGGGACCTCCATAGTAATAGTGTTAATGCACATCCAAAATTTACCTATTTATCAATGAAGCGATATCGTACACGAAGTTAGCAAATAGTTTCGCTAATGTAGACAAGATGGCGCTAGCAAACGGTGCATCAATTCCTAAATCGCGGTGTCATTATTCTCCGCGAGTATGTGTACTTAGCGAAACATTTATGATTAAATGAGAAAAACCAACAAGCAACTGTGGCATATTATTTAATTTGGTACACCTCCCTATCTACCTTTGAGGCCTTCGAACCCCTAATTTGTCCATGGTCCTTCGGAACCGGGTTACGTTAGTGACGTATCTTGGAGGTAATTTAGTCGACGGTGCTTGCGGGACGGTGGATTGCCGTCGCAACTGCAAGCAGAAAGCCAGCCGAAACTGCGCTGTGCAGCGTGAAGCAGTACAGAACAGGATTGGAGCTTTCGACCGAAATCGGAGATTCGGTCAGGAACGTGACGGCGCCGGGAGTGACGCTGTCAGGATATTATCACGTCGGAGTTGAGACCCATCAACGGCGGATCCCGCATGGCGGGAAGGAACATCGAGCGAGAAGCGTGAAATGCCAGTGAAAAGTGTAAACAGTGAGTGAAGAAAAAACTGTAAGTACTCTTGAATTTAACTTACAAAAGTGAAAAATAAAAATTTGAACTTTAAAATTAAATTTAATTCTTTGTGGTAAAAATTTCGTGAGTGTGCATGTTATTTAAGACTTAGAATAAATTTCATAAAAACGAAGGTACGGGGAACCTATGCCCGATTTTGGTGCGACAAGGTTCTAAAACACTTGTGATTTTTTTCGGATTCATACTATACGACACTTAGAAAAATATCGGCTAAAACAGTCCGACACTTGTAAAATTTTCTGATTTACTCTATACGGCACTTGCGATTTTTTCAAGAATATTATACTATAGGAGACTTGTGATTTTTTCACAAGTTGTTTTGGAGTTTATTGAGATACATTTGCGGTCAAATAATTTGTTTTGATTTATGTACTAGTGCACCCAGATTATATTTTAGTTCAACTTATTCTTTGTTAATATGGAGTCCAGGAGTAGTGAATCTTCAATTAAGGCATTGATTAGTTATCAAGAAGAACTTTATGGCCGTCTTGTAAAAAGCCGAACCAACTTTAAGAAAAGTCCTAAAGACAGAATTACTTTAGATTATGTTGAGGGCCGCTTAGAGCTGCTAAACGAAGTTTGGTCTGACTTTCGGACAGGACATAAAGAATTAATTCGCACCATATCTTCTGTAAAGGATATTCAAGATACGAGTTATATTCAAAATAATATATTTGACCGAGCGGAAGAAATTTATTTTGAATACAAGTGTGAACTCAAATCAGCATTTCCATTGCCAGTCACAGGCAACCAGTCGACTCAATTAGCCCGTGAAAGGTCACATAATGTTAAATTGCCCAAAGTTAACATTTCTGCTTTTTCTGGGAAATATTCCGAATGGAATACATTTCGAGATTTGTTTTCTTCTCTTGTACATAAAAATGGAAGTCTGGACAACGTTCAGAAATTGCTTTATCTCAAGGGATATTTGACAGGAGAGGCAGAGCAGCTTTTAAGTAATATCCCTATAACAAATGATAACTACACTAGATGTTGGGAATTGCTTGAAGAGCGATATAACAATAAACAACATATATGTGACCAGGTGTTAAATAGGTTGTTAAATCAAAATATTTTGAAATTTGAGTCAGCAAAGGGTTTGAAAGATATTGTTGATGTTACAAACGATTGCTTGGCTACCCTTACTAATTTAGGACTTGATGTAAACGGTTGGGATGTGTTAATTATTCACATCCTCACATTGAAATTGGATTCAGATTCTCGCCGTCAGTGGAAGTTCCACGTAACTAGTAATTTTTCCAATGAACTACCCACATATGAACAATTTAAAGATTTTTTGACTAAACGGTTTCGTGCTATCGAGTTTCTGGATACAAAAACAACACCAGTACATAAAGGCCAAGGCCACAATAGTAAGGTCAAATCACTTCATGTCACGAATAATGTACCTAATGTTTCATGTTCCTTTTGTAAGGAAGGTCATAAGTTAACGCAATGTAAGATGTTTCAAAAGGAAACAGTTGACGCTCGACGTAAGTTTGCATACGATAACAATGTGTGCTTCAATTGCATGGGTAGCAATCATTTAGCCAAAGAATGTCGTACTAATTTAAAGTGTCAAATTGTCCGTTGAAGGGAACCGGTGGTGGATCACAGCCTGACCTATCTAAAATGACGGCGGACCGCCAAACTACAACCACAATACGTAAAAGAAAACAACCCACACTGGAACATGAATGCGAGTGCTCTAGTGAATTGAAGGAGGTACGAATGGAAATGTCACGTATAAATGCTCTGTTAGAGAAGTACTTGGAGTCGAATGAGCATATTATTACAAACATGCAAGGGAATATCTCTGAAATTAGAGCAGAAATAACGGAAATAAAGGCATGCCATGAGGCCACAAAACTGTTCATCAGCGAGAACACTAGCACGATCAGCGCAGAAATTAGTAAAATAGAATTATTGACCACTACGACATTCTCTGAAATAACAGAAACTCAACATTCATTCGACTGTCGCATAAAATCTCTGGAGGGTCAGAACGTACAGAATGTTAATACTCCAGGCTTAATTAGCATACTCGAGAATAAGATAGCAGCTATGGAACAACAGGCTAGGGCCTGTAACGTCGAGATTGTTAACTTGCCAGAGAAGCGCGGAGAAAACCTGCTTTCTATTATAATGAATCTGGCCAAAAGCATCCAGTGTGCAATTACAGAGCGTGATATTACTTCAATACATCGCGTCCCACACGGTGATAGTAAAGACGCACGCCCTAAAAACGTGATTGCAAAATTTGCAACTAGATATCTCTGCGATAATTTCTTGGCTGGTTTCAGAGCAAAAAAAGTATTGACTCATCTCAATTGGGAATTACTGGACCGCCTAACAGGTTGTATGCAAATGAACACTTAACATTAAGAAACAAAACATTATTTCGCGAGTGCCGAGAAAAGGCCAAAACTAAAGAATATAAATACGTATGGATCAAACACGGTACCATTCTATTACGTAAATCGGATAATTCTCCAGTAATAGCGGTACGCAACTCTCAGGACCTCCCGAAAATTAAATGATACATATACCTACTTAGATGGATCGGATTTAAAGTAACTAATCATCGTATTGGTTTTAAATGTGACTGTGACACGGTAACTTTTATTAATGATTATCTAAAAACCGTTGCAGCTGCTATTTTCTTAAAATTTTTTTAGTGTTATTATTTTTCCAATTCTACAGTGTTTACAAGTATGGTTGTCATCAAAATTTTTTGCAACTATATTGTGCTATATACCTATTTCTATATGTGATTTATACCCCAGATGCAGTATACACTATAGTTATTACGTCAGATATCACTTGCCTCAATACATATATAGTATTAAATATATACTATATTATATAATTCTTATACTTTTCCTAGTAAGAATCCTTTATAACGGTCTATTATTTCATGATGTATCTTATGTGTTTTATTATAATTACATATTTTATATTCCTAGCTATTTAAAAGTTATTAACTATTCAGCTAAGAGTAACCAAAACACTCACTATTGTTGTGATCTCATTACGGGGCCCTTGTATGATTATATTGACGTAATAATCTTATATAAATCAATTATATTTTGTAGTATATTGCGCCATGTGATCATACGTGTATGTATCACTAATTATTGTATGTGCTTACAATGCCCCAATAGCTTGGTATGTCATACTGGCCCGATATGTCAAAGGTATTTTTTTGTATTTGTAAATTATGTTTCTCGTGCGTTAATGCGAAATGTCGTAATGTATTTTGAATTAATATTGCTATGTCCCTTCTCTTATTTATTTATCGTATACTATTATCGGACCCCTACACATGCAGCTTATTATTGCCACGATAACTCCACGTACACTAAACTTATATTAATACTTCTGATAGTATACTGTTGCAATGGATAATGATGTGATTAATATATATTACCAGAACTGTCGTGGACTGCGCACAAAACTGCATAAGCTGTACTTAAATATTTTACTGCATTCTTATGACATAGTTGTACTAACAGAAACTTGGCTGACGGCCGATATTTTCGATAGTGAAGTAATAGATGAGCGTTACGTTTTGTTTCGTAGCGATAGGGACCGCGCGGAGTCTAACCGAAAGGACGGCGGTGGCGTTGCCGTCGCGGTGCTGCGCTCGCTGGCTGCGAGAGCGCACGTGCGCGTCATTTCCCCGCCTGCACCCCACCTCCCGCATGTGCCGGTGCCGCCGGTAGCCTCGCCGTGCCCGGCCGCTATCATTGATTATTTAACGATTGAGCTCGAGTTTAATGCCACGACATTTTATACTATTTGTACCGTATATATTCCACCGAAACAGAATTATGACGTCTATTTTTCTTATATACATTATTTACATAGTATTCTTATGCGGAACACTGACGATGGCTCTCACTTTATTATTGGAGATTTTAATATGCCGTCGCTAGAATGGAGTACGGCAGGGTCCTATATGAAGCCGTTACAGAGATCGTCGTCATCACGGTCTGCTAACTTACTCATAGATTTCTTGAATACCACTAGAAGTTACCAATTTAATAATATTAGAAATATATCCTCCAACATACTTGACTTATTTATATCTAATAATAGTTATTGTGAGATATCTCATGCAGCACCCTTGATCACATTGGATAAATTTCACCCTACCTTTTGTGCCTCTGTGCCTATCGAACGTGCAGGAAAAATGCAACGTAATAATAGTGAAAAATACTGCTTCAGTAAGGCTGATTATACTGTGATAAACGATCAAATAATGAATATAGATTGGGAAATGCAGTTAGAAAATAAAACGGCTGAAATAGCTACTAATGCTTTTTATGAAATAATTTATAATATTATATCTAAAAATATTCCTAAGAAAATTGTAGGCAACTGTAGCTTCCCTGTTTGGTTTAATTCATCATTAAGACATATTTATAAAAACAAAAAAAATGCCTGGATAAAATGGAAAATTTATAAAAACAAATCGGATTATGAAGTTTTTTCGATATATAGAAAGCGGCTAGGTACTGAGATGAATACTTGTTACAATAATTACATTAAAAAGGTTGAAGATAGTATTAGAACAAATGTTAAACATTTCTGGACTTACATTTCTAATAGGAAAAAGAGTAATGGTATACCTTTCAGCGTCAACTTCCAACAAAGATCTACCAGTGACCCAGTAGAAGTATGTAACTATTACTCCGAATACTTTCACTCAGTTTTTCAAAAATCTTCAGTACCTAATAACTATTCTATTGCAAATATGCCTGAATCAAACGAAGTTGTGTCAAATACAGTAATTAGTGACGTAAGGTTTACAATTGATATTGTCAAGCAAGAACTACTAAAACTGGACCAAACAAAGGGAGCTGGGACTGATAGCATTCCTCCAATTTTCTTAAAACGTACGGCGCTCTCTATTTGTATTCCTATATGTTTTCTCTTTAACTTATGCATTAGCGAAGGTTATTGTCCTCAAATGTGGAAAATCGCACGTATTGTGCCTGTACATAAGGGTGGCTCTAAAAAGAATGTAGAAAACTATCGTCCTATTTCTATCTTGCCTGCTCTGTCGAAGCTTTTTGAGAGATTAATACATAATGCTATTTATTCTAGTTTACATCCAAGTATTATACCTTATCAACATGGTTTTGTACGAAGGCGCTCAACTGTCACAAACCTACTTATATACACTACTGACATTTTCAATAACATAGATAATAACAAACAAACTGATGCTGTTTACACAGATTTTCAAAAAGCTTTTGACAGGGTAGACCATAAAATCCTTTTAGACAAAATCGCATTTAATGGTATTCGAGGAAATCTATGGCGGTGGTTTAAATCATATATAACTAACCGATGCCAAAAAGTGGTAATCAATGGCTATGAATCTGATGTGGTACCTATTAGTTCTGGTGTCCCACAAGGGTCGATATTGGGCCCGTTGTTGTTTATTTTATATATAAATGACATAAGTAAATGTTTCAAATTTTGCAAATACTTATTATACGCTGATGATTTAAAAATGTATCATACCATTAACAACTATCAAGACCACTTAAACTTTCAATCAGATTTAGATAGGTTGTCAATATTTTGTGGTGGCAATAAACTCACACTGAATCTTACAAAGTGTAAAACAATTGTTTTTTCACGAAAAATAATAAAAAGTAATTTTACTTATTCTCTCTGTAATTCAAGTCTAGATAAAGTCGACGTTATAAAAGATTTAGGTATAACTCTGGATAGTAAGTTAACCTTAGACATACACGTACATAATATTATAGCACGTGGTTTCAAAATGTACAACTTTGTCATAAGATCTGCGAACAATTTTAAAAAAGAACTCACATATAATACGCTTTTTAAAACATTAGTCCGATCACAACTTGAATATGCGGCGCCAATATGGGATCCATACTATAAATGTTACATTGAGGATATTGAAAGGGTTCAAAAAAAATTCTTACGTTGCATAAGCTATAAATGTAATCATGGCTATATGTCTTATGATGATTTATGTAAAAAATATAATTTAACAAACTTAGCGTCTAGAAGATTGAAATTAGGTGCTACGTTTTTATATGACATTTGTCACAATCGCTATGATTGTCCCGAGTTGGTGAGTAGAATTACTTACAAAGTCCCTTTAAGAACCCATGTACGCGTTGAACATAAAACATTTGCTACAATGACTTGTCGCACCAACTCAGGTCTCCGATCGCCACTGTATCGTATAATAAAGCTGTATAATGATCATTTTAATCATATAGACATATTTAAGGAGAGTTTTAGGAGTTTCGAAAAGTTAGTGTTAGAGATGTTGGGTGGTGATGGTAGTAGACACTGAATCAGTATTTCTTTCTTAACACACAATATATAATATAATGCTTGCTTCATCACCGTCCAATGTCTCTTGAGCAGCAATTTAATTATTTTCTTGTTCTGTTAGACTATGTAATTATTTGTGTATAATTCGCTGCTACACCCTAAGGGTTCACAATCAGTTGAGGATAACAGCGGTGAGTGTGTTGCCAGCTCTTCTGTCGGTGCCACGAACGCATCATCCAACGCAACATCCACTGCACTCATGGCCTCGTGTCTTACCACGGGTAAAGTACAAAAGCAAGTCCTACTTGCGACTGCACTTGTAAAGGCCATGTCGAGAAGTGGAAAGGTGTACAACCTTCGGGCGCTCCTAGATCAAGGGGCGCAGGGATCCTTCGTTACTGAGGCCACAGTTCAGTACTTAGGTTTAAAGAAAACTAAAACGACCAGCCAAATATCAGGCCTGGGTGGAGACAAAACCGTTGTCTCCAAGGCGATGGTTATCATCGAAATACAGTCCCGGATCGACCCCAAGGTAAAACTTCCGGTGAAGGCACATGTACTTAAGTGCATAACATCAATTCTTCCATCGAGAAGGGTTGAAGCCATTGAATGGCAGGAACTCGCTGATCTGGAGCTAGCTGATCCAGATTACTATACACCTAATCGCATTGATTTGCTTTTAGGAGCAGAAGTATACAGCCATATACTTCAGGATGGTGTTAAGAAGAGTCCACTTGGCTCATCAGTAGCTCAAGCAACAAGCTTCGGATGGATTTTATCTGGCGTTGTTGATACAGCTACCATGCCCTCTTCTAACATCAATGTGATGCATTGTTGTTCTGACAACGAGATGCTCAAAAGGTTTTGGGAACTAGAATCGGACATACAAATGCCAAAGGAGAGTATGTTTACAGAAGAAGAAAAACGCTGTGAGCAATACTTCGCCGAGACGACTCGGAGGGATGAAAATGGCAGGTACATTGTGCGGCTTCCTTTTAAGGATGGTAAACCAGAAGTTACAGGCTCTCAATGTATCGCTGAAAAAAGATTGAAGTCATTAGAACAAAAATTAAGTAAAGATAAATCGTTGAACGTGAAATACCGAGACGTGATTAATGAGTACTTAGCATTAAATCATATGGAAGTGGTACCTGAAAAAGAAATCTCGAATTCTAAGGCAATTTACTTACCGCATCATGCTGTAGTTCGAAATGATAAGGCAACGAGCAAAGTCAGAGTGGTTTTCGACGCATCCTGCAAAGGAAGAAACGACAAATCGCTTAATGATCAATTGCTAGTAGGACCTGCCTTACAACCAGAACTTAGGCAAATTATCATGCAATGGAGGTCACCGCCAATCTGCATATCAGCGGACATTGTCAAGATGTATCGGCAGGTGAAGACTGAAACTGAAGACAGCGATTGTCAAAGAATTTTGTGGAGGGATAATATAGATTCTGATATCAAACATTATCGACTTACCCGAGTTACCTTTGGCACCGCATCCGCACCATATTTGGCAGTGAAGGCTCTTCAACAGGTAGTGCAGGATCACGGGGCAGATTATCCGTCAGCATCTGAAAAAGTACTTAAGCATTTTTATGTCGATGATCTAATGACAGGCGTGCAAGACGTCACAGAAGGAAAAAGGGTATTCGAAGAGATGAACGCGTTACTAAGCAAAGGAGGCTTCGAATTACAGAAATGGAATAGCAATAATAATGAACTTGTTGCAGCAATGAATGGAAAAAAGAAGCAGGGAGATATAAAGGAAGGATTAAGTATAAAGGAAGATAATCTTGTTAAAATAATGGGACTTACCTGGAACCGTAGTGATGACACATTCCGCTACGTAGTGACCCTCCCAGAGTTGCAGGAACCTGTAACAAAAAGAAAAATTATATCCGATATATCTCGTCTCTATGATCCACTTGGGTGGGTAGGACCCAGCATTATTATAGCTAAAACTATTATTCAGAAGCTTTGGTTAGCAGGACTGGATTGGGATGAAGAAGTTCCAGCCAGTATATTAAAAGAATGGTTGACTTACCGCAAGGAACAACTATTATTATGTGAAATTCGTATTCCGAGATGGGTGGGCACGGCGGCTGATGACATTCTCGTAGAATTGCATGGATTTAGCGACGCATCCAGGGTAGCTTACTCAGGAGTTGTGTATGTCCGTGTAATCAGCTCTAAGGGAACGGTAATGGTTTCTTTGATCACAGCCAAGACCAAGGTGGCTCCTGTGAAACAGGTGTCAATTCCTCGCTTAGAGTTGTGTGGCGCCGTCATGCTCTGCAAATTGCTGATCGAAGTGGCACATGTTATGAACATTACAAAGCAAAACATCCATGCTTGGACTGATTCAACGGTTGTTCTTGCCTGGCTCAACAGCCACCCAAGTAAGTGGAATGTTTTCGTGGCGAATCGGGTCTCCGAAATTCTGACCAACTTAGATCCGCAAAACTGGGCTCACGTAAGCTCAAAACAGAACCCAGCCGATTGTGGATCTCGTGGTATAAGTCCGTCAGAATTAGTTGATAACAAACTGTGGTTTCATGGTCCTGAATTCCTCTCTGAAGAAACTATCAGTTACCCGAAACCAAAGGAAGTACAAACTGATTTAGAAGCAGTCAAGGCTCATTGCTCAACAGAATGTATTCCGGTATGGGACAAATTCTCATCGTTGACAAAAACCACACGAGTAATGGCGTACTGCAGGCGCTTCTTAAACAATGCTCATAAAGGGTCTGGTAAGCAAATAAGCACAAGCTACCTTACAGCTAATGAATTAGCAGAAGCTTTGAACATTTACATCAAACAATGTCAAGTGAAATATTTCGAAGAAGAGATAAATATAGTCAAAAAGAAAAGGGATTTACCGAAACACTGCAAGCTTCGGTCATTGAATCCATTTCTCGACAATAACGACATATTAAGAGTGGGAGGAAGGTTGAATCAGTCACCCTTGAGTTTTAATAGAAAACATCCCATCTTGATTCCTAAGCAGTCTCATCTGACTGAACTCATATTAGCAGATGCTCATAAACAAACTTTGCATGGTGGCCCGCAATTAATGATGGCGTATATTCAATCCAAATTTTGGATCGTAGGTGCAAAACAGTTGCTGAAGGCGTTCTACCGCAAATGTGTCACATGCGTTAAACATGCTGCTGCAACAAAAAACCCTTTAATGGGTCAGCTGCCAGCTGCGCGCGTGACTCCAACACGTGCATTCCAAAACAGTGGAGTTGATTTTACTGGTCCTATGCAAATTCGCACTTCTAAAGGCAGGGGTCACAAATCCTATAAGGGTTATATTTCATTATTTGTCTGTATGGCAACAAGGGCCATACATTTGGAAGTTGTAAGCGATTTAACATCGGAAGGGTTCTTGCAAGCATTTAAAAGGTTCGTTGCAAGGCGCGGTCATTGTTCGCATTTGTGGAGCGACAATGGCACAAATTTTGTTGGAGCCTCAACAGAACTCAATAAATGCAGTTCTGCTGAACAAAAACAACTTCTTCAAGAAGTTGCCGAGTCACTGGCCACCTACAGCTGTGAGTTTCATTTCATACCTCCTCATTCGCCAAACTTCGGTGGATTATGGGAGTCCGGTTGCAAATCAGTGAAACTTCATCTAAAGAAGATCATTGGAAACTCAACGCTGACATACGAAGAAATGGCTACTGTATTAGCTCAAGTCGAAGCGTGTCTTAACTCTCGTCCGTTATCAGTCATCGCTGATGAACCCGATGATTACACTGTGCTAACGCCTGGGCATTTTCTTATCGGTGAGCCCCCGGTTACACTACCAGATTACAACTTTGAGTCGCAGAACGTGAGTTCTCTGAGGAGATGGCAACATACTCAACGAATGTTACAATCATTTTGGCGACAGTGGTCGCGTCAGTATCTAACTAGATTTTTACATAGATATAAATGGTCAAGTCAAACATCTCAACCCAGTATTGGGGACATAGTCATAGTAAAAGAGGATAATTTACCTCCATGTCGCTGGCTCTATGGTAAAATCATTGCTACTCATCCTGGTCAAGATGACATCATCAGAGTGGTTACACTCAAAACCAAAAACGGAAGTCTTAAAAGACCTGTATCAAAATTGTGTTTTTTGCCAGTAACAGACCAGCCATGATTTGTGGTTTACATAGAATTTGTTGAGTATAAAAAATGTAATTTCAATAACAAGTAGGTATCGTTTACTCTAGTGATAAATTAAGTTTTTATTGTATTCGAGGGATTTTTGTTTATATTTTGAATAGTTTGTTTTCTGCTTAGTTTCTGTGTAAATGTGCACGAGCATCAACCATTGTAAAATTGAAAAGTTGTACCGTCAACTTATAGATTCGTTCGTTTGTTTTATTAGTTAAGGACAAAGGTTCACTTTGCCCTTGGTGGGCGGTATGTTAATGCACATCCAAAATTTACCTATTTATCAATGAAGCGATATCGTACACGAAGTTAGCAAATAGTTTCGCTAATGTAGACAAGATGGCGCTAGCAAACGGTGCATCAATTCCTAAATCGCGGTGTCATTATTCTCCGCGAGTATGTGTACTTAGCGAAACATTTATGATTAAATGAGAAAAACCAACAAGCAACTGTGGCATATTATTTAATTTGGTACACCTCCCTATCTACCTTTGAGGCCTTCGAACCCCCTAATTTGTCCAAATAGAACCGCGCGGGCACTACACGATTCGCGTGTAGGTACCTACGCCATGTCTGAACAAGCTCTTACTGTCGAATTTTATTAAGTCAACGATCCATACTCGCTCCCCTGGTCTTGATTGGAAGAAATGAACCTTGTTGATTTTAATCCTGCTAAGACAGCTTTGCACATGCACATATGGTTAGATATTGGAAGTCACTGTGCTAATATTTTTTTTAAAGATTATATATATATATATATATTATAGCTTACGTTTGACCATTTTTGTAATAAACAAAAAGCTTCATCCTTCGGTATATTTCCAACTATCTAACAAATGGGATTCCTTAATAAGACCATAGAACTAAAACATCAGGTTCGTCTTACAGGTATCCATTAGCGACATAGATCGCGTAACCGTAGGTGGCCCGTCTGCTCGTTTGCCACTTCGTATGGACATTTTATTTTAAGTCATCACGGGAAAGTTGTACAGATTCAGATATAACTACTTACTTGAGAGCTGCTTGTTGGTTCTTTAATGACATCTTGTATCCCATTCGTTCTCTCTTCATGTTGTCTTGTTTTTCCTTCAAGTGCCGTATTTTGTTTCTCATGTTGCGGACTTCCTTCTCCAATCTCTTCTGTTTCTTTTCTTCACTTTCCTCCTGAAAATATGCCATAGTAACATTTTGATTAGGTGATATTTTATTTAGTTGTAAGTAGTAGGTATTAGTAACTCAAATATATTTATAATAAAATATTTGCATCAAATAATTAGTTACAGGTTACACCTAATCTTATGATCATCAAATTAATCTATATACTATCCCTGCGTAGAGTGTCATCTAGTATCGTAAAACCAGTCCCTGCATTGCCAACGGCAAGTGGCCAATTCTATCTATCTTACCTTTTTTAAATATATCTTCAGCGCATCTTTTACGAGCGTGGTGCTTTATGCATCATACGTTTTAATATTAACCAGGCGTGAACCATGTCACAGAAAGCATGTGTTAAAATATATGAATTCAACAAATGTCATACATACGCCACACATTTTTCATCAGATACACTGCTTACATTTCGCACTTGGTAAAATCACAACCTGACTTTGGAATCATTCGGCTTCTTCGGAAACATAGTTGGAAGTTTTCCTGGCTAATAAAAGATATAATGAAATGTATGTCAAATGTCACAGACGAATTATCGACGATAAAGTTCGAATGATTCCGCTGTAAAGTGTACTTAAACGTATTAGTCAGATAGTAATCAACGAACTTCCAATAAACTTATAAAATAAGTTACACGTTATAGCATATATTCACGTACATAGCGAATATCCAATTTTATTGCATTTTATAATATTAAAAAGGTGAATCATGGAAAAATTCTGAACAACGCTAATATATTAAAGTAGCGTTATGCACAATTTTTCAGTGGACAGAAAGTAGCAAACAATAGCACGTGTAACATTTCGGCCATAATTGAAAAATCATTGTCTGTGAAAAATCGCACGAAATATGTCCAAATAAGATTAAAAGTAGCTATCATTTTCGTGGCTAATATTGTCCCGCAATACTTGGATGAAGCTACGTGGATGAAGCTGCAAGTTACATATTTAAGTAGGCGGAGACCGAAGATTTCCAGGAAGCTTATCTCATACAGATAAACTTTCAGGCGTATTTAGGTTCATCTAATGACTATTGTCCGTTACCTCTTCATTGTCAGATTCCTCTTCCTCTTCGAAACTGTCATCCTTTGTGACGGAAAGCTGCTTGATAGCATGACTCGAGCGTCTGGATCCAACGGTTGGCATGATACCCTAGAATTATGACCAATAAAGACTTATTAGTTTATACCGTCTAACATATCGACTAAGTAAAACGTGGTTGCAGTAGAAAAACTTGGGCAAATTGGTATTTTGTCCAAGACGGAAGTTGCGCCTAAATTAACCTACCACGTTATAACAAAACTCCAAAATAATGAGAAAAATACCATCGGATACGGGCGGCATACGAACGTGCATCTTTTGCTTTGTCAAATCAGATGCTATAACACTAACCTACCAAGACTTTATTTGATTTTAGCGCCAAATTTTATTCCGTCGATATCTTCCTTTTAATTAGATAAAAAAATAGAGGGTGTGCGTAATGTGCGTGTATAAAATTGTAATGCTAGCGCCGTATTATGCCGTTGTATGTAGTGATACCAATACATACCTCATCATCCTTGTTAGTATAAGCAGCATTAGTAAAAGCAGAATTGTTATTAGTATCAGTTGCAGTGGTCCGCAATGCCTGTGCTTCAGGGGAGTCGGTTGCGATCCCCAACAACCTACATTGTTTCTCGAATTCCACCTGCCTCTTCTGGTAAAAAGACATCGGTTCTTCAGATTGGTAGGAATCTTGTTCATTGCTCTGGAATCCCGTTAGTGAAGCATTAAGTAATGACAATTAGTTGGCTATATTAGCATTATTATCTCGCGCAACAAATGCAGTATAGGCAAAACGCCACTTGTATCTTTCATAAAAGTTACATATGGTTATGAATATCGTCAGCATCCCTCAGTTTTAAAAACTTCTTAGATTAGGAAGAGCTATGGTAATATGTACAGAACTTCATCAAATAAACTGTATGTGCCAAAATATAATATAAAACCAAAGTCAGCATAAACTCAAAAGCGCAGTCTTTTACTTGCATGCTTAAAACAATATTTATTCTTCTTAAAACGATGGTTAGGTAATGGAAAGGAAATGAAGAATATTAAATAATTGTATACCTGCATAGCCTGTTCCAATTTTTTTTCTAGTTCAGCATTCTTTCTCTTCACTTCTTCCAACTCTGTTATCGCATCGTCTCTTTCTTCAGCAGCTTGTAAATATTGCTTTTCTAAATTATCTGCAGTTTCTTTGGCCTTTTCTACTTCCATCTTAAGATTTGTGACCAGTCTTTCATCATAGGCATCTGTTACTGAAATAACAGTCTTGTGCTGTTCTTGTTTGATGATAGCTCTTTCTCTTGCTACTTCTGCTTCTAAGTTGGCTATCCTTGTCAGGAGACGTTTGTTTTCTCTTTCTTGAGCTTCCTTGTTCCTGTATTAAAATAAATGAAATTTATTCACTAAAATGGAGTACTCTTAATAATGGTCTAATGTATTTTATGTCGTACTCCTATTTTGCCGATTATGTCTATGAGTCAAAAACAACTTTTACAATTTCATCGTTTATTTATTGTCCGATCAAAATGGTTTCTGAAACATATCAAATCATCAGAATAGTTTTAATGAAATTATAGTTTATTATTACGTACATAATTTGAGTATCGAGTATATGTTGGTACATTTTAATTATATACTGACGTAGCAAACAATTGTTATAGGTACCTATATAATTATATTTTACACTAGTTACATTTTAAGATACAATAATATAGCTATTTATTTTCGTATCTTTTGTAGTTTCTCCGTTATTTGATTATGTTTCGGGAAGCATACACATAAATATGGGTGGTGTCCCGTATCTTACTAATAACTTATAGCTGTGAAATGATTCTATTAATTGATGATTCAATGCTGTGTGCCAGTAATTGGAAAAACTATATATAATCTAATTGCACAAGAAGAGGAGAACTAATAGGTTAAAATTGTTATCAGTTAGATACAAGTCGTGCATCAGCTAGGTCATTTAGCATACCCTTGTGTTACAGCTTATAGCTGCTCTTGTCTTACTCCTGGGCAGTGATATATTTTAAAGAATAACATGCGACGCAGGAGATGCTTGGAATATACATAAATAAATGTAATCAAAACAATTTGACGGACGCCGTGGTGCAGTGGTTAGTGTCAGTGACATGACATGACTGCTGTGTCTCCGGGATCCTGGATTCGAATCCCGGCCGGGGCAACATTTGTGCGATGAGTGTAGATGTTTGTCCCGGGTCTTGGGTGTTTGTGTGCTGTGATTGTGTGTGTCCATGCCTCCCGCGATACAGGGAATCCTAGGGCCCCCCGCCCTCTGAGTGTAATTAAAAAATAAAATAAAATAAATTGACCAATTTACGCTAATCTATGTACCTAGTAGATACGTACATTCTCATAACGTATAATACATTGAATCTGTTTATGATTATATTTTCTTCTTACCTAAGCTCAATTGCGAGTAGCTGTTTTGTGGATTGAAGGTCGTCTCTAACTTTATCGATGTCATCCATCTCATCAATTTCTTCTTCTTCTTGTTGCTGAGGGAGCTGGCATATGAAAAATTGTATGAAATTCTATTTAGTTGAGCATAATTTACTGATTAGTGAAATTATATCCAAACAAGTATAAATTCATTGCAAAACAAGGTTATGTTTCTATAGTATTTCCTTTGTCGCCAATTAAAAAAAACAGTTTATGTACTTAATACTTACAGTGCTTACTTCCCCACCAACATTGTTGAGGTTTACTCCTGAGGGCGAAGCGGCCAGATTAGCCTGTGACATTGACTTTTGCACCTGTTCTTCTATCGTCATTTGTCTTCTGAATTTCCTAAGACCTTCCAAATTTGGTTTGCTCCTGTCATTTGTTTTGGTTTTCTTCAGTTTCACACCTTTGGAGATCTCAGTGAGAAGCTTATTGTGTGAATTAGGTTTTTCGGACTCAAATATAAACTGGTCTTTATTTTTCACAACGGTTGATGTGGTGATGATAGGGCTGGACCTAAAATAATAAATTATGTTAATAGCCCTTCAATTTCATACTCAGTTTACTAACAATATAACGCCTAATTTACTACTCACAATTATGGAAATGTTTATAATGAGTGCCGATCTTTGAAATAAAAATTAAATTTTTAATTTTTAAATTTCGACTATTGTAACATATTGGACATTCAACATATTTGACAAATTACATTGATCATTGTAACTTTTGGACTTTGGCGATTCAAACACATTGTTGATAAGTTAATTGGGACGTGAACGCGTGAAAAGTATGAAGCATAGTTTATTGACTTCGACGTTTCGATCAAGTTGCCTTGGTCGTGGTCTTGAGAAGACTGTAAGTTTTACATTTTCAAGTCTTTTAATTTTAAGAAGTAAATGAATCTATTGGAACCTTAGTATTACCAAGCAGATATATAAACATTAAACACAGTCAAGTTAAAGAGCTGTTGTTAAAAAGTAAGTAATCATGTAATTGCTAAATGTTTGTCTAACCTGTCATTGCAAACAACTTTTTTCAATTTTTTTCCTTGCTCAACCTCCTTCATCATATCGCTCCAATCCGGCCTCCTTCTCGGCCTACTGCGGAGGCTTTCTATCTTTTTCAGTTTTTCGGGATCTAGGGGTGCTTTTTTGAACTCCGGTGGCGCTGGCATCTTCGGTGGCAGTGGTGGAGGCATTGGTGGTGGAGTAGGCTTTAGAAGACCTGAAGTCGGACAGATATTGGTTTTTGAATACAAATATTTAAAATATTTGACTCTTTGCTGCCCGATATTACTTTTGCCTAAATAACAATTTGGTGACTATATAATGTAATACAGACTATAATACAAACAATTAATGCGTAAACTTTTGTACTTATTGCTCGATATGACTCGGAGAAAAATAAAATACATGGAAAATATCTCGCTAATGTTGTTAATACGTTAATTTTTGCCCAATATATTTGGGGGAAAAATACGATTTAGTTTTCAGTTCATTTCCTATAATATCAATTTTACAAAAATTGGAGAAAGCTCATCACATAAAATATTCTCATGACAAAAAAATTATCATATCCGACTATGAAATAAATTCAAGAGTGAAAATAAAACTAATACACAGCTACATTGTCGAGTGTGTTCTTGATTTGATAACAACATTTTTGTCGAAACTACATAAAACACTTAATTTTAACGAAATTCATCGCTCATTTATCATTTAACATCGCTCGGATCAGAAAAATGGCAGGCCACAACTTTGGAATCGTGTGGATGTCGCATTCGCCGCGTCGTGTACACGCGAGACCTTCCAATATATGTGTTCTTTTTATATGTCGTGCAAATGATTAATAATAAATGAAACGGAAAAGTAAAATGACCGGCCCCTGTAGCTCCAAACAACACTATCCAAAACAGGGCTGTGAGCATGGATAGTCAACTCAATAAAATTGGACTGTAAGTGCTTGTTCAGACATGGCGATTAGTGCGGCACTCGCGCGGATAATACGATGGAGATCTCCAAACCGCGCGGATATCGCAGTGTCTGAACAAGCACTTACTGTCGAGTTTTATCGGGTCGACAATCCATTCTCGCAGCCCATATTCGATAATTAACCGACATAAAACGAACTAACAACAATTTAACGTCACGCGCCAATTTAAAGAAAATGGAAATTGACAAGCTTTTTTTTACAATCTCTCGTCTGCTAGAAGATCATTTTGCACTCAAAGTGACCTCAAACAGTTCAAATATATTACTACTTCCTAGGACAGCACACTTTCGCAGCTTTGATTGATCTATCGAATTTGCCGCTAAAAGATGTGATTGCACTACACTTTGTTGACTTGTGCATTGATTATAATGTCACTATACTAAGCAGTCTAACGATACCGTGCTTCTCATATTTTTAATGTGACTTCGCTCTGCATTTCAACGGCCGTTACATTTGTAAGGATAGAGATCTTCGATTCCCTCCTATTGAGTTCCACAAGGACCGGTTGGAAGCGCCCCGCTTCCAACCTTTGCCTGCGAGCTTAGTCAGGGCGTCTATCCACCGTGTCGATGGCCGTCCTCATGAATAATTAGAGAAATTAACGTAAAACCTATTAATTCATTTATATGGGACAAGTTCTATGTAATTGTATAAAAGAAAGACATCGACCATTTATGGCTCAGTTACTTCATTAAAATCTGTACTCAATCATAAGAGACACACGAACATAATTAAACAAATAAGACACAGAAACGACAAATAATAACACCCTTTATATCAACGGTTATTGTTGCTGTCAACATGTAGCTGTGAAAACTAAAAACCATTAAAAAATATCACATAACTTTCATTATCTACCTTGGAACAAATTTGTTGGGGTGCCTTCTGTATCCATTTTTAATACCAATGTCAAAACACTAAATAAAAAGATTTCTTCAGTTTCAATCACTTCAGCATTGAAAAATCACTCTTGCACATCAGTTTCTAATTGAAGAATTTTAATAACACATATTTGCTTTCTTATTTAAATTAACCAAACTTTACCAAAGCAAAGCGATCTTTTAAGTGGTTTATTTTAATAATTAATCAGTCGAAAATATTCTAGATTTTTTTAATGAAAATACACAATCCAATTTCAATGCACAGAACTTGTGCGTTAACTGAAGCATGTTTGCGCTCGCACCTGATGCAGCGCACGCGGAACTACTATTTTGGATCGCATTTAGACCACAAGTAGTAACGATACACATGAGATCAAAGGTAAAGATTTGCGCGACTACCCATTTGTCTAAGATATATGGAGTTATTGCTCTTTGAGAATTCAAAGCGAAGATAATAAACAAAATTTATGTGTGACCAAATTAAAAGATTGATCTGATGAGGTCCGATAATTGCAAACGAAGTAATTTGTAAACGATAATAGGAATGGTGAATTATTCTGTTGAAATTATTTTAAGGGAATAATTCGGCTACTAGTGGGATTTGAACCCACCCCTTCAGAATACCGTCCTGTCGCTTTGTTCATCTAAGCTATAGTAGCCACACAAGTACCGCCTAACATGTTTTCAATGCAATAAACCATAAGACTCTTAATAGGAATATTAAAAAATTATGCAAAAGTTGAAAATATTGAAATTAAAGCCGATTAAATGTTCTTTTTTTTCTTTTTTCCAGTTACATAAATAGTGGTAGGTACCTATATTATGTTGCTATAGAATATAATGTTAAATAAAGTAAAAAAGTAATATTAATGTATACGTGGTGTGTTGCGATGGTGCTTAACAAGGCGGGATGGATGGTGTGGCGAAACAAATGTTACCACTTACCGAAATTACGTCCCTTCTTCAAACTTTCAAAATACAATAGCTCGGATTCTATTAACGCTAAAATTCAAATTCATATAAATCTACACAACGCTAACTCTGATATTAGAGGAGTTTTATTCAACTGCCAATCGCAGGTAGTTTTAATCGGTACCCAAATTGGTAATCGGTAACATTAAAAGTGGCCACTTACTTTACTTAATCTAATTTCAGTGTTGTTATTATAACTGTCTAACTGATTCGGACTTTATTGTGACCGTATAAGACTATCTCTTACTTATCTCATTTTCCAAAATTTTAGTTTCGTTTCGTTGAACAAGAGAACCACTACATATTATTATATCCAACTAAACGACTACAATCCTAAATAAAAAAGTCCTAGCATTCATAAAATTAAAATCAAAAATTCCGTAGTTAAAAATTATACAATCATACTTCTACTGTTCATCCGTTTTCAGATCATCTGAAACGTACTAGCTTTCAAGTAAAAAAAAACTTTTTTTTTTTAATGTACACACATAAAAAAACAGTTGAATTTAGAATAGAAATGGAAATCATCTATAAAAAGGAGACAGTATAACCTCAAATTTTAAAATCAGTTAACCGTATGTTATTATCATCAGATTAGTCTTGACATCTTACATCTCGTTAGTATCAGACGTAAACCTTTGCCAGTTGCCAAAACAATCTTATCGATGGTCACCGTTGCATTGTGGACCGGGCATGTAATGTATTCTAAATATACTGATAGAAAGCGCCAGTGTGTCAATGTGAAGCAAATAGAACAAAAGTCGTGCTATTATTAATTGAACTGATTCATCCATAGGTTGTTTATTGCCTTGTTTTAGAAGACAATAGCCAAGTTGGAGTGTGTCATGGCTCAACCCGATGTACTAATTGATTCATTATTATATTTAAAATAAAAGCTTTTTATAGATCACTATATATAAATATATATATTCGACCAATATCTCACTAGAAGTTCAGTGACGATGTAGTCGAAGACGTAGAATCGCTAGACCTAAAATGATTTACTGGCTCTTAAGCCTGTACACATTGTATGATTTCGTGACAGGCAGTCGACAGACCTGGATAATCCAGGTCTGTCGTTGACGAATTCGTCAAGGAGGACATTACAATATGTAGGTACTTACTACTACTTTCTAAAATAAATTGATTTGAATTGAATGTATATTATTAAACAAAGAACTGTACTGGAAGTAGCATAAACATCGTACTATAGTAACAAAAAGCAATTGGCAGAAATATGCTTATCGTATCGTTTATATAGTTGTAAGGTTTCAGTAAAAAAACTCAATTAAAGTACTTACTCCTCAAGCTCTCATTTTTGGTCAGCGTATGGCCTTTAGGTATTTCGTTAGCCAGCGTCTTGTCGATGTTCTCTTTGACTCGCTCGTGCAGCGGATCTCTCCATTTTTTCACTGGGGCATCGACGTTGTCTTTTGAAAGCGCTTTCTGAAGCGACGGTTTTCGAGGTGGGAGCTGGCGATGAAAGAAACAAATTTTCAAGTAAATATTTACCATTAATGGTTAATGCATGAGAGCCTTTGGAGCGAGGGCAGCTCAGCGGTTGAAGCGATGACAGCTCAGCGGGGGAGCGTCGGCTGTCAAACTAACGGACACTGGTTCGATCTCCGATAACGACTTGAGCTTCCAGTGAAGGTAACACTGTTATCGAATTCCCAGCATGGTGATAAGGTACTTTCTAGTACCGCTGGCTAGCTACCACCCTCAAATTTGAAAAACTGTTACCAAACACATAGTGTGTTCAGGCAGTAGTCAGGCACCATCTTCGACCACATCGTCACTGACCATCAAGTGAGTGGTCAAACGCTAAATCTATACAGTGTAAAAAAACATAACATAATATACAAATTTGTTATAACATAAGTACTTAATTATGTCTGAAATAAAATTATTATATTTAGAATCTGAGTTTTTCAACTAAGGTCCTTTACCGATTGGGCCTTGGTGAGCAGGCTCAAAGTCGCACAACGAGCTATTGAGAGGGCTATGTTCGGAGTATCTTTACGCGATCGAATCAGAAATGAATGAGATGCGTAGAAGGACGAAGTCACTGACATAACCCAGGAGTTGCAAATTGAAGCAAGTTGAAGTGGCTGTGGGCAAGGCTCATAGTTAGAAGAACTGATAGGGTCAAAAGGTTCTTGAATGGCGACAACGAACTAGCAAGCGCAGCATAGGACGGCCACCGATACGGTGAATAGACGTCGGAAGTCGGCGGAAAAGGCTGGATGCGGACCGCTTTCAACCGGTCCTTGTGGAAATTAGTGGTGCAGGCCTATGTTTAATAGTAGATGTCCTATGTCTATGAGGAGAATCATGATGACAATGATTACCTATTGCTTTAATAATACAAAATTGTTCATAGTATGTACCTAGCCGTATGTAGGTACTTACCTTTGACGGAGTCTTTTCAAGAGGCATAGGTGGTTTGGTGGCCATTTTGGATTTATCTTCTTCTTTTTCGGCAGCCGTTGATTTTTCAGACTTTACTGTTTGTTTATCTGCAGCTTGTTTTATCTCTGACTTTGTTAGTTCTGGTTCAGGCTTATCAACAGTCTTAGAAACTATTTTTTCAGGTTCATCTGGTTTTGCTTTGTCATTAGTAACTACTTTGGAAGTAGGCTTGTTTCTATTTGATGAAGTAGAAGTTTTATCATTTATTTTTTCATTTACCGTACCTTTAGATGTACCATTTTTATCTGGGTTTCTCTTATCTACTATAGTAACAGACTTTTCTTTGGCTTTATCATCAATAGTTCTTACGGTTCTTAGAGTCGGTTTTTCTGGTAACTTATCATTAGATTTATCTTCTGTTTTAGCCGAGGATTTCAATGCAGATTTAGTAAACCTAGGTTTTACTTCGACTGGTTTTGTCTCTTTGTCAGCTTGCTTTGCTGCTGATGGTTTCACTAGTTTCTCCTCTACAGTTTCAGATACACCGTTTTCAGATTTGTCTCTCA
The DNA here is from genome assembly GCA_934044485.1 of Apeira syringaria. Lineage (NCBI taxonomy): Eukaryota > Metazoa > Arthropoda > Insecta > Lepidoptera > Geometridae > Apeira > Apeira syringaria. Next base: position 8,613,612 of record OW203658.1, on the reverse strand, counting down.
CTGTCGCCTGTTTTTTGAGGACAGCTGCGAAATTAACCAAAATATTAATAATTATCACACGAATACTATAAAGGTGAAAGTTTGTTTGTCGTTTGTATGTTTGTTACTCTTTCATGCTGAAACGGCTGAACGGATGTCCATGAAATTTGGAATGAAGATAGCTCATACTCTGGAATAACATATACTCTACATTGATTCCCGGTAATCCATAGTTATATATTTATAGTTCCCGTATTATTCCAATTGACGTAGTGGGAATATCGTAGTTTACGCGGGTAAAACTGCGGGGCTCAGCTAGTTTACAATAAGCTTTTATATAAATGCTATATACATAATATATGTGAAATATATACATTTATGAACTAAGTCAAACTAGTCAATATTTTGATTGCAATTGTGTTGGCCGTCAATTTGACAAGTACCTAGTTGTTCGCTGGCCCCCGGTTTAGCAGCGACTAATGTGAGTATTTTAACAAAATATTTATTATATGTTTTTATAACCTATATGTATATTATCAGTTATGAACTAAACTCTATCTACCACTAATTAGGTGCATGTGTAAGCATTAAATCGTATACTATATTATTCATGTTCAAAATTGCAAGTTTATTGTGAAAGCTGAATAGTTTGATTGTATATATATAAAACTGTTAAAAAGTGGAATTGATTGAAGCACGTGTTCCGGCCCCGACGACGCTGCAGTTTCGCGGCATTCGCGTACGTAAATAAACATGGCTGCTCTGCTGCCAAGATGGCGACCTTCGCTATTCGAGGGTGATTACATGTCAAACTACCTAATAATTCGATAGCTAAGTGGAATCGGAATATATAAGTATTATCGTTTCACGACGCTTTTCCTTGTCTTTTGTCAATCTCCTACAATTTCAGATAAGACAAAATATTGTCTTCACAGAATTGTATGCTATGTAAAGATCTATCTTAGATCTATCTATCTATCTATATCGTTTAGTAAGTAATGATAAAATTGCTTACTAGTCTTATGAAATACCTACTTCATCAATAACCAGTTTGATTTATTTTTCTGTCACTTTGGTAACTATTTCAAGTGAAGATCAGTACATCGTCGATTTGTATGTTAGGTATATCTTAATGAAAGTCAAGGAAAGCTTAAGACCCCTTTGCCGTGTATGTGGAGGATCGCTACATAACGGTCGTTTTGGTTGCGATAAAACAAGGTTGATTATTGCGAGTAACCTCTACCCGTTTCCTATTTGAATCAGTAATGTAGTGTACAATATATACCGAAACTTATCTCGGTCTATTTAAATTAACATGCTGTGGAAATGTTATGCTCGGGACATACCTAACGTTTCCGCAATGATTAAATGCACAATCATGGTGATTTTTTTTCTTATATTATTTGGCATCGCGTAGGTACGTGTACATACATTGATTTTTGGTGGGCTATAAAATTATCAACGAAATTATCAATTCAAAAAGAAAGAACCCTATTAAATTATGATAACTGTCCTCTCAATTCGAAGTGTTCACCAACTGCTAGCAAAAAGTGTATTAAAAAAACGTAAATAACAATGTGCCATTGAAAATTCTTAGCTATCCACAAAGTTTTAAAATTTAAAAAAAATTTGGTCGCGCTTTCACTTATTTAAGAACGCCATTTTAAATATTATTTAAAAATTACTGTTAATATAACATCGACACTGGCTGAATGCATTAGTAGTGCAAAGCCATAGAATATAAAAAAGCCAAAACGAGAATGACGTTACTAAATAATATGTATAAATATTGAAAATAGTATCCAGGATACGGATTATAAACCTTAAGGTATCTGTCTAAATTCCAAACTTATTCTATTTTCATAGTTTTATATGAGTTTGGATAAAGTAATGATAATTGAGTTCTTGTGCGAAATCCGCCCTCTAAACTCACATTTTAGAATATAAAAAGGGTTTATCACCCTTTTCCAAAAATCCGCCATAAAGTCTAAATGAATTGATATAATATTATATCCTATGCGTAAATATAATATATTATTATTATTTTCTAACAATGCACAATGTTCTCTTCTCTATTTATATTCAGCTCATTTGTTTATAACACGTTCATGAACACGAAAATAGCTGCCTTGTTATTAGTAAATATTGTACAGACCTTTTCGCGTCGTTCTATTGAAGATTATTCAGAAATATAGAAAACGTAATATTGTGTGAAATGGGCATATATTATTATATCGGATAAAATCATTTCTCTTCAAATGCCAACTTCCCACACAAACTAATTTCTTACGTTGTCTGTGTTGATGCTTACGTACTTAGTACGTTATATCAATTATTATTTACAATAAGAGATGAGATGGCCAAAACTTAGTGTTGCTATATACGGATTGGAATGAAATACTACTCATCTACTGCATATTAAGTGCCCATCCTAAATGCAAGGAAATTTTTCAAAGTCAGAACCGTTGAAGTAATGTATTCTGGATTAAATCATTTAGTACCGTTGTCTTTTTAATAAATTTTTTTAAAGTATTTTTTTAAACTTTCATTGCTTTTCATAATATACATATTATTTAACACCGGATGCGCACCATGATTTTTTTTAATTTCAGCGCGGTTCCACGCACCATCAGTCTCTCCGTGATCATGGTGCGTGGAACCACGCCGAAATATCGGGAATTCAATCAAAATCATGGTGATTATCCCGTGTTAAGCAATATATAATTTTTTTTTTTTTATTTTTTTTTTTCTCAGCCATGTGCGTCCACTGCTGGACGTATGCCTCCCCCATATAGAGGAGATTTGCCAATACTCGCCACGCTTGGCAGGCGGGTTAGCGAGCGCAGTATGACTTCCGATCGTCAGAAGGCGCTGCTGCCCACCTTCTGGTACGTGATCCCTTAGCCGACTCTTACGGCACCCACGGGAAGAGATGGGGGAGTACTATTCTAGGCCGGTACCACCACGGCCATAATGCATATATTTAATTTTTTGATGATGCCTAGCAACCAATCATTATCTACCACTATCGAAAGTAGAGAACGGTTAGGTTAGGAACTTTTCATGAATTATTTTAACCGTCAGCAACAATAGTAATTTATTTCTCGGTTGCCACTAGTGGGTTTAGAAGAACGGTAACGGTTGGAAAACAAAGTCAATTCAACCCTTTGGATATACCACGTGAACACGTGGTAGACCAATTTATGTGGAAGCTAACGGTAAAGTATCTGCACGACAGATGCGCGTTCGAGAAGCGTCGTCGTCGTTCGCTGATTTTTGAAGTGAAAACTTTTTTAGGCGCGGTTAGCACTTTATGGGTTAACAAAAGTCATGAAACTCGCGTCATCGCTACAGAGCTCTTTCCATCAGCTATATGTATACTGTATAAATAAGTACCTAAGTACACAACGATGTGGGCGAACAAAAAGCGTGAAATTTTTGCTTTTTGCGCCTCTATCGGCAATCCCCAAAGACTGCTCCTTTGCTTTTTTTGCGTTTCTTTGCATTCAAGACGAACTTTACAAACATCTAAAACATAACTCATGCTATAAGTAGGTATACGAATGGATCAATCAAAATATTCCTGAATAAAGCTGGGAATACAATGTTATTATTTGCTTATTAGTAGAATACCTACTAAATAAACAAATATTCTAGCGTCAAATCACGCTAAAGAACGTGATATTTGTGTATATTTTCTTTATGGAAACGCTTGAATTTTAACATCTTTTTGCTAACTTGTAAATGAAATAGAATTTTCCTTTCAGATTTTGATGATTAAAACTAGCGATTGACAACAAGTGTGAATTCAAACATACAATTCTTTCATTTCGGTGAAATGATGCTTATGGAAGACAAAACATGATGCCCCGACCCCACCTAGTGTAGGATAAGGACAATAAGAAGACTCACGATCCTAAGGATATCTACATAGATTTTAAAAGTCTGTCACGAGATTACAAAATCCAGTCGCAAAACTCCATTCCCCTACGCTTTATATTCTCGTCTTCATATAAATTACTGCTTACCATATCTTAGTTTATTTTGTAAAAAGTCTGTGTCCTCTCTAAAAATACTTCGGGCGTTCGTCGCACGCTAGAAATATCCACATTAACAACATTGGCTTGCACTAACGTCACACGCCGTGAAGTTTTCATGCCAGCTTTTACCAAGCGCGGCTGTGTTGTGACTAATTGTTTATTTTTTAATTCTGCATACTGTATGATTTCGATATTTATTCTCATTTGTTTTTATTTTCGAAAGTTCAATGAGCCGGAATACAAAGAAATATATAAAGAAACAGGAAAGCGAATAAAAAAAAACTTTTGGCGACAGCTGTGCTTTTCAGGGTCATGCACATGTGATTTTTATTTTATGTTCATTATAAAATACAGAATACAATTAAATCGATTTTTATTTCGATATGCATAAGCCATATTCGATAAGTATCTATATTCATAGGTTAGTACTTATATTTCTTGACAATATTTGACAAAAAAAATTGAAAATATAACAATTCATGAAAAAGCATAATTATGAATATCGACACGCTTGAATATTTTTTTCCAGTAAGTATACTAAATAATTTTGTAGTAAATAATCTTTTAGGTCATAATTCTGGATCTGTTCCTTATATGGAAATTTAAAAATACATATACATAATATAATATAGAGAAACTTTTATTTTTTTCCGAATTTTCAAACACTCACCTGTAGAAATTAATATACTTATCTATTAGATTTTTTCTAGGCTGTCATAAGTACCTAGACATATTTCGTTTTATAAGTTTCAAGCCTAGGGCTAGCTTATTAAAATATTAAAAATCTGTACACGACAAGTACTAATATACATACTATCAGTTTATTCGTAATGGTTACATAAAAAGTTAAATTGAAGTATTGATTTCTTACAAAGATACTATCTAAAATGTACCGTGGGCGCTATGGCGACTCGTAAAATTAAAAACATTACAGGGCGACCGTGGGTGTTTTCCACGGCAAAATGTCTATCATTATAGACGAACTCTATGAGCAAAAGATTATCCATGGACAAGCTATCATGGAAATCATCAAACCGTTTTAGATATAGCTCGAGATATTTACAAAAAAATATCATTAAATAGCATTAGAAATAACAAAAGAACGTCTACAAAAGCACTTTTAGCGTAAAAATACTTACATTATATATGCAAATGTCCTTACGTGCATAGGTCACATAATAATCCAAAATATAAATTAGATCACTCCACTATTTGCAACAGGAACTAAAAACACAATTTTTATGAACAGTTTGATTGTGTCCTCTGGAAAAACACGCCGAACTACGCAATTCCAAAATTCACACTAAAACGCACAATCCTGAAGTGGGCTGCACGGTTTCAGAGAGCCGATTATACGAAGCTGTGTCTCCTGCCAAAGTTTCAGCCAGGTGGCTGACGTCATCACACACGATATACGTATACCTTCAAATACACGAATTATTCACAATGAAATATTACTCCAAGACTGAGTAGCGTCAGTAAAAAAGTTTGGAGGAAAGCGGGCCGAGAGATCTATTTTCGTTCTACAGATTGATGGAGTGAAAAGGCCTTGCTCAACATCGGAGTAACGTCAAAATAATGTAATTGTTACATTTCATAACTTGTAACAGTTTTTTAAACACGTTTTAAGTTACTATTCATATATTGATATTTTCTGTTTCGCTTTGTTAGTGTTAGTTGCAGTTCCCATCTTGCACATTGCTCAAAAGAGTGTCAGAACCCGAAGTTTAGTCTCAGTGGGACCAATATTTTGAGAAATATATTTATCTACAAACATTTAGAATATATCCCAAGACAAAGAACAAAATAACTGCCGCGTGGAGGGGCGGGGGATTGGACCCGAGTGTGTGGTGTTTTATATATTTAAGTAACAAACACTGCAGAACTCCAACAAAGGCCACGATTGTAATTCAAACGGCATACATCAACTGAATATCGATGGCTTGTTTATATATTAGTTTTGTTTATGGATTCATGTTTTTTTTTATATTCTGGAACCCAGCGTTAAAATATTAGTATTTTAGCTTTATTGATGTTAATAAATAGGTTCTTATTGGCTTAATTAGATAAACCTTTCTAAATTTTGCATACATAGACTCCCGGGTGTTTACACTACAAGCAGAAGGGGCGGGGCAAATTCTGATGTGTGTTGATTTAAAATATTACAAAAATGTAGTTCAGTTTAGAAAAAAAATACAATCACATTTTCCGACTTTCTGATTTCCGTCCTTCTGGTGTACGACACAGCTTGAGCGTATTTGTGAGAGATGAGAATGTTTCAAAAAAAGCGCGCAATCAAATTTTTTTTAAATAATAAAATCGTAATGAAATTAAATTTTGTTCCAAAAGAATTAAACTTCGTGAACTTCTCATGAGTGGTATTTTTTAAGTTTCTCAGAAATGTTGCATATATTTAAAATTTTTTACCAAAAAATGGAATCGGCTTCATCACTTAATCTTGTGGAATAACTTGTTTATGTCGGTACCATGATAGTTTTAAAGTAACTATCATCACAATATTGTGCGCATGGTTCCGACTTCGACAAGTTATTTAACACTTTTGAGTGTTGAAGTTGGTTCCATCTTTAGGAAAAACTTTTTTTATTCTTTTTTAGTGACCTCTGCTACGCACGAAATCAATTGTCATTGTGTATGTTCACCGCCTTCTTCAACTACAATGTCATCAAGATAAACTTCCAAATCCATATAACACTTTTCAGTTATTGGAGTGTAACTCAAAAAGCGCTTGTCCAATTTTAAACTAGCAACTTAAGCCTTAAGTCGTTCTTGAAGTGTTCGCGACTGTCTAGTTTAGCGGATATCCATTCATTATTTCATTCATGAAAATCTATAAAATCGTTTGGATATGGAATACATATTGTATAACATTAAAGTACATCTCAAATAGAAAGTGTATTGAAATCTATGTTTGAAAGTAAGTAACGAACTACTTAGTACATATAAAATTAATAGAAATGTTAATTAATAACTTGTAAACATGTACGCGATATGTACACGTAGCCTTCCAACTACTTACATTATAGTTTTCTGACTTTGTTTCTTTAAGGAAGCATTTTAATGGTTAAGAAAAGTTTATAAATATATTGTTATTCAAATTTAAAATACTAACTCTTTGTAAGTTTAATGTAGTAACGAAATATTATCAAAAGTTATCAAATTAGGTAGAGGAAGGCCCACGGGTGAAAAAAGGCAAGCTTTCATACGATGTTTATGCTAACCGTACAGAAAATGACAAAGCAAACATAGCTGTATAATGTTCTTAAAAACGTACTAGAAAATGTAATGAGATTGTAGAGTTACGTTGTATTGATTTACTTTAACGAATTTCTAGATCAGATTAATTTATAACAAACTCTATAATAATAGCCAATAATAATATTCGTTCTAAGATAGCCAGCTCTAACAGCCCATTTCTGCGAGATGAAAACAGTGAAGCTTTTGAACTTACTTAAAAAGGAGGAGGTTCTCAATTCGTCGAAATCTTAAACTGTTTTTATGTATGTTCTCCTATTAATCGAAAATGGCTGGACTAATTTTTTTTTTTTGTATGGGTATACTTACTAGGTATTATTAGGTAGTCCTTCAGGTTCTGTCTGATTATTTGATCCTGGAGAAATCGCGAGAACTCTTTACATTTAGATTAGACGCAACTGAAGAGATTTGTATTAATTTTTAACCGACTTCAAAAAAAGGTGAAGATTCTCAATTCGATCCGTATGGTTTTTTTTACCGCATAACTTTCGACTGGGTGAACTGATTTTGATCGTTATTTTTATATGCAAGCTGGTGCTTCCCGTGTAGACCTTGTTAAATTTCATTAAAAACGGTCAAGCGGTTTTTGAGTTACACTCCAATAGGTAAAAGTGCTACGCATACTTCGATGCTATTATAGTTGCAGGTGGAGAATGCGGTAAACATACACAATGACAATTGATTGACAATTGTGAGTAGCAAAGGTCACTGAAAAGGACGAAAAAAAAATTACCAATTTCAACACTCAAAAGTTTGAAATAACTTGTCCATTATATGGTAATATTTTTTTTCAAGTAATTGTTCCGCTGGTATATTATGGAAGTCGCTTTGTATAGTTTTGTTACTACGTAATAATTTTCATAGCTCATATAAAGATCACTCAGTTACATTAAAAAAAATTATGTAAAAATATAAATCGTAAAAACCGAGAATATGAGCTTTTTGCAGTGACCCTCAGGTTATAGGTGTTAATGATTGTCAATAAGCCTTAAACCGCATCACCTTTGTGATGTAAGTAATTATTATATTTATATATCATCGACATCACATGTTTTGTACGACGTGTATACCTGCAAGCACCTATACAACACTCATATTGATGCGAAAAAATATTTTCAAATGCGAACGTTTGTGTGTATGTGTGTTTGTTACCTCCTCTCACATTATAAACGGCTTGATAGATTGGAATGAAATTTGGAAAGTAGGTACCTCATAAACTGCATTACAACAGGCTATTCTTTATTCCGGAAAAAAAAATATGGTTCCTCTGGGATACAACAAAAAACGAATAATCATTTCTAATATTAGAACACCCTGGAACAACACATAGGTAGGCTAATTTTAATGATCACCATGCGGGTGAAACCGCGGGGCGCAGCTAGTGATATTATAAATGTGAAATTAGCTCTGTCTGTGACGTATTAATGCCTAAGCTATTTTACTGAAACATTTGTATAGAATAGACAAGACCTTGGAGAAGGACATATGCTACTTTTTGTCCTGGAAAAAGTATAGATCCAGTGGGATAGCTTTGGTGGCGGGAAAGCCATAGTCAACGCGGGTTAAACCGCAGGACGCAGCTAGTCACGAATAAAAATCAATTATTATAATATCATATACTCACGTTTCAGAGGTTTCGTCACAGGAGTCGGAGCTTCTTCACTCTCCGCAGTAGTACTCTTTGCATTTTCAACTGGCTTCAGTTTCTTCTGAACCCATGAAGGTGGAGCTTCGGTGTCTTTGTCTTTGACCCACGGCGGCCGAAAGCTATCCCGACGGGGCGCGGGGTCTTTGGACACGTTACCGATCGGCATTTTGAGCTGTAAAAAGATTGAAACTGCTGTATTCAGATAGTCACAATTTCTCATCTCTAGTCTTATGTGTATGTTGGTTGTTGCACCAATGTGCACGCGTGGTCGCTGACATGAGATGATTTCATGTCCATCGGTATAGCACTGTAGCGCGTTCCGAGTCTCCACTTCAATCATCATCATCATCATTTCAGCCATAGGACGTCCACTGCTGGACATAGCCTCCCCCATCGATTTCCACAAGGACCGGTTGTAAGCGGCCCGCATCTAGCCCTTGCCTGCGATCTTAGTCAGGTCGTCTGTCCGCCTGGTCGGTGGCCGTCCTATGCTGCGCTTGCCAGTCCGTGGTCTCCATTCGAGAACCTTTCGGCCCCAAAGGCCATCGGTTCTTCGAGCTATATGCCCTGCTCACTGCCACTTCAACGTGCTAATCCGCTGGGCTATATCGGTGACTTGCGTTCTTCTACGGATCCCCTCATTTCTGATTCGATCACGTAGAGAAACCCCGAGCATAGCCCTCTCCATAGCTCGTTGTGCGGCTAAGCCTCCACTTTAATGCATTTATTGAACTCAATGAAATAAATTTTATGTATGACAATTGGAATATTATTCATTATCTGTCTTTTTAAAGTACTATGAGAGTCTTAAAGACCAGTGGGATACATCCGAGTGACATTTGATTATTTTAACTTGACCTTGATTGTATTATGTATTATAAATATAAATAAATAAATCCTACTAATATATTAAATGCGAAAGTTTGTGTGTCTGTGTGTATGTTTGTTATTTCTTCACGCTGAAACGGCTACATCGATTGCGATGAATTTTGGTATGGAAATGGTTTGAACCCTAGATTAACACATAGGGTACTTTTAACCCGGAAAAAGTACAGTTCCCGTGCGATAATTGAGGTAGCGGGAAACCGTAATCCAAGCGGATGAAACCGCAGGGCACTGCTAGTTCTTAATAAACGCTAATTTTTTTAAAATGTATAAATTAACATACTGTTTTTGCATTGATTCATGTGAGGATGGAACTCACTGAGCCTGTAACCGGGTACAAGACCCATTAGAAGCCGATTATTTTCCTTATACAATATGGACATTAGTCTAAGTGGCTCTTAGTTAATCAGGTAGGATCTCAGATAAATAAACCAGTGTATACTCAAAGGGACATTCCGTTTAATTCATACTGACGTTCGATCAGGTGGTAGGTCTCTACAGCCAGAGTCTGTCTGTATTGGCATCACCGCAGACCTACATATTCTGGCTGCAAAAGTGTGCACTACTGTGTTTTGGGCTTGGAAGGCAATGTAGCGTATAACTTTTCTGGGAGAACAAGACATAGGTAATGGCTAATATATCGGACTGAAAAGCGGGTGCATCGTCACATAGAACCACATAACAAATTCTTATCTGAATTGCTTTACTTAAAATAAATTTACGAAGAGAAGAAATAAATGTGTATGGTAACATAGTGCATGTGGCAGAGATGCGAATGTTGAGATGGATGTGTGGTGTGACTAGAATGGATAAAATAACGAATAAGTACCTACATCAGAATAAGCTTGAAGTATAGAAACAGTGAATGATAAGTTGAAAGGGATTGGCTTGGTATGGCCATGTCATGAGGAGGGATGAAGAAAATATAACAAACAGAGTACCTACTTAACATGAATGTGGATGGATATAGAGGTAGAGGAAGGCCAAACAAGGCATGGATAGACTGTGTGAAGAATTATATTATTATAAGAGTTTTATGATTTATTGCATGAACAACATGCTATACGGAACTTACGTTCAAATTATTTGAAGGAAAAAAAGGCGACCACTAGCAGCCGAAAATTAATCCTTCAAATAATTTGAATGATATTAGTATGTATATGAATGGTGTTACCACTCAGATGACTAATGATAGAAGAGAATGGAAGAGAAAAACATGTATTTGCGACCCCACCTCGTTTGGGATTAGGACAAGAACGAGAAGAAGTATGTTACGAAAAGAAAATGTTATATTCCTGCGTTATCTATTACTCATCCACTACAGTATACGGATTTTTAAACAATATCACAAAATAGTTGGGAAAGACGAGGATTCCATTCATACAAGATAGTTATTTTTAAAGCTGTCTCATACCAACGCGGCAACGACTAGAATTAGTACGAACACTTGCTAATTCTACGGTTACTTATTATAAATATTGCTTCTATTGCTTCCGTTTTTTTTTACTAACTTTTTTTATACTATATAATCGAGCGTTTGACCAATATCTCACTTGATAGTCAGTGACGATGTAGTGGAAGATGTTATTACGCTAGACTTCCAAAGTCAGTGTCACTGATCACTGATCCACGACGACCGTCTGTTTAATGACAGGTAATTTTCTGGATGGAGAGGTAACGAGTTAGTGGTGATGTTAGGTACCTATTATAATTTTCTATATTAGTCTCTTTGGAGCAGGACTAGCGCTTTGAATGCAAATATTCATATACAAGAATGTATTACTTTTAATAATTGTGTATATAGGCTCTATAGAAATCTGATTTTCAACATGTAATGTTTAACTAATCGTTGGTTTCTAGCGCCATCTAGTACAATTATGGGGTAAATGCACCGTGCAAATCTATGTCTTCAGGAACCACCAGATAACTATGTACCTTAACAATGTCTAAATCATCATCACCAGCTTTTTAATCGATCGACTTCCACAGTTCTTGCCTCTTGATCTTTACAAGAGTTGGTCTCTTTTCCCCAATTGCTATGATGATTTTGATGATTTTCTGATGAGAATATTATTAGTTCAACTTGCAAATCCACTCAGCTATGATTGTGACTTTCGTTCTTCGTTTTTCAATTCTAATTTGATTTTATCGTGAATTGGCCTTTCTCCATGACTCGTTGTTTGGATGTGAGGTTGCACATGTGCGGTGCATAATTACAGGTACAGCTGTTATATTTACGCCCGTTTCGCAAGTAATGTTAGGTAAATTACCATTTCTCACGGAGTAAATGATAATACCTAGCTATCATGTATTGTCGTACCCAATACATATTTTGAAACAGCAACAACCTAGTTAGATACGTAGGTACCTAACTAGTTTATTTACGTTATTTAGCTTTTATTTGTGGTCAAAGTAGAAACAAGAAACGTATGTCATTTTTGTTTTACATTCTGAAAATTTATAGCAATATTTCTTTCTACTGACAAGTACTTATATTGAACCAATGCCAATGTATAAAAATAATCAGTTTATTAAGAGGCAGGAATCACTTTTAATACATATATAATATACCATTCCAGTTAGAATGGTAAGGACATTCGCTTGGAATGTCATTGGTTCATATTATATTATAAATATACATAATGCTTGCACGTCAACTGCGCAAAATGTTAATAGCGTAAATCTCAATTAAACTATGATAAAACGATCTATGAATCTTCTCCAAATAGATTATATCGCATGTTTGTCTTACATCAAATTTTCTGTGTGATATGTAAGTCTTTAACTTTGTAAATAATCACCGATACGCACTTAACACTCCGATAGCACTGAACTCATATTTTTTTCAACAAGTTATTGAAGTTATTTCGGGTTTCGATACGCGGGGATGCGAGCGTGTTTCGCCCAGCACTAAGACTAGCAGAGGAATTTCATCTCTGAATCCACTGGAACTTTAAAAATAGGTGCGCCGAGACATGGAACTGCTTCAAACGAAAATTTCCTCCGTTACTTTGGCATGGGAAGCCGTTAGGTCTTGTATTGTTTGTTGCGGTGTTTTCGCATCGATAGTTTTAGTGATTATGACGGTGATATAAATCTAGTTAATAGCTGATCTATAGGATGTACAACTGTTCATTGTTAGCCATGAAATTATTAGATAAGACGATTCGCACACGTGGCAATCTGTTTAAAGAAATATACTTCTTGAAAGTGTTTGGATTGTTTAAAGATGAGGTAGCTGTTTATCTTTTTAAAATGATAGATAAAAGTACGCTGAGTTTTTGTGCACTATGTCGATGTATCTTTAATTTTTTATTAGTAGCCTTTATTTAACAATCTTACATACCTAAAAGATATAATATTAAACCTAATGTCGGGTGTACAAATGTATATATTATTGCAAAATAAAACAAACTAGCCAAACACAGCTTTTGAGGACTTGTATATCTATCTACGAATAAAAGAATAATACATTATTTTGACATATACATGCGGCTAGAATTGCCTTTTAATAAACTGATAATTACAGTAAATGAATATTATCAACGTGATGTATGGCAAAGAATTAGAATGTTAATATTGAATGTTTTAACTATATACAAATTCGAGCATTGATGTCAACGCTTGACAACAATGCCTGAATTCGTATGACCATTGTGATAATTTTGTGCCAGGAAATTTTTTGAATAATTATATAGGTATTATTTACCAGCAGTGCGAGTATGGATCGTCGACTTGATAACATTCGACAGTAAGTGCTCGTTCAGACACCGCGGTATCAGCGCGGTTGTGAGATCTCCATGGTAATAGAGCCGCGTGGGTGCCGCACGATTCGCGTGAACTCCATGTCTGAACAAGCACTTACTGTCGAATATTATCGAGATGACGATACATACTCACACTGCAGTACCTAAAGCTTGCCTCGCCTTAAAATTTAAATTTAATTTAGCCATGTAAGTTTTATTTTAATATGTAACAGCATCTTGTCACAGACTTACTGAAAACGCGTCTGGGCGCCGCACTTCCGCCACGCCACGCCTGTGCTTACGCAAGCATCCTCATCGCATACCGCGCCTGTCTCTGCGCATCATTGGAGCACGAACTATTTGGCAGCGGCCTTCGTATTGTTCTGATCTGTTATAATTATATCTCCTTCGCAACTAAGATAAGCTGCAGGAGTTGAAAGGTCGCGCAGTGTTTATATTATACCCGCCGCGAGTGTTTATGCACAAGAAGGGCTTCGTATGTTAAATTATTCGCAAATGTTGTTTATTACGTACGTACATTTTTCCACTGAAATTGGATAAATTGGTAAATCCCCCCATATGGGGCGGCATATGTCCAGCAGTGGCCGTCCTATGGCTGCGATACAAACTTTTTTTAACTCATTTTGTTTTCCATTATCAAGCTCTTTAGGGCTTGAAAAGTGATTTATCACTTGAACAGTCATATCTTACACACAGGTTTAACTGTCCCGTCAAAAACATACATATGTACTGTTATTATTAGGTTGTGTTTCTTTATTCAGTGCAAGTACTTGACTTTTGTCCCTGTTTTCGAAAAATCTCGTAATAAGATTGAATACCAACCTACTATAACCATTTTTCAGATATTTTTTTAAGAAAACTTTATATAGTATCCTACTTATTTAAGTATATTGACAATAATATAATGGCTCCAGTGGTAACAGATATATGTATATACTAGTAATAGGGTAGCCTGTGATAATAAATGAGTGAAACTTTTAATTTTAAAGATTACATGGTAGGTAAATAATAAAAAAACATTATGCTAGTTATTTATTGCCGTTTAATCGGTGGGGGGAGAAACTACGCCTTTTCAAATATGTAAAACTAGTAGCGCCCCGCTGTTTCACCCGCGTGGATTACGGTTTTCTCGCTACTTCAATTATCCCACGGGAACTATACTTTTTCCGAGAAAAGTAGCCCATGTGTTAATCCAGGGATTAAACTATCTGCATACCAAATCTCATTGAAATCGGTGTTGCCGTTTGTGATTGAAAAAGTAACAAACATACACACAAACTTTCGCATTTATAATATTAGTAGGATAGTTATTTAGATTAACATGTGGGTAAAGTTGACTTGTGGCGTGAGTGCTTGAATTGAAACCTAAGGAAGCGAATGGTCCTAGGATTGAACTTAAAAGTAGAACCCGGAGCGAGTTTTAAAAGCTAACAGCGCCACCTAGCGCAAGCATGCGAATCTATAATTACACAAGGCTAACTCGTAGCGATGTGGGCTTTGCGTTGAACAATCACACACACACAATATTTCACTAGAAGAGAAAGATATAATTGATATAAACGGTACAAGATGTTAATTTAAATACCTATTTGGGCGGTAACAAAATACATTTTTCCGAAAATTCTACGAAATTTATTGCTAACCACATCGAAAAGATCAATAGTTGTTGTCTAAATGATATTAAGTATAGATAACATAACATTTCACTGTATGCAGTTCTCGGTTTACTCATTAAATAATAATGTTGTTGACTCAAGCACGTAACTAATTTGTTAAGAAGAAGAAGAGTTTCAAAGTACACAAGACTCGCCAGGGTAAGCCTTTTTCTCCCATAGCCGATTTTAGTTCAGCGACCATACCCTGCGGTGAAGCTGTAAATGCCGGTAGAGGCGAACAGCGTTAGTCAGCGGTAGAAAAAAAAAACAACGGGTTGCACTCCGGGAATGCCGGCAGAAGTGAAAACTTGAACATTATTAATTCTTCGTCACTTTTTCATTCTTCCTCTCCTACCCCGCGCCGGCGCGGTGGTCTACTCTCTCTCCGTCTTACGAATTTTCCGTCAGGTCACGTATCCTGGCGCGATTTTAATATTTTTTACCCATCCAAAAGTGCACAAGCGACCAAGCGAGAATTGAGTGTCTAATATGAGGGTACATTAGTAGAATACAATTCCACGAGTAGCCGAGGCTGTGCGTACGCGGCGCCCGGTGTCCTCAAAACCACATTACGAACAATGTCGCCACACTAGCACTGTTAATACAAGTACACTACTTTAATAATACAGTAAGCACGTAGTCACATCGTTAATAGTTGCTCGCATAAAGCAGCGCAGTACCTAGCTGTTTTACAGTCGTCAGGGACTTATTGTTGTATTAGGTACTGAGTACTCCTCGCTTACTCGTTCACGTTTGCCATATCATCATATCTCGCCCACTATCTATGACCAAATGTTTTTGGTAAACTATATCTTGCTGAGTTGCATTCTGTGTATTGTATTTCTGGGTTTTCCTGTTTTATTAATATAGATGTATATAAACTCTTGTTTTTCCTTTTAAACTTACCTTAAAAGCTGGGCGGAACAATTTGTAAATTTAAATAAAAATGGTATGGGAGTTTTGATTGAATCAAAATAGATCATGAACGCGATAAAATCGACAATTTTATTACAACAAACTCTTCATTCTTTTTTACAACCTTTACAAAAATACATTTTCGAATAACCTCTCGATAAAACTATTTTAAGTCAACATTATTTACAAACGTTACAAAATATTTACAAAAAGAATTCACAAAGTAAAAATAAATAGAGGCGGCGACGACGAGATCGCACTACACCACAGTACACTATACACTAGTATCACACGAGAGACGCGGGCGGGGCGAGGGGCGCGGAGGAGCAGGCGGGGGGTGGCAGTTACACGAGCACAGTGAGCCGTTCAGGGGGGTGGAGACGAACGGGGGGCGGCTCGGGTGGCGGCAGCGCGCGCTTCGTGAGTTCCTTGTCACGCGGTGGCGTGTCGTTGCGCGCGTCTGCGTTCTGCGCCTTGTAGAGCGAATGCGCGCGCGGCAGTTCTCCGCCACCCGCGCCACCGACCCCACCCGCCCCGCCGCCACCCTCATCGCGCAGCGGGTTCGCGTACCGCCGTAGGTTCTCCTCGTTCTGCAGATTGTTAGACTTTTCCTCGTCGCAGCGGCGCGAGCGCTCGAGCGCTTGGGCGGCGCGGCGCCTCCTGAGCAGCAGAAATAGTAGCGCGGCGAGCGCGCCGAGCGCTGTGAGTGCGGCGAGCGCGGCGCCAGCGAGAAGCGCGGGCGGTGCGGCGGAGGTGGCAGCGGGCGCGGCAGCAGGCGAAGGGGCGGGTGCGGTGTGAGGCGCACTCGCAGCCACTCGCATGCGCAACGCCGCGCCCAGCAGCGGGTGCGCCGCGAGCCGCCGCCGTGAGATCAGCTCGCTCAGCTCGCGCAGTGCTGAGCTGAGCTCTTCGGCCGCGACCGCGTCCTCGCCGCCGACCTCGTCACCGATCCACTGGAAGATATATAATTATTTTATTCATTTAGATCATAATTTTGTATTTTGACTGCCTGTACTCTACGGAGTTCCACTTCACGATACCGAAAAATAATTCATCGTAGTTTTAAAAAAATAGATATATGAAATACTAGTAGCGCCTCGCGGTTTCATCCGCGTGGGTTACGGTGTTCCCGCTACCTCAAGTATCCCATAGGAATTACGTTTTTTCGGATAAAAGTAGTCTACGTGTTATTCCAGGGTCTAACCTATCTCCATACCAAATTTAATCGAAATTGGTATAATCGTTTGATCATGAAGGAGTACCAGAGGTTTTTGAATTATTTGCTTATTCCACGGGAACAGCTGCTATTTTTGGGATGAAAAGTAGCCTATGTGCTATTTCCAGACTATAATCTATCTCTGTGCCAAATTTTACCCAAATCCGTTCCGTAGTTTTTGCGTGAAATCACGCTGCGATGGAACTTTCACATTTATAATACTTTTACTAGCTGCGCCCGCGGTTTAACCCACGCGGTGATGATCGATGATGATGATGACGATGATGAAAAGTATCCTATGACATAGTTGACAATGTAGTAGACGGAAGATAAGGAAGAGAAGCGGTCCAAGATAAGACCCTTGAGGAACGCCAGATTTTGCAGCATATGATGATGAGTAAAAATTTACTTACAATACACGTTGCACTCTATTTGTAACATTTAAGATGTGATTAAATTTAAAATTGGATCCTGAATACTACAAAGTTAGAGCTTACGTAATAAGATTAATGATCAACCTTGTCAAAGGCGTTGCTGAAATCAGTATAAAAGGCATCAATCTCAGTGATGTCATTTATAAATGTGAGTACACGAAGACAACTCACTGTCGATCTACATCTTCTAAACTCATGTTGTTGTCCACATATCATACTTTTGGTATGCCACTTAATTATTGTACAATTGACGGACTCAAACACTTTGAAAAATGCGGACAGTATCGAAATGGGGTGATAATATCTAATATTGGAGAAATTGCCTGTATTATTAACATGGTATAAGAATTTTCTTTGAACCTGTTTAATCCTATCAGACTGTACGTGATGCATACATGATACACTGGGGGCAACAATATTTATTTATTTATTTGTTTATTTATATATATTGTGTACTGGAATTATATAAATAAATGGATTTATTATATACTGGAATCTTCTAGAATGCTACGTACCAAACTATAGATAGACTGAGAGGTTTAGGTTTCGGAAAATACCTCTGAGATTGCTGTTTTGACAATGTAATGTATGTTTACTTTTTCACTTTTAATATTCACATCGCATCGTACAGTAGGTACGGTCGCCGCGGTCGGAGGGTGGTTTCGAGACAGTGAGGCTGCAAGCACTCACCAGAGCGAGGTCGAGCGCGTCGTCGTCGTCGGCCGCGACGTCGCACAGCAACGTGAGGGGCGGCGCGGGTAGCGAGGGGGCGGGGGGTGCACGTGCCGAGAGCGCAGCGGCGAGCGCGCGCCGCAGCGCCGAGCACGCGCGCTCTGCATGCGCACCGCGCGCGAGACGCTCACGTGCCAGCAGCAAGTGCGCGCGCGCGCAGCGGGGAGGGGGCGGAGTACGCGCGCCCGGCCAGCACGTGGGTGGTGCGGGCAGCGCGGGTGGCTCCACACTTCGCCCCGCCACGCGCCGGCATTCACCAAGCGGCGCGCACGGGGGCCGCAGGCACAGCGCCGGCGCCGCCGGGACGCACACCTGCACATAGGAACGAACGTTTTAGACCGGCCGTGGTCTAAGACGCGCGGTGCATGCGCAACGAGCAGGCGGGCACATACCTCGTCCGTGCGGCAGGCGGACGCTTGCGGCGCGAGACAGTCGGGCACGCCACACCAGAGCCGCGTGCACAGCGGCGCGCCGGCCGCGCACCGACATGCGTTGCAGCCCCACCACCAAGTGCCGTTCCCGGCGCCACATGCTGCTCCCCCCACGTCGTCGCCACCCCCGCCCTCGCCCTCGCCCTCAATACCGCCCTCTGACCGCGCCACGTCAAGACCCGCTAGCACTGGACAAACGATCGTTGAAGTCCTACAGCGCAACCGTGATGATATAAACGCAAATAATAACTATAACTAAACTGCACAGATCGGAATGAATAGAAAAAACAAACAAACGAAAGCGCAACACGGCCCCATTCGCCTTTTCAGGTATCGACACTCATACATTCTATGTGCATGTAGAAATTAGTAGCAATCTTTTTCAAAGAGCATATAGATCCATCTAACAGGAAAACACAGAAAGAGACATAGAAAATTCAAAAATACTATTTCGTCATTACTGAGAGTACCTAGTTTACCTGTATATTTGTAACTTCATATTACAAAGTAGATACTTATACCCATACACAAAGTTAACGCTCAGTGTCAATATGTATGGTCACGTTAAATTTTATATACTTATATACACCTACACAAATACACACGCGTACCTACACACACTCTACGTCCAAACACTACACACTGACCCAACTATACACCATACGCACACTCACACTTTAAGTTTATTTATAAACCCTTTCGTATAAAAAAGGAATAAGGTCTGGGCAAGAGTGAAATCTCCTATGACAGGTATTTCTTACTTAGAAGGAGATTTCATCAAGGTGAATGTTATGTATTTTTTGAAAGCTCAATAAAAACATTTTATTTATTTATTATACTTTATTATTAAACACATAGAATGTGTTATTGAATCATGATATTTATAATGTATTGTGCACTTAAGTATCCATGTACGAAAACGTTAAAAAGCTTTCTTCAACATATTTATAAATATCTATTAGTATACCATACAAGCTTAGTTTGCCTAAAGAAATTAAAATAAAATGAATAATATACACACAATTATACACTCCCCACCCCAACGCAATCAGGAACGCACACAATCACGCACACACACTAACACATAGATGCATACGCACGCAGGCACACGATCAACAAGATAATAAAATTTTACTGATACACTTTAGTAGTCGTCTGTTTCAAAATTTATGTTGTGCTGTATTGTTTTACCTCGAAAACTAATAAGTGTCGTAATATTTAGTGACCACATTATTTTATTGACTATTTTATTTTAGTCTACCTATAAATACATATAATTCAGCTATTTACGCATGGAGCGTTAAAAACAGGAAAAAGTAATTACGTTCGAGGCAGCGCCTGGCCGTCCTGAGCGGAGCCGCGGGACAGACGCAGCGCGGCGCGGCAGCGGGGCGCGCCGGGTCCTCCACGCACTCGGCCGGTGGCGCACACCCTCCCGCGCACCCCCGCCTCCCCTCCTCGGTTGCCTCGCACGTCGCGCCGCCCCAACCCACCGGGCACTCACAGCGCCACCACTCCGCACCCGCGCCCGGACCCGCACCTCCTACGCAGCGCCCGCCGTTGCGGCACGGTGCCGAGGCGCACGGATCCGGCGGCAGCGCGCGCTCGCAATGCGGCCCGGTGCGGCCCTCGCGACATACGCACGCCCAGCCCGGCGGCGCGCCCAACGCCACGCACGTTCCGCCACCCGTGCACGGGCACGCGGGCAACTCACACGCCGCGCCGCCCCACCCCGCGGCGCACGCACACCGCCATGCGTTGCCTTCTCGGACGCACGTGCCGCCGTTCCCGCACGCGCCCTCTGGACATCTCTCTGCAGCTTCGACGCGCATGGAACACGTTTTACCTGTCGATTCATCATAAGCGACTCTGTCAGAATATGTTCGAGGTGTAGGTATAGTGTAAAACCGGAAAGCGTAAACCGTTATCTGCAAAAAATCGCTCGTGGAGCTATCGAGAAGGTACGGAGTTTTAAACGATTCGATTAGAAATGAAGAGGACCTTTAAAAAACGAAATCCAAAGAGCCTTAGTCCAGCGGATCGACACGCTGAAGTTGCGGTGTGGGGTTCTAGTACCTTACGGCCCAAATGGGTATCGGTTTCGCACAATATGCTCATATTGTGTGAATCTGATACCCGTTTGAGAGTAAGGTTCTAAGATAAATATTACAGCGAGTGCAAGATAACGAACCTGTCCAGCCATCGCGACAGATACACGCGAAGTCTGCGGTGCCGTCTATGCAAGATCCGTTGTTTTGACACGGGTTCCCGGCGCACGCATCCAGTTCTGCGAGAGAGAATAAGATCAATGAGAATGAGTAAGACTTGCAAAATGCTGTTTGTATAACAGCTGCTTGCTTATCAAATTAAAATCATACACAGTGTGGTCACCGAATTAAACTGTCGGTACATTACTGTACTGTATTAGACAAAAAAACTAAAATCTTCATGTGAAATTAATTATGTTCAAAAAATTATAGACAACATTCTTCATTATCACAGTCTGTATTATTTTCAATTCTCACTACATATTGGGCATGTTGATTTTTTTAATGCCAGGTATAACTTTCTTTAAAATCAATGCTTTCACCGCATTCTTTAAATGAATTGATAATGTTCTGCATCTAGTTTTTGCTAGATTGATTTGCCTATAAATAAATACGGTATTACAAATATTGTCTAATAAAGTTTTACACAATATAATTATAATTTTTTCACTTTCTTCTCAACTTATGATTATGTATGTACTTAACTGGACTGTATAGTTTTACATGTGGAAAATGTCTTACCTTGTTCATGCTATATTATACAATATGTTCTAGGTATAGACTGTATCATTAAGCCGTTTGTTTTACATACATACATACGTATGAAGTTGTGGTAATTAGCATTATGATAATTATGGGGTTAGTGTAATAAAATAAAATAAAATAATATCAAAAATTAAAAACCATTTTCTACTGGGTCCAACACACCAATGCCGATTCGCCGAAGGTGTGAGTGAGTCCGCTCATCGGTAAGCGCAGCTGTCTAACTACACTTCAGGTAGGAACACATGCCGGGAGATACGTCAGATACCGTTATAAGTAGGTAGGAGGCGTGTAGTACAGGTGGTATTGGGAAAGTTGTGCTTCGCGCTTCTACAAGAAGAATACTCGTTCGGACTCACATCTCAGGAAGTTGGCGGCGTTTTTTGGTAAAACGCCCGCCAAATTCCGCCACTACTTCGTAGTTGAGGAGACGACCCATGAGCCGCGAGCCGGGAAGCACCCGCAAGGCGAACTTCCACGCACCAAAGGCGACCCCCCGCCCGCCCCGTCATCACGATGTCGGACGAAGCGGGACGCCAACCCCCAAGGAGACACGCAGACGCCGCGCCGTCCTCCTCGAAGACGCCTGAGGCCCAACGACTGCCCGACATACCACCTCCCCCCGCCGCCCCGCGCCCCAGCCGTCGTTCCCTTGGGCCTGCTTATCGGGACAGATCCCTGTCCAATAAGAGCAACATCGACATTAACATCGACGCCGCTGACGCCGCCCGCTTTCAAGAGTCGCTCCAGCAAATTATGGCAAAGCGCACCGCCGAAGCCATAGAGAGGGAGAGGCAGAAATGGAAAGCAAGGGAAGAAAACAAGGCCTCCCGGTCCTCGGACCCGGCCCACCGGGCAGGAACCACGCAGGTTCAGCAGCCCCCATCCACCAGGGCTGGTTTCGAGATCGACGCGGCCATGGTCAATAAGATCGTATCTTCTGGCCTGGCCACTCCAGCCCTCCAAACTAACCTCCAGGAGTTCGTCAGAAGCCAAGCTGCCTCGCTGACGGAAGAAGAACTGGAAGACCAAAGCCCCGAGGTGATCCACGCCAGGGAATCGGCCCTACGGGCCCTCAAATCTGAGGACCCGCCAGGTCTGAACCCAGTGAGGTCCCTCAATCTCCGCCGCAAACGGTCCGAGGACGACGGGAAAGCCGACCCAAAGCGTGCCTGCACCCCTACCGCCGGCGAGAAAAACGTCCTCGCGCACCGCGACCCCCGCCGTACGAGGATCCCCGCGCCGAAACACGGAGATACGAGCCTACGCACTGTATGCTACTCCGGGCCGACGCCCACCACCACTACAACGACGCCCCGTCTCGCTGCACCGCAACGCACGCAGCCCTCTAAACCACCCATAAACGCGGCCACGGCCGCTCCAGCGATACCTGAAAAGACGAAGAAGTCGTATGCAGCAGTAACTTCCGCTGGGCATACGACTATCACCAATACCGCGTCAACCTCCAGGGACCCAACCGCCGCCAGGTCAACCCCACGATCCCCCACGCAGGGGAACACCCAAGCTGACCGGACGCTGCTGACCGGACGCTGCTCACGAGGAGCTCCCCCCTCCCCACCGAAGAGCCCTCCAAGGCGAGACCTCCCAGAACAGGCGAGACCCCAACAGGCACCCCCTCTACCTCCACAACCCACCCCGAATTTTAGTGGAGACGACATCCACGCAATGAGAAATGCGGACGCGCCCCGCCCTCCCACAACATCCAAGAACGGCGCCCGACGCTACCCGCCAGTGGTAGTGGAGGCGCTCCCCAACTGGACCGAGCACCTCCGCACCTTCAAGGCAAAGCTCGGCAGAACACCCAGCGCCCGCCCGTATGGGAACGGGATCCGTTTCACACCATCGGATGGCGACGAGTACCGGCTCCTGCAAAACTATTTCACCGAGCTGGGAAAATCCACCCATGTTACATGGTTCTCATACACCCCCATTGAAGACCAATGCCTCAAAGTGGCCATCAGAGGCATCCTAGCCGACACGCCCACCAGAGAGATCGATGAAGAACTCCGCAGCCGGGGGTTCGAGCCGGAAAACGTGAGGAAGATCCAAGCCAGGAAAGGCAGACCCGGATGCATCTTCTTCGCCCAGCTCAAAAAGACCCCCGACCTCGCCCCCCGAATCTATGAAGTAACCGAACTCCTCTGCATGCCTGGCGTCACAATTGAAAGGTGGAGAGGACGGAAAGGCCCAGCACAATGCCATCGCTGCCAGGCGTTCCGCCACTCATCACATAACTGCCGCCGCACCCAGGCATGCGTCCGATGCGGCGGAGAGCACTTCGCCGCCGATTGCCCCCGCCCACCCTCGGCCCCCCCCACCTGTGCAAACTGTGGGCAGAGCCACACCGCTAACAACCCCAGATGCCCCGTCTTCCAACGCGAACTACGCAACAAGAAGGCGGGCACCACGGCGATGTCCGCCAACTCTAGGACGCCAGGGCAGATACCCACCATGGAGACTGCCCTCCCCGGCACGAAGTCCACCACTGCCGTCCCCGAAGAGACGGAGTCGACACTCATGGCCCCGGCCAATGACCCCGCCACCCGAACCACCAAGAAATTCAAGAAGAGGAGGAAGAAAGGAACCCCATCAGCCCAGGCACAAGCCCCCACACAGGCCGAAGGCCCTTCCACCATCATGCCTGTGGCTCAGCGGCAGACCCCCTACCAGGTCGTCACCGCACCACAAAAGCCCACCCAGCCGAAACCAGAGACACCAGCCGCCGCCCCCCAGACCTCGGAGAAAGTCCTAATGGAATTACAGGCCCTCATCTCCGTCTCACAGGAGGTGCTGGCAGCCATCCAAGCGGGGCAAGATCCAACCCAAGCCCTCGCGGCCAAACTCGCCAAGCTCATGGGTGAAAGCCCAGCAGAGCGCCTCCCTCCGGCCGTTCACTGGAACCCCCCCGCCATCGGCCCCCGTACGCGCGTCGCTCACCAGGCCTCCCTGAACAGGGTCTCACCCGGTGGGCTTGACAGCGACTAGGGGCCGTGAGGAGGACATCCTAGGCCCTTTTCGGCCACCCCAACGACCAGACTGCACGTTTGCAGTCTGCGACTGAAGACCGCGGTCAGGGGCCCCCCGTGCCCGACACCGCTTCCGCCCAAGGCACCAGTCCTTGTGCGACGACTACTCCAGTACAGGTGGTATTGTTGCGAAGCGCGGAGAAGGTATGTTGTGTGGTGTTGTTGTAGGATGGTGGGATGTACTCACGGTCCCGCTGCGCGCGCTGAGAGCAATTCTTGCCGGCCCAGCCGGGCGCGCAGTGGCAGTAGTAGTCACTCTGCGCCGTGTAGCACGCCGCGCCGTTGGCGCACGGCGCGCCCGCGCAGTGGTCGCGGTCATCCTGCACACACACACAGTAGTTATATATTGAACTACGTGTCATCAAGTCCTGTACCTTGTCTACACATGCTTTATAGACGAATTTAATAAGGGGAAAGCTAATCAAAATAAAATTATTAAATTAATGGGGCACTATTGCCTCAGAACAAATACACATGACGCATGTCACTAAAATTTAATGGTATGTAGTCCTGACGTTAGTTATGTGTGCACTCAGAACGTCCAATATATGTCTAATAAAATATAATTTGCGCGAACCTTATTTATCCTATTCTATTCCTATAAAATTCATTAAAAATTGCATAGGAGTTTAGTAAATACGGGATTTTATAATAGACCTTGATAGACGTTAAGTTCTGATAACATAAAGAGCACATCCGGTTGTTTTGCTAATCGAGGTAATACATAGCACAGCACAATCACACACACAGCACCTATTTCGATGTTTGCAAGGCATTTATCAGTGTGGATATTGAAATTTCGATAACGAAAATTCTCGGAGGCAGGTTTTACACCCCAATTGCTAAGGGTTTTCTGGTTGTATATAAGTAATAGTCAGCAGTACTTATGTACAGTGAAAAGGTCACGTATCAGGATCGGAACCATACTTCACGTGCTATGGGGTGAGTCAAGGATGCATTTTTCAACAATGATTAATGATTTTCCGGATAGTCGGTACTACAATCCTGTTTATTGTTTGTAAATGATAGTGCGGGACATAGATGATTGCTATCTTTTTTGGGATGATATCGATGATGTGAGACGTTGTGGCGAAATATATTTACAATATAATAATAAGTTGTAAGATAGCAGGTGGTACAATAAGCAAACGTGCGATTAAATCGGATAAAAATATAATATGAAGGTTGAAGACTCACCGCGCAGTACCGTCCGGAGCAGGAGGTGGGCTAAAAGCAGAAGTCTGTTAGTTTTCTGTTAGAGTATAGGTCACGTGCGAAGCGGTCGATAGGCAGTGAGATGAGAAGAAAAGTTCGGAGTACAGGTAGTCAGGGGTAGTATGTTGTAGGCGGTTGCAGACGCACCTCGCAGTTGGTCCCCGAGAAGCCGACGGGGCAGATGCAGCGGTAGGCGTTGGGCAGGTCCACGCACTCGCCACCATGCAGGCACGGGCCCGGCCGCGGCGCGCACTCGTCCACGTCAAGCGCGCACGTGCGCCCCGCGAACCCGGCCGCGCACGCGCAGTGGAAGTCGTCCACCAGGTCGATGCACGTGGCGCCGTGCAGGCACTGCCCCACGCAGTCGTCCACGTTCGACTCGCAATCGCGGCCCGTCCACCCGGCAAGGCACGAGCACGAGTACCCGCCCGCCGTGTTGTTGCACGCGGCCG
This sequence comes from Apeira syringaria, assembly GCA_934044485.1. Classification (NCBI taxonomy): domain Eukaryota; kingdom Metazoa; phylum Arthropoda; class Insecta; order Lepidoptera; family Geometridae; genus Apeira; species Apeira syringaria. The sequence continues at coordinate 8,587,113 of OW203658.1, read as the reverse complement.
CGTTCACGCACGGGCCCATCGGCACCCCCTCGCCCCCGCCGCCTCCACCGACCGACTCCGCAGACTCGGCTTCGGTGCGCACGGCGCACTCGTCCACGTCTGGAAGATCAACATTTCGTATTTTCATCCCGATGTCAATGTTAATTATTTTTTTTTAATATTAAAATTTATTGCACTATTCCAATAAAAAAAAGACAATAAATAGTTCAATATATTTCTTATATCATTATCATCCACATTCTTTTCAACTACGTTTTAACGTGATGAATTCTGACGAATTGTACTAGCGGGCATCCATCCGAGGTATTACCGCGTATTGCGTTGATTAACGCAGTTAACTGCAAAGGATCGCATCAGAATATGCGATCAATAGGTGTTCACGGGGACCCACGGATAGTAAACCTCTTATTATGTATACATTGAGCGCCGATCTCAAACTGTTGTTTTAAATGATTTTACATCGCCGTGGATAAGCCGCAGATAGATATCTCTTTCGGGATCCCAAATAATCAATATTAGCGCCGTTGCTTTGTTTTTATATAATATATAGATCAACTCTTGTATTATTTACTGTGGATTTTATTTGTTAATGATTTTAAAGTCTTAACATTAAGTATTATTCATATGCTTCTAGATTGTTTCTATTTACAAGCTGACTCGGTAGATTCTTCAACTACTGTTCTATAAATAAATTGGATTTTAACGTCCATTAATGCTTTATTTTAACCCATCAATGAAAAAAATACTACTCGCAGGTCTGGTTACTTCCAGTGTCAATTGAACGCATTGAAAGAATTCAGATGAAGTTTCTAAAACTCTTGCAATTGCGCTCTCGGTGACACTGATAGCTATGAAGAACGATGTAAGCGGCACCACTTTCTAGAACTTTAAACAAGACGAAAATTGCAGACATCAGAAATGCGAATACTTGAATGTCAAATTTGCACCGACCTTCCTCACAGGTGGGCCCCGTCCAACCTGTGGTGCAGTCGCAAGTGAACGCGTCCAGGTGGTCGCGGCACGTGGCACCGTTGCGGCACGGCGCGCTGGCACAGTCGTCTAGGTCACGGTCACAGAGGTTTCCGCCCCAGCCGCGCTCGCAGGCGCACGTGAAGCCAGTCGCGGTGGCAGGGGCGGAGGTGGAGGCAGAGGCGGAGGCGGGCGGTGCGAGGCTGCAGGTGCCGTGCGCGCAAGGCCCAGGCGCGCACGGGTTGTCCACCCGTTCGCAGTCTACGCCCGAGAACCCCTCGGCGCAGCGGCAAAGGTATTGGTCTGGCGCCGTGTTCTCGCACGTGCCGCCGTGTTGGCACGGTTCGTGTGTGCCGCAGTAATTCAGATCTGCACACAGGATTATCTCGTTTAGGACCATAGATGACTTCGGGTAGTGTGCGACAGGCAATATTGTATCGGTAACTTTAGCCGTCGATCGGATTTTTATGGAATAAGGCAGAGAGTACGATCCGAGTAATATTTTGTGCCATATCGCTAGCGTGAGGATGTGATTAGAATTAGAATGATATGAGAGGAGGATTAAATCTAAGTTTATGACAATACCTCTGACATAATAATTGCATCACTTGGCACCAATCTACGTCTTGTGTGCCAAATTAGCCAAAGCGCGTGATGACATACTCATAATTATCACGTTTTAACATAGAGCGGTGGAAAGTGACAAGATCTGAATACGGTCGAATGATGCATTCTATGGCGGCATGTGAAACAGTAGGGAATATAATATGCGAAGGAAGAGCAGGCTGCGTGGGGTTCGGGTGGTGTGGTAGAGGCGTTCAGTTACCTTGGTCGCAGAGTATGCCGCCCCAGTTGGTATCGCAGGTGCAGTCCCAGGAAGAGCCGTTGCAGTAGCCGTGCTTACAGCCCGGGTAGGGCTGGCACTGCGCGCACAGCTCCCCGCGCCACCCCGGCCGGCAGCTGCCACACACAAATGCAAGCTCGTTACCGCCATCTCCACAAACACAGGTAAGCGGTATATATAAGTATGAACATACTTACCCCAAAAAAAGATTCCGGCCGATTACTCCGCCAATTATGAGTGGATTTTTATGATCCTTTGATTTATAATTCGCAAACTTTTATCTCTAGCCGACGTACACACGGTAAAATATTACGGGTTATCTCAGGCGTTATTGTTCTCCTTGCTTTTAAAATTATATCAATTCTTATACCTAAACAACTTGCACTTGGCCAAAAATACACATACCTACTGATGTTGAACCTACTAAACAGTGAAATGTTTCATCAATATACTACTTAATTTTCTCCTCTCTTCTATGGAATTGGATTTTATTGTAAATATTTTAACTAAGATATTATTATTGTATTACTCACTAACGTCCTATCCCTGTTCGATGATGATAAACATTATCAATTTATTTCTAGCAGTTTTTGAATTATAAGGGCACATCTTGTTATAATTAAATAGATAAGAAAGAGGTACCTCTGAAAATAACGTTATAACTGCTATATGATATGAATCATCATCATCTCAGCCATAGGCCGCCCTCACAAAAGAAATTAATTTAAGAGACAAAATATTCATTTATCTTTTTTGTTATTAAAACTGACGTGGTTTTGACACATTATAAATGTATAAAACACGGGAGTTACTCACGTAATAAGTCAGAGGGTTCCGACTGACGGAGAATACGGGGCGAATCACGTCCGCGAGCGCCCCGTATTCTCCTTGAAAAAGACCACCGAATGTGGTTGAAACTATAGTCGGAACCTTCTGACTTATTACGTGAGTAATTCCCGTGTTTTATACATTTATAATGCATTTATCTGTCCATTGTGCGGTACTTCCGAGTATTACATATTTTTACAATTATATCTTTTAAATGAAATGTCCGATTTTAATTCAACCATTCAATAGTTATCTACGTATACCCTGCCAGTCTGTACTACAAAAGCATTTATTTGGGTACCTAATGATAAACACCAAGGTATCAATAACGCAGTCTGATCTGGAAGAGATTTATCTAACTATTAAGTGTTTTTTTTTTCCACACTCATACCCCCTCACTAGGATTCCCTGTGTCGCGGGAGGCGTGGACACACACAATCTCAGCACACAAACACCCAAGACCCGGGACAAACATCTACACTTATCGCACAAATGTTTGCGCCTGCCGGGATTCGAACCCGGGGTCCCGGAGACATAGAAGTCATGTCACTGACAGTAACCACTGCGCCACCGCAACCGTCAGAGGCGATTATAGCGTGTAATGTGTATTGTGTGGTGTATACGATATGCTTGCTAGTCGACGCATTCAATCTTCGACTACATTGTCTATGGCGATCAATTAGTCATTATGCTAGTGGAGGAACTCACCAGGTCTTACAGGTATAGTCACGGAATCAGCGTTATAATAAGTAAATAAAAAACTCACTCGCAATCTCCAGGGTGGTCGCAGTGGCCGTGGATAGAATGGCACCCTTCCTTGCACACGGCTGAAATTGGAATAAAATAATATAAGCTTTATATAATAGAAATTGTTTATTTTACCTCTAAAAGCGATAAATATTTATATGTAATTACCTATTATCCTGACCTTAAATTATGTGTAAAAAAACATAAGCCTTCTTCTTTTGCAGTGGGGTAAAAGAGCTGTTTATTTTCTGAGCATTAGCCGTGTTTAGAGTTCTTAGTTGAAATATAATTAGGTTGATTCTGGTAAAAAATACTCTGGAAAATTTATTTCATAGCAAGCGGATTTTGTTGAAGCTTGATTTTTATGTTTTCGATTACATATTAACTACAATTCCGAAAATTACTCCACCATTGAAAAAAAATCCATATCTTACACCTTATTATAAGACGTGCTACCCAGATATAGGACTCTTATTCAAACTTTTCCATCGAAGCTGACTGTTCAGGCTTAATCAGTCATATTAATTGAAATATAATATCTCCTAAAAGCTTCTTAGATTATACTACTTAGATTTTAACTATGGGTAAAGTCCATATCTAAGGCTTTGGCATCGCAAAGGCAGTTGGATCCGCCGCTTTGTAAACCTTGTAAACTTTGTAACTTTGTACTGCACGGAATAATTACGCGTCTAAAATCGCAGATGGTGCTCGTATTCTTGCTGTTGCTGAGAGGGAATCTGATGGGGGCTTGCCTGGCGCAGCGGGCCCACCTGGGAGAGTGGGCCATCGTCACCTATCAGTGGGGCTGCCAAACGCCCCCGCATCTAGCACCTCAGGTCCTCTTAGGTGTTATATATACCCCTTGCCCAGCTTCATGCCGGATTTTTAATACTGTATAGAAGTTTTGTTTTATCACTATCTCACTTGATGCTCAGTGACGATATGGTCCAAGATGTTATAACGCGAGACCTAGAATGCTTAATGGCTCTCAAGTACTGCTGCCTGAACCCACTATGTGTTTGGTGATAATTTTTTCAAACTTGAAGGTGGTAGCTAGCCAGGCGGATACTCGAAAGTACACTGCTGGCAATTCCTTGCTACCACCACCGGAAACTCAAGCCGTTGTTGTGGATCGAACCCAGTATTCGTCAGTTTGACAGCCGACGCCCCTCGCTGAGCTATCATCGCTTCAAAATTGATAGACATGGAGATGTATGGTGAGTAGTAGTGTGTTTGGTGTGTGACGTACGTTTCTCGCAGTTGTCGCCGTGCCAGCCGGGCAGGCAGCGCTTGGTGCCGGAGGGCGCGCACGAGTAGTGTCCGAACTTGTCGTCGCGCGGTCTGCAGAAGGTGGTGCACGTGGTGTTGTAGTAGTTGGGCTGGCAGAGCACGCGCACGCGGTACGCGAGCGCCGCGGCGCCGCCCGCCCAGCGCAGCGCGTGCCACTCCGCGCTGGGCTCCACGATGCCCGACCACCACGCCTCCTCGATCAGCCCGCCCTCTGACAAACCACGCTAATATTATACATACAGTGTAATCTCACTAATCAGGCACTATTAAAAACCAGATGGTGCCGGATTATTGGAATGTTCGGATTACTGGATTATAGAGAAAAAATCATAATAAATAAAATATTTCATAAAGAGAATATAATGTGTGTATTCAAGCTTCCCTTTCCTAATCCCATCCTAGTACCAATTTCTATTCATATTTGGCGCGGCAGCACCAAGCACTGCGCATGCGCGACTACCGCGTCACGCCGCTACAGCGGACCGTGACAGAACTCCGCCGTCAGTTTCAATACAACAAAAACTCAAGTTGCGCCGGCGGCCGCCAATATACGCGCTCGCAATGAATATACATAACACTTTCAAAGTGCAGTGAAACATCAGTGTCCAAGAGAAGCCGGAAAAACGTGAGTCCTAAACCTTACCTATCCGCAGCTTGCACTGTCAAACAAATCGTCAAATAACCAACAGTGTGTATGTATATATTTGTGTTCTTGTTCGACAGATTTTATTGTAACTGTAACATATCTCATGATTAGATTTGAGGTTAGATTGAGTGACGGACCGCATAGGCGTAGAGGGACGAGGGAGGTGCGGGCGGAGGGTGCCGGATTATTGGACGTATCGGTCTATTGAAGTGCCGGATTAGTGAGTTTATACTGTATCTGTAGGTACATTATACCTCCTCCTTAGTCGTTCACTCATGACAGAGTGGTCGTAGTTGAAGACTATGCCTTTTCTATCGACAACGCAGCCCTTGCGATGTGTCTCCACTTGTTGCGGTCTTCAGCGTCTCGGTTGCTTTGCTTAACATTATACCATACATACATTTTACACGCATGTTTTATCATAACCACTTTTTTCGTCAATACAATTTCAACATGATGCGGTGATATAACACCGCGTTAGAGCCGAATTCGCTTAACGTGTTCTTGGTTATCTATAAGCGCCGTGCCGGACAAAAAGGCCCAGAACTGATCCTTGCGTAACGTCAGTAGGCTTTGGTCTAAGAATATACCTAACTGTCCTGTAATTAACTAATTATAGACATTTTAAATAATATAAGAATCCAGAGGAACTCGTCGGTGATAATTTAAAGACGTACTTATATATAAATAATACGCATCTTATCTATTAAAAGCATTTTAACATATAAGAAAGAAAACACGTTTATTCAGGGTATATATGTTGAATTTGGTTCCATTTTTTGGTATTTGTTTTTTTATCCTATTTTCAGTGATCTTTGCGATTCACGGGATCAATTGTCATTGTGTCATCATCATCATCTCAGCCATAGGACGTCCACAGCTGGACAAATTCCTCCCCCATTGATTTCCACAAGGACCAGTTGGAAGAGGCGTGTCATTGTGTATGTTCACCGAATTCTTCACCCGCAATTATAATGTCGTTGAGGTACACGTAGCACTTTTCTATTATTGGACTGTAACTAAAAACTGCTTGACCAATTTTGATGAAATTTAAATGGAAAGCACCAACTTTCAAATATAAAAAAGAATCAAAACCAAAATCGGTTCTGCCAGTCGAAAGTCCAAAGGCAAGAAACATAAAAAAAAACATACAGGTCGAATTGAGAACCTCTTAATTTTTTTTAACTCGGTTACAAAGAGTGCACAACCGTTATCAATATCCGAATTGTAACCCTTCGAGTGACGCTATTTATGCTAGGAAATGGTTCTTGTTTGTCTCTACCTTTCATCGACGGAAAAGTCCTCGAACTCATATCACGGGCTTTCACGAGCTTAGTTTGGGAAGGGTGATGCCTTTACCTGAATAAATGATTTATGATTTATGAATGATTGAAATGATGTAATGCTCACCGGGATCCGGGTACTCGTAGTCGTCGTAAGCTTGCAGGATCAACGTGAACGAGCGCTGCGGAAAGCAACAGAGTCGATTAGGTGATGGAGAGTGAGAGTGTGTAGACTGTAGTAAGATGGGGGGGAGCCTCACCGTCCAGCGGAATGAGAAGGGTAGCGCGAGCGTGTAGAGCGGCTCGGCGAGCGTGAAAGAGTCGGTGCCGAGCACCGGGGAGGCGCTGCGGCCAAAGGAGCAGGCGCCTGGAGCCGCCACCGACTGGTACTCCTTGAGGCAGAGGGCGAAGCGCGTGCGGCACGGCAGTGCGCATGCGCCGCTAGCCGGCGGAGGCGCCGCCCCACCGCAGCACGCGCCCGACCGCAGCTCCAGACGGTAGTTTGAGAACTCGAGGATTTGCAGCTCGAACACGCCCGCCCCCGCCACACACTGCAACAAGCGCCCCCACACTGCTTTACGTCCATCTCAACACTAGATAACATTGACCTTATTCTGTTAATCACTCAAACTACCTAAAATTAAGTAAAATTCTTAAAAAAGAAATAGCTCGTCTTATATTTACGCTAAAATTCAAATTTGTATAACTACATTTAGTGCTGTCCTTAATATTAGACGAGTTCTATTCAATTGCTGGCCAATTGCAGGTAGTTTTAGTGGGCAAATAAGTGGCGACTTATTTTACGTAAAACTACCCGCAATTTTAATATATACGTACATCTAGTTTTAGTGCTATATCTAGTTAGTAGCGGCCCTAATCCAGCCATTTTCTTCAATCTTAGTCAGCGCGTCTGTCCACCCGGATGTTGACTGCCCTATGCTGCGTTTGCCAGTCCGTACAGGCCTCCATTCGAGAACCTGTCGACTCCAAAGGCCATCAGTTCTTCGAGCTTTGTGTCCTGTCTACTGCTACTTCAACTTGCTAAGCCTGATTTCCCAAAACCCCGATTAATTACTAAACAAATATTTGTTTCAATCAGAATTAACCTTCATGGGCTGCTCTCGTAAGTGGTAAGCTTATGGTGGTAACTTGTTTAAAGTTTATTAGACATATTGTATGACTTTGTGCATAATAAGCTAAAAAGACTCAAAATTGTCTATTTAACAAATGGTCAACCAAGTAAATAAATACAACCAATAAAATTAAAAGTTATTTATATATCTTGTATCTACATATTCAACATTTAAAATAATAGTAGGTCCACGTATTTAAAAACTTTTTTAACATGATGTTTTACATAAATTTATTGTATACTTAAAAAATTAAACAAAAATTGGTACCGTCGTGCGATTGTTATTATATTATATTTCTACTACTCTACTGCATGCTAAGAGTTAGCGGGTACGTGCGCGGCTTTGTTCCTCCAATAAAGTTACCGTCGTATTAGGTATAATCTATGATCGTATTACCGTTAGGGCCAATGATACAATATATATATATATATATATAAGGTAGATGTCGCACAAGCGCGCGGAAACTCAGTCGGCAAAATTAAGTCAATTGTAGTAATTTTCATTGCGACGCGTATTTCAAGCGCAAGTCTAATCATATAGCTATCCTTTTCTAAATTATTTGTACCGTATTATCTGTCGCAGTAAGCATGTTTATGTCGTAAAGGAACAAAATCTGAGCACCGCGCAGTATGAATATACGTCATCTTTAGTAAAACATCATTGGTTAGGGCCTTACAAGCGTCTTACAAAATATAAATACCGCCCTGTGCTGGTTCTCTGCCTTTGCCCGATATGTCACTAACTGTAATGTTGGTTTATCAGTTCTGTTAATATTTCATACAGCAAAAGGTAGCTGGCGCTATGTACAAAAACCCGTCCGCCGTAAAATGTACGTCATTTGACACCCAAATCGAAGGAATAAAAAAACATTTATTGCCAATAAAGAACATTATCAATATTCAAAATACTATTAAAATAGTGTTTTGGCAACAAATGATGACTTTATTACGTATTAATAATGACATTAAAAAACACTGGCATGATTACACTACAATAAAATGAAATTTATAAAGTATTATCGGCGCATTAAAATCGTATTCATTATCAATATTACTTAGCACAACATTAAATTGAACATATAAAAATTGAAGGTATCCTGATATTATAATGAGTTAAAGTTTCTGAGGTTGTAGGGGGCAATCTAATGAACCAATTTTGCAAATTATTTTACCAATTGAAAAGCACTTCATTTGTGAGTGTATATGGACTATTCTTCATACCTTCATACTTTCATCATCATCATCATCACCACTACGCGAGTGGTGTAGCGCTCTAGCGTGGTAGAGCGAAACCGCGGGGCGCAGCTTTTAATAATACATATATACATAATACAGCCACACAGCCCACGCTCATGGAAGTAATTGGCATTCGAAAAATTCTAAGTGTAATTTTGCTAGCTTTCTTGTCTTCAGTCTACAAAAGTAGGTACAAGCTGTTTTATCCCCGTCTTTTCGAAATCATAGTTTCGGATTTCTTCCTGACCTAATTGAAAGCTGCAAATCAGTGTGCCGCAACGAAACCTTTCACAAAGTATAAGACATTGGGACTCCGCTTTGTGCTTTAATACAAAATACATACAAAAATACTTTATTGACATAATTCGTGTAAACAAATAGTGAACCAAAAGACTCCTGAACTAGTGACACTGTGTTTCAGGAGCCAATTGCCTCTCCCAGAAAAGACTTAGCTTACGTCAAGTAAATACATAATTTATAATTTAAACAGCTATAAAAACTACTTGTTTAGTGTGTATGTGCTGTAATTCTGGAAGTGTTATGAATGTGTGTATTTGTGTGTGTAATGTATGTGTAGTAATGTATGTAACTAACTTTATATATATAGACTGTCGACAACAACGTCATCGTCCACAGAGTATGCTCGTCTTCTTACTGTTGTGAGTCTGGTCTTTGGCTACATAAATTACTAAGTAACGGTTTTTTTAGAAACACAGCTTTAAAAAGTGGACAAAATGTATAAATAATAGAAAATATAGTAAAATATTGGAGAGCACTTCTCTTTTGTGGAATTAATGGCCTCAAACCTTTTAGTATTAATATCGGTATTTTCTGTACTTGATTTTTCACTTACTTACATTTTTGATTGTTCTATAAAGGGAAGCTTCATTAAGTATGTTTTTCTAATTAGGTATAATTTTTATTGTACTTACGTTGAGATTTGCCATCTGCGATTAAATATGTTTCATACATAGGTACAAATAATGTATTAATTGTACCTATGTTACAATTTGGTTTTTTACTGAGTTTTTATTATATAAAAGTAATTTTAATATAAAATATGACTTGTACTTAATAAATATATACCTATCGATATTTAGGACATTCGATACTCTGTACTTCGATATTTAGGAATTTTTGATGTCACCTTTGAACATAAGTCATTATAATTTTTAGATAATTGGAACATTCCACTTGTTGGTATTTTAATATTATTGGATTTTTTTTAACATTCACACAAGGTCTTCAGGTGTCAAACTAGGCAGAGCCTGTGTTATGGTAACCTGATGACTGATATATATACTTATATACATATACACACCCAGACACAGGTCAAACAGATATGTTCATACACACAATGTTTATGAATGTCCGGGAATCGAACCCGGGACCAGCGGCTCAGAAGGCAGAGTGCTACCAACTGGGCCAACCGGCCAGCCAAGCCAAATACCTCAATTGTTTTTTACTCCCACCTGCGATTTATCAAAATGTACGTTCATCCCTCAAAATTATAAACCGTTCTTACTCGGTTAATTATGACCGGAGGAACAAAAAGTCGTATAATCTTTTTAATATATAAAAAACTATTTTTTTTAAAAAAAATGGTTGTGTTTTAAAAGTTACAGTTTTTAGCACTACGAAATCTTTTCTTCAATTTTTGGATTTTTGTGTAACTTTTCGAGTAATTGCGAAATTAAAATTTCAAAACTGTTTTTTCAACTCTTGGCGGTGGTTGCGGTCCCAAAAATCTTTACACATTGTTTTTGTATCATTAAAACTACATTATATGAAAATGCAGACTTTAGCGCTGACATTTCGATTTAAAAGTTTCAATTTAATTATAAATCATAAATATTAATTATGCAATTTGATTGGCCTATATCATGTATGTGGAGTCCCGAACTCGCTCTCAAAGACGCAGATGTGTACAACGTGGATCTGTGGTGATTAATAATATTGAAGCTTTACTATTTATTAGCATTTACCTTTCCTGCCGAATGGAAATAATTTGGATTGTCTCTCTGATTGTCATATTACCGTGGTCAAATTTTAAAGTTAGGTACCTACATGAGTCACAAGAAAAGACAATACCTATACGTCTTTACTCCGATGGAATCGCTCGAACTGTATCGAGCACTGCTGTCGGATCGTACGTGTTGTAGGCCGAAGTACAAGCCGAGCTCCAAATTTTTTTTTATTGTTTTCTAAAATGTCACACTTTCGGGCTTTTGGCGGCAACTAGCTGACGAGCTCATTCAAGCTGAGAGGAGGCTGCGACGATAGTTAGTAGCGACACGCTCTACTTCAGCGTGTTGATAGCAGGCGCGACGCCGCCGGGCGGCGTAAAGTTACTGACGTTTCGGATACATTTCGGCCTGTGCGTTGGAATATCAATGTCAAGTAGTGTAAATTCTATGGCTGAGATGATGATGATGATGTTGGAATAACTTCCACCATCCCCATTCCATCATCGGCCCACCAGCTACTGACACAGGCTACAGACTACGCGGCATTCGCGGCAATGAGCCATCGCTATTACTGAATGCCAAGTCTATTTTGCGATAGGTACCAGCTCTGGAGATTTCCAAAATACGATTGTATGTATAGAGCCTACCTATATATGGATTAACCGAACCTTCTAAGTCCCGGATAAAATAATACGGTGCTAGAATTGAAATTTTAGGTTTTAATTTTTTGGCTATATTATTTTTTGCTGATTGACCTATTTATTTTAGGTAGGTTTATCGTATCATAATATTATGACTATAGAAAATGTAAATATAAGCAAAAAAAATTATTTAGGAAGCTTATTTTAACATAAAAAATATTTTGCATTGCATGCCTGCCAGCCTGCATTTAAAATGCTTTGTAAATGCAGGTTGGGGTGACATGATAGGGCTTGAAGATTTGCCATTAAACCCTTTTTTTAAAAATTGATACAATCGCGTTCTTTCACCTAAGCTCATGCATACCTACGTAATCATAATATATATGTATATTCACGCCTGTTAGGTACGATGGGATAGGCAGAGACCACAGCCTTCCAAATGCTACGATCCCGACACACGTCTTCCGCTTCATCCACGCAGTTAACTACCTACTTTTTTAATTAAATTATTAATATTATTAATTTTAATTAAACAATACATCTACTATACACATTAAATCTTGAATAAAATTAAATACCTACTCATCCTGCTATTTAAATATATAAAAATTAAATTTATGTCGCCACATGTACATTTCCCGCCACAGTCCTTGTTAGCAAGTGCCAGTGTAGCTAGTTGATAGACAACCTAATCGTGGCTCTGTAGTAGGTACCTACGCATTGTCACGAGCGAGACTTTAGTTCAACAATCTTGAACATTAAAAAGTCTTCATAGTAAGTACCCATATAAGAACGGCGCCGTAGGCGTAAGTTTTTTTCTCTACGACAACATTAAGTATGTATTTGCTATTTAAAAATATTAATGATTTTGTAAAGCTGAATAGATAAATAGATAGTAAAATTATTTACACAAAGATAAAACTTACGATCCAAAGAGTTTTATGGTTCATTGCATTAACATCATTCTAGGCGGAACCATTATCAAATATTTTGAAGGAAAAAAGTCTACTGGCTGCTAGTGGGATTTGAACCCATAACTACAGAATAAATCAATTTGAAAATAAGTTCCTCCTAGCATGGTGTTAATGAAATCCTACTTATATTATAAATGCGAAAGTTTGTGTGTATGTTTGTTACTTCTTCACGTTCAAACAGCTACACCCATTTCGATGAAATTTAGTATGGAAATAGTTTAAGCCCTGGATTAACACATAGGCTACTTTTATTTCGGAAAAAGTAGAGTTCCCGTGGGATAGTTGAGGTAGCGGGAAAATCGTAATCCACGCGGGTGAAACGGCGGGGCGCAGCTAGGGAACCATAAAACTCTTTGAATTAGGCAATAGGTTATAGTGCCTTCGTATGATATCTACGTTACCAACTGCAGTGTTCTAATAATAGTTCATAAACAAAATGTTAACTAAAAACATTGAAGGAATAAATTCGGACTGCTTGTGGAGTGGTACTTCCTATAGCTTAGATGGCAACGCGACAGGACGGTGTTCTGTAGTCGTGGGATCCAAACAAAAAAGTGGTTAAATTTTTTCCTTCAAAAATATGGACGAAAGACGTTTGACTTGAGTCCCAAACAAATCTATGAAAAGTTTATCAAGGACAAGAATCTAATCGGGCTCTTCTAAACAATGCTCAATTAACTATTAACTAAATATCTATAAAATAAAATCCACTTATCATAATATATTTGTGACTTATTATCCTGCCAAGAACAAAGAAGAAACTTTACTCTTCTACATTTTATATTTTGCTCTTATATTTTGCTAGGCGCTAAGTTTTACTATTAGGAGAATTATATAATACTAGCTGCGCCCCGCTGTTTTACCCGCGTTGTGATGATTGATAATGATGATGATGAAAAGTAGTAAAGCTAACGTTTTTCTATGTTAGCGTTCCCCGCTACAAGAAAGCGATATCAAAAATAAATCCGACAATATTCAATGGTACTGAAAAAGTTTTTTTTGCATAGACAAGACAGGACAAGATTTTTTACCAAAAAATGGAACCGACTTAAATACTCAAAAGTGTAAAATAACGTGTCGAAGTCGGTACCTGGATACTATAAGCACAATATTTTTATAATAGTTACTTTTGAACTATCATACATACGACCTATATATACTGAAGTTGTTTTTAACCGACTTCAAAAAAAGGAGGAGGTTTTCAATTCGACGCGTATGTTTTTATATTATTATTTTTTTTATTTATGTTTGTTACCGCATAACTTCCGACTGGGTGAACCGATTTTGATCGTTTTTTATTTATTTGAAAGCTGGTGCTTCCCGTGTAGGTAGTCCCATTTCAAATGCAAATTCGATCAAAATCGGAAGAGCACTTTTTGAGTTACAAGTCAAAAACTAAAAAATGCGTGCTTATACTACACGATATTATTCTTCACCCGCTACTATAGTAGCGGGTGAAGACATCGGTGAACATACCTACACCACAATGATAATTGATCCCATGAGTAACAAAGGTCACTAAAAAGAGTGAAAAAAAAATGTATACCAAAAAATGGAACCGACTTCAACACTCAAAGGTATGAAATAACTTGTCGAAGTCGGTACCATGAGCACAATATTTTGATATCAGTTGCTTTTGTCCTATCATGGTATCGACTTCAACAAGTTATTGTATACTAATTAACATGGAACAACAGAGTATTTGGACGGCTTTATATCTAGTATTTTTTGTACCCACACAATAATCACAAAGTTGATTTAAATCAGCTTTGAGCTTTAATACATTGTTACTTAAATTAATTTGTATGTCCTCAGTAAAGCAATGTCAATGAAAAAATAATTATATTAAATTTTAAGCAAACAGAAATATCATTTATTATAAAATGGGAAAAATCAATGGACCGATAATAGATCCTTGGGTTTCGTGCTGTGGAATGTATTCTTATAAGCGCTGCACACCTATACTCATACACCTATAGACCATTTTACCTTAACACCTTAGCTAAGAATACACAACTTTGAAATCGGCCTATAATTGTCTTCGTTAGTCGTTAGTTGTGCTTTTAGTACAATGAATAAGAAAGTAGGTACTAGCTAAGATTGGCGGGTCCCGCCGACTTATACGGGTCAAGCTTTTGTAATACCTTTAGTACTATTTATTTTAGGTTTATATTGTAATGAATCATTGCTATGATTAATGTTATATTTATATGGCAGAGTAGATAAGTAGATAATATGTATCAACTGGAAAAATATCAATTTTTGAAAAATAAAGTTGTAATTTCCAGATATCTCAAGTCCCGCGAGAAGAACTTAGTGATTGAATACAGTGCCAAAAGGTGAGTGGGGCGGTGTTAGTGCGGGGCGTGAGAAAGCGCCCCGCGCCGTCGCCCCACAACGCCGCCCCACAGCAGCGCCGCCCGACCGCTGCACCGTGACACGCCCACACTATTTATCTAACTACTCTATTTACCCACGCCATTGATTCGCTCGTTTACTTAAGTTTGGCAACAAAAAATATTTCTTGAACATAGCAGTGAATTCAAACTTATTCAAGCACAATATCTAATTAGAAACTTAAATAAATGCCAAAACATATATTTTCTAGTCAAGACAGCAATTAACCTGACATTTTTCCCTTATTATATTCTAACAATTGCGTCACACTTTTTCATAACTAAAAAGATTTTCTATAGTACCTACAGAAAACGGGTGAAATAACAATGGAAAAATAAGAACATTGTCATTATCAGAAGTCTGATTGAATAGAATTTTGGTTAAGGCACTAAACAAATATTATAATTAGTCTAAATAACTACAATTTATAATATTCATAAACGAGCACATTGCATTCTTGAAATAACTTTACCTAGATGATAAATTAGAATACTCTTACGTTTATACGTGTTACGTTACGTTACTAATGTTCAATTTAACACTAAATACTTCATCAAGCTTAACAACGGTTGCTTAACAACCTAACGACTCCTTGAGATCATGAAAACATGTTTGCCTTTATATAAGGAGTTATAAGAAATTTATATCTGATGAAAATTCCAAATTTTTCTCTTTGCATTGCAATAAGTGGTTATTGCAGATATGCTTTGTAAGATGCCATTAGTTAAGCACACAGTTTTTGTTTTCATTGGAAACTGTGATTTTGACCGTAACTGCATAGAAATAGAGAAACTTGTTTTAAAAACATTAGTTGGGTCTTATTCTCAAACTTGTTTATCATCTACATTAGAATGTTTAATTTAGATGCGAAGATAACGTGCATTTGAAATGGAACACTAAACAAGTAACAGGTAAAGTTAATCTACTAAAGACCGGTTTCTAATGTTATTTAATTCTAAGAGATGACCGGATGTCTTACTCGTACATCTAACGCTTAATTTTAAATATAAGATTTCTCTACTAAGAGAAGAGAACTTAAAACGTTGCTAGTGTCTTGTTAACACTTTTACAGAAAAAATAAGTAGTTAAAATTTTAATTTGAGAAACCCCACGACCCTTTACGACATGAACATGACAATGAACTGGGCATTATTCTTAACCGAGCAGTTTTGCATGAATGAAAGAGAGTGTATGTTGTCAGTGTGACGGTACTCTACAAGTACGTGTGTTGGAGCTTATTGAATCTGTTCAGTATGGCGCGCACGTACGAACTGACACAACTCTCGTCGGTTAAATGCTGCACCACTGAACGTTCTTACTTCTTGCGATGTACTTATTTGAACCAGGGCAGGCGACATTCAATATTTTCAAATTTAGAAGAACTTGAAAATGTATTTTATTATGTAACAAGTCGCATACAAGTAGGTAGACGGGCCGCCTGATGGTTAGGGATCGTTGTCGCCTATAGATATCTGTAATACTGGGGGCATTACGACACGTTGCCAATCCTTTTTAAGACTCTGTTAACTCTCATTTTGAAGAATCCCATATTGTAGCTATTCGGAAACACCGAGGTCGGAAGCTCGTTTCACATTTTGCAGGTGTGTGGCAGAAACGATCTTGGTGACGATGGAATTGCCCCAATGTAACTCCCACGACTCAATAATATGTGGATGAGCTTTCAAACGGTGCCGTCTACTGCGGTGAGTAAACCGTGAATATTTATTAGTTAATTTCAAATAACTTACAAAGGATAAACGGAATGACTGAGAGCTGATGGGGTGTGTGAATGACACACGTGAAACACATGTGTAATGACGTGGAAAGTTTAGAATACTATTAAAATCAAAGGTATAAATATATCAGCTATAGTAAAAGCATTCAGAATTATATTGATCTTATTCCGCACAATGCGCTGATAAATTCGGATTTAATATACATATATATATATATATATATATATATATATATATTAACATTTATATTATATCCTTAAAAACTGTCATCAATTGACTTAAAATCTGATGGAAAACTACAAGGTATTTAAAGTTCACAATTAATAGACTTAGTTACTGTGTTGTATGATTTGTAATGATAGAATAGAGTGGTATAAAACATGTTGTGCTGACCCCGCATAGTGTGGGATAAGGACAAGAAGAAGAGTTACTGTTTTCTATAGGTAGGTACATTATATGAGTAGGTAACCTACCTATTGTAATCAGTGTCAATGCAATTACGTTAAAATACGTTTCAAACTAAATGACAGGAATTTTCATCTAGTCTACAAGAATCCAGGATTAATGTGGAGTTTTTAAATACTATATACTTTTACATTAAATGCAACGCGTGTACTTAGTTATTTCACCCTTTTAGATCTGAGAAGTTGTAGGACCATAAAGGAAGTGGTAAGTATAAGTATGAGAGGGTAGAAACGTACGCGCAGCAAGCAGGCGAGGGCGAGGGCTAGGGCGAGCAGCAGCGGCAGGTGCCGCTGGGCCGCGGCCGGCGCCGGTGTCGGCGCGCACCGCATCGGGTCAGCGCAGCGCGGGGCGCCGCCTCGGCGCGCGCTCCCGCATGCCGCCACGCGAGCGCGGAGCCGATGTGTTTCCGCACTGCCACTGGAACCGTACTATCACTGCACTGCACTGGCACTGGCACTGTCACTGGTTGCTGGCGGCACGAAACGGCACTGCACAGACACGTGCGTTACTCGCGGGCTCCGACTCGACACTGCCGCCGGCGGGCACCCCGCCCTGCCCCGCGCCGCTCGCGCACTTCGCCCCGCGGCGCTACGCCGTGGTGCCCCGCTCCGCCCCTGGTCGGAGCTTTTCGCGAGCCACTGATTTATTTTTATTGCAATGTGCAGGGGCAGGGGCGCAGGTCGCTGTTGCGGGGAGCGAGCAGCTCTCTCGATTTTAAACGGCGCGGGCGCTGTCGCATTCGATGCGATACAGCGCTCAGCTCTATTTCTTATATTGGTGTTCAACTTTACGGTTTAATGAAACCGTTTCATTTTTCTACCTTACTATAATTTTTATTGTATATAAGTACACATGCAAAAGCATGTGCAGATAAGTGCATAATTATATAGGTAGGATACAGATTCTGATACAAAATCAATGACGATACATAATTGACATAATTTTAATGTACTTACATGTATAATTTTTTGGATGCGCATTGTGGCGGTTCGGTAACGGTGAGTGCGCAGCGTGGCCGCGTCACACACACAGCGGGCGGCGCGGAGCGTCACTCCCGCGAATTCAATGACGTCTCTACCTTCTACTCTACGAACAATAGATATGTTGTTTTGATTCGCAACTTTACTACTGTCACAAACGAAAAAATTCGTGGAAATTCTTCGACTAATATGTGTTATGGTCACGATATAGCTAATGTTTACCTAAGCTACTTGAGGAAAACATGATGTAACGATGTCGACGTATGGTCTATTATGTAGATGTATCTGATAAAATTTAATTAAGCGTGTTATTTTTTATTACATTACTTATAATGGCAAACATGCAGGGGGGTCGCTCGATGGTAAGCGATCAACATCGGGTAAGGATATACCTAATTGTACCACTGAGGGCAATCAACGAAATCAGTATACCTACTCGTAAGGGGCAATAAGATACAATGCTGACGCTATTATCACTCCTATCTCTTTGTCAATCGATCTACATTCAATTATTTTTTTATCACACTCATACCTAGCTGCTAGGGTTCCCTGTGCATCGGGAGGCATGGAGACACATAATCACAGCACACAAACACACAAGACCCGGGACAAATATCTACACTCCTTGAACAAAATTTGTCCCTTCCGGAATTCGAAACCAGGGTCCCGGAGACACAGAAGTCATGTCAATGAGCACTGCGCCGCGGCGACTGTCAAACTGGAATGCATGAGTTCATCAAGCTTCCTTACGAATTAATCTAAAACTTACATTATAAATGCCTGAAACAAAGATCTATTATTATGTAATTGAAGCAACTAGGTAAGCATTATATTATTTTTCTAAGGTGGCCTCCAATTATGTTTGTGGAATAATTTCGCTATACCTACTGGTCACTCGTTTCCGATTTATAAGCAATTTTCAGTATAGTACTGGCGCGCAGCAGAGAGGCATCACTTTTTGTCTTATAATTAACCGACTTCAAAAAAAAGAAGAGGTTCTCAATTCGACCAGTATGTTTTTTTAAATTTTTTAAATTTGTTTTTAAATATTTTTTATTCTTTTTTGTTTTTTGTTAAGAGCTGTATATATTATTATATGAAGAGCATGCGTTTGCATGCAACGAACCAATTTGCCTTTCTTAGTAAGGAACTGCCGTAAGTTCCGTTCTCGGATCAATTCAGTCGACTTTTATAATAGTACTACCTGCTTGGAAATGGGGAAAAAATAAAAGAAAAAGACACTCCATGTTATATAAATGTATATTTGCATGTATAAGGTCGTCCGTGGAACCTACCGGTCCCGTTTATAACAACGCTATCATACAGAGTACGCAAGTCTACGCCGAGTAAATATTATATTACAATATTACAACTTAATAAATATTACATAAATATTATCATCATCATCATCATCATCTCAGCCATAGGACGTCCACTGCTGGACAAAGGCCTCCCCCATTGATTTCCACAAGGACCGGTTGGAAGCGGCCCGCATCCAGCCCTTGCCTGCGATCTTAGTCAGGTCGTCTGTCCACCTAGTCGGTGGCCGTCCTATGCTGCGCTTGCCAGTCCGTGGTCTCCATTCGAGAACCTTTCGGCCCCAACGGCCATCGGTTCTTCGAACTATATGCCCTGCCCACTGCCACTTCAACTTGCTAATCCGCTGGGCTATGTCGGTGACTTTCGTTCTTCTACGGATCTCCTCATTTCTGATTCGATCACGTAGAGAAACCCCGAGCATAGCCCTCTCCATAGCTCGTTGTGCGACTCTGAGCCTGTTCAGAAGGCCTATAGTCAGAGACCACGTTTCAGTTCCGTAAGTCATCACTGGTAACACACATTGTTCGAAGA
The DNA here is from genome assembly GCA_934044485.1 of Apeira syringaria. Lineage (NCBI taxonomy): Eukaryota > Metazoa > Arthropoda > Insecta > Lepidoptera > Geometridae > Apeira > Apeira syringaria. Next base: position 8,567,127 of record OW203658.1, on the reverse strand, counting down.
CCCTCGTTTTCAGGCATTGCGGTATTTTGGACGAGAAGACGTCTCGGAGCTTTCCGAACGCTGCCCAGCCGAGTTGGATTCGACGATTGGCCTCTTTCTCAAAGTTGGACTTACCTAATTGGACTGTATGTCCTAGGTAGATGTAATGGTCAACAACTTTGAGAGTCGAGTTCCCAATTGATATGGGGGCGGGCGCAACATGGGCATTTGACATAATTTTCGTCTTGTCCATGTTCATTTTAAGGCCCACCCTTAGGGAAACTCTGTTGAGGCCTTCGAGCATCGTGCTGAGGTCTTCCATGGATTCTGCCATGACCACAATATCGTCGGCAAACCGAAGGTGAGTGATGTACTCGCCGTTGATGTTGATGCCGAATCCTTGCCATTCCAAGAGCTTGAAGGCGTCTTCCAATGCGGCAGTGAACAGTTTCGGAGAAATAACGTCTCCCTGTCTCACGCCTCGTTGCAATGGAATCGCCCTCGAAATTTGCTCTTGTACTCGGACCGACATGGTGGCGTTATTGTACAAACACTTCAGCACTTCGATATACCGATGGTCAATACGGCACCGCTGGAGAGACTCAAGCACCGCCCACGTCTCGATCGAATCAAAGGCTTTCTCATAGTCCACAAACGCTAAACATAAGGGCAAGTTATACTCTTCGGTCTTCTGTATAACTTGCCGCAGCGTATGGATGTGGTCTATGGTGCTGTAGCCTTTTCGGAAACCGGCTTGTTCGGGAGGCTGGAAGTCATCAAGCCTACGTTCGAGACGATTCGCGATGACTCTTGAAAACAGCTTGTAAACATGGCTCAGAAGCGAAATGGGTCTGTAGTTCTTAAGCAATGTGTTGTCACCCTTCTTAAAGAACAACACCACTACGCTTCTGTTCCATGCTTCCGGCGTTGACCCTTCGAGGACAACGGAATTAAAGAGCTTCTGAAGGACTTTCAGTATCGGTGATCCACCCGCTTTCAGAAGCTCTGATGTGATCCCGTCGTCACCCGGTGCCTTGTTGTTTTTAAGCTGCTTCAGAGCCATCCTAATCTCGTATAGGCTGATGTCCGGGATGTCTTCGGTATAGTGCCGGGTCAGCTTGGCTCTTGGGTCTTTGGCCAAGCTGTCAACAGGTTTAGCGACCGAAGTGTATAGCTGTCCATAGAACCTCTCGATCTCTCCAAGCACCTCTGCTTTGGTCGACGCTATACTGCCATCATCTCTCTTCAGCTTAGTCATCTGGCTTTGCCCAATAGACCTGTCTCTTGCAAACACTTTGGAGCCTTTTCTCCTTTCGATCGTATCTTTAATACGATTTGTACTAAAGGTACGGATGTCGTGTCGCAAGGATTTCCATATTCGTCTATTGAGCTGCCTATATGACGCAGCATCATCGGATGATTGCAGTTGCAACGAGCGTCGTTCAGCCATGAGGTCGAGGGTATGGCTGGAGAGTTTTTGAGGTCTATTTGTACGGCGGGGCTTAAAGAACTTAGACCCCACTTCGTGGACAGTTTCTACAAAACTGTTGTTGGTCTCGTCCACCGACGCAAAGTTCTCAAGGCAAGCAAAGCGATTGGATAACTCAAGTTGAAAGCTCTCGGGGTTTTGGATATGGAAATTTTGAGGTCGGAGCGTGGATTTCATCAAACGGGACCTCTCAAGTTTAACATTAATATTCAATGTGCCTCTTACCATGCGGTGATCACTACCAGTTTTGACCATGTTGATCACAGAGACATCATTGAATATTTGTTTCTTGGTGGTCATGATGAAATCGATCTCATTTCTTGTGGAACCGTTGGGGCTCAACCAGGTCCATTTCCTTTGAGGCGGCTTCTGAAAGAAAGAGTTCATCATAAAGAGTCCCTCTTTCTCCATGAAGTCGGCCAGCCTCTGTCCCCTAGGGTTCCGTTGTCCATAACCAAATTGCCCCACTCTCAACTCTCCATCACTTCTTTCGCCCAACTTTGCGTTAAAGTCCCCCATAACAACATTGTAATGGGTCTTGGAGGTATGTATGGCCCTACTAATGTCCTCATACATAGCCTCTACCTCCTCATCGGTTCCGAGTTTCGAGGTCGGTGCATATACCTGAATGACCTTCAACGAATATCTGCTTGATATTCTGAGTATTAGGTATGCCACCCTGCTCGAAACGCTGTCGATGGTGATGATGTTGTTAGCGAGGGACTTGCGAACGAGAAATCCGACACCACCTTGGGACTTTTGGTCGCCTTCCCGGTAGTAGAGCAAGTTACCGGATTTGAGAGTTATGGTGTCCTCACCCTCTCTACGGACTTCACATAACCCTAAGATATCCCAGTGTAACTTACTTTTTTTTTTTTTTTTTTTTTTTAAAGATTATAAGCTTGCGTTTGACCACTGTCTCACCTGATGTTAAGCGACGACGCGGTCTAAGGTGGAGCACACAAACTTAGAAGGAACCTATTCACTCGCGACTTGAAGACTCCGGGGTTGTACATATCGGGAAACACAGACTCAGGCAGTGAGTTCCACTCTCTGGCAGTACGCATTATAAAACTGGAAGCAAAACGCTTCGTGCGTAATGGTGGTATATCTACCATGTAGCGGTGGCGCATAGTCGTACGTCTGGTTGACCGATGATAGAATGGAGAAGGTGGAATTAAATTATGTAATTCCAGTGCACATTCGCCGAAATGTAACCGATAGAAAACCGATAGGCAAGCAACTCTACGTCGGTGTTCAAGGCTCTGTAGCCTATGATCGACCAGAGAGTCGCTACCAATGACCTTTTTGGCTCGCCTTTCTATAGAGTCCAAAGCTTCAAGTTGGTATTTGGCTGAACCATCCCAGAGATGCGAACAGTACTCCATGCACGACCGGACTTGTGCTTGATATAGGCTAAGCAACTGTCCCGGCGTGAAGTACTGTCTCACCTTAGCCAATATGCCTAACTTTTTGGCAGCCAATTGCGCCTTAGACTCTATATAGCTTCCGAAGTTCAGCGTAGGCGTCAGTGTTACGCCAAGAAGCTCCAGTTTGTTGGTTATCGGAACGGGTACATCTCGGAAACTAGGGGTGAGTTGAATTTCACTCCGTTTTGCAGTGAATAGACACGCCTGAGTCTTAGTGGTGTTGAACTGGACTAGATTGGCATCGCCCCACTCGGAGACATCCTTGAGAGCCAAGTTCAATCGATCAACCATAGCCTCTCTGAGTGATTGGACCTGTGCATGACTAGCCCGGGCGCTAGATATGTAACTCTCTACAACTGTGCTGTCGTCTGCATACCCATAGGTACCGGGTTTTAGCAGATCGTTAATATGCAGCAAAAAAAGAGTTGCGGAGAGTACCGACCCCTGAGGAACCCCGGCATTAATAGCCATTTGATCGGAAGAGCAGCCATCAATAACTACTCGTATCGATCGATTCCTCAAAAAATCCGCTATCCAAACCCTTAGTCCAGCAGGTAAGCCGTAAGAAGAAAGTTTGCCAATAAGACTGTCATGCCAAACCCTGTCGAAAGCCTTAGAAATATCGAGAGAAACGGCGAGCGCTTCTCCATACTTCTCAATGGCCTCGCTCCAGATGTGAGTGGCATACACTAGAAGGTCCCCAGTAGACCGGTTTCGGCGGAAGCCGTATTGCCGATCACTGAATAGGTCTTCTGTTTCTAGGTATGCCAGGAGCTTCGTATTCAGAACACGTTCCATACTCTTACAGAGTATGGACGTGACTGAAATCGGTCTATAGTTAGCAGGGTCGGCACGACTACCCTTTTTGGGCACAGGCTGAACATTGGCAAGCTTCCAGGCTTTTGGTACTAAACCAGACTCAAAAGAGAGCCGAAAAAGGCGTGTCACCACCGGAGTTAATTCTGGCGCACATGTCCTAAGGACCAAAGCTGAGATACCATCCGGACCACTGGCTTTGTTCACGTCCAGATTGCGTAACACTTTGCGAACATCCACTTGCCGAATGCAGATGTTTGACATAATCGTCTCGCATCTATTCAGTGGAGTTGGTGGTGCTGTGCTACCAGCATCTAAACGTGAAGACTCTGCAAAGAGAGATGCAAATAAATTTGCTTTCTCTTCCGCAGTGTGGGCTAACGATCCATCAGGTTTCTGCAGTGGAGGAAATGAGGAGCGGCAGAAGTTGGATTCAACCGATTTAGCTAGGGACCAAAAAGCTTTACTACCCGCAGGGTACGAAGCGAGTTTGTTCCCTATTCGGCTAATGTGGTCGAATCGAGCTTTCCGTAAAGCCTTCTTACAGGACTTGGCAGCTTTGTTGAAGGCTCTCTTCTTGTCACGAATATCCTTCGCTTTACGGTTTCGAGCATCAACCCATGCTAGGTATGCCTGATGCTTTTGTGCCTGAGCACGAAAGCATTCTGGTCCAAACCATGGGTGAGCTTTGCTGGACAGAGGCATGTCGGCAAATGGAATAAAATATTCCATACCCTGCCTTAGCACATCTGTCACGGCATCCGCGCAAGTCGAAGGGTCGCTAGAAGAGAAGCATACTTGCTTCCAAGGATAAGATGCGAAAAAGGACCGCATTTCATCCCAGTCTGCTGACTTGTATCGCCACACCCGTCGCGTGCCTTTAAGGCTAGGATCGGGCGGAGAGTATGACGATACAGATTTCACCAGACAGTGGTCGGAGCTTCCTAATGGTGGAGCCACCGACACTGAGTAACGGTCTGGATCCGTTGTCAGCAGAAGGTCCAAGCAATTGGCTGTGTGGCCTTCCACGTCAGGTATCCGTGTTGCCTCTTGGACCAGCTGAGTGAGATTTAACGACAGAGCAAGTTTGCGCGTCTCTCGCCCAGCATGGTCGGTGTTCTGGTATGGGAACAGCCACTCCTCGTGGTGGGCATTAAAGTCCCCCAGAACCACAAGTTGAGCCGACGGATACTTCAGTTGGGCTGAATCCGCTGTCTCACTGAGATATTCAGTAAGCGCCGTCGTCTCCTGAACCCCACCGTGCGATCGATAAACACAGGCGTAGAGAATTTTTTCCATACCTGTGTCTACCATAATCCAGAGTACACTGTGTTTGGAATCTTCAAGATTGCGGAGGCGCTTGATACAAATGTCGTCCCGAGCGTATAAGCACACGCCTGCGCGTGGCCTAAATTTGTGCTCCAGGCTGTAGCCTGGGTAGGAAAGGTAGGGTACGTCGGAAGGACATCGTATCTGCGTCTCCGTGAGAAACAATAGGTGCGGTTTTTCAGTCTCTAGGTGGTAGTGGACTGGCACGAGATTGGAGTGCAAGCCTCGAATATTAGAGAGGTGCACTTTTAACGAGAGGGAGTGCAGCCGCTGTGTATACTTTGTTCTATTTTTGTTTCTCGTCATGTTGGAGGTGAGTGAATTGGTGGAACAAACAGCAGTGGAACGAGGCCTTACTTTGCAGACAAGGGACTCACAAGGAGACCACACGAATCATTGGGGAACTAATCTGGAGACTGCGGGGACGCCCGAGCCCCCCCGGGGATGTCCATCAGGCCCTCTCATCCGGTCGCCGACCGGCATGATGGCGCATCCCGGGATTTTTCGACAGTTGGCGGGGCAGCCTTTCGTGAGTGGCTAGGTCACTACTTGGGCCCCCAGCTATCTGCGGTCGGCCAGCGGTGCACCGTGCCTCGGATCCCGCTACCCTCCGCGATTAGTCACCCGATACGGAAGTCTCGAAGAGTGTCAAAGACCGTCTTAGCAAGTAAAGCAACTGTCCCGACCTGTTTGTTCCTACTGGTGTCACCGGACATCACGGCTGAACATGGTAACCACTTGGTGCCGTGTCTTTGTCCGGCGGGTGGTCACCAACCGCGGCCGAAGCCTACCACCGGTAAATCATCCGATTAGCACCACCCGAGGGTCACGTGTAGGGTTTCTGATTTTTGGGGTGCTCTCCTACGGACGTGGATGATACGACCCTCATAACTCTTACTCATTTCTTCTTCCAGTTCGACGATCTTCTCGTCTGCCAACAAAGATCTTATATTGTGTGTTACCAGGGCCAGAGGTCGTTTTTTCAGGGAGTGGTAGCCGGGAATCTGCCGGAGATTCTTAGCACCCCCTGCTCCACCGTTACACTGGCCGCTACCGGAGCCAGCATTAGCGGAGCTGCCGGGGACTGGGGGCCTGGTTTTATTTTGTACTGTCATAGGGGGGGGTTTGCCAATACTCGCCACGCTTGGCATGCGGGTTGGCGAGCGCAGTATATAAAATACGACCCTCAGAAGGCGCTGCTGCCCATCCTTCTGGTACGTGATCCCTTAGTCGACTCTTACGACACCCACGGGAAGACATGGGGGGGTACTATTCTAAGCCGGTACCCCACGGCAAGTAATCATAAATATTATATTACATAAATATTACAACTGTCACATCGAGTAAGTGACGCCGCGTGTGTATAAACGAAGCTATTGTGCGCCCAATCAGTGGCAATCCGTGGCTTGGCGCTTGGCGCAGTCACTGTGACGCGGAGACGGCCCACGGCCCACTTAGCCACGAGCCCCGAGCCGCGTATTGGCCCATAACCTAACGGAAACTGACCGAAAGTATCTTTTTTTAATGGGATAAGGTGATGGAAAAAGCAAAAGGCCCACAGGATTTAAGTGGTAACGTCTGATAGACAGATACAATTCGTAAAGAACTGCACTGCGCCCGTCATCTTGAGACGTAAACGGATTTGGATGAAATTTGGTATGTAGATACTTTAGGACCCGGAATAACACATACTTTTCATCATCATCATCATCAATCATCACCACGACGGATTTGGTTGAAATTTTGTACACAGATAGCTTATATTGGATTAACACAGGATTATTTTCATCATCACAATCATCACCGTTTTTCATCCCCACGCAGGTAAAACGGACTTGGATGAAATTTGGTATGTAAATAGGAATAACACAAGTCAAGGAATAACACATAGGCTAATTTTAATCAACATAATCATCAATCATCACCACGTGGATAAAACCACGGAGGGCAGCTAGCGTAACTATAAGAACCGCAGCGATGACGCGCAGCCACACATAGTCAAACACCAAGCCACAGTCAGACACCGAGCTAGACGGCGAGCTCGAGGCAAAAACATCCTGGTTAGATTCTCTCCAAATAGTCAAGGAGCAAACATCCTTAGGGCCCACTTACGGACCACTTTGGTACCGGGGCAAGTCGATCGGATAACTCCCTGTCCTGGCGACAGCTCAAGCCTCAGTGGTGCCCTTGAGCTAGTCGCCTCGTCCTCTCCTAGTGGCACAGCGCCGTCAGCGCTAGCCTCACTAGGCGGTGCGCCTTCTGCGCCCGCACAAATACCGGGCTGAGCACCATCTGTGCTCGCTCCCCCTCCGGTGAAGCTGTAAATACCGGTAGAGGCAAACAGCATTAGTCCGTTGGAAAAAAAAAAGCGCAGCCACAGTGCTGTGCCGCGCCGCAGCCGCGTCGGCCCGCCGCGCGCCGGCTGCCGACGCACCCCGGTCAGTGGTCAGCGACCGCTCTACGAACTCGCGTCGTCATTTACTTAAATCGTTTTAAGAACGCGCGGTGCACGCTACCCATCACGCGGTGTCCGAGCGCGCCTCGCCCGCTGCCCGCTGCCCGCCCCGCACACTAAGTGGAGCAGTCCGGCGCGTTCCGCTCCGTTCTTCAACTTCTCACGCAAATTACGTCCAATTATGGCGAGTGCGAGTTGCGAATTAATCGCGCGTTGTATCGAGTAATTAGTACAATCATCGTGTGACTGCACAGTCAGGCGATTACATGCGACACGACGCGTGGCGCTATTTGGGCACTTCATTATGATTTGTTCAAATCTCTGCTCTACCGCGCGCTATCAACTATCTGTTTGATGTTCATTGAGTCTCACTTAATTTTGTTAGGCCCACTTGCGTCAGCCAAATTATCCGAATTTTCGCCGAAATCTCAAATTAAGTCACAAATTTGCAGGCAGTTGTTATTTGATCCGAGAATCTCGGATAATTTGGTTGGGGCAAGTGGCCCTTACTGTGTACCTTCAAGAAATACAGCTATACTCCTAATAAGGGATCTGGATATCCCACTCAGAAAGGGGCCTATTTGTCATTATTTTCTTTATTCAATTTCGTTCATTATTTGTGCATATCCATAACCAATCATCGATGTGATCACAGAAGACACCGTTGAACCGAGTTGATCAAACAAGTAGATGGTTTTACCATACTGTAATGAACAGTATAGAAGGAATGGTTCCGAGTTAAGCCTGTTATTTTTTTATTTTTTTATCGAGACACAATCGAGAGCTATGCCGTTACTGTAACCAAAAAGCAACATTCTACAATCGTTAACTTTGAGAGAAAACTTAAAAAATATTTCAGTTTGACATTTCAAAGCATTTGATTAAAAAAAAAGGTTTGAAAATTTGTTGACAATGCGTTTCTATTCTCCCGAGCGCATTTATCTCTCGAACGAAGGGAATGAGCGATCGACGCGCCGTGAAAGCGTGACGTTTTCTACCAATCTTCAAGCGCAAACGATGAATCCCTATGAAGCGATGCATCCTGTCTAAGTCCACGATACTGTGACGAGATATGAGTCGAGAGGTAACAATATGCTATTCAACAAGGTAAAGATAGGGGATCCTCAATGATAATGTAGGTTACTAGTAGCGCCCCGCGGTTTCACCCGCGTGGATTACGGTTTTCCCGCTACCTCAATTATCTCACGGTTAATATAGCTATAACTTACAAATCCGTGAATATAAATTCAAATAATGTATTCATCAAAAAAAATAATGTATTCATAAAAAAATATTACTAATAGATGCATATAGGTCTGAGGGTTACAAGCTACTTACTTATATGTAACTTTTTATAAATTTGATTCTAAAGCTAGAGCTCATTTTGCAGCCTAGAAAGTGGTCGGTGCTTAATGTATGTCTGACAGAAGCGTCGATGTAGCTAAATTTAAATAAGTAGGTTTAATACAGATATGTATATAATATATACATACACTTTTTGCAGTCATAAATAACATGTAAACTGCCATAATAAAGAAGTAAGCACGCGTGGTATGTATGCTGCGATATTTCCCCCTGCAACGCCGTGACCACATCAAAAGTGGCGCGCCGCTGCACCTACGCAGTACTGGCCCACAGCCGCGGGGCACCACGCGCCACGCTCGCGCCGCCCCTGCCATATCCGCCCGGCCGGGACCGTCCGATTGCCCGCCCAGAGCCGCCACCGCCACGGCCTGGCCGCTCGTGAGCCCGTCCCTTAGCATGGCTGGTTCACTCATCAGCATTCAGCAGCTAGTGAGCCGCGCTGCCGCCGCAGCATGAGGAAGGAATGCGGAACTGCATTTTCGCATTTACGGTTGTTGTTTTGACGTCTAGAACATCACGAGGACGTTCCAGTAGTACCCCATAATTTAGATACTTGCTCTTCTTTATCTTTTTATCTTTGCCTTAGCTATTGAAATAGACAACTGCTCCCGACTGATAAGGGTCAAACGATGCTAGCAGAGCTAAACGTTACATAGCAAGACGATAGACGGATCGATACTTGTGATCGATGATAAACATTGCATGCTAAGGTATGTAAGACAAATTGAATGAGTCGCGGCGCGGACGCATCAATCCGACCGACGGGGTCGAGGAGGCGGGCGCGGGGCCGCTTGGGAACCGGTCGGTGCAAGTGCATGCGCACACGGGGGGCGAGCTCGCGTGTGTGCCGCTGGCCGCACAACCTGCGCTTGCAGGAACAACCTCATTCCACAGTTCCTTCCGCAGCCAGCGGCGACGCTCAGGTGTAACGGCGCACGGCGGCCGCAGGGGCGTCCCAGTCGTAAGAAAACAATTCAAAGTTCAAGGGGTTCAGAAAATATTTTTTACAGACTTACTATGTACATGCCTGGTTCTTATTTTAGCTAATTCTATTAATCCTACTTCCAATCCTACTAATATTATCAATGCGAAAGTTTGTGTGTATGTTTGTTACTTCTTCACGCTCAAACGGCTTCACCGATTTCGATGAAATTTGGTATGTAGATACTTCAGGGCCCGGAATAACACATTGGCTACTTTTAATCATTATCAGCATCATCAATCATCACCACGCGAGTAAAACCGCAGGGCGCAGCTAGTCTGTCATTAATTGATAACAAATCACCAATACATGTTTATATGAGGTAGATGTCGCACAAGCGCGCGGAAACTGAGGCGGCAAAGTTAAGTCAATTGTAGTAATTTTTATTGCGACGCGTATTTCAAGCGCAAGTCTGAACATATAGCTATCCTTTTCTATATTATTTGTACCGTATTATTTGTCGCAGTAAGCATGCTTATGTCATAAAGGAACAAAATCTGAGCACCGCGCAGTATGAATATACGTCATCTTTAGTAAAACATCATTGCAAATCACTATCTCCGAGTACCAGTGCTCTCTTCGTAGTTGAACCAAGAGTTAGACATTGAAATATTATTAAAACATTTATGAGATAGGTATATCAGAGGTATATTTTTAGTACGGAGGTTTATTTGAAAGCCACGATATACTCTTTTTTTCAGCCTACTTCAGCTCCTTTTTTTCATCTACAATTTGCAAGTTATCAGAAGGTATATTTTTAGTACGGAGGTTTATTTGAAAGCCACGATATACTCTTTTTTTCAGCCTACTTCAGCGCCTTTTTTTCATCTACAATTTGCAAGTTACTGAGTAGGGCATAATCGCTATGGTAAGAAAAAAAATTTTACCAATAAATGGAACCGACTTCAACACTCAAAAGTATGAAATAACTTGTTGAAGTCGGTACCATGATAGTTCAAAAGTAACCAATATCAAAATATGACATGGTACCGACTTTGACAAGTTATTTCACACTTTTGAGTGTTGAAGTCGGTTAAAAATAAACAGAACCGAAGGCCATCAACACTTGCGATAACAACAAATCTGTCAGTCACCATAAAACAAAGGTGATGGAAGGCAAAGTCTCTTTGCCATGAACCGGTTTGTGAGATGTTTTCCGTAATCGTATTGTATCTTATTAATGTAGAATTTTTTTAATACTTTATAAATCTAACGTTTGACCACTATCTCACTTGATGGTCATTGACGATATGGTTAAAGATGTTAATACACTTTGCTTACACACTCGCATTGCATTATGATTTATGCGGCAGTGACGGTCGTCGTGACTCAGTGACCAGCGACGCTGACTTTAGAACCGCGACCCCAGGTTCGAACCCCGACTGGCGCAGACATATCTGTGATGAGCATACATGTATTTTTCTAGGGTCGTGGATGTTTGTGCAATGTGATTGTGTCCATGCTTCCCGCTACTCAGGGTATCCTAGTACGGGGTTGTGAGTGTGATTACGTTTGTTTGTTAATAGTAAAACAATTATTCTACTGATCGTGTAATTTTATAGAAGTAGTACTGTGGGCTAATTTAATTGCTAAGGTAGTGAAACACTCATAATTGAAGTTTAATTGCATGCTGTATAGATAGTGTTGCAGGTGCGGCGACGGCGGTGCAGTGCTTACATGCATTGCACTGTGCGGGTTCCCACAGGGCGTAAGTTCGCGACTATTGGGCGAGTGGCCGGCGACCGGTTTAATAACTCCCCTCCCCCCTCCCCCTGCCCGGCGTGCCTCCCTGGAGCCGAGAGCGAGCGCCCGGAGCTCGCCCCAAACCCGTCCGGATACAATCTCAGCGCGGCGGCAGCGGCGCGGTGGTGGGAGCGGTACACACGCCATTCCACGTGTTTATTTTTAACTTAACAGGTTGCGTCGAATCTGCTTCATTTCTACCTGTGCGTTTGCTTTGATCGACCACTTATATTAGGTTTTTTTTTGGAGCCGAGAAAGAAGTCGATAAACTACCGGCCATATAGTTGGCCAGGTGTTTCTGTGTTTGACTCTGTTAGGAAGACTACTTGTAGTTTGTTGACTTTTCGTTGTATGAAAAAACCTCACAAAATATTCCATTCAGATTGGATTTAAGTACATAGTAAAGTGACGTCGCATCAAGATGTGATTTTAGGAAGCTGTCAGAGAGGTAAGTTATTACCTGTTTGTAGCGAAGCGCAGGCTAGAGGCGCAGCCGCAAGGCGGACTCTACGCGGCTAAACGATTATAATAAAAAAGGTAAATATAAACCTAAATTATTTTTTTATGTACTTTATATGGAAACTGTATTAGCTTGTTCGTACATGTAAATTTTGGTCCTATAGACTTATTCATTATGCTTTTTGGTTCCATTAAATAAATAAAACAACAGAATGTCTAATATTACTACGTAATAGACTGGACACTCTTCCCCATTTTCAGATATCGGGGCTCCCACACCCTGAGTCTGACAGAACCAGGCTCAGTAAGAATCGGTGGCGCCGCGTCGTGGGCTCAGTGACGGTGTTGCTGGAAAAATAATTCTAATGGCTAACGGGATATTTAAGGGGCAAGTCTTGTAATGCACAACTGTTAGATCCGATATCTCCCTGTCCTGGCGACAGCTCAAGCCGCAGCCAGAACGTCAATGGTGCCCTTGAGCTAGTCGCCACGTCTTCTCCTAGTGGCACAGCGCCGTCAGCGCTACCCTCACTAGGCGGTGCGCCTTCTGCGGTCGCACAATTATGTAACGTATGTAGGGGAATTTGCTCTACTAGCTTTGCTTTTAAATATTTTGTATTTTTATGAAAATGTATGAAGGTAGGCTTATGAGAAGGTGACAATCTAACGGACATCTCAAATGAACATTGTTGTGTATACAAAGGTTTATTTGAGATGTCTGCTCAGGAGGCAGGAGGTCTGATAATGAATATGAATGATAATGAATCTAATAACAAAAAATGATAATTATTCCGTTTCTTTAAAATCTACAGCTTTAATTATCTAGTTTGAAAACTATACAACCCAACTTCTTATAAGTACTTATCCGTAGAACTCTCTTTCATCTCATCGCCCTTTGTATTGTTTAGAAAACGGCACCAATTTAATTTTTTTGTGTTCAAATACATGAAAACGCGATGACTGTCGCATGTGAAGCGATGCCTCGACGTTCTTCTTCTGTAGTAAGAGGACATAGAGTAGACGAGAAATGATGATATCAGGAGCCTGATGAGAGAACACCGGGTCTGTGAGTAGAGAGAAGAAGAGAGAAGATATGATGAGGCATGCGTTGCTAGGCAACCGACAGCGACGCAATGGCACGCTCTCACGGCCACGGTCGGCGCGAGACGTGCTCGACACAAATTTGTCGCCCGAACGATACTACTCCGTTCACTTACTGTCACGCGGGTCGTGCTGCTCAAGCTCTGGCTTCCAACTGTTCTCTCTCATAATATGTATGTGTATGTGAAAAATAGCGTGGTATTCACCAAAATTTAAACGGACGTTTGAACCTGAATAAAGGAACATAAACCCATCACTAATCTATGTTCAAAAACATTTTGGTATTTCTTGTTAAGCCCCTTACGGTGTGAAAATTAATAATAATAATATGGGACAACATTCACACAAGGTCTTCAGGTCCCAAACTAGGCAGTGCCTGTACTATGGTAACCTGATGACTGATCTTTACTTATATACATATATACACCCAAACACAGGTCAAACAGACATGTTCATACACACAAATGTTTGACCTGTCCGGGAATCGAACCCGGGACCAGCGGCTCAGAAGGCAGAGTGCTACCAACTGCGCCAACCGGCCAGTCAGTAATAATATTTTCAAACCATATATTTACCTACATACATATAGCATAGGTACGAGCATAGTGTTTGTTACTGACGTCGATTGAAACTGCATCTAGGATAAGAAACGAAACAGTTACGATCTCGAATATGAACTCAATTTCAAAGCATTTGAATGCCCATATTCACTCGCGCGTGTATCTACTTATGAATATACAATATATACTATTTATTTCTACCTACTCACAAAAGTATTATTCTCTCAGAATACATAATGAATTCTATGCGTCTCCGATCTCATGACGCATCTTGTTTTGTACCTAACACAACTAGTCTCCTAGATCTTGTCTATTTAATAAATGAATGTATTTTCGGTCAATTTAAAAAAGAGACATAATTTGTAAGGATCCTTGAGTCGTAATCAAAGATTATGCTAATCGCATTAACGTAGCTCGGCTTTACTCGGTCGCTATCTAATGCTTAATTACCGAGAGGAGCGTGAATCATTCTGTATAACCCTCCTCACTCCCCGCCCCGCACCGACTCGCCCACACAGGGGACACGCACACAGAGAACGAACTCTACGCATGCATAGCCACGCTTTTTAACCGACTTCAAAAAAAACGAGAATTCTTACTTAGGCGCATACTCGTAGGTTGACATTTTTTTACCCGACTGCGAAAGAAAGAGGGTTATGTCTTTAGACATTTATAAATTTCGAAACAGAAACACTCTTTGTAATTTCTACACATAATTATACTTATATACATAATTAACAGAAATTAATACATAGATAGAGCAAAGTTAGATTTAATAACAAATAATAAAAGTGAAATCAATAAATTTTAATTACATAATAATAAAAATTGCAAAAAAATAAAGCATGCAGGTAAATTAAATTAAGTTAAATTTAGAACTACAATGTTACAAATCCGTCTAGATTTAGATAATCACAAAGATTTCACAATTGGCACTCTAGCTCTCACGGTAGGACTTAAAATCCTACTTCCTATCCCACTAAAATTATAAATGCGAAAGTTTGTGTGTATGTTTGTTACTTCGTCAGCTGAAACGGCTACATCGATTTCGATGAAATTTGGTATGCAGATAGTTCCCGTGGGATAATTGACGTAGCGGGAAAACCGTAATCCACGCGGGTGAAACCGCGGGGCGCTACTAGTGTGATATAAACTTATGCAAAAAGATACGTTAATTAGAAATGGCTTAAGTTTAGGTACTGACCCGATAAAGATATATTGTGAACTTGAGCTTCACTGGCTTTGCCTTGACCGCCACTCACATGTCACGTTTGACTTAAATTGACGTATATGGTGACACGAAGCAGGCATCACAAATATCAATCGATAAAAGCTCTATCATTTTAACTACATTAGCGGTGACATTCTCAAACGATCGTGGCTAGAGATAAAGAAAGAAGATGCGCAGTAAATTAAAAAATATAAATTACTAGTAGCGCCCCGCGATTTCACCCGCATGGATTCCGGTTTTCCCGCTACCTCAATTATCTTGCGGGCACTATGTTTTTCCGGGATAAAATTAGTCTATGTTATTTCAAGGTCTAACCTATCTCCATACCAAATTTCATCAAAATTCATCCAGCCGTAGACGAAAGAGTACAAACATTCATACATCCGTATGTTACTTTCGTATCTATAATATTAATAGGATAGGACAAGATATAAGCTCATGGCTCATTTTGAGGGGTAGAGACGCTTGGGAAGAAGGGGGACAAGGAGTGGGGGAGGGAAGGCTAGGGACACCAACAGTTAAATTGTCGCCGAGTTTAATTGGAGTCAACTGTGGGATTAGAAAAGCGTCGCAGTGAGCTGCACTCATGTCATCACGAGCAACTCGCTATAATTAACTTGTAAATGTTACTCATGGACAAAATGTCAGAACCTCTGTTGCCTAGCTAATGCCAAGCGTTACACTTACCTACACAAGCTGTAGGAACTCAAGATACGTACTTTGGTACCGCTTACTGCAGCATCTGCATCCGTTTTTATGGAACGGTTTGATGTTGTGCGGTAGTGCATTTGGGTGAATTGAATACGCCATTTACTGCGCCAAAAGACGTGTAATGTTTTTTTTATTATTGGGAATAGGCAAGCGTTTCACCTTTATCTCACCTGATGTTAAGTGATGATGCTGTCTACGGTGGAGCACACCTGCCTAGAAGATACTTATTCACTCGTGACTTGAAGATACCCAGGTTGTATGTTTGCGGAAACACAGATTTAGGCAATAAATTCCATTCGTTAGCTGTACGCACAAGCAAAACGCTTCATGCGACAAGTTGGAACGTCCACCATGTATGGATGTCGCATTGCCGTCCGTCTGGTCGTCCTAAGATGGAATGGGGATGGTGGAATCAAATTATGCAACTCCAGAGCACACTCCCCAAAATGTATCCGATAAAAGACCGATATACTAGCGACTTTACGTCGGTGCTGCAGGCTTTGGAGTCTCCTCTCGATCAGAGAGTCATTGTTGATGAGCCTTTTAGCTCGTCTCTCTATCGAGTCAAGAGCCTCGAGTTGGTACTTGACCTCCCGCACTTATGTCTGATGCTATTTCGCTTAGAAGAGTTTACATGTTCATACGAGTATTCAGTTACATTTATAGAAATATTTACTTTTATAAGGATGATTAAGACGAAACGAATGTCGACATTAATATTTTGAATCATAAGTATCTTAATTGACTGTACCTATGGATTCTCAATTTCTTTCGAACCTGCTAAGAATATGTGTGTTTTATTTCTACTCTGCTCTTTGTAATATACACAATAATGAATACTAGCTGACGTACGGGCTGCAAACGTTCATCTCTAGGAAGGATACACGTTAAATAAATACGTATATATATCACGTAACTTCTTGGGGCAAATGCCTTAATAAAAATAAAACACTAGTAACTAATTACAATACTGCACCTACTACAATATCATTTGAGCAATCCTCTAGCTATTGGTAGCCCATAGATAACTCAAATGTTCTAACCCGCTACCGGCTGGCAGCGTGCCCAGAAGGCTGGCAACATTGCCACGTTGAATTGCAATGCTGATTCGTTGAGTCAAATATGTGCCAGCATTTTGGTCACGCGTCGCATCGATCAAACGTAACTAATCTCAAGCGTTATTCGCCTTGTTAATCCAAGCAGTATAAAGTGGCCAGTTAATCCATGTTCTAAACTATCTCCATGCCAAATTTCATCGGAATTCGTTTAGCCGTTTGAGTGTGAAGAAGTAACAAGCATACACATTAACTGTCGCCTTTATAATATCAATAGGAAGGATATCACTTGAGGCAACCATGAATTCAAATTAAAAGATTATCTGTAAAATATTGTGACAGGATCTTAATCCGAGATACATGATTACTCTGTAATGTCTAGACAAGGCTTAGACTTGATCTTACGCTGAGACATTTACACACGACAACCTGTCATGAAATAAATTAAGCAATGCTTATTTGATTCAAATGCGTGGGCGTGGGATCGAATATTTGCCAGAGATAATCCGTCTGCGAGCTAAAAAAGAATTACTTAATTTGGCTGCGATAACGCTAATGTATACCTAGAGCAGTTATCTTAATTATATTCCGTTCTAATGGATGGATCTCTAATGCAGAGCGACAAGGAGCCATAAACAATGAGGCGGTCGACGCTCGACGCGGACCAATTTGGTATTAATAATGTCACATTTGAATTTATTTGTAACTATGAGCACCCCACGGTTTCACCCGCGTGTATTATGGTTTTCATGCTACCTAAATTATTCCATGGGAACTATTTTTTTTTGGAAATAAATATAGGCTAATGTCATTTCCAAGGTTTAACTATCTCCGTACCAAATTTCATCTAAATCGGTACAGCCGTTTGAGCGTTAAGAAGAAACAGATGTTCTTGAAGTATTTGCTTATTCTTTGAGAACAGCAATTATTTTCAGGATGAAAAGTAGCTTACCTAATATAATAGGGTCTAAACTATCACCATATTAAATTTCATTAAAACCGGTGCAGTTGTTATGTTATGTTTGAGTGTAAAAAAGCAACAAATATACACACTTACACATACATACACACACATAAAAACTTTCGCCTTTATAATATTAGTAGGATATAATGTTATTTCGCGATACGACACTTATTGTCAGAGAGGTGGCGAAGAAAGATCGTCGCGAGAGAGAGTCTGGAGGCAGGCTCAGCAGACTGGTAAGTTTGATTAGATCTAAGACTCGGAGTTTCCAAACGGTCGAAACCTGACTGAATGACTGTTGCCATGAGACCAAAGGTTGCCAGAAGCTCTGCGGCTTGGTATGATACCGTTCTCCCTCACTTATCCTGTTAGTCTGATTGCTGTCTCACCTGGTGCTGTGATGATGCGGTCTATAGCGGACGAAGCTTGCCCCTAAGACTGCACCACTTAATTCGTGGCTTAAACTGACGTTATTTCAATATATGAACCCGAATTGAGAGATGATTTCAAACTAACCCCTAGCTACAGAATCTGGGTTACTTATCTGGACGGATATACCTATCATGGAAAGTCATAGTTGTGTGATACGTCATTTCATATTTATTGTCTGAGATTTGTTGTCTATAACCCTGACTTATAAATACTGGGATGTTATTATTATAGGTACATCATTCTACTTTTACATGAGGACAATAGGGTTATAATAGTTTATGTTCGATGGACGCCATATTATGGAGGCCAACTATCAAGTGAAATGGACGCCATATCACTTGATAGTCTGCTTCTTCTAAAAACTAATTATTATACGAATATACTCGATTTTTTTCCTGGCAACATTGGAAAGTATCCCGAGTAATTTCGAGCTGATCATTATCAGTAATCGCTACAAAAATCTTTACATTAAAACGTTTTATTTTCATCTACATAATTGTATAGTTTACGATTAATATATTTGTATAGATTATTTCGATTTTGTTGTGAGTATTTTAGTGATTATTGATCGATCTTGATGTTTCTTAATACATACGTTATACTACAGAAACACTGTGAGCCTCATACATTACCAAACGTCAACAGATGGATGTCTACTATATTGGTATCTTTTCACGCAAGAGGGGATTATCCTAGGCTCCAGCGACATGACGCTGTCAGCTCTGCATGAGGAGGTGTCACTGCACATTGACCTTTAAGTAAAATAGCTATACGGGATAGGCAGTATGTAATGTGTGATTCTGTGGACAATAGAATTAATCCGTAAGACGTATCACTCGGTGACGACGCCCGCGTGTTGTGGATATAGGGATAAAGGGAGGTAAGGAAACCTTACTAATGTCCACAAATCGGATTATGTCAACGCATGGCTTTGCAAGCTTTGTTCTCGGAACGCACGCTGGGGTTGTGATGTTGGGGCATTCCGTCATTACTAATATCGTGCGTCACCACTGACTCCAAAGTCTTGCCACGGAAGTGTCAAGTTAAGTTTTTGATCACCTCAAACAAAGCAAATTTTACAAAAGCATACATTGTCAGTGGAAGTTTGTATCTATGTCGTATATACTTCAGATGGTGCAAAATGAAAATTGTGACAATCTTTGCTTGTATGAATACTCATGATAATGTGCTCACCCTTAAAATTGTAGGCACCATTAGTTATCAGTTCTGCACTTGCCAAGGGAGAAGGTCAGCTTCTTACTTTCTTCGCTTAACATTGGCTACTTACATCAGAACTGGCCAATTCATAGTTCCACATATCCGATTAAATGGAAAATTCATATTTTCTAATATTTTTGTACTTAACTGACATTCATGTCTATTACTGGACTGGACATGGGCCTCCCCCATCGACCTCCTGAAGAATCCGTTGAAGATATCCCGCATCTACACTTCCATTGGTAACGAATTATTTATCATTCAATGTGTGTTCAATAATGAAATAAATTTGTTCTAAAAATGATTAATACGTAAATTTGTTGTTGAAAATTTAATCTGTATTAATTATGTTTATGTTTAGACTATTTGGAAGGGTCCGGCCAAGTACACCACTTTGTCTGGAACTACGCTGTGTTCATCAAACAAGCCTATCCACCCACATTCTTTACAGCCCCATGCAACAAAGGGCATTGAGAAATCATTCTTCTATCCACACAGGTAGAGTCGATAATGAACCGACACTGTTAAATCTCAAAGACTAGACTATGAGCCTCGTTTTCAGGTTAAGATGAACTAAAACGACCTTTATGTGCGATACATTAAATCAGGTATTTGATTAGAGTTCACAGATTGAAACACGTAGCAGGTGGATTGAGAGATGTTTAGACAAACTGTAATAGAAGAACGAGCCTCAGGTTAGCGTAGACTCGAAACTTAAATAAAAAAACTGGGCAAGTGCGACTCGTCACGAATGCTAAAGATCCCGTTCTATAACTCAATCTGTTTCAACTTTGTTAATCATTTATCTTTGTGCATGTTATATAAAATCTAATACCATATCATAATGTTATGTGTAAGATATATAGAGTTTGTTGAGCAATAAGCTCGATAATTTTATTTCTTCACACTCAAACCCCCGCACTAGTATTCCCGGTGTCGCAGGAGGCACGAGTGAATAGGTACCTTCTAGGCTTGCGTGCTCCATCTTAGACCGCGTCAACTCTTAACATCAGATGAGATAGTGGTCAAACGCAGGCTTATAGTAATTTTAAAAAAACCTGGACACACACTTTTACAGCACACAAATATCCAAGACCCGGGACAGACACTTACACTCATCGCAGAAATGGTTCTTCCTGATTAGAACCCAGGGCTGCGGAGGCCCAGAAATCATGTCACAATATTGTTGCAGCGCACCGTAGTCCGGTCAACCTAAACCAAAAAATGAGAGTGAAGGTGCATAAATTCCAAGCTGAAAATCAGTAAAATTGATCAAAACATAATTATACCTAAATAAAAAAATTAAGTTCCCCATCATTCCCGTGTATGGAAAAAATTTTACTCGAGGTCAAGGATTTTGGCGATTTTCAGCAAAATGGTAAGTTTTGTCATAAAAGATTCCAGACATAATGTGTAGACCATAAAGTAAAATATTTGTATGGGATACTTTTATGATAAAACTTACTATTTACTGAAAATCGCGAAAAACTTTGACCTCGCGTAAAATTTATTCCATACACGGGAATTATGGGGAACTTAAAAATTATATTTATAATTATGTTATGAGCAATTTGCCGGGTGGTGATGATTGATGATGAAGATGATGATGAAAAGTAGCCTATGTGTTATTTCGGGACCTGAAGTATCTACATAAGAAATTTCATCCAGATCCGTTCAGCCATCCAACATACATCAATCCAATCCATCCATCCAAACTTTCACATATTTATAATACACATACTCTTCACATCACTGCGATAAGGCCACGTACCTTTTTGTTTTACTATATTTAAGTGTTTTTGAAATAATACGCAGGTATAGAATTTTCTATCGATCTCAGCTACGGGAGTTAGTTTAATATTTGCATAATATGTACTTCTGAAGGTTCGGAGTTCGGACAGATGTGAGAAGGTACGGAACCCTAAAAGTGTTGTTTTGAAACAAGAACGGAGATCCAGGCGGGCCAGGTGTGTTGTTTGGTCAAACACACCACGACAGCGGTCAGTTTGCCAAGCACTCGCCGACGGCGGGTGGCGGGCGGCAAGCTGCGGGGGAAAGAGAAGAGGGGGAGTCTCTGCTCGCGGCTGTTTGTTCGGGACCGCGCGCTCTCAACACCAAATATTATTGGATGATGATACGCCATTACGCATGTTGTCCTTTGTTGACGCTATCGACACCGTGACACAACCACCCCCCTCCCCCTGTCCGCTCCCCAGCGGCGCAGGCAGCGCACCGCTCTGCGTCACCCACACCGTTCTCATAAAAAAATATTACGTAAAGAATGTTGAAGTGTTTAGTGAGGATTTCTAAAAATGATATAAGATTATCCATACCAGTCTGTCAGTGGGACAGAGACCAACCCTGTACAGCGAATGTCAGTGACATTTTCAGCCAATTGTTGAAATATTACTTGTTAGGATTTAAATGTTTCTTTTTTCTCTATCATTTTTAAGAGAAAAATATTTTTATAGGAATCAAAACGAAGAAGCACATTTATATCCGTCCGTCCGCGTCGCGAGGTAGTCATGCGTTATCAATATATGTATTTATTTAACGCAAGTGATTTTCCTTTCTGGAAAACCAGAAAGAGCTTGAGACCTATTTTTTTCGATTAAGCAAACGGACGACCTCTTTCCCGCCAAATAAAGTGATGATGGTGTGCGACAAATTCGGATATTGCACTAATTGTGAAGTTTGAGATTTATGATTGAACTAATAATGCTTTACCGTTTCCAATATGCGAGAATCTTGTGCAAGGGGTGGGCGTGCTGAAAGAACGGCCACTAGGCATTACTAAGTGAGAGCGACAGTAAATTTACAAATATGACATTTTCATAACAACCTTCACGCACATATCGCTTTGTCTCCATTATAACATTTATTGTTTTATCATAATACATCAAGTAGTAAAAGACATTCCTGAATTATTGTTCGCCGATAATAAGCGCGCGTACCACCACTGGTGGACAGGCGGTGCATTGTTATAGATAGTGATAACATTTGTATCTGGTGAGTATCAGCACAATTAGACAATTACATTGTCATGGGTGAGGCCTGAACCTTTCGCTTATAGAGAGAGTAGGGTAGGTACTAACCTACAGATACGTTTTAGAATCTTTCACCAGACATTGTGTCTTCGTGCAGCTGTCTTTGTGTTCCGACATTCTAGGCTTATTGTGTCCCCATTAGGCATAGTGATCACACGCTATCCCTTAAAATACATGAGTAGGTATCCGATCATCTGAAGCCCAAGAGATCTGTGATATACTAGTAGGTGCAGTTGTAGTACATCACATTCATTAGCCGGCGTCAGGTCTCAATCAGCGCGCCGACCACGTCGCATGCGCTTGTCGTGTGTCGTGTCTGCGTCGTGTCGCTTCCGTCTCCGCTGCCAATTAGCAGCCGCATGAGGAATACACCCGTATCTGCATCGAATCGGTCCATCTCCGCCTAATACCGTTGCACCTGCTATCAGCTGACATTACTATACTACATATATTCAAACTGATTACTCAGCGTTAAAAGTATGATATTTGATTTTAGAGTTCGACTTGTATTCGATTTGTTAGCATACGCACCGAACTGACGAAGTATCTGTACTCGTGGTCCGAGGAGTCTCATCGTGTTATAATAGTGTCCAAGTGTTTAGCTTCGACAGGTGAGAGCGGTAGTGAAGGATATCTTTGCTGCAATGTGAAATTAGAGAAATAGTTATTTTATTCTTGATTGTTACCACCGCGCCTGAGATGGAAAACCATGATCGAGAGATGATGGATCCACCTCTCAACAATCGGCCACCGCTCGGCGATCCGTCACATAAGCAGATATTGCACAGATTACTTGTAAGGCAAATGTAAATGAAAATGTTTGAGCCAGGGTCTACCGAGGCGAGCGTATCACGCATGACCAAATCGAAGACGTTTTCGAAGAAGGTCCGGCCAAGAGGATACTCCAGTGTTGCGTCGGTCGACCGACGTGAAAACAAGCATGTATTGCAAGTACAAGACGCGAAAGAAGTCTTCCCTATTACTGGATCATAAGATGAAGTTGTTGTTCCCGTCCAAGCTAATTGCTATGATCAGATGGTAGATATTGTTTTATATATTTGATGCAAAAAATAATATCGAGCGAAATACAACATACAGAGTCAGTTCAGACAAAGACCATATACGAGTACTTGTTGGTGCTTCTTATTGGCACTATTTTGAATTCATCATTCATTCATCGCAGCCATGGGACGTCCACTGCTGGACATATGCCTCCCCATATAGGGGGGATTTACCTATATTGACCACCCACGGGAAGAAATGGGGGAGTACTATTCTAGGCCGGTAGCACCACGGCACATGGTTTTGAATTCATGCATAATCAGAATTTAGTGTCCGTCCCGTAGATGGTCCATTAGCTTCGTCTGCAACTAAAGCAATCTAAGCAAAAAACAAGTTCCATTAAATCTGTAATAACATGAATAATCAAAAATAATAAAGCAAAGACGCCATACGACGTTAGAAATAACGAGCATCCCGTAACGTTCCCAACGCTAACTAACATAATATTAATAAAACAGGACAAACCGTCTGTCTGACCATGAAATAAATGTAACAATAAATACATATATGTATTTAAAAAAGTATTTTATAGCAAGCTTCTATAAGTATAAATAAATATGACCACCATCATCGTTTCAGCAAACCCTTTTAGATAAGCACAAACTCGATGGCCATGGCCACCTTCCAGCTCCATCATTAGACCCTCGTTACCATTGAAAGACAAACTACTCATCAAGACGTTGTGTCGTTTCATTGTGAAGTTCCTTTGGCCATCTTCTAGCTCTATCTTCAGATTAGCACCATGTCATCATAATATTGGATTGTCATGCGATTAACACATGTATGCAAAATATCAGCTCAATCGGTAACCGGGAAGTGGATCAAATTTAATTTGCTAGATTTGATGACAAAGCTAAATAAAAGCTTGTAAAATAAGTATGTATGTCAAAAAAAACATATAAGATAAACACTTACCCCCTTACTTATAAACGTTGAATAAGCTGCGATTAGTAATTCAGTGTTTTGTTCCGTTCTTTCAACGTCAAACTGTCATATAAGCGACAAAGACAAAACACTGAATAACTATTCAGAGGTTATTCAACGTTTATAAGTAAGGGGGTTAGCCTTTGTAAGATTTTCTTGAACTTATACGCACATAGTAATTAGTGGCCTCATCTCGGAGCAGCATTTTGTAGGTTATCATGTGATACTAAAAAAGCGATCGTCATATCCGACTATCATGCAGCATGCAGACAAACTCGCGAGCGCCAGCTAGTCCCTATATATTCAGGTAGTTAGCATGCATTTGGTTTGCAAACCGCATCCGGTGAGCGTGCGCGAAAAACCTTCATCTCATCACTCATAACGTCCCAGATGGAACGTGCAGTTATTCAAATGTAATAGAAACTGCACCCGTCCCGCGACTCCACCTGCGTAGCATATCACTTAGCAATTTCACTTTAAACTGGAATTACATAATCTGATTCCACCATCCCCTTTCTATCATCGCTCGACTCGACGTACGGCAATTCGTCATCGCTATATGGTACATATACCCACCTATACGTACGAAGCGTTTTGCTTCCACTTTCTTAATGCGTACTGCCAAGGACTGGAACTCGTTGCCCGAGTCTGTGTTTCCCGATATGTACAATCCTGGAGTCTTCAAGTCGCGAGTGAATAGGTACCTTCTAGGTTTGCGTGCTAAATCCTAGATAACGTCATAACTTATCATCAGGTCAGACAGTCGTAAAACGCAAACTTATAATAAATTTTTAAAAAACCATTGATTGCGTACGGAGTCTTTTCAATACTTACCTGGGTAACTGCTGCTAATAGCCCCCAGTTTGTAAAGCTTGCCACCGAACGCTCTGTGCTCTAGCAGCTGTTATTGAAAGCAGTCGGTTGACCCGACATCTATTTTCCAGCTTGTTTGCCGGCTGTCACATAAGTGTCGTAAGCGATACGTCTCATCATTCACTAATTTCATCCTTGCCGTCCTAGGACTTTCTCAAGCCCTTCATCCCCACCGTCCACATACATATGTGGACTGTGTAGAACAGAAAACATAACACTCTTATATTAAGCACACATCCATATTCATCCCGCGTCGTAACGAGTCATCCCGAGAAAGTACCTTAAATACCCTAGGCGGCCCGTATACCTGGAAGTACGTAACTTCTGACCATTCTAAATTCAGCGGACAATCGGGTGGGTTAAACGGTGTGCTATAGTTTCGAAATAACTTAATCTTACTAATATTATAAAGAGGAAAGATTTGTTTGTTTGTTTATTTGGTTGCATTATAATATTAAATAGGCTACGAAACTACTGAACCGATTAAAAAAATATTTCACTTTGGAAGCTACACTATCCCTGGGTGACATAGGCATTATTATATTTTCAAAAAAATTGAGATTCGAGTAATTTTAAATTTTGACATTTTTTACCAGTGCAAAGCCAAGGCGCACCACTAGTAGGTAAGTAATAAAATCAAATTCTATACTTTTTCTGCATCCTGCGGAATTTACTTGTATGGAGACTCCGAGACAATCAGCAGACACGTTAGACTAGTACGTTTTATAATGTATAAGTACGTTTCTTTCATAAGATAATATTAAAAAAAAAACAATGTGATTTTAGTACGTAGTGCTATAAAAGCAACTGGTCAATCTCGTTTCAATCAAGTTTTTAGTTAAAAACAAGTCAAGGTTATTAAAAACATATCGAATTAGAAAACTCGGAGAAAACCAAATTGTCCTATGATGTTTGATATTAGTTTAGAAGAACTAAGTGCTCGGAATTATTTACTTCTGCTATATTATATATCAGTTGCGATATTATTTTATTATATTTATTATATATTTTTTCATTCTAGTCTTCAAAAAGGAAAAACTTTTAGTCGAAGGTACTGGCATTAATTATTTTGCTATTATTTTTTTTAGTAATTGTCATTGTGTAATTGTGTAACCTGTAATTTGTTTGGGGTGGTTTAAAGGATAAAATTCTTCCCTTTATCTTTCAAGAACCGGGGCCGAGTATATCCGAGTAACTATAACCGAGCCGAGTAACACTTTAGATTCGAAAGAACACGCTTTGTCCGTTCAGACGAAACGATGGCCGAACATCAGCATGTGATTCGGTCAGTCCGTCAGTCGCACAAGTTGATATGTGTAGATGGCAGCGTGCCGAGTAGGACGAGAGGGCTGAGCCAGTAACGAGATCCATCAGTGCGGCCACCACGGGCCGGACCACCCGGTGCCGGGGCGCGGCGCGGCCCAGGAGAACCGCGTGCCATGGGCAACGCAGCACGCACGCATGCAAATACACCGCTGCTTCGGCACGACGCGACACGAGACGCGAGACCCGAAGCCACGACGACGTGCTCTGCGCTCTCTCCGTGCGGACATTCCACGCTGCTGCTCGCCTAATACATAACTGCACCTGACTGTACCTGGTGCACTACCGCGCACCCACAGAAACACATTCACACGTTTTTAAGTCTAGATACATTACATACTTACTTAAAATACATTACATACGTGTGTAGAGACTTCTAAAACAAACAAACCTGTAGACTTAAAACACTGTAAATGTTTTAATTTGGGTATTGTGGATAGTATTATTAGATAGCATAGTATTATTATTTATTCTCTGGTACAGGTACCGCATCTCAACCGCTGGCCAGCTAGCCCACATCCTTGAAAAGTTGTTTCCAATCATCCGTAATTGTCTACTCCACAGGCTACTGTCCTAGAGTGCCATTCAATATTGACACTATAATATTTGACTACATAATTGGATGATAAGTGAAAAAAATATTGTAAATCTGTTGTCAGATATGTACAAACCGACATACGCGCGGATACATCGATATACTCGTTTAGTACGCAACTGTAAGTGGGCGAGGAGGAGATTAGAGCAGCTCTAGCTAAATCACTCCAATTGCTCCGTTTCACGTACCTAGGTACCTACCACTAATTGAATTGTGAGTTGAAAATGGAACAAACGATCAAACATCGCATTTGTCGTTCTGCTTTCAGAATGACTTTTGTGTTATTATAAGAAATTGACCCTTTTGTCACTTTTAAAATAGCCGTCAATAATATCCTTAACAACAGCAGGATTAAATAAAGAGAGATTTCCAGTTTTGCTTTACTTCTCACATAAACTGTACTACTATGGCAGTCATCACATCTTATTAGGTAAAATATGTGATATAAGGTGTGTTTTTTGTATTTTTTATGACTACGTGTCTTTTATTTGTAAACGTTTAGCGCCAAATGCCAAAATCCATTTGCCATCCATCGCGCATGCGTGTTGCGCCGCGTCCACAGATTAAGTAGAAAAACTGCATTGCAACCTCCTTGGTCCAGAAAAAGTTACATTATGATACAGTTGTCTATAGAAAAGCTGTATCTTAATGTAATTTTATAATTTATTTCGATGGCTCGTCTGTGTTTTTATGCTTTTTATGCTGTTTGCAACGTGATAAAAATCGAACTAAAATTGTGCAAATTATTTAATTCGTCTACTCCGTTGAGACAGTCACTTCACATCACAATAGGACTTATTAAAAATTGTAGCAGATGTAGAGAAACGTAAAATTGGCAACAAATGTTAGTTTATAGTTAGAATCGGCGCAAGCGCATATGGCAACAAGTGTGGCGCTGTCGTTAGGATAATGTGTTATGGTCATATCCAACGCATATAGTCGTATTCTGTATTACCAACCATACAAAGGAATAGACAACTCTATGCAGTTCCCTCTAAAGCGATTTTGGGTTATCGCTTTGCAACCAATATTTGTACAAACTTATGATCACCATCGCCCCTACTGATGTTTCCCGCCAACAAGGGAGTGCTCATGTTCTACCATCCTGTCGCGAGGGGCATGCATACAATAACAATATTCCTATTATAATGTGTACTCTGGTTCAAGATTATAACAATATCTTTATAATGAACTGCCAATGTAAACAGTGACTGCAAAAAGAGTTCGTATCTCCACACAGAGAAAGGTCAATATTGCTTATATCAATACTTACCAAATACGATGCGTCCTTATGTTGGTGTAATAGCGCATAAACAGCGTAGTTATATGTTATATTCGTGTGGTGTGCGGGGGCCGGTTGTCGAATCATAATAATATTAATATGACAGATGGATGCACAATCTGGCTCGAGGGCTTTTATTACTTTCTGTGTCTGTGTTGCAAGAAGAGCTTGAAGATCCTAAAGCACTGTATCGACCATAGTGAAATAAGATACATTATCATCATCATGTCAGCCATAAGACGTCCACTGCTGGACATATACCTCTACCATTGATCGCCATAAGGACCAGTTCGAAGCGGCACGCATACAAGATAATAATTAAGGCTATCGGTTAAATCTATACATATAACTGGCTGACCTGGCAAACGATGTTCTTCCATATAAATTCTTAAAACATGAATCTAAATAAAATATAGCCTATATTTTAAGTTGGACAAAGTTACATATCTGTGCGAAATTTCATTAAAATCAATGCAGTATTTTCATGGTGTTGAAAAACTGTGATGATGGTGATAATACAAATAAAGCTATGTGTTAAATCCAGGGTATTATAAACTATTTATGTTCCAAATGTAATCCAAATCCGCTCAGTAAATTTTACGTGAAAATGTAACAAACATACATCCATACATCCATTACTCACAAACTTTCGCACTTATAATATTAGTAGGATCGGTCACCGTGGCTCCGTTGTCGGACTCAAAGCACGCAACTTCACCAACCGTTACCTATCACGGAGGAGGCCGCACGTGGATCTTCAGACTGAGACAATAATTTGCCAATAATTTAGCTAATGATAGTTTGAGCTAGCAGTCAAGTGCGTGTGACCAGCTATATTCTGTTACAAATCATATCCAGTGCCGACCAGTCCGACCTAGTTCACCTAGGATAGAGATAGATATATAGAGATAGAGATAGATATATAGAGATAGATACCGCATAGAGACTAAATATTTAAAGCACGGAATGTCATCGCAAGCTGTCTTTTATGCTCAGATAAAGTTTGAGTTAATTTAATTCGAATTTTAGAATTTATATTGGACCTATTGTGTTAAAAAGCATACAAAATATACAGTTACAAATGATCATATGTTGAAATAAAATTTGAATTTTGAATTCAAATAGCTTACCACCACTACATAGTATCGACATCTACATCAGTTAGTCTGCTACGGTACTTATAGTCTGATTTGACGCTAAATGAGCGTAGTTTCTCAAAGCTACGGTAAAGAGGTGAGTGCAGACGTGATGTCTACGTGTGATACTCGCTCAGGCGCGATCACACCCTTACATGACAGGGCTTGGAAAGTAGAGACAATTTGTAAAGCGGTATTTTCTCTTAGGATTATCAGCCGAGCAGAGAGACTGAAGGTGCCAGCTTCGAAGAATCTAGATTTTTATATTTGTTAGTACGTTGATGATAACTTAATATAATAATATGGGACAACATTCACACAAGGTCTTCAGGTCCCAAACTAGGCAGTGCCTGTACTATGGTAACCTGATGACTGATATATATACTTATATACATATATACACCCAAACACAGGTCAAACAGACATGTTCATACATACAAATGTTTGACCTGTCCGGGAATCGAACCCGGGACCAGCGGCTCAGAAGGCAGAGTGCTACCAACTGCCCCAACCAGCCAGTCAAATAATGGTTGGTCCGTTTAAAATTCTTCGGTGAGGTTATTTGTTTGATTTAAAAGAACACATATGAAGTAAACGCATTCACTTACAAGGATACCCTGTGTCGCTCATGGACTTAGCCAGTTTATAGAGGGGAGACCACGGACATACAAGCGCAGCGTAGGACGTCCACCGACAACGTGGACAGATGCCCAGACCTAGAGCGCGGGTAAGGGCTGGGATGCGGGCGGCTTCCTACCGGTCCTTGTGGAAATCAAAGGGCCTATGTCCTATGTCCAGCAGTGGACGTCCTATGGCTGCGATGATGATGATGAGAATAAAGATATCAAGTGCGTATGACAGGGAGCCCAATTTTTTTTTTTATTGCAGTTTCTATGCATCGAAAATAACAGACGTAAAATATCATCTAATGGAGAACGCTGACGTTATAAACTTTATTGAATTAAAATCTATCGTAATAATTGATTTTCGTCCAGGATACTATTTAAAACGCGCCGGAACCAGTGATAAAGAAAGAACGCTAAAGCGTGCTTCCTCTTAAAGATTAACTTAATTGATTACGCATCTCATCGCCGAGTCGGCTTCACAAGTTCCTCATCAATTACTGACGGGCACCTTTATGTGCATCTATTATTGAGGGCTAATCTCGAGGTCCGAACCTATTGAATTGAATCACGTGGTCGTGGATGTATACGAGCACCGCGCTGCCCCGGCGCTAAACTTGTCTCATTGCGCATACCGCCGCGTCCCAAGCTCAGGACATAGAACCCGAGGTGCGAACTGTGAAAGGCGGCTCGTTAACTCACGCCGTTGTTTACAGTCGATTCAACGCGAAAAACGACACATTACTTGACGAAGGTTTACGGTAACATGAATACATTATTAGACGCCCCACACCACCGCTCGACTCCGCTCCTAAGAACGCTATTCAATTATCGGAGATGGGTGAACTGATGGCGACGCGGCCGATGGTTATTCATTACCGAGGACGACGCGCAACTTTGTTACTGTGCAGGCGTGTCACGTTGAACATTCTCACAAGACGCACTATACAAGTGTATACACGAGAAGTAAAGAAATCTTGTGAATTGTTGGTTATCTTTACCATTCTGCTATCCGGATTCCGGATATTTCGCGCAATTCCATGTTTATGCTAATCACAGCCGCGGCGCCAACACACACGCGCGCTGGCGCCGGGACCGGGACATCATCGCGTAATTTAAGAAGCTTCTCAAGCATTTGTTTTATAAAAAGAATACTATATAGTAGAGTTTTCAGACTCAAATTACTATATAGTAATTACAATAATAATATACAATGTATCGATTGTTAAAATGTAAAGAGCTATACAATAGTATAAAATAAGTACTTACTTAAATTATTTATATATCACAATGGTAGTCAGCATTATGCCAAACATTGTAAACCGTTATAGTCACCCGTTGCATAATTATAACCATAGCATGAAGTAGAACACACACTCAAATATTGAAGTATTTGATGGAAACCCAAAGTCGCTTGGGACCAAAACATTGAGTACACTGCGGTCAATGTTCGAACCAATTTAATTCCTAGATCAGGAATTTTCGCCGCTTTATCAACTCTTACCTCTTTCCCCCTTAATAATTGCGGAATCAGCCCTAAACTGTTTTGAAGACGGATAACGCAGTGCCAACGCCACTGTTACTCTCGATTTCTCGCAGTAAACGCTTCCCAAGAAAGTCGTCAAAGGAATACGAGTACATTTAATGTATATAAGTAAATATTTAAGTATGTATATAAGTATATATCAGTCATCAGGTTACCATAGTACAGGCTCTGCCTAGTTTGGGACCTGAAGACCTTGTGTGAATGTTGTCCCATATTATTATATTATTATTATTAACTCTTTATTTTCTTTTTTTTCTTAGGTTTAGTTTTTTTACAGTATAAATATCAAAAACAAAAATTAATAAAGATATTATAAAAAACCTAAACCTAGAGTTCCGCCAGCAGCGGGGCAGGGCCCAAGCTACCGGTGGTTAGGGCCGCAGAGTGAGGAACCTCCGGACAATACGCGCCGTTTCAAGGAGTACCGCCTTCTGCATCTGACCCTTGATCCAACCGTCTAGCGAGAGCCTCTTAAGATGTTGATCGAGGCTCTTCGCTATTAAGCCGTTCGTCGAAATGACTATCGGGACAATGATCGTCGAGTCAACATCCCACATGGCGGTTACCTCTTGAGCTAAGTCAAGGTACTTGCTGAGTTTGTCCTTCTCAGCCTTTACGAGGTTCTCGTCATGCGGGATGGTGATGTCGATGAGCACTGCCCGGCGTTGAGACCGGTCGACCAAAACGATATCAGGCTTATTGGCAACAATAGTCCTGTCCGTGATGATAGAGCGGTCCCAGTAGAGCAACGCACGACCATTCTCAAGAATTATTATTATTATTATTTCATACTGTCATGTCGTGGACAATTATGTAATCAATGAACATTGGCATCGATAACAGGCCGCGGATACTATTTTAATCTTGGTGTGAATTACTTAAGTATGATGGTAAGAGCGCTCGGTTCTGAGCGATTATTATGTTATTCCAAAATCACTGTCATTATCCGATAATTTAATTGTAATAGCATTAATTGTGTAAGCTCGGGTTGTGGGAAAGAATTTCATTAGTACAGGATGTAAAAACATAATACGTTGCGCGCAGCTCCTCGTTACACGCTCGCGTTGTAATCACAAACGATAGGGCTCACGTTCAAAAAGCGTAAAATCATCGTTAAAAGGAGCGCTCATTATAAATTCTACGATGGAACCGAACAAAAACAACACGTAATTGTAACTCTGGCTACCAAATAATACCCCAATAAAGAGCGGGGATTGTTGCAGGAGCGTCGTGAGAATCGGCTCCATTGTGCGTGTGTGGGTGCGACCACGCTCCGCACCAGTGGCACGGTCCGACACGGTACAACACGGTGCGACACAGTGCGGCACGGAACGGCCCGCGGCGTATGATGCCGCAATGCGATGCGACGTGGCAGGTGTGCTCAGTGATGTCATAGTAAAATCAGAGCAGTAAAATTACATTCAAAATCAAAGTACTTATATATACTTTGCTTTTTTATTTATATTATTTCAATAAAGGCGTTTTTAAGACCCGATAATCTTGGAAGACAATAACCGCGCACGGTTCAGCTAATTGTTAGTACAAGCATAGACCAATATGTGTTGCACGATGGTATAAGAAGCAATATATATTATATTAACTTGTTAACTAGTTACATAAACAAAATATGTGCACATTTTGTGAGTGACATCTGTACGACTTTTTGTTTAAAGTTTAAAATACAATAGTATGTTGATTCAAATTTACAGTCCTAAGACGACATTTTACTTATTGTTTTTTTATATATTCAATTTAATTTCATTTTTAATACATAGATTAATTAATAACTTATATATTTTTATTGTTTATTTATAGTTGTTAATGACTGAAATCCTTTTGAAGATGCCCATAATTGTCTTTATTCTTTACTATTCACATTACGCCTACAAAACTGGTTTATAGCATGCACCATTTCACACTGTTAAGAAAGTTTGTGAGTGTGTATGTTTGTTACTTCTTTACGCTCAAACAGCTGGACCAATTTTGATGAAACTTGGTATGGAAATAGCTGAAGCCAACCGTGTGAACATGGAGGCTACTTATTATACTGAAAAATATTTCTGTTTCCGAGGGATGAGCAAGATGTCTAAATATCTTAATTTGCTCTTTCAAACTTGAATTGCTAAACCGATTTCGATGAAATTTGGAATTAAGGTAGCTAACACCCTCAATAAACAGAGAGAGATTTAACAAAAGAGTATTTTCGTGTAAAAATATCCGAAAAAATACAGAAAGGAATTTTAATGTAGTTGTGACTCATTAACGATTTTTTGGAGGACAGTTGATTTAAATAAGGTATGTGGTAGTCTGATTCTAATGCAATGAAAATGCATTTTCTTCGCATTGCATCCATTTTTGGAACTTAGAATACGCTTATAATATAACTTTAGTTTCAAAAATTGAGATACTGCTGGCAGGCACTATTAAGTCGAAGGATTTTAGTTATTAAAAAATCCGATAGATAGCGCTGCTTGGTCTTAAAATACGCTTAAATTCATTATCGATAACGCATAAGTTTCACATTAAAACTCTTTTAAAGATAATAAAAAAACAACTGACTTAAACGAGACAAATTGAGACATATTCAATAATTTAGGTATACAAAACCATTGACAAGTTTTAAAAATTAAATTAAGTACGTCTTTTCTGTAACAATCGCAGCTCTGTGATGAGCTAGCGGTCAGCAAATTCATCGAGAAAGATATACATTAAAGTTGTATCAAATAACGGACACGGCAGCAGCCCTTAAAGTTTGTGATGTTCTGTCGATGCACTTGACTAACTTCGTTCTTTTTTCACTGTGTAGAAGAGCAGGCAACGCGGCCGGCGCGGTGCGGCGCGGCGTGGCGTGGCACGGCTGCGGCACGGCTGCGGCACGGCTGCGGCACGTGAGTAGGGTTCCGTTTATCTGCGGTATCCACGGCGTGGACGACCCCATTCACACCCCCGTCCTTGTGCACACGCACATAAAAGGCAATGTCATCGTTTTAGATTACTACCGTATGTGTATTCACCGCCCGTCTTTTACACACTAGATTTTAATCTGATCGAGTCACACACAACATCTGCTTAAATAGAGATTATGAGACTGCTGCAGATAAATTGAAATATTCCATAATAGGTAGATTCCAAAAAGAATAGAATGGTGCCTATATATTATTAGGAGGTATATATTCGAGCAATGCGTCAAAAATGTAACGATATTAGTAAAACTCAATAATTGAAAAAGTAAATGAAACAAAATATATCTTATAATTATGAATGGATGATAGCCGTTTTATCGTAGGAAATGATATGCGTTATGCTGACGGCCTTGGTGGTATCAGTGCGAGAAATTCGAGCAGGATTTATTTCTCAGCGAAGGGCGACCAGCGGCTGCGACGGACGTTTTAATTAAGGTGAATGCGGGGTAGAGGCGGGGTGAGGGTCGGTGCGGGGCGGAGAGGGGCTTATCTGCCATAATTCAGAACTGATAGAGCCGTGGAGCCAGTTTTTTTATAGTACCTACTGAAGTTTTTGAACATTGACGCGACGATCAGTAGACGTTGGTTGCATGAAGATCGAGTCTGTCATGTACTCACTTAAATCTGTTTTGTAATTATTTATTTTGTCAGATATATCATGACAGAATCGTGCCCTAAGACGTATTCATGTGTAAATATAAACATGACCATTGCTTGAGAAGATACATGCTTAACACAGTTGTAAAGATACTCAAATAAGTTTTAAATGATCTAGTTGAGATAACATTACTGTGCCACTGGGCAGTTGCGTGCTATGCACACATTGATATGATCTGTGTATGTACGCCTGGGTAGCGAACACTTCAGCTCCCAGAAGTTCATTCACACGCAAAGGCATTTCGCCTCAGATAAAAACGAAATATATTAAATGAGATTCCTTGCCCGATTCTCATCTCGACGTATTATTTTTTTAATTTGATTATTAATCAGCGCAGCTATAAAAGCGAACTGTGAGGCAAGTTTACGATGACTCGGACCCGGACCCAGCGTCTCAAGCCCGGTTCACATATAAGTTACCTTTGTCTTTAAAATAATGCTGGTGTGATGGCATAGCAAATAAGTACATATTATGACTTTAATAACATATCGAATAAGGTAAGCTTTCTTGATCATCATAGCCATAGGAGGTCCACATCTGGCCTCCCTCGTTGATCATCACAAAAACCGGTTTGAAGCGGCCGCATTACCTGAGATCTTAGTCAGGTTGTCTGTCCACCTTGGCGGTGGCCGTCCTATGCTGCGCTTGCCAGTTCGTGGTCATCATTCCCAACGGCCATCGGTTCTTCAAGCTTTGTGCCCTGCCTACTGCCACTTTATCTTGCTAATTCGCTGGGCTATGTAGGTTATACTAAATGCTGCTGATATGAGTGGTTAAATAGACTTTGTCAATGAAATATTTATAAATTACAATTTTTTTTTTGCAGCTTGTTTTTCTTGTATATTCCTTGTCTGGCCAGGGCTGACGCGAAAGTATTATACTATTATACAATCTATGTACATCATGCTAAGGTAACAATAGTTATAATATGTGAACGGGGCGTCAGCGTCAGAGGGCGTCTCTTGGCAAGCGGCCGTACATCTCGCAGCGGGCGTTCGCAACTCGCCGCAAAATACGACGCGGCCGTAACATCTTACGCGACGCACACTCAACGCCGCACCGCTTCATACGGACACTCACATGCAAATAAAAACATTATTTAACATAAACTCTGACAATTTATAACCCACTATAAACATTATCGGGCGACCTGCTGGTACAAACACGCATTTATTTTGACAAATAGCTCGCGATGAACTCTCGGCGCCGACCGCACGTAATGAGGTTAATCCGCTGCACTGGATTTCATGAACTGTGCCGCAGATTAAGTGACAATGAGTAATAGCAACGATACACACTTTAGGCCTCTGCATTCGTGACAGTTCAGGGTATTGGATACATTGATGTTTCACATTAAGCTATAATAATAATAATAATATGGGACAAGATTCACACAAGGTCTTCAGGTCCCAAACTAAATATTTTCGATGTCACAATAATGGGAAGGAACTGTTACCCTGTAACACAGTGCATACTAGTACGGGGTAATAATAATAATAATTCTTTATTGGAACTTAAAGAATATATAAGGGAATCGAACCCGGGACCAGCGGCTGAGAAGGCAGAGTGCTACCAACTGCGCCAACCGGGCAGTCACGGTGGCTGGTCTGGTAGTTCAAGTCTAAATGTGATTTCGGTCAATGGTGAAATATGACATGTTGTATCCCAGATGTCCACAAGGTGTGGTCTTGCTTGACATATCTCTCACGCACCCTTCACTATCATCAGAGTATAGGTAACACCGTGAAGTCTATACTTCCCTGAGAGCAAGGGTAGAGATGTAAACAGGACAAAGTCACATATTTCAAATTTCTTCAATTGACAGCTGACTGCTGTACACACACACAAACACACACACTCACAAAACACACACACACATACACACACACTCTCGGTGACTCATGTATAAACTTGATGGTGATTGCCGAGAATACAAAATAAGCTCAGCAATGACGTACAACTATTTGACGTTCCACATCCATAGCAAGATGGTCAAAGGCCAGTTTCTCAAAGGGTGGGTCTTAAAATGAACAAGTTAAAGACGAAAATTATGTCAAATGCCCTTGTTGCGCCCGCCCAACTATTAATTGGGAATTTGATTCTTAAAGTGGTTGACGTATATATATATATAAGACAAACAGTTCAATTAGCCAAGTCCGACATTGAAAAAGAGATCAATCGTCGAATCCAAGTCTGATGGGCTGCATTTGGGACCCAGCGACTTATTCTCGCCAAATATTCCAAAATGCTTGAAAAAGAAAGTCTTCGAAGAGTGTGTGTCACCAGTGATGGCTTACGGAACTGAAACGTGGTCTCTGTCTATGAGCCTTGTGAGCAGGCTCAAAGTCGCACAACGAGCTATGGAGAGGGCTATGCTCGAGGATTCTCTACGCGATCGATAAGAAATGAGGATATTCGTAGATGAACGAAAGTCACTGACATAGCCCACCGGACTAGCAAGTTGAAGTGACAGTGGGCTGGGCACATAGTTCGAAGAACCGATAGCCGTTGGAGTCGAAAGGTTTTCAAGCAAGCGGCGGCCGTCCTAAGCTGGCAAGCGCAGCATTGGGTGGCCACAGACCAGGTGGACAGACGACCTGACTAAAATCGCAGGTAAGGGCTGGATGCGGGCCACTTCCAACCGGCCAGTGTGGATAACAATGGGGGAGGCATATGTCCACCTGTGGACATCCTATGGACACTATTATTATGTAACTAACGTATATTCGTGGAGTAGAGCATCAGAAATACAAGGATGGGGCCCAGAGTCTATGCTTCCTTTGATAAAGTGACTCAAAAATCGATATGTTACGAATCCGCTCAACCGTCGAATCTGATAACGCGCGGCGCTTGCTTTCGCAAAACAGAGTGAACAACAGGAAATAGCATGAGTTTTAATCAAAACAGATAATAGAATGGCGCGTGCCAGATACCAGTAGAGTAGGCAGCGCCTCCGCCAGCGCGGCCTACAGCGCAGCCGGAGTCGCGCTATCAGGCGAAGGCAGGACTCGGCGACAACATTATCTATCTCGCTTGTACATAATGTGACTGGGTAATATCCATTACTCATATTGTATCATCATTACTATTTATAACACACTTATATATCGACAAGCGCCATAGTAGAACCGTGTAGCGTCTGTGTTAACAATAGACACAAAGCGACACAGAAGTATTTTATATGTTAAAACAGGTTACCTGTTCAAATCCCATCTGGGGCTTTAATATTCTATACATTTTTTATTGTACTGTATTAGTCTAGCGTTTGATCTCTACTTCACTTGACGTGTCAGTGACGGTCAGTGACGATGTGATCGAAGTTGTTATCAAGCTAAAACTGACCTGTTCTGGGTTGTGTTTGTCTGGTTTGTGTGTCAGTCATCAGGTTATCATAGTACAGGCTCTGCCTAGTTTGGGACCTGAAGACCTTGTGTGAATGTAATATATAAAAAATAAAATTAAAAAAAAAAACTAAATACTTACTGGCTCTCAAAGACTGCTGCATGAGACACAATGTGTATTTACTTGTTGAAAACCATATATTATTT
Source organism: Apeira syringaria (assembly GCA_934044485.1). Taxonomy (NCBI): domain Eukaryota; kingdom Metazoa; phylum Arthropoda; class Insecta; order Lepidoptera; family Geometridae; genus Apeira; species Apeira syringaria. The sequence continues at coordinate 8,528,228 of OW203658.1, read as the reverse complement.
TTGTTGGTGGTTTGATGAAATTATTCTCTTGTCACTACCCCATGATTAACGTTTATCTGACTTTCATGAAATATGCAGTAGTCAAATAACCGCACTAAGATACCCTGTGTCGCGAGAGGCATGGACACACACAATCAACAACACATTAACATCCAAGACCAGAGAACAAACATCTATTTTCATCACAGAAATGTTTGCCCCAGCCGGGATTCGAAGCTGGGGTCATGGTTCCAATGTCTGTGTCGATGATCACTTAGCCACGACAACTGTCAACAACAATAAATACTTACGAAGGTACAAAATACCTTTTTATTTTATTTTTATATCTCTCTCATTCAGTATATATGTACAGTATATATCAGTATATATATAAGTCATTGAAGAACTGTGTCTTTAAGAAAAAATAATGATATGAAATGATATGTTTCTAGATTAAACCCTCAAAATGTCATCAAAATTGGTAAAGTAAATCTGTTTATTATCAAGTAAATTTCATACACTTCGCATATCTAAGTACTAGACGCTGATTTTTATAGTATTTAAACTACGTTTTATTTTGGTAGTCACTTGAATAAGCACATCGTCAAAACGTTCGGTTCACACGCAGAACTTGCGCGTTAAATGCTTATTAGAGTAGGTAATTAGCGTAATTCCAATAAGTGACGTTAAACGGCTCTTCCGAATTCTTCTGAACGTAGCCCCAGTTCTACATGACGCATGCGCACTCAACGGTCCAGTAGTTCAGTTATAATATTATAATAATAGCACATTCAGTTATGGATGGCACTGTTATGAGTTTCATCTGAGCATATGCACCCAGCGGATTAGCAAGTGAAGTGGGCAGGGCATCTATCTCGGAGAATCGATAGCCGTTGGGGTCGAAAGGTTGTCTTGTGAACACTACGGACAGGCAAGCAAAGCATTGGATGTCCACCGGACAAGGTGGAACGACAATCGCAGGAAGGGGTTGGATGCCTCTCGCTTCCAACCGGTCCTTATGGCGATCAATGGGGGAGGCATATGTCCAGCAGTGGACGTCTTATGGCTAGCATGATTTGTAAAAAGTAAGTAAGCTCTGATTTTCAGCTGCAACTCATTTCAGACATCGCGAACACACAAGTGACTATATCTATTCTATCGGCTATCGACCAATATTTGAAGAGGGATTTGAGGAGGAAAATTGAGTCAAATTATACCTAAATTATTTTGTTTATCCTCTAAAAACTTTCATATATGTCCGAACTACCTTAGTATCTCCTTCTCGACGATACCACCACATCCTTCTTCACTCCATCCAGTCCTCTGATCATACTCTTCCTCACTGTATTTCAAGGTCAAACTGGATTATTCCTAAAACTCTTAGTTAACGTATTTTTTTTTTGTTGATTTGATAGGTTATGTTTATGTAATTTTAATAATTTGTTATTAGTTTATTACGCATAAAACACAATATTTGATGCAGTTAATTCAAAAATAATATTCACCCATAAGAAACTCGATGATACAAGTTGCAGAGATAACTTGTTCTTATGAACAGAGGCTAATTTTATACAAGATGAAATTGTTTAGTATTCGACGGAAGGCGTTGAATGTAATTTTTGTATTCAAACTAATACATTTGAGTCTGAAAACTACCGCGGATTTCTTCCATAAATGTAATCTACAAACCGACTAGTAATCTACGCGACTATTTTCTACGTGAGTCCTAGTCGGTTTGAAGATTAAAACTAATAGATGATTTAATAGACTGCCCAGAAGTTCTAGAACACGTTTTGTTTGAAGTTCCTTGACTGGGGAGTGCGTTAATGAATAGAAAGTGTTTCAGGTTACCAGAATTTAGGACCAATGTTGGTCAGAATTTGCCTTTATACAGAATGTTTTTATTTTATTATGGCATAGAAGAATATATTACAAGTGTATTAGTTCTTGTAGTATGATTAAATGAATAAAAAAAAATGATAATGGAATCAAGTCTAAATATGATATATTCTTTGGCTCTTTGGCCCTGGCTAAAACAAGTATTATATAAACTACAAGCAGACCCGACAGACGTTGTCCTGCATGATATTCCGATATGTCCGACTGCAGCGCCATCTTCCGGGCTGATTTTTTAATCTAAACCATCCAGGGCGCGACTCAAACGCATCTACAAAAAAAAACATTCAAATCTGTCCAGCCGCTTAGGAGGCGTTCAGTGACATACCTACCCACGTACAGCAGAATTATATATGTATAAGGATAAAGCATTATAAAGCTTGTTAATTGTATTGCAATTAGTGTTATTTTTCTTTCTATTTTATTTTTAAATTTTTACCTAATTAACCATCAATTTACATCCTGTTGTATTAATTTCTAAATTATACCTTTTAGGCACGATGCATATTGTGTTCACTACTTTAGAAATTACACATAATCAAATTATTAAGTATTTATACGTGTTTTAGCTTAAGACAAGTGTGTATTTCAATTAGTGAACCAATAAAATTAAAATAAATAAATGAAAACTGAATATGAAGCTAAATACATTTAAACAAAATCGGGTATCAATTACGATGCTATATTAACAACGTTTTTCTATCCTAAATCTGAATGAGGACGGCGCAGTTAGCAACGGGACTGCGCCGCCACCGGTTCACTTCCCGGTTCAATTCTCTCCGTGATTTCTCGAATAAACTGTTTCAAAAACGCTAATACAGTAATGTATGGTTGGGCTGAATGTTGCGAACATGAGTGCGGAGTAGCTCGCGACCCCGGCTGCGCCGGCGCCTCTCGACCAAGGGTCCCGTTACTCGCAGATAGCTGGATCGCCCGGAGAGGGTTCCGTGAACAATAGAACTAATTTATTTATTTATTGTTTGTTTCACACTCAGACCCCTGCACTAGGATTCCCTGTATCGCGGAAGGCATGGACACACACAATTACAGCACACAAGGACCCAAGACCCGGGACAAACATCGACAGTCATCGCACGAATGTTTGCTCTTGCCGGGATTCGTACCCAGGCTCCGACGACACAGAAGTCAATGTCACTGACCACTGCGCCATGGCGACCGTCCGCAATTGGGCATCTTCAAAAGGATTCTACTCATTAACAAATATCTATCTTTATCTATGTAATTAATTAAAACATTATGTATCGAAAAAGAATGTAAACAATTAAAATTATGCGTCATTTAAGACATAAAATTGGATTGAACTCTTAAACTATATTGATTTTAAACTCCAAACTTTAAACAAAACATCTTAAAGATGTGACTTACAAACATAGTATGTCGGTACATACATGTAACTTTTCCATTTCATATTACTCTACCGCTCCTTAATAATAAGTATTAAGAATGATTGGTCCATGCGCGGTTTTCCTCTTCCAAGGTCTTATAGCACCTTTGTTAGCCGGCTTAAGCACGATGCCGCCCCCGACGACGCCGTGTCCCCGGTGCAGCCACCACACCTGAGAAATAGATTACAAATCTAATATATATATTATTTATTTATTACAAAATACATGAGACCTTTCCGGCTATTTACTCCGAACTTGTGGCTCATTGAAAAGTAGTATAATAAAACTATTACATATTTGTACTTAGGTACAGATACAATACACAATATTATCAATAAGCGTAACAATAACAATATTATAAATTGAATTATGGGGAACAGTGGGACTGTGATCTCCAATACCTTTATTCCGTATACATGTTATGATTTATTCTGTGTTTTAACTTAAGATGCCATGTGTACGCGGTGAGCGGGTTACAAATGACAACCAGGATGCTTTAAGGACGCTAAGAGCAGCGTGAATAAGCTAAGAAAAACAAAAACTAGAGAAATGGATGGGGACGCATTGTCTTTTCAATTTATGGAAATTTTGTTTTGTAAAATGTGCGTCGCATCCGTGTCGTCCGTGCTCCGGACGGCGGCGGCGCTCTAGTGCCACCACGGTACCGTGTCTGTACCGTATCTGTACTGACAAGTGGGAACCCATCGAGGCTCGCAAATAGCAGATTCTATGCTGATTGGGACGCGGGCGCGGGCGCATTGCGGATGCATTATGACTTGATTACACATCTTAATGAACCTGCGGCCTCTGAGCTCGCTACTCTGATGATACGGTAAAGCGATTGGTCGGTGCTGGCTTCAAATCAACGAAACAATCTGTGTGCATCCTAATGCACAGAGATTGGGTAGACAATCAAGAAATCGAATTACATAGACATACGTCCATCATCGTCATCTCCGCTATAGGACGTCCACTGCTGGACATATGCCTCCACCATTGATTTTCACACGGACCGGTTGGAAGCGACCCGCATCTAGCCCTTGCCTGCGATCTTAGTCAGGTCGTCTTTCCACATGGTCGGTGGATGTCCTATGCTGCGCTAGCCAGTCCGTGGTCGCCATTCGAGAACTTTTCGACCCCAACGGCCATCAGTTCTTCGAGCTATGTGGCCTGCCCACTGCCACTTTAACTTGCTAATCCACTGGGCTATGTAGGTGACTTTTATTCTTCTACGGATCTCCTCATTTCTGATTCGATCGCGTAGATAAACTCCGTGTATAGCCATCTCCACAGCTCGTTGTGCGACTCTGAGCCTGCTCAGAAGGCACATAACTGCTGAACATAGACCTCCTTTATTGATTTGCACATAGACCGGATGAAAGCAAAAATACACCTTTAGCTTATAGAAGTATGACATTAAAATATACAAACAATCGTCACCAACATTACCACCCGATTGCGATTGAACACCTGGAAATAAATACTTCTAAGTTTCTTCTACTTGATGCTTGCACAGCAATACTAGGTTTACATGTTGTATTATAAATTCAATACTAGAATAATACGTATTGAAATTCTTGAGCCAAAAGGCGTCTTTATTGGACTGAGTCATCGACTTCTGTCAGGGGTAGATCAGATGTCGGTGATTCATCCTCCGAATGACCACTTCACAATATAATGAATCTGTTGGTGAAGAGGAGACGAGACGAGATGCCGCAAGCGCGTGATATGCAGCTTATCTAGTGGATTGAGCAACAGCACGGATGCTGCTATCGCATCCGTCGCTGCGCCACTGCTGCTACTATTCACCCGTTGATTAATTGTTAAACACAAACAATTTGAAGCGATGATAGCTCAGCGGGGCGAATATTGGCTGTCAAACTGACGGACACTGCTTCGATTCCTAAGAACATCTTGAACTACCGATGAAGGTAACACCGTTATAAAATTCCCAGCATGGTGGTAGGGTACTTTCGAGTACCCGCCTACCACCCTCAAGTTTGAAAAACTGTCACCAAACACAGTGTGTTCAGGCAGCAGTCTTTGAGAGCCAGTAAGCATTCTAGTCTAGGTCTAGCGTGATAACATCTTCGACCACATCATCACTGACCATCAAGTAAGATAGTAGTCAAACGATAGATCTATTTTAAAAAAAAAGAAGCCTAGCGGTAACAGCCTTCAGAAAACACATGTAAAAAATAAATGGTTTGACTGGAATAAGGGCTCTTAATCCAGGGTTTAAACTATCTCCATACCAAATTTGATCGAAATAGGTGTTTGAGCGTGAAGAAGTAACAAAAATACACATAAACTTTCGCCTTTATAATATTAGTAGGATAAGTACTGTTCAGTTATAATGTAATTACTCTTAATATTCTTAGTTGGTTACATAGTAAAGAAAAATATAAAGTTTCCGTGAGTAAAGAAGAAGCTGTTCCTTTGTTTAGTTTTTCATCAGCCGGGACTCGCAAGTGACGGGATTACGCAGCGCGTGGTGTAGGTAGACAATAAACTATGAGTTAGTAGCACTTGGGTTATAGCTCTACGGAGCTGTAAAGTGTAAATCGAAGTGTTCAGTGTTAGCTATAATGTTTCAATACTTTTTTGCGACTAGTCGCAGTAAATCTGAGGCTGGCGCAACTCGCGCCGCTCACTGCAAACTGCGTTTTTGCGGACCGACGACGCGGCGACGGCGACGCCACCGCTGCCGTTGATCGCGTATTGTATACTTTACAAAACTTATGATCTTATGACCAACGTTTAAGAGAAATATTAATGTTATTTATTTGAAAATGTTTTCAAAATTCATTGTTCAGCATAAAACGTATGTGGAAAATGGATGACCAATCTTGCTCATATTTTTGTTGGAATAAATTTATTTAATTTTATGTAGCAATTGAATCGCGCGGAACATACTTATTCCGCGCGAAATAAGTATGTTCCGCGTGATTAAATTGCTCAATCCAATTGCTTAATTGGATGGAGTTTGACGACAGCTGAGTGAGAGCAAAACCCTCATAAGTTTGGAGTAAATGTTCTTCACTTGTCCAGTTCCCAATATAGAGGTTAAGTATACAATATTCATATCGCGCAAAATATCCTCCCCAGAGTCAGCGTATGGTAACCATCGAGCACTACAACGATTTTCCACCGCAAATCTTGCAACAGGCGTTTCTATTGTCCACTTCTGGTTACATTCATACAATTTTCTTACTCTTAGCTTTTATTACAAGGACATACAGTTGAAGTTACGCTAAAATAATCCACAGCATCTCTGTAAACGTCGTCGCATGCGTAGTGGGACAGACGCGTTTTTGCGCACATTCGTCATTTTACAATTCTGCGCTCGATGGGCGCAAAAAAATAGGATGTATCTTTGTATGTGGAAAGTCCGAATGCGATACAGTATGATTACAAATTAACCTATTTGTTTGCGGGCGAGTGTTGGAGCTGGTTGATGTTTATTGTTTCCTTTAACGAGCGGTAGTTTTTATTCCATTCGTATTGAAGTTATTGGAACCGGTAATTTCTCAGAGAGCAGCCGCATAAAAACTTTTTCATTATACCATTGTTAAAATGAAACACTCTGCTACTACCAGGGTGACGTGGCATTACGGCTACTGTTCACCAACATTTAAAAAGTCCGATTATCAATTTAACCGTTGGTCAAACAGTTGTTGCCATACAACTACCGACGGTTAAATGATAATCGGACGTTTAAATTTGGTGACCTATGAGCTACCGACATTTCGGCGCTGTTGCAAACGCCTGGATAAAGGATGAACCACCACTGTTTGTGGTGCTCGCAACAGAGCTGGAATTAATAATAGCGAAAGCCCCTAGCGATTCCACATAACCATGGCTACAATCGGGTCTTTTACCATGTTTATTTGACAACTAGCGGTCAGCCCCGGCATTGCACGAAAATATTTAAATATATATTATGTATATATATAAATATTTTTATAAGGATCCCTAGTTTTTTTTGAAATTATGAAGCTCGTATCACCCGGAGATAGTATAACTTCACAACAATTAAATAATTTTTCATATCAATTCTGTAGTTTCGGAGTCTATTAAGTACAAACAAACAAACAAATCTTTCTTCTTTGTAATATCAGTATAGATTATTAATATAATATCCTAAAAAGCAGGAGGTTATCAATTTCAATTTTATTAGTCGTCATACGAACTGCTAAGTTCAATATCCTCTGATACCTATACATTTTGTACAAGATGACTAAGCCAATCAGTGATCTCCATGATTGATGGCTTTATACAGACAACCGATCTTCAACTACCCCATGGACTAGAGTAGGGGTGACTAGCCTGCCCTTTGTTGAACCCAGGGCCCCGAGAACCAGAAATCATGTCACTGACCACTGAGCCACGTCGAAATTCGGCATACATTACTAAATATTCTTTTTTTTGTATAACATTTCATCACTCCCGCACTTAATGATCAGTGACAACGTGGTCGAAGGTGCAATCACGCTTGAGCTTAAACTTTGTTCTTGCTCCATAGCGCATCTGCGTAATCATATAGATAGGCATATAGGTATATAATGATATAGTGAATAGGTATCTCCTAGGCAAGCATGCTACATCGTAGTCCGCATCATCACTTAACATCAAGTGAGGTGCTGGTCAAACGCTTGTCTATTCTGAAAAATAAAATAAAATAAAAAAAGAAGATTTAAAACTTTCAAACTTGAGTGGTGACCTATAGCGAGCCCAGCGGCTTTTGATGGAAAGTACTACTCTCTTACTCCGGATTTGGTTGGGACTTTAGGAGTACCATTATAAGCCACTTGAAAAGTCCTAATTGATTTCACGTATCACGTCTCACATCTGGATTGATCTTGGTCAATAATACACAAGCAACACATAACAATTTTCCACCTTGTATTACAAAGCTGTTTTTTGTTTTTAACCGACTTCAAAAAAAGGAGGTTTTAGCCGACTTCAAAAAAGGAGGTTACTCAATTCGACCGTATTTTTTTTTTTTTATGTGTGTTCGCGGATATCTTCTTTGTTTATGAACTGTTTTGATGATTCTTTTTTTGCTTGATAGTGTATACTTCTGTGTATACGTGGTGGTCCCATTTAAGTTTCATCAAAATCGGACTAGCGGTTTTTGAGTTACACTCAAATATCTGAAAAGTGCTTCACTTACCTGGACGATATTGTTGTCGCGGTTGAAGACATCGATGCACGTACACAATGACAAATTGATCCCGTGAGTAACAAAGGCCACTGAAAAGGGTGAAAAAAAAATTTATAGCAAAAAATGGAACCGACTTCAACACTCAAAAGTGAGAAATAACTTGTCAAAGTCGGTACCATGAGCACAATATTGTGATGATAGTAACTTTTGTAAGCTGTCATGGTACCGACTCAACAAGTTATTTCTCACTTTTGAGTGTTGAAGTCGGTTCCATTTTTTGATAAAAAAAATGTTATGTGATCGGTAGAGTAATATAATAACGTTACCTTATTAAAATATTCTCTCTGCGTATTTCTCGTTTTGCTTGTTTTGACATGCGGTTGCCAATTACTGCAAGAAAATCTGGTGCAAGCGGCGATGCTTATCGGAATATTAAAAGAAAATAAATATGAGTTATTAATGCTTCCCACCCCCATTTATTTCTCCCCTCTCTTTTCTTTCGTGGTTCAGAAGGACCGCACACGTACACTGTTACACCATAATTCATTTTTGGTCGTTGTACCAAAATGAACCATAACTATTCTCATACAAGGTTGCTATAGGTTTGTTTGAATTCGAGTATTGACCGAATGCAGTTATATGTATCTGATTTAATTGCAGTTTTTTATCTGCTATATTACACGCAATTATCGAGTAATTGGTCTGGGCCCGAACCACCGTCAGCGTCACATGTGTATCTACCTACAAGAGGCAACAGGCAGTATATATATATACATATGGTACTTACGTTTTTGCAGAAAGTTTAGACGGTTTATGTTCTAAAACATATGTGTTTCTTCAGGTGTTGCAGTTTATACATGATTTGGTATAGGACTGCGCACGTGCGAGTCTAAGATATTTAAAACATACGTCAAACCCTTCTTTATTTATCTTCAGAAACTCCAACTTTAGGCTTCTATGAGGCGTTTTCTTAAAACAATAACTAGTTCGTTATGACTACCTAGATGGCGTTATAGTCATAGAAATGTACCTGTCATAGTCAATTGAGAGAAGAGCTTAAGAAGAAGAAGAAGAAGATAATCGAGAGAAGCAAGTAACACTAGAATATTCCGGGATTGAAAACGCAATCATAATAATCATAAAACAACTCATTCACCGAGTAGTAAGAAGAAAATTTTGTCATTGATCTCTTGATAGTGACAGAACGATGACGACATTAGCCATCTATTGGTACTTTTGTTACTACTAGTTTCTTTTTTTTTTAAAACGCCTCATTATGAGCCTATTTATAATTTCTTTAACTATAGGTGAATTAATTAACTATAATATTGACGGAGATATTAAAAGTTATTTTTTTTCAGCTGATGCCTGTTGTATTCTACACCTAGGCGATGACAGCTAATACAGCGCGCTGGGTCTTTGAGTGTTAAGGTTTTAAGCTTAGATGAAGAGAAAGAGAACGATAAAAATGAGCGGCCGCTACAACACGCATTACAAGAATGCTAAAGATTTAATTACGTTTTTACTAAGCTTATTATGAAAGGAGTGGGATTCAATCCTTAGACCGTTTGTTTGACGGGCACCACTCACTACCCGTGGGCTATTATTGCTTGCCACGAAAACGTGACCGATTAAATGCTCAAACATTCGTAGCTCGCAAAATTGACATTTTTATAAAGTCTCACCAAGAAATGTACCATCGCTAAGTATTCTAATTTTTTTCCAGTAAGTTTATTGAAGTGTTTTTGTTTGTTTAAGATTTATAGCTTGTAATGTTACAGTGGGAGTGCAGTGTGCAAGTGGCATGAAATGAGCTTCTCACCTGTTCGGTGCGTGCACTTCACCTCCGACGTGCTTCGTCATCAATCATGCATGGAGTAATACAATTACTATATACAGGAGAGGGGCGAGCGGCGCGGCGGCGGGGGGCGCAAGTTGCGGGTTTTAGACTTTGTATAGTAAATACTATTATTACACATATCGCTAGGGGCAGATTAATACGAGAGAAGCTCCAATGTCAAGGATTTTATACCATCTTTATGGAATGCCAATCAAGGTTGACGTCGCGTCGCTAGAGAGAAATGATATTCCATATATTATGTTATCAGTGTTGAAGTTTTTAATTTTTTGCCAATCCCGAACATCCGGCGCGAGCAGGAGCATGTCCGCCACGTCGCCGCCGGTATGACGACATGTCTTCAATTACTTGCAAAAAATTGCATCGTTTCTGGATCAGCGCATTGGTTTTGTCAATGAAAAATCTGGCGGACCAAGATTGTCTACCTATCACTCAATGACAGCTGACTAAAATAGACTCAGTATATATTTTTATACTTGATGTCAATATTAGGTCCTTACATAATGAAATTTGCGTTTGGTCAAACTGGCCATTCGGATTTCAAATATATATGGTTTGGAATTCCAAACTCAAATTTATTCCAAATTTAGGCTTGTTTATTTGTGTTTCCAATTAAGTCATTCATTTGTTTTCGTGCTGTTTGATTTTTCTTTGACGTCGTTCTCTTCAAAATATAGAATACTTATAATATCGGCTTATTTACTAATTCAAGTTCCACGGAGGCACCAGCGCCGCATTAACAGCTCGAAGGGCTATTGATGTGTATGGGTATGCGACCGTAAAACAAAACTCGGTATGTTTTAGGTTTCAATGTTTTGACTAAACTAGTTGATGAAGAATGAAACAAAAGTGATCGCGGAAGCAGATCCATCGCAAAATACGTCACAGCGGCAGTGTGATTTATCACCCGAAACTAATTGGAAAAGTGAAAAAGCTCGAAAAATGGATGTCTCACTCAACTGCACGAGTTGAGTGAGACACATATACAAGCAAACGAAGAAACACGAGTTGATCGAAACATTACATTACTCAACCGTCCAAATAACGAGGTGATTTTAAATCGTATCGTTACTTGTGATGAAAAATTAATCCTGTACGATAATCGGAAACGTTTATCACAATGGTTGAACCGGCCAAATGCTGCCCCATGCGAAAGTTGATTGAGCAAAAGGTACTGGTAATTGTCTGGTGGACCAGTGCTGGTGTCATATACTACAGTTTCCTAAGATCTGGCCAGACGATTACGGCAAATCTGTGTTGTCAACGATGATAAACCATGATGTAAAAACTAGCCGTTAAACAACCGAAAGTGGTCAATTGCTCTAGCCCACTACTGCTACAGAACAACGCTAGACAACACAATTCACAACAGACGGTCTCTAGACCTTGCTTCAACAGATAAACTTTTTACGAAGTTCGGACAACTCCTAGCAAGGAAAACCATTTCAATTCAGATAAGGCTGATAATAATATAAATAAAAAATAAATAAGGCGGTCAAAACCACCTTCAAGAACTTCATTGACTCTCGCTACCATTTTTACAGCAAAGCAATCGATGAATTACTGATAAAACGTTGAAAGTGCATAGATATCAACGTAACAAGTATCTACTACCTGCTTTGATTGATTCATAAAAATAATTTAATTAAAAAAATCGTTTTATGTTTTTCATACAAAACGGCAATTTCACATGTAAAGACCTATCTAAACAGGTGCTAGTTCAAAGTAAGCACAGCGGATTAGCGAGTTGAACTGGCAGTGATATGGATTGCTTACTGGGGTTGGGGCGTAACAAGTCATGAATGGAGCATACAGACTGCTAAGTGCAACATGGAATCCCGTTAATATATCGTCAGACGATCTTGATGATCGCAAGTAGAATCCCAATCTGGGCCGCTTTTAACTAGTGTTTATATATATCAATTTGAAAGGCTTGTCTTCAACACCAGACCTCTTACTGAGGCTTGTAAAGAAATGCGCCACTATGTTTATTTCTAAAAATGAACCAACATTGATTGACCTTATTTTGATCTCATTATAATGACAGTTTATGTTTTACGGCTTCGCTCTCCTATCTGGTGTCCACAGGTTAAATGTTAAACTTCGTGTAGGAATAACCGTTAATGTAATTGAATTCTTTTGCCGTACGTTCCCAGCAACCCTTTGGTCTGTTTACGGCCCCGACGCGAGCCTCAGAGATTGGTTTCTCGGGTATAATGGACTAGTAATTAAATACCTTTTTTGCGGCACAATCCAATAAATTAAATTTTGAAACATGACTCGCCAGTACTCTTGGAGTGCGGTGGTACGGCGGCTCGGCGGCGGTCGACGTTGCGATGATCCGCTCGTAAATGCTGAAGTTTAATTTGTGGCGTCATTGTGGCAGCCGTGGAGAAAACTGCGGCAAAAACCCGCCCAACCACGCGGCATATAATCGAATTTATTAGTCGGGAGCGAGCGTGTCGACCCGCCATTGTGCATTGATCTAAACTAAATTAGATCTTGCGCGGAGACGCGCTCAAGGATTCCACAAAAACTGACCTCATTGTTGCCAGTAACGATCTAACGACCGGTGAATAGACGCATTCTTTTCGAATCCCTATCACATAGATATTGATAAGATCAGCTCTGGGACGATAGTGTCCTCAGAAGTTAGCTGAGGACGGAATCGTTCACATCTGGATAACAGTACGTTACGCGACACTCGTATAGATTATGTTTTGACTATTTGTGCCAATTTTGAGCCGTCGCTTATCAGTCGTACGTATCGTATCTTAGGTATAGGTCTATACGATACAACTTGTTGGATAGGACAGCAGTATCGCGACTATTGGAAGGTGTGCACCGTGCCCTAGGTATTTGATACCTGTTGCGTGAGTCAGACCGTGACCTCTGCCTCGGGCCAACGATATAAAAGGGGACTTTATTAAACAGCAAATAAGACGAAGAATACAATCTTTTAAGATAGGCATCTCGCGAGTACGAAAACAAAATTCTCATTAAGTTCGGTACATAACAATAAATTGATCGTTTGTGTAGAGGGGGTGGGAGAGGCGCGGAGGGGGGCGGGCGCCGCACAGCGGGCGGCACTCGACCATCAGCCGTCACGGCGCGGCACGGAACCTATAGTACCTACGACGAGCTCAATATTGAAGACAAGGCGCTGCATTTCCCTATTTCAAATGTTTGGGTACGATAAGAATTAGAATATTTTGCCAACAAATAATGTATATTTTTGATATTACAATTATTTCACTAGTTCTAATTTTATTGTTATATGTAGAGATTTTCGACTAAAGGAAATAAATGGGCCACCCTAGAAACACACAACTTTCTATACCCTATCAAGAAATAGTGTGATCGCTGGTTTATTTTAGAAGTAATTAGGTATATAGCTACGTGAGTATATTTGTACATATTTTTTTAACTTTCTATCTAAAAATGCCGTCTGATTCACCATGCATTATATGGTAAGGTTCCAGAAGCCCCACAAAGTTTAAATTTAGGATACAGATAAGTAATTGTGTGAAAACACAGGAAAAATTAATAAAACAGTTAATTTACAAGATTCAAAAAAAAAAACAATCCATTGGTTGTAAATAAATGTTAATGTGAAATAAGTAACAAATATTGCGCAGTCACTAGTAAAAAATGTATTGTAAAGTTAAGTGTTGATTTGGGTACTGCCCATACATTATAGGCTGTGCCTGGGGACTAGAACTGTATTTAAAACTGCACTCCAACAAACTTACCTAGCGACGGCAGTGCCTCATACCTCCATGTGTAAATTTGTATAAAATAAAACTAAATTCAGTACTAGTACTGGTACCAATTGTGAATTTTGGAACCACTGATTAATAAAGATTCAATGAAGATGGGCCTGTCCTATAAATATTTGTATGTCATTGCCTAGGTACCATCGCCGGCACAACTTCGATGCAATTTACCCCTGACTCAGACAAAAATAGAAGCCTCCAGTGACCCCGAGGTCCCTCGTGCAGGCTCGGGCGGGGGAAGTGGTGGGGAGGGGGGACGCAGTAGATTGCGAGTAAACGATCGGAACGAAGCGAGATTAGTTAAATGTTTTATGTTTATGGGGTGTCGGCGTGTAATGACGCGGATCCTAGGAAATTGCTTATGATGTTGCCACGAATGTGAGTGGAGCTTCGTGTGTGTGCGGCTCGCTGTAGTATAGACTATAATAAATATTTATAAAGCTCTACCGATACATGCTACAAAAAATCCCCCCCGCAAATAGGATAGCGACTCGCGAGATAGGTTTCAAACCGCACATAAGCCTCCAGTGTTTCTTCTCAGTTATTAAACTTTTCATGAGTTAGTATAGCAGGGAATATTATATGTAAACTTTATTGTACAAATGCTAGTTCTTTAAGTCCATCACCTAGATAAGATTGCGATGATAAAATTGAAGTGGTGTACTTTACGAAGTTAACAGTATAATATTTTGTACTATCAGTGGATGCCGAAGGTTTGAGTGGATCCATGCCTGAAAACATTACAATTGCATCTCCCACTTCATTAGAATAGTATGTATATTTTATAATAGATTAAATACAAATAAATACATAAATATGCGAATGAAGTGGGAGATGCCCACAAAGCATTTAACATTGTAAAAGAACCTTTCAGGCTCAGAACTTGGATATCAACTTGAAAAGAAGTGCCTAGGCTGTTATTTTTTCACTATCATCTTATTTGGTAGTCAGACAGGAAGGATTCTATGCTATAATGAAGTTTATGGAGTCACACATAAGAAATTTACAGAAAGTAAAAAAATAAAAGTGGCACATAATAAACTTCTCAAAATTGATGGAAATGGAACTGCTCTCAAGGTATTAAAATAAAAGGTCTTGTGTCCAGAACGGAGCAACAAGACTGTGAGAGCTGATTGTACAAAAGGAGCGAGGTGACGTGTCACAGACGCGGCGCGACAGTGAGCACGGTGTTAACAACCGCGCGCGGCAGTTGCGCTGACCACCTACCTGTCCGCGGACGGTCACACCGACGCGGGGTCCTGACTGAGGAATAACAAAAAAATCCATGCAATTTAGTAAACGGTTTCGTCGCATCCAGTCTAGTTGATTTGTGAGTACCATGCAGATACGTCAAAGTCAACGCGACCTTAAAGCGATATAACCTCAGAGTAATAAGCGTCAGCCGTTAATCAGATACTTTCAAATATTTGAAGGAATAAATTCGGTTTACTACTATGGAGATTTGAACCCACGACTACAGAACACGACATGTGGCAACCGTGTTTAATTGACTATCAATCCAATCATGTCACAGTGGACAAACGCTATGTATAAATATATAAAATTGCTTTGAGACTGTGCTCTTTGTAGGCAAGGTGGAAAGACTACCTGATAAGGATCACAGGAAGAGCGTCTTTTGCTTCCAACTGATTCTTATGGAATCAATGTGGCTTTATGTCCAGCTGTGGATGTGCCATGGCTGAAACAAACAAAGACAATTTATGTTTACTGAATCACGCGGTTGCTCCAAAGGTTTAAATCTCTCTCCGTCTGTGTTTTTTGCATTCTTAAAATATTTTAGGTGGCCATTTAAAATGTTAGCGCTTATGGTCAAGACAACCAAGTAGAATCAGAATTAAACCTATTGAACTATAATGATATAAGTAGGTACAATATTACATTGTTGGAAAAGCTAGTTGGTGATGATCAAAAATTGTCAACGCAGCGAGTTGTTTGTAAACTGTATCTCTCGACACTCGATTCCGATTGTAAATTGTGATTTCGATCAATTGATACTATTAAACGCAATACTAGCGCACGATTTGAATCGAGTTCGATGGAATTTGACATAAATACAAACAGACGTAGAATGAGATTGCTAATGATTCGGATTTGAATTGGATTGAGATTGAAAATGAGTTCAAGAGTAAGCCAGCAGTAGCAACCACGACCGTCCCCGACCGTCGCTGCCACTGCGCCGGTGTGACTGCAGCCTTTCACAGAAATGACAATAGAATCTAATAAAGTAACAAACGTTCGTGACGAATCGTACCGAATCGGTATCGGAAATGCCGATGCGTACCCGCTTCTTTAAATTGCAATGAGTTAATAAAACCCATGATATTCTTAGGAATGTTTAATTAAACGAATGACTGTTCTGCACCATCCACTGACCACTGACTAAGAATATTGATGATTATTGTGATATATTAATTAGTGATTTTTATTAATAACGGCAACAACAATGATTAAATGCAAATAAATAAATAGTCAGTATTGATAGACACCCATCTTTAGACATATGTATATACATATATATACAAGCTACAAAATGGAAAATGCGTGACTTGAAAAAAGTTAAATTAAGATACAAATTATAATATAATAAAATTAATAATACAAATAATAATGCGTGACACACAATGTATACCCAGAATTTTAAGTTAAACGATGCAAACTGTCACTTTATTATGCAAACTTTATCTTTAGTATTAGCAAAGTAGGACTGCATCTATTTTACGGTAATACGCAGGTAATTAATTTAAAACGGTTTATTAATTTACATTCTATTAAGGAACTGTACTATTAGATGGTATCTAGAGACAGCCTCGTCCTGTCCCGTCTCTCCGGTACAGTTGAAAGAGTGGCCAGTGTTGCCAGTCGCCGTCTAATTACTACCTCTAGGTGGACTCTAGCCTCTAGAGGACTCTATGGTAATTACCAGCTCTATATGGGTATACTAAGCTGTTCGTATCAAGATAAGATCTTGCTTCGATTGACGGTAAAATATGTATCGCACTTTGCAGCGAGAGCTTGAGATGACGAGATTGTCTTTATGTTTTATTATCTATAATCATAGCTTTTTTTTTGAAAAAATTCTAACACGAGTTTCACTACTTACTTTAAAGAGTATTTATATCAAGTTTGGAGTGAATCGAACCGCAGATAGAAAAAAAACAATCCAAACTTCACAACTCCATTGCACCCCCTAAGAGACGAAAACTGAAAACACGTATCTCATCTATAATTTAAAATTTTATTTAAGTTTTTAAAGTTATGAGTGATACGAACCGCGGAATAAAAAAAATCAATGCAAACTCCCGAACTCCATTGTATTCTTCTATCCATCCATGTATAGGATAGCGATGAAAATAGACCACTTGATATAGGTACCAAGGTATAAACTGTGTCTGGGTGTGTATATGTATAAAAAAAAGTATATATATAAGTATGTATTTAAGTATATATATCAGTCATCAGGTTACCATAGTACAGGCTCTGCCTAGTTTGGGATCTGAAGACCTTGTGTGAATGTTGTCCAAAAAAAAAAAAAAAAAAAAAACGATTTGATTTTTTATACTTTCTTGGAACCCCCTGGGTTAACGCTTGAAAATTCCTTAATTAACCGCCGAGTGATATCACTGGATACGCTCCTTGACAGCCGGACATTCTGTCTGCAATCTTACCTCCGTAAGAATTTAATTAAAATTCTCTCCATTAAACGTAATTTATTTTATTTATATATAACAACTTGGTATTCGATAACAGAGAAAGAATTCTGATGGAAAATATAGCTGAGATGACAGTGACTAAGGTATTTCGATCAGTGTAGAACTGTCTGTAAGATATTGAGGTGGGGCATTGACCATCTTGGCTTACTCAATCTTGTAAGCGTTTGGGCTCGAGAATTACATCAGACAAAGACCCAGTAGAAGGTACAAGTTATTCCCTTATCGTCCACTTCTCCACTGTAGCTCGAGCTGGGTGGGAGTCCTCAGTGCCGTACCTCGACTGGTCTCAATGCATTCCTAACTCCAACCACAATATAATTGTACCCACATCACATTAGATAATAAAAACTGATTGCAAATATTTTTGACATAAATGTATGAAGCTTTTATTTATTATATTTACTTACCTTTGAAACCAAACGGTGTTGAATTTAAGACGGTTGACAATTTTAAGTATCTCGGATATTATCTTATCGAACGCCTGGCAATTCATTTGGATCTATATCCAAATGAACCCTGTCTGTACAGGGAACGCAGGGCATTGACGATGAGACTGCTTGCACGCAGGTTTTTTACAATGTAGTATGGGCAATAAAATTAATCCATTTCAATCATACTGTGAAACCTTCTACTCGTTCAGCCTATGGGCTAGATCGGCCAGATACACTCAAAGCTCGCTCATTGCCTTGCGCGCCCAGTAAAATAATGGTTTTCGGATGGTGTTGGGGCTTTCGCGTCTCACCACCATCATCACTGGTTTTCATCACCATGCCGATACAACCGCACGGCACAGCTAGTATTTTATATAAATGTTTGGCTATTTTGTTTTTGTAGTATTAAATTTTCTTGCCTCTGACAATGGGCTGTCTAGTAATGAATCAATAATTGAAATAACTATGTATCTCGTGGTTCTACCCGCATGCACTATGGTTTTTCCGTTACTGTTTAATTTTCAGAATAAATAGTAGTTTATGTACTATCCCGTATTATAAACTATGTATACCTATCTGTGCCACAGTCTATTGAGATCCGTTGATGTGTTTGAGCAACAAATATCTACAACATACAAATGTTAACATTTATAATTTTATTTGAAATGCTTTGACGTATGACAGCTGATCATATTATATGAACTAAATAAGTTTAAAACCCATGTGTACCATATAATACCACCGTAATGGTTGTTTTTTACGCTTGGATGCGTCCACAGTCCACACGAACAAGTCTCAGGTTTTTTTCACCATTTTTTGTGGTTCGGCTAATTAACGCGCGCCGATGCGATGCGGTGTCGATTAGTCGGTCGATTTACTCGAGATACATATGCAGTGTATCCGAGGTTGGAGCTGATAAATTAATAAATACGTCAAATAAAAATATCCATAACACTATTTTGTTTTTATATCTAACTAGGTTTTACCCGCGTGGATTACGGTTTTCCCGCTACCTCAATTATCCCACGGGAACTACTTTTTCCGGGATAAAAGTAGTCTATGTGATAATCCAGAGCTTAAACTGTCTCCATACCAAATTTCATCGAAATTGGTGTAGCCGTTTGAGCATGAAGAAGTAACAAATATACACACATACACACACACTTTCGCATAAATTTATAATATTAGTAGGACAAGCTGCACTGCACCCCGCGGTTGTACCAGCGTCGTAATGAAAAAGGATGATGATGGTTATGGTGAAATAAGCCTAGTGCTAATCCAGGGTATAAGCTATCTCCATACCCAATTTTCATCGAAATCCATCCAGCCGTTCTGGCGTGATTGAGTAACAAACATCCATCCATACTTTCACATTTATATGGGAAGTTGGATGTACAAACACCAAATAACATTTGTCATATTTTTATCTCAAAAACAGCTTATAATTCATTGATTTTTTTAACTGTCAACACTGTATGTATAATGAAGGAATATTTAGTTAAGCTTTCAGATAAATCAAGATAATATGGTATTTGTTATGGAATCGACCTGGGGTCAGAAAGTTGTAGCACCACCGCAAGTTATGAAATGATTTGTAAACTAAATTACACTCTCCTGTTTATAATATACTATTTGCGTCATTCGGTTTCACCTGCGTGACTACGATTTCCTCGTTAACTATCGTGATAATGTGGTAATTGCGCATGTACTATTGGTTTTTTGGGATGCAAAATACCTTGCGTGTTAATCCGGACTGTCACGAATCGTCGAAGCAAACTATTTGGTTTCTGAGATAGATATTACATAAACACAACTGTGTGATTCCATAGATCGTTTCAGCCACACACCTGCAGAACGTGGAACAGGACGCTCGTTCTTAGTCCCTTGGTGTTTTCGAGTAGCTACAATATGGGATTCTTCAAAAGGAGAGTTAACAGAGTATTAAAAGGCTTGGCAACGTATAGTAATGCCCCCAGGCATTGGCATTGGCGCCCCAGGCGATGGTGATCGCTTACCATCAGGCGGCCCGTCTGCTTATTTGCCACTTATTACATTTAAAAAAACATAAAGTTCACCACAATCATTATCATATATCTCAGTCATAGGAGGTCCACTGCTGGACATATGCCTCCCCCATTGATTTCCACAAGGACCGGATGGAAGCGGCCCTTATTCAGCCCTTGCCTGCGATCTTAGTCAGGCCGTCTGTCCAGATGGACTGACCAGATTGGTCGGTGGTCGTCCTATGCGCTTGCCAGCCCGTGGTCTCCAGTTTAGAACTTTTTGACCCCAACGGCATTAGTTCTTTGAGCTATGTGCCCTGTCCACTGCCATTTGAACTTGCTAACCCGCCGGGATAATGTCAGTGACTTTCGCTCTTCTACGGATCTCCTTATTTCTGATTTGGTTGTGTAGAAACAACCCAAACATAGCCCTCTCCATTTTTTATTTATATATTTAATTATTTATTACTATAGTATTGGAATTTTTTTTAAAAGTACCCTTTTTTTAGAATTTCCCATCGAATATACCTTAAACGAAAACTTAATCTCGAGGTAAGGCTGACCTATCAAAATGTTGCGCTTGCATGCAATGCTCTGGGTGACACGTTCGTATTCACAATATTGTTGCTCATATATTATACTATGGCTCGGGCCATGGCCTGAGCGGAGCCATCAGTATCATTATTTTACAATGATTTGCTTAGGGCTCGCCTTCCGTTTACAAAGAGAGGAAATTAGCACGCGCTTCAACTGTTTTTGCTCGCTCTCTTCGTTGTTCAATCCAGCGCCCGCGCCGTCCGTCCGCCGCCGCCGCCGGCGCTTTGTGCATAATGCGATTACGCCCTTACGCGACCGATACATAATTTAAATAATGTGAAAACTAATTGGTAAATTAAAATTACTGGAATTACCGCCAAACTCGATGATGCTTCTTTATTGGCACTCAGTATTATGCAAATGTGGCGTTGTTAATTTGTTGCCATTCATATTTATTGATTGAAATATTTACACCTTGTAAGTGGTTTTTATAGATCTGTTAATTTTATATAGTTTAGGTGTTCAGCACATTATCATCGGTATTATTTACATAACATCAACGAAACATGTTTTGAAATCCCAATTATTAATAAAAAAATTTGATCGTATAGAAGACGAAACAGCAATGCTTTTTTGCCTTATGGTTTATTGCCTCCGCTCCGGGATACAACAGCTTTTTTGTTAAAACATTATCTCAAATGTAAAAATCAACACGTAGCTTAACGAACTAAATGTTGTAAAACCTTCACGCGGTGCCCGGATGAGGAAACGTATTATAATAATAATAATTATCTTAACCACTAACAGTTACACACAGTAACAATTTGCAGCTTCAAATACTACGTTACATAATTATATAAAGTATGAATATTTGGACAATTATAGCATTACTACCTCTGGACCACAAGCCTTCTTCCCAAACATAGATATGTGTACAGGCTCATTGCATCGGCAATACGCTAGCCCGCATTGAGCAGCGTGGCGAAATGGTGGCCAATGCGAGCTAGCGCATTGCCAAGTGGCTGAGTAGTCGTTCCCACGTGGAAGGTTTAAAACGTCCAAGAGAGCTGTGGCGTAACTGCTGTTTTCCTTAGAGAACAACGCTTACGCCCACCAACCCGTCCACAGTACTACGTTCTTTAACCTCAATAATTGGTGTAGATAGCATAAGTAAACTCCGCCGCTTATATCTTTAGAATTTCTCTATTTAAAAGATATAGCTCAGCGGTGACAGCGTCGGCTGTCAAACTGACGGACGCTGGTTCGATCTGGTTATCATGGTCCGTGTGGTGACCGTTATCAAATTCCCAGCCAGATGGTATAGGGTAATTTCGAGTACCCGCCTGGTTAGCTACCATCCTCAAGTTTGAAAACTGTCACCAAACACATAATAGTCAGGCAGGAGTCTTTGAGAGCCAGTAAGCATTCTAGGTGTAGACCTATCAAGCTAGCATGATACCATCTTCGATCACATCTTCCTTGACCATCAAGTGAGATAGTGGTCAAACTCTAGATCTATACGGTATAAAAAAATATTAAAAATACTCGTACTACGTACCATAAATTTGTGTGCGTTCGTTGTGAGATATACCTAATTGTTCGTTTTGCTGGTTCTTCTCGGGTCAGTATTAAATTAGCTTGAATACACTGTAGTTAGTTTTAATAATAAAGAGGTGTGTATAGTCGTAGTAGGACAAGGGAGAAAAATGTTTGGGTATTTTCTAAAGCTTGCCTCATATACCGTTTTAACTAGGATTTCGTTGATTTGGTTGTTTATTAGTTACCAGAAATTCCTTACTTTATATTTATTGCTTGACTAAAATGCGACCTATAAAGTAGGTAGAATGTAAATTTATTACTTTGGTGGGAGTGGGATGGAATTCGGCCTGATTCCATCTGACATAGGATTTATGGTGTCTTATCATTTGAATCTAAATAGATTCACAAACGTGACTCAACATGTTCTGAAAGGCGTTTCTAAATATTTCAGTACCTACTTTAAACATATTGGTACCTCTTCTTGACTACACAAGATAGTGTTTGATGGGAAAAAAATAGTAAACTAGACTATGATAGTTAGTCACACATCCACTAAACTATTTTCAAGATAACAGTATGGTACCGTGACGACCATAGAATTGAATCTGTGTAGAATCTTTCTACAAAGCTTTGAGGTATTTTGTATGCCCCTTTTGCCTACAAAATAGTTACGCCTCAACTAATCTAAACATTTTGAAAACTATTTCATTGAAGTACCCAATGTTTCAAACCGCGTTTCGATGCATCAAGGAAGTATGCATAGCTAGTACGACCTTGCCATTACCTTTTATAAGTATGTAGAGGACAGTAGTGTCCAGACAGCAAGTCGCCAAGTCTTTAAGTCACGAGTGAATAGGTACCTTCTAGGCTTGCGTGCTACATCCTAGACAACGTCATCACTTAACATCAAGTGAGACAGATGTCAAACGCAAGCTTATAATAAGTAAAAAAAAAAATACTCATTGAATCGATGTCATAATCCGTTGTCATTATACTGCTAATCCACTATTATCAAGTCTCACAACATTATCAGACATACTGACGTCCATTACTAATTGACGACATTAAGGTTATGGGCCCAGTCCAGCTTCTAAGTCATCCATCTGTCGAAAATTGGTCGTACCAACTCAGGATCCTTCGTTGGCTCATGCACCACAACTTTGCTAAAGATCATCACATATTCAAATGCATAGTTTACAATTCTATCAAGGACATACAGGCAAACAATAATTTTTATATGTGAGATAGGCAAGAGTTTGACCACCATTAAATTCTTAACAAATATATCACCGTAGTAAAAATACCTGCAAAAAGTGTAATTTTGAGGTGTCAATGAAGACTATAAAATATTTAGGTATAAAATGTTCTATTTTACATAGTTTAAAGTAAAGTTTTGTCAAAATCCAAAAAACACACTCATAATTATTTTGAGTTTATGTTAGAATAAATTTAAGTGTAAGTAGGTATCATAGTATCATATCATATTATATCATACATGTATAGGCGCTTGGGGTGGAACTTTTTCTACTAGCATGCTCAAGCTAGAAAGAGCACAGAGAGGTGTATTAAAGGTCATTTTTAAAAAACCCTTTCGTTTTTCTACAGTAGACCTATACCAATTAAGTGGTGTACTAACTGTGAGACAGTTGTTTGTCCTAAATACCACACTACGGCAACACGCATGTGTTTCTTTTGACCCGGGAAACCTCAAGTTGAAACGTCGTAAACATAATATTTGCAGCATAGTCTCACATAGAACACAACTTGCTGGACGACATTTCAACGTTTTGGGCCCTCGTATATACAACCAAATAAGCAAATATATTGATATATACCCACTATCAAAAAGACAGTGCAAATGCGCTGTCCAGTCCTGGCTACAAAAACTAGTTTATTCAGATACAGAAAATTTGTTTGTGGTGTTAAAATAAAATATTTAAAATCGGATATTGAATATAGATTATGACGAAGCAATATGAACAGCAACGCCTACATTAAGATTGCTCTTGTATCCTAGGTTTGCTATGTCTGCCTAAGACATAATTAAAAACAAGTATTAAAATCATTCATTCATAATGGGAAAAAATTTATCAAAATTAAAAAATATAAGGATTTCCAACTTTTTGAAAATATAATATTTTAAATATAAATAATTATTTATATCTGCCATGTTTATTAAATGAATGATTAATTTATTTCTAATTGATACAAACATAATATAAAAATAATTTAGAATAACAATAAAATAATCTAACTTAAAATAAAAACCTTAAACATTTAATAAAAACTAAATTAAATCTAAAACGGGCCCCTGCGGCATTGTACCCAAGATGCTGGCAGCGTTTCCTCTTTGTATTGCTAGGCTAATACGTTGAGCGAGGAAGCTGCCATTGAATTAACTAAACATGATAATAATATGCACATCCTAAATATCACACACACACACACACACACACACACACACACACACACACACACACACACACACACATACATACACATCCCCATACTATTTCGTCTATTTATGTAAAACTAAGACTGGGAAGGACCTGTAACCCTGTAACACAGTCAATACTAGTACAGGGTTCAGGGCTATCCGATAGTGAAGTATAGTCATTCTATGTGTCCTATATCCTTTTATGTTGTTTTTTTTTTTATGTTCTATAGTCCTTTTATTGTTCGATTTAAGAATTTGTATATGTGAATGATTGTACACTGTATTTAGTTGAAATAAATAAATTATTATTATTTATTATAAAAAAAAAAAAAAAAAAAAAAAAAAAAACATATCATATATATATATATATCCTTCTGAGGATCGGAAATCATACTGCGCTCGCCAACCCGCCTGCCAAGCGTGGCGAGTATTGGCAAATCCCCCCTAAATGGGGGAGGCATACGTCCAGCAGTGGACGCACATGGCTGAGAAAGAAGAAGGTATCATAGAATAAAAATATTGAAACTTGAACACATAATATAAAATAATTCAAATCACTCCAGATTTTTGAAGTTTTTTTATTTGAGGAACTAAAGTGTATTCATTTATCCACGTTTCCTCATAGTGTAGAATATAAAATTAAAGATGATAAACTTTTCTGAATCTTGACATGAAGTATTTCAAAACCTAAGCAGGAAATTAAACATTTCGACAAAAAGCCCAAAAAACTCCAGTATCAATTGCATCTGTCGTGCTAATAACAATACAATACAGGCCCACCGGGTGGCGGTGGTGGTGGCCCGTCGAATGCTCCGACTTCCCGTCCCCCTCCCCCCGCGTCCCGTACTCGCCCCGAGATCGTCTCGAGACGTTCGATTCTGACGATTCGCGTTTTTACCGCCTTAATTAGTCCTCGTTTCTCACGAGCTAACATCGGGCCTTTATTGCAACATGGGACATTCTGTTTTAGGTATTTTAATGAGGTCCTCCCAACCTCTGGCGCAGATTTATGCGTTATTTTGACAAAAAGGCGCCAACAGTCTTAGGTACGCTCGCCTTCGAGCCAAACTGTAATTAAAACTTTATTAATGAGCTTCATTACCGTATGATAAAGTCTTAAACAAGGGAGTGGTGACTGGAACGCAGGTATTTAAATTATAATTGTCAAATTTGTCTGTCAATGCGTTCAATGCGCTTACAGGCGATGCACGCAGTAATACTTTGTATAATAATAATATCTTGATTATGTAGTTATTGAAATATTATGTCGATAATATATCTATTCAAGTTTATTATATTCCTGTGCACTTAGTCCGCCACATAAAGATTTCCTCTAGTAAAAGGTTCTCGTGTGACTTTGCCAAACTTAGCTTGGAGCGAGTTAGCATATTTTTGTAATCTTACCTATAATTATTATCAGGGCATTAATAATACGGCTGTTAACTTGTGATAGGTAGAATAATCTTGTCATTTGCCATGACGTATAGAATTATAGATACGCAGGTTAAAACTGGTCACTAAAATGAAATGTCATTTTAAGTAACATAATGAGGCCTGCAGACAAGGGTTAGAATGATTTATTTTAATATATTGTTTTTTTCGGTATATACATCGTGTTTCTAGCTGGGCTACTTAATTTGGGAGTTTATAAACAAGGCCCATGGTAAACTTTAGATAATGTTTTTTTGAGATACCTACCAACTTTGTGAGGTAGCGGATGGTATAAGTAAGGTTAAGTTAGTCTGAAATCTTGGACCCCGTATCCCGCAACCGTGGCGGTGCAGCGATGTCGTCACGTCACCTCTATACGAGCGGTCGCAAACTTGCAACAAATCGAGCGCAGCCCAGCGTCCGTCCGCTCGCGGCAGGAACCTGATCCGCGTGAGAACTAACTAATAAACACACTTTGTACTTGGGCCACGAAAAAACTGCTCCTGACTCGTATTTTGCGATATAGTGAAAGCATTCATTTGCAGAGTAGTCGATGTCATCTTGTTTTTAGATGCTCAGAGAGTGTTCCACTACGAGTTATCCGAGGAATGTACGAGTGCAGGAACTTGATGACGGAAACCAAAATAGGGTTTTAGGAATTACAGAATAAAAAGATTGAAGTTCGATAGTTAATAGTTTCGACACCACATACTTTAATGAAAAATAGAATCTAACAACTTACTGATGATATATACGAATATAAATCACATAAAATACAAAATATTGCTCAAAATTAACGCTCATATGGCATTTTGTCCTTATGTGCCTAAATTTACTTACTCTTTGCAATGTTGATAGCTGTGAAAATACAGAGAGCTTTCTTTCGAGATTGGATGACATCGTAAAACATACTCTGATGTCGGTTTTGGCTATCGATATGAATGACAGGGTATAATCGCAGGCCTCCTTACTTGCAAAATTCGGAGGTCTGCAAAAATTTGATTGTTGCGCTACCAGCAAACTCCTGCCGCTTCCGGTCTTTTTATTTCAGACGTGCTGGTTGAATTTCCCACCAAGCTAGCATTAACGATATCATTCATCGGACTTTTGCCAGCGTCAATGTAGCAGCCATTCTTGAACCAAATGGTCTCATACGGGACGATGGTAAAAAACCTGGCGGTATGACACTTATTCCCAGGGAATTAGGACGGTCTTTAGTGTAGGACGCTAAATGCGATGACACTTTTACGACATTAATTTACATGCAATATTGTACGTTGTGCCATTACATAATACTTTCCTAAAATTGTATTTGTAAAAGGGTTAAATCTCATTCGTGTCTTCTTAGAATGAATAATAATACTAATGTATAACACATTAAGGCCGTTTGTTTCAACAAAGTATTATGAAAGGGAGAAGATGAAAGCGCTCTGAGAAACTTTGATTCTGCGATGTTGATTGTAGGTTGCCGATATAAATGTTAAAATTATGTACAAAACAAATGTACAAATGTAAAAAAGGTATGTAGAAATAATTAGTTTTGTCAGTACAAGAATTAACGCAAATTTTCTTTAAATTGATGATGATTGATGACGATGATAATGGTAGATGATTTCAGCTTTTCGAACATGCTCTTGATGGCTCAATTATAGAGGTTCTAGGTCAGTCTGTCCCCCTGAGGGATAGATCATGGGGACAGATGGGAATACTTAAACAATTAAGACGATATGGACCATAAACCCTTCCATAATCAGTGTTTTTACTTGTTTAATTTGTATTTCCTTCGTGTATGAATTTACATTTTAATACTTTGATACCTATAATTTTTTTAACGTTAGCAACCTTTCTTACCGCTAAACTTTTTGCATTTGGAAAGTTGATGTTTTAGTGGCCACACAGGTTTAAATGACGTGTTTGAATATTTTCATGCACTTTTATACCCTTGTTTGTATTACAGCTGAGATGTATAATAATTATAGTGGGAGCGGATTTTACAATTATCAATCAATTGCAAAGCACAAGCAATTCATAAACAATGCAAAGTAACTAAAATACTCGTACATAAATGAACTTTGTATTCCACTGAAATAAGCATTGCATTTCGATTGCATTGTAGGTAATTGCATTGCTGTAGAAATTAGATCTGTATAGCCATTACTATTATTTTCGAAGTAGAATACGAAAACTAGCAAAAACGATAATTGGCAATCTACAAGCAATGTGATTAGGAGATTGATACCTTGGATACACTGGCAAGAAGAGGGTATGAAGGCTTGGGCTGCATATAGGTTAGTAGTGTTTTCAAAGTCCGCTGAGAGCGGTTATATTACTACGAATTGAATAGTTCTTCAAGTATATCTGTCCGTCCGTCTATGCGTCGGTCCTTGTATATAACGGTCTACCAACAAATCGAGCAACAGATACCGACAGGTCGCTAATCATCGTAAACTGGCCATGTTGTGATCGGATTTATTACCGAACCGCGTTACATCATATATCACTATATTATATTGTGGAAACATTTAACGACTCTACATCCATTCTGCAGCTCTACCAAATGCAACTTAACAGCCGCGCTACAGAATAGATGCCAGTTGGTACAGTCACAGTCATTACTGTACTTACCACGTTTGGCCCTTGATCACGCATGTGTCTTATTAAGCTATGTCCAGACCTTACGAATGCGCAGCTCGCGCGCGAACTGCGCATTCGTCAGTTTAACATTAAGAACGTTAATATCAATACGAGCGTCGCAGTTTGAGGCCTAGTCAGCGCTCGCAGCTATATTGTGTCTCTAAAATTAGTCATTTTTCGCGATGTCAAAAATGTTGGTGGTGATTCTCTTATTCAACTCAACTAAACTAAAATTATGGAAAGTAAGATAAACAAGATAAGTTCTTATAGTTACGATCTATTCCAAATTTGTATGACACCCACCAATAACAACACTAAAATTCGATTTTTTTAGTAGGTAAGTTAAGTGACCACTTATTTGGTGCCAACCAAAGTTGCCCGCAATTGGCGAGCAATTGAATAAAACTCGTCTTATATTAGAGATATATAGTGTTGTATGGAGTTATGCGAATTTGAATTTTATTGTAAACATAATGACAAGTCCGGCAGCTAGCTCTCAACAACTGAGCTAGCATTCCTCATAGCGTGCTTGTTAAGTACTGAAACATTTGAATTCATGTAACCTGAATCACATGTCATCTATACTAATATTATATTTTGATTGTTTGTTTGCATTGAATAGGCCCCGAAACTTCTGAAATGGTTTGTAAAATTCTTTCACTGTCGGGAAGCTACATTATTCCCAGGTGACAGGATTATTTTTTTTTTTTAAAAAGGGGTCCTTATAAATTTAATTTTGAAATTATTTACCCTTTCGATGCCGGGGCGAACAGCTAGTCTTCTAATATAAAAATAAGGGTTAAAGTATGAAATTGCCGTTACATAGTGTTGAAGTAGTAACTTAAATTTGTTGCCTTTCATGTGTATATTGTTCTGTGCTAGTTATAATTTTTTCAGTTGATCTATGTTTTTTTTCCTCCTTTCTACATTATCTCTAGTGTTTGTAGCCGGCAAGACAATATCTTAATTAACGCAATGAATGGGTTTTAAATACAAAACTGTGTTTGATTCATCACATAACAATTTTTCAGTAGGTACTAACCCCTAAATATATATATATTTTTGATCTCTCGATTTTTGAAAATCTCGTGTCACACTTATCAGTTTAATATTGAACTCCTCCGAAACAGCTCGCCTGATTTTTTTGAATTTTGTATGCCTCTTTGTTACATCTGAGAATGGTTCGCAAAGAAATATCACCCTCTTACCCGTACTCCCCATTTTTAGCGATTTTAGTATTTTTTTAAGAACAAATATAGTTATATGGATCGATCTTTAACGTGACTTCGACATTTCGATAAATTATACGATAGAAAAACTTGCCAGGTCAGTCAGTAAATATATTCTACTTTCGAATTTTAGAACTTGAACAGGCGCGTGCCTGTATAAATTTAATCTCTTCAAATAAATAATTATAAACACAAATTTCATGTAAGTAGTTTTATATAGTTATATGAGGCATACAACAACCTGATTAATGAACCTATCGAGCACGATGTAGGAATAAATTAAAATTGTGATTTACATCAACGCTACGTTTCAAGTCTAAGAAAAGACATCAACGAGCGCGCGTGTGGTCGCATAGAGGCGAAGCACTACAATGAGCATAAGGTTAATTTTGCCAGAAGTTTTTGAAAAATCAATATGGTCACAACTTGCCACTACAAAGAATACTATCAAGTTACCATGACGTGCGTGTGTGGCCAAGCTGGCTAGAGCTCTCGCGCCGCGCGGTGATCTGCGTCTGCTTCACCCCTTTTGAATTTGTGCAATGTCTCTACCATTTCGCCTTAATATTTGACGGTATAATCGAAGGTGGAAGCAAGTTACACCTGCATTCAATATGCCACGTAGACCCCTTCCAAATCCCTTGTTAGGTTTGCACTTTCGGCAAAGATTTTTTTTGAACTTTCAGCGATGATTTTTTTATTATTTTTTAAATGTATACATCCAGCGTTTGACCACTATCTCACTTGATGTTCAGTGACAATGTGGTTAAAGATGTCATGACGCTAGACTTCGAATGCTTATCGGCTCTCAAGAACTGCTGCCTGAACACACTATGTGTTTGATGACAGTTTTACAAACTTGAGAGCTTAAGGAGAAGAAAGATATTTCTAAGATTTACAATGGCTTAAAGTCGCACAGCGAGCTATGGAGATGCGCAGCATAGGACGGCCACTGACCAGGAGGATAGAAGACCTGACGAAGATCACAGGCAAGGGCTGGATGCAGGCCGCTTCAAGCAGGTCCTTGTGAAAATCAATGCGGGAGGCTATGTCCAGCAGTGGACGTCCTATGGCTGAGACGATGATGATGATCATGAATTGCTTACACTCTATGCATATTAAAGTAACATGTTATGTTATTTATTTATTTATTTATAACACTAGCTGCGCCTTGCGGTTGTACCCGCGTGGTGATGAAAAACGGTTATGATGTGATGAAAATAAGCCTATGTATTAATCCAGGGTATAAGCTATCTCCATACCAAATTTCATCGAAATCGGTTTGAGCGTGAAGAGGTAACAAACATGCACACATACATACTTACACACTCACATACATACACACAAACTTTCGCTCTTATAATATTAGTAGGATTACTTAAATAATGTTGTTATGTATTAATAGTTGTGTATAAAGACGATTGTGTTCGTGTACACATTGTTGTCATGTCGTAACCTCAGTCGATACATCACGAAAGCGGTGATTGAACCGCCATTTATCCCGTATCGGCGTATCGCTGTATGTCCGTTTGTCATATCTCAGCATCACGATGGATGGCGTTTTGTCAATTTAGATGTACGGGCGATATCGCCGCCGCCGGTCTCGCTCCAGCTGCGACCACAAGATGTCGATATGAGAACTGACGTATTGGATATAGATCGATTTGAAGCTAATTAGATTTTTGTCTGCCCACGCTTTCACACGCCGTACTATTTGATGAATATTTGATACTTATTTATAAGCTAATATAGGCACGTCTTATTGTTTGGTAATCGAATACGTTTGGGCTATGTATGTTTAATGTTTAAGTATCGGAAGAGAGATGAGACACAGTTTATGACGCATAGACTGTAAGGATGACGTCTGAAGGAACAAGCAGTGGTAAAAATAAAACGGAGACATGTCGGATCGGGACAGTCGTACACTTTCTTAATTTGTTATAGGATAACAAATGCGTTTAATTTAAAATCTTTACAAAGTTTTTGTTTTTTAATTCAAACATAAAAATCTATCATATGTCAAATAATAAACTATCAAAAACAACAGATTTCTCAGAAAGACACACAAAGTGCCAAATTTACCAATAGTTCTTTTTCATAATGCACTGAAAACTTGAGAAGAGGTAGGTACTTTGTCTCGTTGTGTGAAAATCTGAGAGGATGGTAAAAGGTGGATATTATTTGGGGTACATCTGTCAAATCTTTGTATAAAAAGAGTGTTCCGCAGGGGTGCCGTTTAGGCCTTTTTTCTTTTAAGACATTATACTGAAAAGTATACTACCATATATTGTCAATTGTCAAGAATCAATGGGATACGTTTTGTTTGCGGAATATGCCTCTTAGATTTTTATATAGGCAGGATATAACAAGCTAATTTAATTATATAACGTGTTATCTCACATCTCCGTGTAGTTCGTAATTAGTATAATTTACTTCGTAATTTAAATATTAACGTTTCTAAGTGATTACTAAGCTTTTGTGTCAAATATATAAGGTAAATATGCGTTCAAAACTATTTAGTATCCCAATGTATTAAGTTTAGAACTTACTTTTGAAAAAGGGCAACATTTTCTTTATTTAGATATTTTGACTTCTTTATCTTTGCCTATTTTTGTCGAATGCTCGGTCTTGTATTGAATACTGCTCTGATATCAGTAACAAAACAACACCACAGTGGTGGAATCTTAGGTCTTACTTCAGTGTTCTGATAAGTCTTCCATATATTAACTTCTCAGATCTAATTGATGAGCAACTGAAACTGGTTCGAAACAAATGAAGTAAGTGTACATCCGCTTACCGCGGGCTCTATTGAATACAATAATTACACGTTCGTCTCATTAGACGCACTCGTGTCGGACAGATTATCGCTCTTTGTGTAGACAACCGCTTTACATGCTTTTAACTCTCACCATCATTCGAATTTAATATCTAACCCTGCGGAATAAAATAGGAAGCTGCGTGACTGCGGTTTGCGGCCGCTAAGTGCTCATAATGTCAGTCCCGTTCAGGATTAGTCCCGATCAAATGGACCGATTTATCAAGATCTCAGAACATAACTGTCAAAATTCAATAATTGATTGTTTAGAGACGGCCCAGCCGCGGAGAGCCGGGAAGCTACCGCCCGTCCGCCCGCCACTGTGGGATGAATAAGACGCTATCTTGACTTGATCTACAATTGTAAAGGCTAGATAGACGGATTGGTCAGAACGATGTGGCCAGTATTATGGTGACATTTAATATAATATATATATGTTTTAAGACTTTATTGTAAGTAATTCGTTTGCTTCTGAAATCATAAAATATTTATTTATTTACAACAAGATCAAAACAC
Organism: Apeira syringaria; assembly: GCA_934044485.1. Lineage (NCBI taxonomy): Eukaryota > Metazoa > Arthropoda > Insecta > Lepidoptera > Geometridae > Apeira > Apeira syringaria. Next base: position 8,494,843 of record OW203658.1, on the reverse strand, counting down.
GCCAGATCAATGCCTCGAACTACACTTTTTCTGTAATATGCTAGTATATAGTTTATTACATATTTGAACCGTTATGTGTCGCGATATTGGGCCCGTGGGGACGGAGACCTCATCGGATTCCATCCCTTTTGCTGTTTAAGTTGCTGTACCCAAAAATAAGACTTTATAAATCATTTTACTTAACTTTATAGAATTTTAACAGATGACATAATAAACTATAAGGAAAAGAGCTCTGCGTATAAATATGGATGGATATATGGAGATAAATTCACGCATTGCGGGTAGAACGATATGTTAACAAAGGGTGACACTGAGATAGCATGTAGATGAATGAGAGAGAAACATGAGTGGAAGAGGGAAAAAAAAAATTCCGACTCCACCCCTACCGTGGCATAAGTACAAAAAAAAAAGATCTGGCAAACAGACAGGCCGCCAGATAGTGAACGATCTTCGTCGTTGACATTACAATTAGTTAAAAAGCATTAATTTGGCGACGGTGCATTTACATAAAATAATTACATGAATTCAATTGTTTGCAGATGGCAAGTTAATGAAAATTAGAGTATTTCTTTATTGCGTATAAGTAATATCTGTCTCATTGAAAATATACCTGTTATGTATGTATAAGTCTAAATATATATATATATATATATATATATTGACAAGCGTAGCAGCTAATGCTATGTAATTCGTTAGGAGTTAGAGAAATGAGACAACAGGCGGCGCGGGCTCCACTTTGACATCGACCGCGCGCCTTATGCGAACGGGTATAAATATGCATATAAACTATGCTATAAATGAGAACGGAGCTATGACACGTTAGGTGGCAGACGCAGTGGCGACTCATATGTTAATATGACATTCAATTATTAATTAACATAGCAGTCGGAGCAGCATCGCCTGGGCCTAATTACGTGGCGCCCGCCTCAATTAGGTCATTCGACAGTATTGTCGCTTAACATCATTTCATCTGCCACTTTTAAATGTTCTTACAACCAGCAAGTTAGGTGTTAAGAACATTTAAAAATGGTCGAAAATAAAGCTATACGTAGTGTGATTTCATTTACTTTACTAACGCAAATATGAATGTTTCTTTCCAATAAACTGATTTTAAGACACATTCAGTTGGTTTGTTTAAGTGTGTTAGTGCGCGTGTCACACTCTTCCGAAGTAGGTCATTCAGATTAAGGAGTGAAGAGGTACCTACCGTAGAAATTACAGAGGGCGAGGGTTTACAGGTTGAGAGGACGGATGAAATCCTGATGCGTGTTGATTAAAAATCCTACTAATATTGTAAATGCGAAAGTTTGTGTGTATGTTTGTTACTTCTTCACGCCCATCGCCTTCACCGATTTCGACGAAATTTGGTATGGAGATAGTTTAAGCCCTGGAAAAATTGTTACATGGCTACTTTTATCCCGGCAAAAGTATAGTTCCCGTGAGATAATTGAGGTAACGGGAAAACCGTTCCACCCGGGTGAAACCACGGGGCGCTATTAGTATTACATAAATCTACTTCTACTACTATAGTTAATATATACTATATAAGTTCGAGGACTATTTGCCTAAACTGTTGAACACAAAATCCAATTTTGTGTGACTTTTGCGATAGTAAAAACAGTTGAAGTCAAAAAAATTTAAAGAAAGAGGGTAGACAGATTTGTCTGCTCGTCTACTCGCAGAAACTTCAGATTACGCGTGAACATGGCGCATGCAACTGTACCAAAATATCGAGGAAATACAACAAATAAAGTACAATCAGGATAACAATACTAATTCTTGTATGTCTTGACCATATCAATTTAAAAGTTTAATATGTTATTGCAGTATTGAAATTAGTCTGAAATTATCAACTATATAGGCATACGTTGAAACTAATTTACTAATAAAATACTTCCATTATTTTTTTGATTCGCGAATAAGCAAATAATGATGTTTTTGCAAACCAACGCCATAAAGATCCGGCAATTATTGATTTCTTTGCGCGGTGAAAACACTAATGGGTACCGAAGATAGTCGAAGATGGCCGATGATAGCCAAGCGGACGTTAGGGCCATAACATTTTCAAGACTAAACTGGTAGTTAAAGACCACCCACTGAGTTTTACATCAAAGCTATGCAATCAAATGTTGATAGGTCGCTGAAGTTAGTGCTTCCCATTTGCTTTGAGAGTTTGTAATAGAATTGCAATTGTTTTCAACTCTCATGTTATTTTTGATTGGAAATTCTCGTGAGTTTGACACATTAATATATATACATATATGTGGTATCCGGTTTTACTCACGTTTATAGTTGAAGTTTCGATCTAGGTTTCGAGCATGTTCGATGCTCATCCTCAGGTGAGTTTACGCTGCCAGATCGCGGCGACCATCATCTCATGTTATGCATTAACATTAACTAAATGTTTCTTCTTATTCAAAGTGATATTTTATTCTAACATTTCACCATTATCTCACTTGATGTGCAACGAAGATTCGGTCGAAGATGGCAACATATTAAAACTTACCTATTCGTGTGCAATTTGACAATCAGCGTCACAACTTTTAACAAAATAACGTGGCTTATTTGTTTATTTTCCTCGATTTGACAGATAACATGAAGTTTGATTTGTACTTTAAATCAAATCAGTCCTTTAGAGTATAACATATAGTTTGTCGGATTACAAGGTACTGTTTTGTAACAAAATCAAGACTATAGCCAGTCTTAGGCAGTACTCTATAATCCGACAAATTTAGAAAGGTAGTTCGCACTGCCCTGCAAAACATTTGTCGGGTTACAGGGGGTCCACAGCTGTATATGCATCATTGCATGGAAATAATCTATATTGTACCTTTCAGGAAGTAATAAGCTGGCAAGTTGTTTTATTTGTTAAATTTTCGTTTTTTGACCTGTATTAAGTCACTATGATTAAATTTATAAACAATAATTTAATTAAATACATTGACATTCCAACTTGGCTTTAAAGTCATACATTATTATTGTTATTCTATGACATCTGTTCGATGATTTGGAATTTAAAATAGATTCAAGAACACACAGTCTGTCAAAAACCGGTTATACCTAGTTTATTTTACCAAATAGCATTTTAAATGTAAAGCTATTGATAATTTACAATAAGATGTGATGTGGTTTGCTGAATGTCGGTCGGTTCCCACGGGTGAGTATTACAAGATATTAGTTATAATTAATTCACCGCGTCGTCGCCGTGGGCCGGTCGGTGACTGTGAGGTCGCGGGCGGCACCACAGGCTGTAACTCAGCCGTTAGTAGGTGCTCGTTGTCACTTGAGCTAGCACTTTTTTTAAGTGGCTGTCTCTTCTGTGGAAATAGCCCCGCATGTGCTAGGAGCAATCGATATGCTAAAGTGTTCGATGGGCATTATAACGAGTCACCAAAATAATATTGTAATCATGATCTAAAACAACAGGGATAAAACTAAATTGTTTAACCTATCGTCTGCCGCGAACAAGTTTTCATCGAAAACTATTATATTAAAGTCAATATGGGCACCTATCCGAATCACCAAATTAATAAACACACATGGGATATTCCAATTACTATTTTCATCTTCAGACAATTCAACTAAATAGTCAATAAGGTAACTGTATGCAAATAAGTAGGTAAATGGGTGCTCATGGGCACATTTACATAATATTTCACGAAATATTATGTTTGAGGCAGCACAAGGTTACATTTCTTTTTTTTCTGTTTGGAATATTTTTAATGTATAAAGTGTTTATTTTACAGAAAAACTTAGAATTAGGTACAATGTACAATGCACTGCAATGATTAACATTTACGTAAGGCCAATAAACTGGTTACCCTATATTATATAAGTATAAGTGTGCTCAGTTTACGTTAAATATTACAATCCATGGCTGATAAACAGCAGTTATACAAACAAAATAAATCAAAAGATAACAAAAAGTGTATATAAGAGATTGTGTGCATGTTAAGTGTGTGTATGTATGTATGTATGTATGTGTGTGTGTGTGTGTGTGTGTGTGTGTGTGTGTGTGTGTGTAAAGCGTGAGGAGAGATTTGCTTTCAATACATAGAGGTATTTGCTTCTATGGTAGTATTGTTAGCATCAGATATACCACAAAGTATTTGACGTTTGTAAGATTTTTTACTATTTACAAATGGATCACTTTTAGAGAAATTATTATTGTTACTTACAACAATAATAATTTCTCTAAAACTGATCCATACGCCACGCCAGATATTATACATTCGTAAGAACTGTTTTTTTTCCATAGTTGGTTCGATGAATGGGGGTGCGGAGGAGGTGAGTATGACGAGTGCGATGCCTATGTAAGAAAAAAGTTGGTTATCGTGGACATCAATCTCTCCAGAGAAGCTCGTCAAAGTGCCAACTGAAAGCCCAGTGAGAGGTAGAAGCAATAAACGCCAACAGCGGCTAGTATCACTGACGCGAGCATTCCTCACTGATCGAGCTCCGTATTTGGTGACCGATTACACCAAGCGGCAAAAACTGGTCATCTTTACTTCCCACCGCAACTTCACTCATTCTGCCCCTACTGGGATCATTCCGCTGTTATGACCAATAAGACATTTTACTCTGTGCTAGAGTATACAATTTGAATTAAGGTTCTTAACTCCGTTAATAATTGAAATATGTATTAAAATAGGATCTGTTTTTTTGAGAATATTATTCAAACTCACGTTCATATATTAGTTTGACTTGTTTTAAATGTTTGGGTATAAAGTGACACTTATGCCTAGTTGATATCACGGTCGGCAATTGTTTCGGCTTCTTCCGAAAGCCTTCATTATAGCATCTTAAGTGCGGCGCGTTCTTCGTAACGTCGTAGTGTTGATTCATGAAACTTCTCGTATCGAAATCAGTTTGATCTCTCTCATGCCGCGACAATTGATTTTGGGGATATAATTAAATACATTGTGATAATATAATCAATATTGTAGCTTGGTCATCATTACAAGTCGCGTCGTAAAAAATTTGGGCTTATTTACAAATAAATAAATTACAAATATTTTATTCGAACTTTGGGTACAATTTTTCATACATATAAGTGGTATATCTTATGATCTTTAATGATTAGTAAATTTATGTTATTTTGTGAGCTCCTGCTCCTGTACTATTAAAACTGTATTACACGATACTTTCCCTATACCAGGTGTTTTTCTATTTCAGCAAGGTCTAAGGAGTGATCGAATTGCGCACGAGTTGACTTTTCAAATGAGCATCGTTAAATTTTGTATCTGACTGGAACATGTCATGTTCTATATTTCAAATTTTATTTTCGCTTACTGAAACTGCAGAATTGCGCCCTGTATCTGCGGTGTACTCGGCGCGGAATGTTGTACCGGTGGTGAAGCGTTTATCTGTAAAGGGCTTCAATCGACGCCGTTCACGTCAAATCGTTCAAATGAGCTTTAACTGATTGGTTTCAATCAATGCCCTCCAAGAAAACAAATAACTGTCAATATAACATGTAGTAAACATTACACATTTTTAATTGCGACTCCGCATGCTTTGTCAATTTTCCCAAAGCCATGCTAAATTCTTTAAGCATACAGGACAAGCGGTTATTGAGCTACACTCTAATAAATAAAAAGACTATATTATAGTAGTAACCTACACCACAATGAAAATTGATCCCGTGAGTAGCAAAGGTCACTGAAAAAGGTGAAAAAAAATACTTACCAAAAAATAGACCAACTTCAACATTCAAATTGTGAAATAACTTGTCCAAGAGGTACCATGAGCACAATATTTTAATGTTAGTCACTTTTGTACTATTATGGTACCGACTTCAACAAGTTATTTAACACTTGCCGAGTGTTGAAGTCGGTTCCATTTTTTGGTATTTTTTTTTCTCTAACCAATCTAGGTCTACCGTGATAACAACTTAGACCACATCGTCACTGACCATCAAGTGAGATAACGCTCAAACGCTAGATCTATACAGTATAAAAATAAAGCAACAGTAGCTCTAGAGCTACTGTGCTGTTTATGCTTAGTGAAAATTAAAACGCGCTCGAAGTTAGATTGAGCGATCATGTTGATTTAGAGGTAATGCGTCGCCTACACGCAACTAGATTGCCAGCACACGGCATGATTCCCTTCGACCATCAAATCAATACGTTGAGTACCCTACGTTACAAATTCTAATAAAATTTCAAACATTTATGACCTTAGAATATTATTGATTAATGTTGGAAATTAAGAAAGTTGAATATTTAAGACAAACTATTAAAAATTGACACGTCAAGTTTGATCGTTTTGACCTCTTGTTAACCTCCGCACGATTGGTTCACTAATTAGCAGCTCATCAAGTCGAACGTGACAACTTAAAACCAAACCGACCTCCATAAACGTCTTCTGTACGATGAACGGCCATTTGATTAAAGATCAGCTTAAACGCAGATAATAATATTATTGCGGCATTTTTTGGCCACAATTTATGTTCTTTAGTAAGTATGATTTGATTTTTGAAGTGAAAACTTCCTCAGCGGCGTTGTGCACTGAATGGGGACCGCCGTTGAAATTTAAACTTAAATGTTGTTAATAAGGAACATTTTTGTTTTTTTGTAGTTTTATTTCATAAAGTCGTTTTGATAAAAAGTATTATTGAGTTCGGTTATCAAAACGCCGATATTATAAGGAGATAAGATTTCATTGTTTCACAAAAAAATAGCCTCATATTAATTCCATGTCACAAATAAAATAAATCTGAAAGTTTAGATGGATGGATGCATGGATGTTTGTTACTCAACCACGCCAGAACGGCTGAACGGATTTGGATGAACTTTGGTATGTAGATACTTCAGGTCTCGGAATAGCACATAGGCTGCTTTTCATCATGGATGGATCATTACGAGGAGTCTAGTGAAGCTTTCAAAAACATCCTCATTCTGTGACCACGCGCTCACCCACACAAGGACAAACAAAACCTTGCGAGGGAGAGCGCTACCAGCAATGACTTGTCGCATATGTTTTAGTAAAACATCATTGGCTACCAGAGTATAATTTTAAAGTGCACCAAACAACCAAACGATTCCGAAAATACATAAAGAAGTCGCGTCGTCAGTGTCAATTTGTTCTGCACACTTTTACCTTTTATCAATTCATATTATGCTTCAAACATTTCAGATTACCAAATACTATTAACAATGTGAATATAATGACCCCACCTAGTGTGGGATAAAGACAAGAAGAAGAGAAGAGAGGTCTGAGAGGCTCAGAGGTTCACGGTGTTTGATTTCATGAGTATGATTCAATTATAATAATTAATTGAAATATTTCGTGATATTTCTAACTATGTTTCGTTTATACTTAATTATATATTTATAAGTATAAACGCGATTAGATTAGATTGATTTGATTGTTTTAATTAAGGACGTTTTTTTAACAAAATTAGTTTATTATCTTAACTAGGCAATATTTTACACGATTCACTTATGAGTGCAGCCCATCTTGTTTTATTTCATATTTTATTTAATTAAATAAATATTAGATTACTATAATCTAATTTGTATAGTTATTTGAGTCTGAAAACTATCGTGAGTTTCTTCCATAATTGTAATGTAACAAACCGACTAGGACTCACGTGGTAAACACTGGAAAATTATTCTCCGACCAGTTACGTACGTTACGTTTACGCTGAGGCTCGCGCTCGCCGCCTGGCACGATCATAACTCCCAGATGAAGAACTGCAAATAAGTTCGAAACTGGTCGGAGAGTAATTTTCCAGTGTTTACCACGTGAGTCCTAGTCGGTTTGTTACATTACAATTATGGAAGAAACTCGCGATAGTTTTCAGACTCAAATAACTATACAAATTAGATTATAGTAATCTATCGGTTTGTTACATTATAATTGTATAGTTATATTCATATTAATAGTATATACAGTAATACTAGAATATCAATTAATAAATATTATAATATTACTGTACAATTCCCTTGTGCGTAATACCTTTGAATAGGGTAGCATCGTTTGTCGACCACATTGCTTGTATTCTTTATAGGATAGAAAGAATTTTAAAAAATACCTATTAATGGAACCGGCTTCTAGACTCAAAAGTGTGAAAAAGCTTTTCGAAGTCGGTACCATACGCACAATATTTTAATAACAGTTACTTTTGAATTATCATGGTACTAACTTCAACAAATTATTTCACACTTTTGAGTGATGAAGTCGGTTCCATTTTTTGGTAAAAATTTGTTTGATTCAAAAGTATTGTTCATTAGAGAAGTAACTCTCTGTTAGAGTTATTTATTTCGTTTATCTAACTCAAAATTTGTGTTCCTACTGTTAGCAAATAAAATAAAAAAATATACATTATTTACTATTATTTAAATCAGTTTTACCTATAGGTACCGCAAAAATTACTCATCATGTCAACGCTTATAATATTATGTACTATTTACTTTTGCTGTGGGTACATTAATATTACTAAGCAACAAATGAATTGTGCTCAAAAGTATGGTTATTTCGTGAAACAGGCAGATTTTATTCATGAAATTTAAAGATTAAAATTTAGGAACTAATATTGATTATTTTAAAACATTTGTTTTTACTTGGAGGATAATCGCTAAAATATAAAATCTCCTCGTCTAAACGAGCCCTTACTGTGGCCTTTAACGGTGTCGTAAAATCTCATCATGAGATATTTTATTGTCTTTTGATAATTTCCCATAAAACGAAACGCCATTAAATCCGGTCTCCTATTGTCGCGCGAACGGTCGCCGGTTCATAAAGTTTTTAATTCTCATTAAAACTCTGTGACAAAACATTTCGTAATCACGTAGTTTTGTATAAGTAGTGATTCGTAGGCATTATTAAGTATCAAAACGGCAATTCGGATATTGTATTGTAATTTGAATTTGGAAGTATAATTTCAACATATAATATCTGAGTGCATTCTATTGTATGATTATCGAAACATTTTAAGACACAAACGTAACCTTTCGAATTTTCAGCTTTAGATTAGGAATAAAAGATTGAGAAAAAAATTAAGCACACTGTAAGCTTCTGAGATAAATTTAGAAAAAAATGTGACTTAAAAGTTACTTTGCCAAAAACGTCGTGATCGAAAGGAAGTGTTATTTGTCACTACCGCCTTGCGGTTGTGAGAAAGTTATCAATTAAATAGTGTAACTAATTGATTGATTTACAACAATAACGTTTGAACAGCCCACTAGCCGCTGCCAACCTTAAGATGGCTCTAAATGTTCAAATCTGGAAAGTTTATAGTGCAATTTGATTTCGAGGAGTACCAAGTTACAAAAGGTCGAAGGTAGGCAGGCACTGTTATGCCGAGCATACATTGCTGAACCAAGAACAAGCTTCAAAGCCAAAGCACTGGTGTCAGTGCCGAGTAGGGGTACTCGGCACTGACATCAGTACAGTTTCATATAAAACTGCGATTTCCAAATTCAAAGTAAATTAAAATTAGAATTATACGCCCGGCGGTTATTGTCTTATTTTAGTTCTTATTGCTATCGCTTCTTATGTTATCTGACACAGTGCAGAAATGAGTTCTCTGAGATCAGCGTCATCATCATCTTAGCTATAGAACGTCCACTGCTGGACATATGGCGCCCCCTTTGTTTTAAGATGGGTTTGCCAGTACTTATCACGCTTTGTAGACGGGTTGGCAAGCCTAGCATGATGATATTATCCGCTACGATCCAAAGACGCTGCTGCCCATCTTGTGATACTTACGTGATCTCATAGGCGATTTTTGCGGCAACCGCGGTTAGAGAATGGGGGGTGGAATTGTAAGCCTTTGTGTGAGTAAGGTATTTGTGAGAAAATCCTACAATTCTTCGCACGTGTATGCGTGAAAAATTATAGGTCTAGAAGCTAAGTGGGGGTGACAGAGACACTACATTATGGTTAAATCTATATTAGTAAGTCCACATCGAAAGCACGATAGTTTAAAGAGACTAACGACATGATATTTGCGTACGCGCACCTCACGTTGTCGATACTTTTGAAGGCGGCTCTGTGATTTCGGTAAGTTAATGTATTACTATAGTTGACAAGGTGAGGTTAGAAGAAGAAATAGAATTTGGTGCATGAAGAATGTACCTTCCATACAACGATCAACTCGAACGTTAGCATAGATAAAAAATAAACACATATCTTCTTCTTCTTCTTCTTAAATTATGCCCTCTTAGGTTACTTGCCATAATTCTGACCCTACACAGACCGGGTGGCGCTGTCATTGTCACGGGCGTCACACGATCATCGACGAGACCGTTTCGACACTTGATATAACAATATTATACACATCTTACGCAACACTAACGCCTAACACTTCACCTGTTCAAAAGCACGTTATTCGATAATTATGTTCTGTGTGGACAATCTGAATACTTATGATAATACCAGTTATAAATATGGGATTACAAGTAAATGCATTAATACTCCATTTGTAGGAGAAATGACGGTGTAGCGTGTCGAGTGTTGCCCGTTTATAATGAACACTAATCGTTGTAGCTGTTTATTTGTTTGAACATTTGTTTGAATGTTAATAAATAATACGACGGGGTAATCGTATGTTTGGTTACACATTTTTTAAATTTGGAATTAGAAGTTCACCGAAAGCTCGACCTAAGGATGAGGTTACCTTAATTGCTGCTTATAATTATGATCATTTCTTTAGTGTGTAGCGCGCGTTACGGTGACTTTAGATCAACGAAAGAGGCACGCCTAAGAAAAGTAATTCATACCAATAAATGTCTCTATTGTTTATTTATTTTTATGCTTAACTATATTATATTATTCTGTCTACCACAATTACATAGTCTGTTTTAAACTATTTCACTATATACTTTCATTTCTACGCGTCACCTAGTTTGCCACCTATTACATTAAAAAAAACATTATCATCTCAGCCATAGGACGTCAATTTCTGGATATAAGCCTTCCTCATTGATTTCCACAAAGACCGGTTGGAAGCGGCCCCCATCCAGCCCTTGTCTGCGATCTTAGTCAGGTCGTCTGTCCACCTGGTTGGTGGCTGTCCTATGCTGCGCTTGCCAGTCCGTGGTCTCCATTCGAGAACCTTTCGGCCCCTACGGCCATCGATTCTTCGAGCTATATTCCCTGCCCACTGCCACTTCAACTTGCTAATCTGCTGGGCTATGGTGCCTTGCGTTCTTCTACGGATCTCCTAATTTATGAGCATAGCCCTCTTCATAGCTCGTTGTGCGACTCTGAGCCCGCACGTCCTATGGCTGAGATGATGATGATAATGAAGAACATTTCGATAAAGCTTTTCTATGACAACGGTATCGAAATGTTAACTTTGTTACCATTAAGATATAGGTAGGTTATAAAAACTCGCCTACGGTTCGTTTTTTTAACTTATACTCGTGTTTTAAGAATCTTTATTATGATACAGTTTCATAAACTACAATTTCTACCGGTGCTCTTAATAAACTACACATCGATGAATTAATACCCAATTTGTAGTGAACTAAAACAGTGTTTCGTGTGGAGTGTTGCCCGTGTACAATGGAAACTAATCGCCGCATTTGTTTTAGGATGTTCTCACATTAGCAGCGGTGTTTATGTTTAATTCAAAAACCCATGTTCCCCATTGAGTAATAGTATTGGTAAACACAACACGGGCATGGTATGTCAGTGCAGCCAATTATTGTCAAAGATCTTACTAAGGTTTCTATCTTGTAAATGTTTTAAGGTAAAATAATAGTTCGTGAAAGTAATATACAAATTATCATATTAGGAGTAGTACAAATTGATCGCGAGTGAATAGGCAACTTCTAGGTTTTCGTGCTAAATCCTAGACAACGTCATCACTTAACATCAGGTGAGACAGTTGTCAAACGAAAACTTATATGTAAAAAAAAAATATGCACATATTATAATTATGACTCGTGACACTCGGACAAGATAATCTGTTTTTCGTGTATATGCTTTACTGCGAGCTCATTGTATTATTTTACAATGGGCAAGGAAGATTAATACCACACACACTACATTATCCTACTAACTTCAACATATGAAGAAAGAAAGGCAAAAATATAAGTAAATGTATAAGATCATAAAGTGGGTAACTGACATGATTTCGTAAAAATATGGAAAAAATTGTTTGAGGCAATACATTTTTTAATGTACTGAAGTAATGATAATGAACGAATTAATTAACGCATCTGAATCGAGAACTAAGTGACTAAAAAATCATTACTTGTCTAAAACATAGGTAAAGTTAAACTACCTAATCTTAGAAAGAGTATGCGATTCTTAATTTATGACGAATGGTGTTATTTAGTGACGTTGTTAATGGTAATAAGACACTTTAAAAACCATATAAACCAGCTGCCACTAGGTACTTAAAATAATTTGAATTTAGAATTCTTAGCAAAAAAAGAAAAAAATGGACTTTAAATAGCCAGTAGGTACAATAGAACGGCAATTTCATAGGTATTACCTATTATTATTATTATTATAAAATCAAGCGTGAACTGCTGAATCAAAGCATTATAATTTCCGAATATAAAGCATTGAATAATTACCAACTTGCAGGCACACAACTTAAAAAATCCGCGCCTTAACATACATTTGATGTATTTGTATAAGAGTTATGTTGTATTATAATCTAATAAATAAAAAGTCACATAAAAGAACTCAAAAGCTCAATTGAACGCGCCTCCAACTCGGGCAATAAATCTGACAAATCTCCAGTGGCGATATGACATATTATCGTTCTCTACGTTTACCCAATCGTGATGTGTAGAACCGTAGGTAGAGCCACAGGGTGACCACTTAAATCTAAGTGATTACTTGTTTATTTGTTAATACGTCGTTGAAGTTATGTATCGTGATTATGTTGACTCAAGAACGATGTACAACTCAAAGGCTATTTGTTGAGGAAAGTTACAATAAACTTAAAATTAAGTCAAAATCATTGTCGTGAAGTGGCAATGAAGATAAGTTATTTTTGAGATGGGATTTGATAAGATCATAGACATCATATAAAGTAAATGGTAGCTCTTAGGGTGGAGTTCACCAAAATTTAAACGTCCGATTATGAATTAACCGTCGGTTAACTGTATGGTAAGAACTGTTTGCCGACGGTTGAATAGATAATAACCTGTCCGGGATCGATTCCCGGACAGGTCAAACATTTGTGTGCATGAACATGTCTGTTTGACCTGTGTCTGGGTGTGTATATGTATACTAGTATTTGGGTGGCGCGCGGGCTGCGAGCAGCCCGCGTTATCGATGTGCATTAGTATTATTAACAAAAATGTCGTTGCAGTTGCTAAAAAGATATAAAATTCTCATGCAAATCGAATAACTCACAGTTACATCTATTTCAGTAGAAAGTGTGAGCAGGGTTACCATGTGCAAGTTGATTTTCTTAATTAAATTTTAGTCGTGGTAAAACCGGACCAAGATTGTAAACGACTTTTGTTAAGGGACCATACCTCTAAGTGCAGTGGTTAACGTGGGCAGTTGCCTCGGAGACCAGCTCGATATGTGAAAATACTCGTTATCCGGAACTCGGCCTTCGGCCTCGTTAGTGACTCCCATAAGGTGTGTTGATGCGTTACACCTTATTCGAGCTCGGCCTTCGGCCTCGCAGATTTGAAGCTCGGCCTTCGGCCTCGCGGTGGTAAAGACAGCTTCTTCAAGTTCAGTACAAAGTAAGAACAGAGTTACCATATGCAAGTTTATTTTTTTCATTAAAATTTTAGTCGGGGTAAAATCGCACAAAGAATTTAAACGACTTTTGTTAAGGGACCCTACCTCTAATTGTAGTAAATAACGTGGGCAGTTGCATTGGAGACCAGCTCGAGATGTGGAAAAAACTCCCCATCTGGGACTCGGCCTTCGGCCTCGTTAGCGACTTCCATAGGATGCGTTAATGAGGTACACCCCATTCGGAACTCGGCCTTCGGCCTCGTAAGTTACTAACACGGCTCGGCCTACGGCCTCGCGGAGGCCACGCTCGGCCTTCGGCCTCGCGGGCCGAAAGCTCGGCCTCCGGCCTCGCAGGTTTGAAGCTCGGCCTTCGGCCTCGCGGTGTTTAAGGCTCGGCCTGCGGCCTCGCAAGTTACAAAGGGAATGATTTTATGCTGTTCCCAATGACGGCCAGCTCGGCCTTCGGCCTCGCAGGCCTACAGCTCGGCCTCCGGCCTCGCTAGGGTGGAGCTCGGCCTTCGGCCTCGCCTCCACAGCTCGGCCTGCGGCCTCGCTCGATTGCAGCTCGGCCTACGGCCTCGCAAAGAGAATGTGGTTTCGCCACCAAAAATCCGCATCCAGTAAAAAAAAAACTAATGACGTCATCAAAAAACTTTTTTCATATTTAGAATCAGGGACCCCAAATCTCCCTAAATACTAAATTTCAGCCAGATCGGAGCAACTTGGATTTTGGTATCCGGTTCGAAGGACCAATTTGCAATTTTTGACAAAACCCCCAAATTTCCCTACAAACCTTCTATGACATTTGTTTGAACCCCCTATACCCACCTATAACGGTTCCGGAGCTGCGGTCGTTTTAAATTTGTATGGGAGAACCTCTTTTTTAATAGGGAGGGTAATTTTTTTCATTTTTCCAAAAGGTTCCCAAGGTTTTAGTCATTTTTAGTTTTGACACCTACCCCCCATCGGTTATGGTTTTCGAGATCCGTACACCAGTTCCATGATGGAAACCAAAAATGACACTTTTCGGATTTTTCTGGGGGTCACGTGACCACTCTCTATACAGTCCAACCAATAATTTCAACCCAAAAATACTCCTTCTAGGAGAACAATGATGTCAGTCAGTCAATCAGTGGTAGTTCAGCTTTATATATTATAACTAGGTGTTGGGTGGTGCGCGGGCTGCGAGCAGCCCGCGTTATCGATGTGCATTTGTATTTATTTCAAGATTGTAATTGCAGTTTATAAAAATATATAAAATTCTTATACAAGTCGAGTAGGTGACAGTTTCTTCTAGTTCAGTACAAAGTGTGAGCAGGGTTACCATGTGCAAGTTGATTTTTTTGATAAAATTTTAGTCGCTTCAAAATCGCACCAAGATTGTAATCGAGTTTTGTTAGGGGACCATACCTCTAAGTGCAGTGGTTAACGTGGGCCGTTGCCTCGGAGACCAGCTCGAGATGTGGAATAAACTCCCCATTCGGGACTCGGCCTTCGGCCTCGTTAGTGACTCTCCTAAGGAATGTAAACGCGTAACACCCCATTCGTAAGTGACTAACATGGCTCGGCCTACGGCCTCGCGGAGGCCACGCTCGGCCTTCGGCCTCGCGGGCCGAAAGCTCGGCTTTCGGCCTCGCAGGTTTGAAGCTCGGCCTGCGGCCTCGCAACCGTGGCGTTGTATCGCCAGCGAAAATCCCCATCCAGTAAATAAAAAAATTTAAAAATTCTCATGCAAGTCGAACAACTGACAGATACTTTTAGTTCCCGTGAGCGGTTGCATCAAAGACCAGCTCGAGATGTGGAAAAAAAACTCCCCATTCGGGACTCGGCCTTCGGCCTCGTTAGTGACTCTCCTAAGGCATGTAAATGCGTAACACCCCATTCGGAACTCGGCCTTCGGCCTCGTAAGTGACTAACACGGCTCGGCCTGCGGCCTCGCGGAGGCCACGCTCGGCCTTCGGCCTCGCGGGCCGAAAGCTCGGCCTCTGGCCTCGCAGGTTTGAAGCTCGGCCTTCGGCCTCGCGGTGTTTAAGGCTCGGCCTGCGGCCTCGCAAATAAGAAGTGGTTTCGCCATCAAAAATCCCCATCCAGGTAAAAAAAAACAAATGACGTCATCCAAAAAATTTTTTCATATTTGGAATCAGGGACACCCAATCTCCCTAAATACCAAATTTCAGCCAGATCGGAGCAACTTGGATTTTGGTATCCGGGTCGAAGGACCAATTTTCAATTTTCGACTAAAACCCCAAATTTTCCTACAAACCCTCTATAACATTTGTTCAAACCCCCCATACCCACCTATAACGGTTCGGGAGCTGCGGTCGTTTTAAATTTGTATGGGAGAACCTCTTTTTTGTTCGGGAGGGTAATTTTTTTTCAGCTTTTTAAAAGGATCCCAGGGTTTTAGTCATTTTTAGTTTTGACACCAACCCCCCATCGATTATAGTTTTCGAGATCCCTACACCAGTTCCATGATGGAAACCAAAAATGTCACTTTTCGGATTTTTCTGGAGGTCACGGGATTTTCCTCTACACTTTTCCCCTACACCATAAACACCCCCCATTGCTCCTTCTAGGAGAACAATTATGTCAATCAGTCAGTCAGTCAGTGAGTGAGTCAGTGGTAATCGAGCTTTATATATATAAAACTAGTATTTGGGTGGCGCGCGGGCTGCGAGCAGCCCGCGTTATCGATGTGCATTAGTATTATTAACAAAATGTCGTAGCAGTTGCTAAAAAGATATAAAATTCTCATGCAAATCGAATAACTCACAGTTTCATCTATTTCAGTAGAAAGTGTGAGCAGGGTTACCATGTGCAAGTTAATTTTTTTAATTAAATTTAAGTCGCGGTAAAACCGGACCAAGATTGTAAACGACTTTTGTTAAGGGACCATACCTCTAAGTGCAGTGGTTAACGTGGGCAGTTGCCTCGGAGACCAGCTCGATATGTGAAAATACTCGTTATCCGGAACTCGGCCTTCGGCCTCGTTAGTGACTCCCATAAGGTGTGTTGATGCGTTACACCTTATTCGAGCTCGGCCTTCGGCCTCGCAGATTTGAAGCTCGGCCTTCGGCCTCGCAGGTTTGAAGCTCGGCCTTCGGCCTCGCGGTGGTAAAGACAGCTTCTTCAAGTTCAGTACAAAGTGAGAACAGAGTTACCATATGCAAGTTTATTTTTTTATTAAAATTTTAGTCGGGGTAAAATCGCACAAAGAATTTAAACGACTTTTGTTAAGGGACCCTACCTCTAATTGTAGTAAATAACGTGGGCAGTTGCATTGGAGACCAGCTCGAGATGTGGAAAAAACTCCCCATCTGGGACTCGGCCTTCGGCCTCGTTAGCGACTTCCATAGGATGCGTTAATGAGGTACACCCCATTCGGAACTCGGCCTTCGGCCTCGTAAGTTACTAACACGGCTCGGCCTACGGCCTCGCGGAGGCCACGCTCGGCCTTCGGCCTCGCGGGCCGAAAGCTCGGCCTCTGGCCTCGCAGGTTTGAAGCTCGGCCTTCGGCCTCGCGGTGTTTAAGGCTCGGCCTGCGGCCTCGCAAGTTACAAAGGGAATGATTTTATGCTGTTCCCAATGACGGCCAGCTCGGCCTTCGGCCTCGCAGGCCTACAGCTCGGCCTCCGGCCTCGCTAGGGTGGAGCTCGGCCTTCGGCCTCGCCTCCACAGCTCGGCCTGCGGCCTCGCTCGATTGCAGCTCGGCCTACGGCCTCGCAAAGAGAATGTGGTTTCGCCACCAAAAATCCGCATCCAGTAAAAAAAAAACTAATGACGTCATCAAAAAACTTTTTTCATATTTAGAATCAGGAACCCCAAATCTCCGTAAATACTTAATTTCAGCCAGATCGGAGCAACTTGGATTTTGGTATCCGGTTCGAAGGACCAATTTGCAATTTTTGACAAAAACTCCAAATTTCCCTACAAAACCTCTATGACATTTGTTTAAACTCCCCATACCTATCGATAACGGTTTAGGAGTTGCGATCGTTTTAAATTTGTATGGGAGAACCTCTTTTTTGTTCGGGAGGGTAATTTTTTTCATGTTTTCAAAAGGTTCCCAGGGTTTTAGTCATTTTTAGTATTGACACTTACCCCCCATCGCTTATGGTTTTCGAGATCCGTACACCAGTTCCATGATGGAAACCAAAAATGACACTTTTCGGATTTTTCTGGAGGTCACGTGAGCACTCTTTATACAGTCCACACCATAATTTCAACACAAAAATACTCCTTCTAGGAGAACAATGATGTCAGTGAGTCAATCAGTGGGTCTTCAGCTTTATATATTATAATAACTAGGTGTTGGGTGGTGCGCGGGCTGCGAGCAGCCCGCGTTATCGATGTGCATTAGTATTATTAACAAAAATGTCGTTGCAGTTGCTAAAAAGATATAAAATTCTCATGCAAATCGAATAACTCACAGTTTCATCTATTTCAGTAGAAAGTGTGAGCAGGGTTACCATGTGCAAGTTGATTTTTTCGATAAAATTTTAGTCGATGTAAAATCACCCCAAGATTGTAATCGAGTTTTGTTAGGGGACCATACCTCTAAGTGCAGTGGTTAACGTGGGCCGTTGCCTCGGAGACCAGCTCGAGATGTGAAAAAAGCTCCCCATTCGGGACTCGGCCTTCGGCCTCGTTAGTGACTCTCCTAAGGAATATAAACGCGTAACACCCCATTCGTAAGTGACTAACACGGCTCGGCCTACGGCCTCGCGGAGGCCACGCTCGGCCTTCGGCCTCGCGGGCCGAAAGCTCGGCCTTCGGCCTCGCAGGTTTGAAGCTCGGCCTGCGGCCTCGCAACCGTTGCGTTGTATCGTCAGCGAAAATCCCCATCCAGTAAATAAAAATATTTAAAAATTCTCATGCAAGTCGAACAACTGACAGATACTTTTAGTTCCCGTGAGCGGTTGCATCAAAGACCAGCTCGAGATGTGGTAAAAACTCCCCATTCTGAACTCGGCCTTCGGCCTCGTTAGTGACTCTCCTAAGGAATGTAAATGCGTAACACCCCATTCGGAACTCGGCCTTCGGCCTCGTAAGTGACTAACACGGCTCGGCCTGCGGCCTCGCCCTCGAAGCTCGGCCTTCGGCCTCGCAGGTTTGAAGCTCGGCCTGCGGCCTCGCAAATAAGAAGTGGTTTCGCCATCAAAAATCCCCATCCAGTAAAAAAAAAACAAATGACGTCATCCAAAAAATTTTTTCATATTTGGAATCAGGGACCCCCAATCTCCCTAAATATCAAATTTCAGCCAGATCGGAGCAACTTGGATTTTGGTATCCGGGTCGAAGGACCAATTTTCAATTTTCGACTAAAACCCCAAATTCTCCTACAAACCCTCTATAACATTTGTTTAAACCCCCCATACCCACCTATAACGGTTCGGGAGCTGCGGTCGTTTTAAATTTGTATGGGAGAACCTCTTTTTTGTTCGGGAGGGTAATTTTTTTTCAACTTTCCAAAAAGGTCCCAGGGTTTGAGTCATTTTTAGTTTTGACACCTACCCCCCATCGATTATGGTTTCTGAGATCCGTACACCAGTTCCATCAAGGAAACCAAAAATGACACTTTTCGGATTTTTCTGGTGGTCATAGGAACCTCCTCTACACTTTTACTCTACATCACAAATACCCCCCATCGCTCCTTCTAGGAGAACAATGATGTCAATGAGTCAGTGAGTGAGTCAGTCAGTGGTAATCGAGCTTTATATAATATAACTAGGTGTTGGGTGGTGCGCGGGCTGCGAGCAGCCCGCGTTATCGATGTGCATTAGTAATATTTATCAAGATTCTTAGTTGCAGTTTATAAAAATATATAAAATTCTCATACAAGTCGAGTAAGTGACAGTTTCTTCTAGTTCAGTACAAAGTGTCGGCAGGGTTACCATGTGCAAGTTGATTTTTTTGATAAAATTTTAGTCGCTGTAAGATCGCACCAAGATTGTAAACGACTTTTGTTAAGGAACCATACCTCTAAGTGCAGTGGTTGACGTGGGCCGTTGCCTCGGAGACCAGCTCGAGATGTGGAAAAACCCCCCCATTCGGGACTCGGCCTTCGGCCTCGTTAGCGACTCACCTGAGGGACGTTAATTCGTTACACCCCATTCGGAACTCGGCCTTCGGCCTCGTAAGTGACTAACACGGCTCGGCCTACGGCCTCGCGGAGGCCACGCTCGGCCTTCGGCCTCGCGGGCCGAAAGCTCGGCCTTCGGCCTCGCAGGTTTGAAGCTCGGCCTGCGGCCTCGCAACCGTGGCGTTGTATCGCCAGCAAAAATCCCCATCCAGTAAATAAAAATATTTAAAAATTCTCATGCAAGTCGAACAACTGACAGATACTTTTAGTTCCCGTGAGCGGTTGCATCAAAGACCAGCACGAGACGTGGAAATAAAACTCTCCATTCGGGACTCGGCCTTCGGCCTCGTTAGTGACTCTCCTAAGGAATGTAAATGCGTAACACCCCATTCGGAACTCGGCCTTCGGCCTCGTAAGTGACTAACACGGCTCGGCCTACGGCCTCGCGGAGGCCACGCTCGGCCTTCGGCCTCGCGGGCCGAAAGCTCGGCCTTCGGCCTCGCCCTCGAAGCTCGGCCTTCGGCCTCGCAGGTTTGAAGCTCGGCCTGCGGCCTCGCAGCCGTGGCGTTGTATCGCCAGCGAAAATCCCCATCCAGTAAAAAAAAAATCAAATGACGTCATCCAAAAAATTTTTTCATATGTGGAATCAGGGACCCCCAATATCCCTAAATACCAAATTTCAGCCAGATCGGAGCAACTTGGATTTTGGTATCCGGGTCGAAGGACCAATTTGCAATTTTTGACTAAAACCCCGAATTCTCCTACAAACCCACTACAATATTTGTTTGAACCCCCCATACCCACCTATAACGGTTTCGGAGCTGCAGTCGTTTTAAATTTGTATGGGAGAACCTCTTTTTTGTTTGGGAGGGTAAATTTTTTTCAACTTTCCAAAAAGGTCCCAAGGTTTTAGCCATTTTTAGTTTTGGCACCTACCCCCCATCTATTATAGTTTCTGAGATCCCTACACCAGTTCCACGAAGGAAACCAAAAATGGCACTTTTCGGATTTTTCTGGAGGTCACGGAAACCTCCTCTACACTTTTTCCCTACACCACAAACACCCCCCATTGCTCCTTCTAGGAGAACAATTATGTCAATCAGTCAGTGAGTCAGTGAGTGAGTCAGTGGTAATCGAGCTTTATATATATAACTAGTATTTCGGGTGGTGCGCGGGCTGCGAGCAGCCCGCGTTATCGATGTGCATTAGTAATATTTATTAAAATTTGTAGTTGCAGTTGAAAAAATATATAAAATTCGCATACAAGTCGAGTAAGTGACAGTTTCTTCTAGTTCAGTACAAAGTGTGAGCAGGGTTACCATGTGCAAGTTGATTTTTTTTATTAAATTTTAGTCGCTGTAAAATCGCCCCAAGATTGTTAACGACTTTTGTTAAAGGACCATATCTCTAAGTGCAGTGGTTAACGTGGGCAGTTGCCTCGGAGACCAGCTCGAGATGTGAAATAAGCTCCCCATTCATGACTCGGCCTTCGGCCTCGTTAGTGACTCTCCTAAGGAATGTAAATGCGTAACACCCCATTCGGAACTCGGCCTTCGGCCTCGTAAGTGACTAACACGGCTCGGCCTACGGCCTCGCGGAGGCCACGCTCGGCCTTCGGCCTCGCGGGCCGAAAGCTCGGCCTTCGGCCTCGCAGGTTTGAAGCTCGGCCTGCGGCCTCGCAACCGTTGCGTTGTATCGTCAGCGAAAATCCCCATCCAGTAAATAAAAATATTTAAAAATTCTCATGCAAGTCGAACAACTGACAGATACTTTTAGTTCCCGTGAGCGGTTGCATCAAAGACCAGCTCGAGATGTGGTAAAAACTCCCCATTCTGAACTCGGCCTTCGGCCTCGTTAGTGACTCTCCTAAGGAATGTAAATGCGTAACACCCCATTCGGAACTCGGCCTTCGGCCTCGTAAGTGACTAACACGGCTCGGCCTACGGCCTCGCGGAGGCCACGCTCGGCCTTCGGCCTCGCGGGCCGAAAGCTCGGCCTTCGGCCTCGCCCTCGAAGCTCGGCCTTCGGCCTCGCAAATAAGAAGTGGTTTCGCCATCAAAAATCCCCATCCAGTAAAAAAAAAACAAATGACGTCATCCAAAAATTTTTTTCATATTTGGAATCAGGGACCCCCAATCTCCCTAAATATCAAATTTCAGCCAGATCGGAGCAACTTGGATTTTGGTATCCGGGTCGAAGGACCAATTTTCAATTTTCGACTAAAACCCCAAATTCTCCTACAAACCCTCTATAACATTTGTTTAAACCCCCCATACCCACCTATTACGGTTTCGGAGTTGCGGTCGTTTCAAATTTGTATGGGAGAACCTCTTTTTTGTTCTGGAGGGTAATTTTTTTTCACTTTTCCAAAAGGGTCCCAAGGTTTTAGTCATTTTTAGTTTTGGCACCTACCCCCCATCGATTATGGTTTCCGAGATCCGTACACCAGTTCCATCAAGGAAACCAAAAATGACACTTTTTGGATTTTTCTGGTGGTCATAGGAACCTCCTCTACACTTTTTCCCTGCACCACAAACACCCCCCATCGCTCCTTCTGGGAGAACAATGATGTCAATGAGTCAGTGAGTGAGTCAGTGAGTGGTAATCGAACTTTATATATTATAACTAGGTGTTGGGTGGTGCGCGGGCTGCGAGCAGCCCGCGTTATCGATGTGCATTAGTAACTATTATCAAACTGGTAATTGCAGTTAAAAAAATATATAAAATTCTCATACAAGTCGAGTAAGTGACAGTTTCTTCTAGTTCAGTACAAAGTGTGAGCAGGGTTACCATGTGCAAGTTGATTTTTTTGATAAAATTTTAGTCGCTGTAAAATCGCACCAATATTGTAAACGATTTTTGTTAAGGGACCATACCTCTAAGTGCAGTGGTTAACGTGGGCAGTTGCCTCGGAGACCAGCTCGAGATGTGGAAAAAAAACTCCCCATTCGGGACTCGGCCTTCGGCCTCGTTAGTGCCTCTCCTAAGGAATGTAAACGCGTAACATCCCATTCGTAAGTGACTAACACGGCTCGGCCTACGGCCTCGCGGAGGCCACGCTCGGCCTTCGGCCTCGCGGGCCGAAAGCTCGGCCTTCGGCCTCGCAGGTTTGAAGCTCGGCCTGCGGCCTCGCAACCGTGGCGTTTTATCGCCAGCGTAAATCCCCATCCAGTAAATAAAAAGATTTAAAAATTCTCATGCAAGTCGAACAACTGACAGATACTTTTAGTTCCCGTGAGCGGTTGCGTCAAAGACCAGCTCGAGATATGGAAAAAAAACTTCCCATTCGGAACTCGGCCTTCGGCCTCGTTAGTGACTCTCCTAAGGAATGTTAATGCGTAACACCCTATTTAGAACTCGGCCTTCGGCCTCGTAAGTGACTAACACGGCTCGGCCTGCGGCCTCGCGGAGGCCACGCTCGGCCTTCGGCCTCGCGGGCCGAAAGCTCGGCCTTCGGCCTCGCCCTCGAAGCTCGGCCTTCGGCCTCGCAGGTTTGAAGCTCGGCCTGCGGCCTCGCAGCCGTGGCGTTGTATCTCCAGCGAAAATCCCCATCCAGTAAAAAAAAAAACAAATGACGTCATCGAATTTTTTTTTTATATTTAGAATCAGGGACCCCCAATCTTCCTAAATACCAAATTTCAGCCAGATCAGACCAACTTGGATTTTGGTATCCGGGTCGAAGGACCAATTTGCAATTTTTGACTAAAAACCCAAATTCTCCTACAAACCCTCTATAATATTTGTTCGAACCCCCCATACCCACCTATAACGGTTCCGGAGCTGCGGTCGTTTTAATTTTGTATGGGAGAACCTCTTTTTTGTTCGGGAGGGTAATTTTTTTTCAACTTTCCAAAAGGGTCCCAGGGTTTTAGTCATTTTTAGTTTTGGCACCTACCGCCCATCGATTATGGTTTCCGAGATCCCTACACCAGTTCCATCAAGGAAACCAAAAATGGCACTTTTCGGATTTTTCTGGAGGTCACGGGAACTTCCTCTACACTTTTCCCCTACACCACAAACACCCCCCATCGCTCCTTCTAGGAGAACAATTATGTCAATCAGTCAGTGAGTGAGTGAGTGAATCAGTGGTAATCGAGCTTTATATATATATAACTAGTATTTCGGGTGGTGCGCGGGCTGCGAGCAGCCCGCGTTATCGATGTGCATTTGTATATTTATTAAAATTTTAGTTGCAGTTGTAAAAAAATTTATAAAAATTCTCATACAAGTCGAGTAAGTGACAGATTCTTCTAGTTCAGTACAAAGTGTAAGCAGGGTTACCATGTGCAAGTTGATTTTTTTGATAAAATTGTAGTCGCTGTAAAATCGCACCAAGATTGTACACGACTTTTGTGAAGGGACCATACCTCTAAGTGCAGTGGTTAACGTGGGCAGTTGCCTCGGAGACCAGCTCGAGATGTGGAAAAAAAACTCCCCATTCGGGACTCGGCCTTCGGCCTCGTTAGTGACTCTCCTAAGGAATGTAAACGCGTAACACCCCATTCGTAAGTGACTAACACGGCTCGGCCTACGGCCTCGCGGAAGCCACGCTCGGCCTTCGGCCTCGCGGGCCGAAAGCTCGGCCTTCGGCCTCGCAGGTTTGAAGCTCGGCCTGCGGCCTCGCAACCGTGGCGTTATATCGCCAGCGAAAATCCCCATCCAGTAAATAAAAAGATTTAAAAATTCTCATGCAAGTCGAACAACTGACAGATACTTTTAGTTCCCGTGAGCGGTTGCATCAAAGACCAGCTCAAGATGTGGGAAAAACCCCCCATTCGGGACTCGGCCTTCGGCCTCGTTAGTGACTCTCCTAAGGAATGTTAATGCGTAACACCCCATTCGGAACTCGGCCTTCGGCCTCGTAAGTGACTAACACGGCTCGGCCTGCGGCCTCGCGGAGGCCACGCTCGGCCTTCGGCCTCGCGGGCCGAAAGCTCGGCCTTCGGCCTCGCCCTCGAAGCTCGGCCTTCGGCCTCGCAGGTTTGAAGCTCGGCCTGCGGCCTCGCAAATAAGAAGTGGTTTCGCCATCAAAAATCCCCATCCAGTAAAAAAAAAAACAAATGACGTCATCCAAAAATTTTTTTCATATTTTAAATCAGGGACTCCCAATCTCCCTAAATACCAAATTTCAGCCAGATCAGACAAACTTGAATTTTGGTATCCGGGTCGAAGGACCAATTTTCAATTTTTGACAGAAACCTCAAATTCCCCTACAAATCCTCTATGACATTTGTTTGAACCCCCCATACCCACCTATAACGGTTCCGGAGTTCCGGTCGTTTTAAATTTGTATGGGAGAACCTCTTTTTTGTTCGGGAGGGTAATTTTTTTTCAACTTTCCAAAAAGGTCCCAGGGTTTTAGTCATTTTTAGTTTTGACACCTATCCCCCATCGATTATGGTTTCCGAGATCCATACACCAGTTCCATCAAGGAAACCAAAAATGACACTTTTCGGATTTTTTTGGTGGTCATGGGAACCTCCTCTACACTTTTTCCCTACATCACAAACACCCCCCATCGCTCCTTCTGGGAGAACAATGATGTCAATGAGTCAGTGAGTGAGTCAGTGGTAATCGAGCTTTATATATTATAACTAGTATTTCGGGTGGTGCGCGGGCTGCGAGCAGCCCGCGTTATCGATGTGCATTAGTAATATTTATCAAGATTTGTAGTTGCAGTTAAAAAATATTTAAAATTCTCATACAAGTCGAGTAGGTGACAGTTTCTTCTAGTTCAGTACAAAGTGTGAGCAGGGTTACCATGTGCAAGTTGTTTTTTTTGATAAAAATTTAGTCGCTGTAAAATCGCACCAAGATTGTAAACGACTTTTGTTAAGGGACCATACCTCTAAGTGCAGTGGTTAACGTGGGCAGTTGCCTCGGAGACCAGCTCGAGATGTTTAAAAAGCTCCCCATTCGAGACTCGGCCTTCGGCCTCGTTAGTGACTCTCCTAAGGAATGTAAACGCGTAACACCCCTTTCGTAAGTGACTAACACAGCTCGGCCTACGGCCTCGCGGAGGCCACGCTCGGCCTTCGGCCTCGCGGGCCGAAAGCTCGGCCTTCGGCCTCGCAGGTTTGAAGCTCGGCCTGCGGCCTCGCAACCGTGGCGTTGTATCGCCAGCGAAAATCCCCATCCAGTAAATAAAAAGATTAAAAAATTCTCATACAAGTCGAACAACTGACAGATACTTTTAGTTCCCGTGAGCGGTTGCGTCAAAGACCAGCTCGAGATATGGAAAAAAAACTTCCCATTCGGAACTCGGCCTTCGGCCTCGTTAGTGACTCTCCTAAGGAATGTAAATGCGTAACACCCCATTCGGAACTCGGCCTTCGGCCTCGTAAGTGACTAACACGGCTCGGCCTACGGCCTCGCGGAGGCCACGCTCGGCCTTCGGCCTCGCGGGCCGAAAGCTCGGCCTTCGGCCTCGCCCTGGAAGCTCGGCCTTCGGCCTCGCAGGTTTGAAGCTCGGCCTGCGGCCTCGCAAATAAGAAGCGGTTTCGCCATCAAAAATCCCCATCCAGTAAAAAAAAAACAAATGACGTCATCCAAAAAATTTTTTATATTTGGAATCAGGGACCCCCAATCTCGCTAAATACCAAATTTGAGCCAGATCGGAGCAACTTGGATTTTGGTATCCGGGTCGAAGGACCAATTTTCAATTTTCGACTAAAACCCCAAATTCTCCTACAAACCCTCTATAACATTTGTTCAAACCCCCCATACCCACCTATAACGGTTCGGGAGCAGCGGTCGTTTTAAATTTGTATGGGAGAACCTCTTTTTTGTTCGGGAGGGTAATTTTTTTTCAACTTTCCAAAAAGGTCCCAGGGTTTTAGTCATTTTTAGTTTTGACACCTACCCCCCATCGATTATGGTTTCCGAGATCCGAACACCAGTTCCATCAAGGAAACCAAAAATGACACTTTTCGGATTTTTCTGGTGGTCATAGGAACATCCTCT
The DNA here is from genome assembly GCA_934044485.1 of Apeira syringaria. Classification (NCBI taxonomy): domain Eukaryota; kingdom Metazoa; phylum Arthropoda; class Insecta; order Lepidoptera; family Geometridae; genus Apeira; species Apeira syringaria. The sequence continues at coordinate 8,468,130 of OW203658.1, read as the reverse complement.
ACACTTTTCCCCTACACCACAAACACCCCCCATCGCTCCTTCTAGGAGAACAATGATGTCAATGAGTGAGTGAGTCAGTGGTAATCGAACTTTATATAATATAACTAGGTGTTGGGTGGTGCGCGGGCTGCGAGCAGCCCGCGTTATCGATGTGCATTTGTATTTATTTCAAGATTGTAATTGCAGTTAAAAAATATATAAAATTCTCATACAAGTCGAGTAAGTGACAGTTTCTTCTAGTTCAGTACAAAGTGTGAGCAGGGTTACCATGTGAAAGTTGATTTTTTCGATAAAATTTTAGTCGATGTAAAATCGCCCCAAGATTGTAATCTAGTTTTGTTAAGGGACCATACCTCTAAGTGCAGTGGTTTACGTGGGCCGTTGCCTCGGAGACCAGCTCGAGATGTGGAAAAAGCTCCCCATTCGGGACTCGGCCTTCGGCCTCGTTAGTGACTCTCCTAAGGAATGTAAACGCGTAACACCCCATTCGTAAGTGACTAACATGGCTCGGCCTACGGCCTCGCGGAGGCCACGCTCGGCCTTCGGCCTCGCGGGCCGAAATCTCGGCCTTCGGCCTCGCAGGTTTGAAGCTCGGCCTGCGGCCTCGCAACCGTGGCGTTGTATCGCCAGCGAAAATCCCCATCCAGTAAATAAAAACATTAAAAATTCTCATGCAAGTCGAACAACTGACAGATACTTTTAGTTCCCGTGAGCGGTTGCATCAAAGACCAGCTCGAGATGTGGAAAAAAAACACCCCATTCGGGACTCGGCCTTCGGCCTCGTTAGTGACTCTCCTAAGGAATGTAAATGCGTAACACCCCATTCGGAACTCGGCCTACGGCCTCGTAAGTGACTAACACGGCTCGGCCTGCGGCCTCGCGGAGGCCACGCTCGGCCTTCGGCCTCGCGGGCCGAAAGCTCGGCCTTCGGCCTCGCCCTCGAAGCTCGGCCTTCGGCCTCGCAGGTTTGAAGCTCGGCCTGCGGCCTCGCAGCCGTGGCGTTGTATCGCCAGCAAAAATCCCCATCCATTAAAAAAAAAACAAATGACGTCATCCAAAAATTTTTTTCATATTTGGAATCAGGGACCCCCAATCTCCCTAAATACCAAATTTCAGCCAGATCGGAGCAACTTGGATTTTGGTATCCGGGTCGAAGGACCAATTTTCAATTTTCGACTAAAACCCCAAATTCTCCTACAAACCCTCTATAATATTTGTTTGAACCCCCCATACCCACCTATAACGGTTCCGGAGCTGCGGTCGTTTGAAATTTGTATGGGAGAACCTCTTTTTTGTTTGGGAGGGTAATTTTTTTTCATTTTTCCAAAAAGGTCCCAGGGTTTTAGTCATTTTTAGTTTTTGCACCTACCCCCCATCGATTATGGTTTCCGAGATCCGTACACCAGTTCCATCAAGGAAACCAAAAATGACACTTTTCGGATTTTTCTGGTAGTCATGGGAACCTCCTCTATACTTTTCCCCTACACTACAAACACCCCCCATCGCTCCTTCTGGGAGAACAATGATGTCAATGAGTGAGTGAGTCAGTGGTAATCGAACTTTATATAAAATAATAACTAGTATTTCGGGCGGTGCGCGGGCTGCGAGCAGCCCGCGTTATCGATGTGCATTTGAATTTATTTCAAGATTGTAATTGCAGTTAAAAAAATATATAAAATTCTCATACAAGTCGAGAAAGGGACAGTTTCTTCTAGTTCAGTACAAAGTGTGAACAGGGTTACCATGTGCAAGTTGATTTTTTTGATAAAATTTGAGTCGCTGTAAAATCGCACCAAGATTGTAAACGACTTTTGTTAAGGGACCATACCTCTAAGTGCAGTGGTTAACGTGGGAAGTTGCCTCGGAGACCAGCTCAAGATGTGGAAAAAAAACTCCCCATTCGGGACTCGGCCTTCGGCCTCGTTAGTGTCTCTCCTAAGGAATGTAAACGCGTAACACCCCATTCGTAAGTGACTAACACGGCTCGGCCTACGGCCTCGCGGAGGCCACGCTCGGCCTTCGGCCTCGCGGGCCGAAAGCTCGGCCTTCGGCCTCGCAGGTTTGAAGCTCGGCCTGCGGCCTCGCAACCGTGGCGTTGTATCGTCAGCGAAAATCCCCATCCAGTAAATAAAAAGATTTAAAAATTTCCATGCAAGTCGAACAACTGACAGATACTTTTAGTTCCCGTGAGCGGTTGCATCAAAGACCAGCTCGAGATGTGGTTAAAACTCCCCATGCTGAACTCGGCCTTCGGCCTCGTTAGTGACTCTCCTAAGGAATGTAAATGCGTAACACCCCATTCGGAACTCGGCCTTCGGCCTCGTAAGTGACTAACACGGCTCGGCCTACGGCCTCGCGGAGGCCACGCTCGGCCTTCGGCCTCGCGGGCCGAAAGCTCGGCCTTCGGCCTCGCCCTCGAAGCTCGGCCTTCGGCCTCGCAGGTTTGAAGCTCGGCCTGCGGCCTCGCAAATAAGAAGTGGTTTCGCCATCAAAAATCCCCATCCAATAAAAAAAAAACAAATGACGTCATCCAAAAAGTTTTTTCATATTCGGAATCAGGGACCCCCAATCTCTCTAAATACTAAATTTCAGCCAGATCAGAGCAACTTGGATTTTGGTATCCGGGTCGAAGGACCAATTTTTAATTTTTGACAGAAACCTCAAATTTCCCTACAAACCCTCTATAACATTTGTTCGAACCCCCCATACCCACCTATAACGGTTCCTGAGTTGCGGTCGTTTTAAATTTGTACGGGAGAACCTCTTTTTTGTTCGGGAGGGTAATTTTTTTTCAACTTTCCAAAAAGGTCCCAGGGTTTTAGTCATTTTTGGTTTTGGCACCTACCCCCCATCGATTATGGTTTCCGAGATCCGTACACCAGTTCCATCAAGGAAACCAAAAATGACACTTTTCGGATTTTTCTGGTGGTCATAGAAACATCCTCTACACTTTTCCCCTACATCACAAACACCTCCCATCGCTCCTTCTGGGAGAACAATGATGTCAATGAGTGAGTGAGTCAGTGGTAATCGAACTTTATATAATATAACTAGTATTTCGGGTAGTGCGCGGGCTGCGAGCAGCCCGCGTTATCGATGTGCATTTGTATATTTTTTAAAATTTTTGTTGCAGTTGAAAAAAATATTTAAAAATTCTCATACAAGTCGAGAAAGGGACAGTTTCTTCTAGTTCAGTACAAAGAGTGAGCAGGGTTACCATGTGCAAGTTGATTTTTTCGATAAAATTTTAGTCGATGTAAAATCGCCCCAAGATTGTAATCGAGTTTTGTTAAGGGACCATACCTCTAAGTGCAGTGGTTAACGTGGGCCGTTGCCTCGGAGACCAGCTCGAGATGTGGAAAAAGCTCCCCATTCGGGACTCGGCCTTCGGCCTCGTTAGGGACTCTCCTAAGGAATGTAAACGCGTAACACCCCATTCGTAAGTGACTAACATGGCTCGGCCTACGGCCTCGCGGAGGCCACGCTCGGCCTTCGGCCTCGCGGGCCGAAAGCTCGGCCTTCGGCCTCGCAGGTTTGAAGCTCGGCCTGCGGCCTCGCAACCGTGGCGTTGTATCGCCAGCGAAAATCCCCATCCAGTAAATAAAAAGATTTAAAAATTCTCATGCAAGTCGAACAACTGACAGATACTTTTAGTTCCCGTGAGCGGTTGCATCAAAGACCAGCTCGAGATGTGGGAAAAAAACTCCCCATTCGGGACTCGGCCTTCGGCCTCGTTAGTGACTCTCCTAAGGAATGTAAATGCGTAACACCCCATTCGGAACTCGGCCTTCGGCCTCGTAAGTGACTTACATGGCTCGGCCTACGGCCTCGCGGAGGCCACGCTCGGCCTTCGGCCTCGCGGGCCGAAAGCTCGGCCTTCGGCCTCGCTCTCAAAGCTCGGCCTTCGGCCTCGCAGGTTTGAAGCTCGGCCTGCGGCCTCGCAGCCGTGGCGATGTATCGCCTGCGAAAATCCCCATCCAGTAAAAAAAAAACAAATGACGTTATCCAAAAAATTTTTTTATATTTGGAATCAGGGACCCCCATTCTCCCTAAATACCAAATTTCAACCAGATCGAAGCAACGTGGATTTTGGTATCCGGGTCGAAGGACCAATTTTTAATTTTTGACAGAAACCTCAAATTCCCCTACAAACCTTCTATAACATTTGTTCAAACCCCCCATACCCACCTATAACGGTTCGGGAGCTGCGGTCGTTTTAAATTTGTATGGGAGAACCTCTTTTTTGTTCGGGAGGGTAATTTTTTTTCAACGTTCCAAAAAGGTCCCAGGGTTTTAGTCATTTTTAGTTTTGACACCTACCCCCCATCGATTATGGTTTCCGAGATCCGTACACCAGTTCCATCAAGGAAACCAAAAATGACACTTTTCGGATTTTTCTGGTGGTCATAGGAACCTCCTCTACACTTTTCCCCTACACCACAAACACCCCCCATCGCTCCTTCTGGGAGAACAATGATGTCAATGAGTCAGTGAGTGAGTGAGTGGTAATCGAACTTTATATATTATAACTAGTATTTGGGTGGTGCGCGGGCTGCGAGCAGCCCGCGTTATCAATGTGCATTTGTATTTTTAATTAAAGTTTTAGTTGCAGTTGGTAAAAATATATAAAATTCTCATAAATGTCGAGTAAGTGACAGTTTCTTCTAGTTCAGTACAAAGTGTGAGCAGGGTTACCATGTGCAAGTTGATTTTTTTGATAAAATTATAGTCGCTGTAAAATCGCACCAAGATTGTAAACGACTTTTGTTAAGGGACCATACCTCTAAGTGCAGTGGTTAACGTGGGCCGTTGCCTCGGAGACCAGCTCGAGATGTGGAAAAAGCTCCCCATTCGGGACTCGGCCTTCGGCCTCGTTAGTGACTCTCCTAAGGAATGTAAACGCGTAACACCCCTTTCGTAAGTGACTAACACAGCTCGGCCTACGGCCTCGCGGAGGCCACGCTCGGCCTTCGGCCTCGCGGGCCGAAAGCTCGGCCTTCGGCCTCGCAGGTTCGAAGCTCGGCCTGCGGCCTCGCAACCGTGGCGTTGTATCGTCAGCGAAAATCCCCATCCAGTATATAAAAAGATTTAAAAATTTCCATGCAAGTCGAACAACTGACAGATACTTTTAGTTCCCGTGAGCGGTTGCATCAAAGACCAGCTCGAGATGTGGTAAAAACTCCCCATTCGGAACTCGGCCTTCGGCCTCGTTAGTGACTCTCCTAAGGAATGTAAATGCGTAACACCCCATTCGGAACTCGGCCTTCGGCCTCGTAAGTGACTAACACGGCTCGGCCTACGGCCTCGCGGAGGCCACGCTCGGCCTTCGGCCTCGCGGGCCGAAAGCTCGGCCTTCGGCCTCGCCCTGGAAGCTCGGCCTTCGGCCTCGCAGGTTTGAAGCTCGGCCTGCGGCCTCGCAAATAAGAAGTGGTTTTGCCATCAAAAATCCCCATCCAAAAAAAAAAAAACAAAGGACGTCATCCAAAAAATTTTTTCAAATTTCGAATCAAGGACCCCCAATCTCCCTAAATACCAAATTTCAGCCAGATCGGAGCAACTTGAATTTTGGTATCCGGGTCGAAGGACCAATTTTCAATTTTCGACTAAAACCCCAAATTCTCCTACAAACCCGCTATAACATTTGTTCAAACTCCCCATACCCACCTATAACAGTTCCGGAGCTGCGATCGTTTTAAATTTGTATGGGAGAACCTCTTTTTTATTCGGGAGGGTAATTTTTTTTCAATTTTCCAAAAAGGTCCCAGGATTTTAGTCATTTTTAGTTTTGGCACCTACCCCCCATCGATTATGGTTTCCGAGATCCGTACACCAGTTCCATCAAGGAAACCAAAAATGACACTTTTCGGATTTTTCTGGTGGTCATAGGAACCTCCTCTACACTTTTCCCCTACACCACAAACACCCCCCATCGCTCCTTCTGGGAGAACAATGATGTCAATGAGTGAGTCAGTCAGTCAGTGAGTGGTAATCGAACTTTATTATATATTATAACTAGGTGTTGGGTTGTGCGCGGGCTGCGAGCAGCCCGCGTTATCGATGTGCATTTGTATTTATTTCAAGATTGTAATTGCAGTATATAAAAATATATAAAATTCTCATACAAGTCGAGTAGGTGACAGTTTCTTCTAGTTCAGTACAAAGTGTGGGCAGGGTTTCCATGTGCAAGTTGATTTTTTTGATAAAATTTTAATCGCTGTAAAATCGCACCAAGATTGTAAACGACTTTTGTTAAGGGACCATACCTCTAAGTGCAGTAGTTAACGTGGGCAGTTGCCTCGGAGACCAGCTCGAGATGTGGAAAAAAAACTCCCCATTCGGGACTCGGCCTTCGGCCTCGTTAGTGACTCTCCTAAGGAATGTAAATGCGTAACACCCCATTCGGAACTTGGCCTACGGCCTCGCGGAGGCCACGCTCGGCCTTCGGCCTCGCGGGCCGAAAGCTCGGCCTTCGGCCTCGCAGGTTTGAAGCTCGGCCTGCGGCCTCGCAACTGTGGCGTTGTATCGCCAGCGAAAATCCCCATCCAGTAAATAAAAAGATTTAAAAATTCTCATGAAAGTCGAACAACTGACAGATACTTTTAGTTCCCGTGAGCGGTTGCATCAAAGACCAGCTCGAGTTGTGGAAAAAAAACTCCCTATTCGTGACTCGGCCTTCGGCCTCGTTAGTGACTTTCCTAAGGAATGTAAATGCGTAACACCTCATACAGAACTCGGCCTTCGGCCTCGTAAGTGACTAAAACGGCTCGGCCTGCGGCCTCGCGGAGGCCACGCTCGGCCTTCGGCCTCGCGGGCCGAAAGCTCGGCCTTCGGCCTCGCCCTCGAAGCTCGGCCTTCGGCCTCGCGGGTTTGAAGCTCGGCCTGCGGCCTCGCAAATAAAAAGTGGTTTCGCCATCAAAAATCCCCATCCAGTAAAAAAAAAACAAATGACGTCATCCAAAAAATTTTTTCATATTTGGAATCAGGGACTCCCAATCTCCCTAAATACCAAATTTCAGCCAGATCGGAGCAACTTGGATTTTGGTATCCGGGTCGAAGGACCAATTTTCAATTTTCGACTAAAACCCCAAATTTTTCTACAAACCCTCTATAACATTTGTTCAAACCCCCCATACCCACCTATAACGGTTCGGGAGCTGCGGTCGTTTTAAATTTGTATGGGAGAACCTCTTTTTTGTTCGGGAGGGTAATTTTTTTTCAACTTTCCAAAAAGGTCCCAGGGTTTTAGTCATTTTTAGTTTTGACACCTACCCCCCATCGATTATGGTTTCCGAGATCCGTACACCAGTTCCATCAAGGAAACCAAAAATGACACTTTTCGGATTTTTCTGGAGGTCACAGGAACCTCCTCTACGTTTTTCCCCTACATCACAAACACCCCCCATCGCTCCTTCTGGGAGAACAATGATGTCAATGAGTCAGTGAGTCAGTGAGTGGTAATCGAACTTTATATAATATAATAATAACTAGTATTTGGGTGGCGCGCGGGCTGCGAGCAGCCCGCGTTATCGATTTGCATTAGTAATATTTATCAAGACTTGTAGTTGCAGTTTAAAAAATATATAAAATTCTCATTCAAGTCGAGTAAGTGACAGTTTCTTCTAGTTCAGTAAAAAGTGTAGGCAGGATTACCATGTGCAAGTTGATTTTTTTGATAAAATTTTAGTCGCTGTAAAATCGCACCAAGATTGTAAACGACTTTTGTTAAGGGACCATACCTCTAAGTGCAGTGGTTAACGTGGGCAGTTGCCTCGGAGACCAGCTCGAGATGTGAAATAAACTCCCCATTCGGGACTCGGCCTTCGGCCTCGTTAGTGACTCTCCTAAGGAATGTAAACGCGTAACACCCCATTCGTAAGTGACTAACACGGCTCGGCCTACGGCCTCGCGGAGGCCACGCTCGGCCTTCGGCCTCGCGGGCCGAAAGCTCAGCCTTCGGCCTCGCAGGTTTGAAGCTCGGCCTGCGGCCTCGCAACCGTGGCGTTGTGTCGCCAGCGAAAATCCCCATCCAGTAAATAAAAAGATTTAAAAATTCTCATGCAAGTCGAACAACTGACAGATACTTTTAGTTCCCGTGAGCGGTTGCATCAAAGACCAGCTCGAGATGTGGAAAAAAAACTCCCCATTCGGGATTCGGCCTTCGGCCTCGTTAGTGACTCTCCTAAGGAATGTAAATGCGTAACACCCCATTCGGAACTCGGCCTTCGGCCTCGTAAGTGACTAACACGGCTCGGCCTGCGGCCTCGCGGAGGCCACGCTCGGCCTTCGGCCTCGCGGGCCGAAAGCTCGGCCTTCGGCCTCGCCCTCGAAGCTCGGCCTTCGGCCTCGCGGGTTTGAAGCTCGGCCTGCGGCCTCGCAGCCGTGGCGTTGTATCGCCAGCGAAAATCCCCATCCAGTAAAAAAAAAACAAATGACGTCATCCAAAAAATTTTTTCATATTTCGAATCAGGGACTCCCAATCTCCCTAAATACCAAATTTCAGCCAGATCAGACAAACTTGGATTTTGGTATCCGGGTCGAAGGACCAATTTTCAATTTTTGATAGAAACCTCAAATTCCCATACAAACCCTCTATAACATTTGTTCAAACCCCCCATACCCACCTATAACGGTTCGGGAGCTGCGGTCGTTTTAAATTTGTATGGGAGAACCTCTTTTTTGTTCGGGAGGGTAATTTTTTTTCAACTTTCCAAAAAGGTCCCAGGGTTTTACTCATTTTTAGTTTTGGCACCTACCCCCCATCGATTATGGTTTCCGAGATCCGTACACCAGTTTCATCAAGGAAACCAAAAATGACACTTTTCGGATTTTTCTGGTGGTCATAGGAACCTCCTCTACACTTTTCCCCTGCATCACAAACACCTCCCATCGCTCCTTCTAGGAGAACAATGATGTCAATGAGTCAGTCAGTCAGTGAGTGTGTGAGTGAGTGGTAATCGAGCTTTATATAATATGGTTAATGGTTAACTAGGTGTTGGGTTGTGCGCGGGCTGCGAGCAGCCCGCGTTATCGATGTGCATTTGTATTTATTTCAAGATTGTAATTGCAGTTTATAAAAATATATAAAATTCTCATACAAGTCGAGAAGGTGACAGTTTCTTCTAGTTCAGTACAAAGTGTGAGCAGGGTTACCATGTGCAAGTTGATTTTTTTTAATAAAATTTTAGTCGCTGTAAAATCGCACCAAGATTGTAAACGACTTTTGTTAAGGGACCATACCTCTAAGTGCAGTGGTTAACGTGGGCCGTTGCCTCGGAGACCAGCTCGAGATGTGGAAAAAAAACTCCCCATTGGGGACTCGGCCTTCGGCCTCGTTAGTGACTCTCCTAAGGAATGTAAACGCGTAACACCCCATTCGGAAGTGACTAACACGGCTCGGCCTACGGCCTCGCGGAGGCCACGCTCGGCCTTCGGCCTCGCGGGCCGAAAGCTCGGCCTTCGGCCTCGCAGGTTTGAAGCTCGGCCTGCGGCCTCGCAACCGTGGCGTTGTATCGCCAGCGAAAATCCCCATCCAGTAAATAAAAAGATTTAAAAATTTTCATGCAAGTCGAACAACTGACAGATACTTTTAGTTCCCGTGAGCGGTTGCATCAAAGACCAGCTCAAAATGTGGGAAAAACCCCTCATTCGGGACTCGGCCTTCGGCCTCGTTAGTGACTCTCCTAAGGAATGTAAATGCGTAACACCCCATTCGGAACTCGGCCTTCGGCCTCGTAAGTGACTAACACGGCTCGGCCTGCGGCCTCGCGGAGGCCACGCTCGGCCTTCGGCCTCGCGGGCCGAAAGCTCGGCCTTCGGCCTCGCCCTCGAAGCTCGGCCTTCGGCCTCGCAGGTTTGAAGCTCGGCCTGCGGCCTCGCAAATAAGAAGTGGTTTCGCCATCAAAAATCCCCATCCAGTAAAAAAAAAACAAATGACGTCACCAAAAAATTTTTTTTATATTTGGAATCAGGGACCCCCAATTTCCCTAAATACTAAATTTTAGCCAGATCGGACCAACTTGAATTTTGGTATCCGGGTCGAAGGACCAATTTTCAATTTTTGACAAAAATCTCATATTCCCCTACAAAGGGTCTATAATATTTGTTTGAACCCCCCATACCCACCTATAACGGTTCCGGAGCTGCGGTCGTTTTAATTTTGTATGGGAGAACCTCTTTTTTGTTCGGGAGGGTAATTTTTTTTCATTTTTCCAAAAAGGTCCCAGGGTTTTAGTCATTTTTAGTTTTGACACCTACCCCCCATCGATTATGGTTTCCGAGATCCGTACACCAGTTCCATCAAGGAAACCAAAAATGACACTTTTCGGATTTTTCTGGTGGTCATAGGAACCTCCTCTACACTTTTTCCCTACATTACAAACACCCCTCATCGCTCCTTCTGGGAGAACAATGATGTCAATGAGTCAGTGAGTGAGTGAGTCAGTGGTAATCGAACTTTATATAATATAATAACTAGTATTTCGGGTGGTGCGCGGGCTGCGAGCAGCCCGCGTTATCGATGTGCATTTGTATTTATTTCAAGATTGTAATTGCAGTTAAAAAATATATAAAATTCTCATACAAGTAGAGTAAGTGACAGTTTCTTCTAGTTCAGTACAGAGTGTGAGCAGGGTTACCATGTGCAAGTTGATTTTTTTGATAAAATTTTAGTCGCTGTAAAATCGCTCCAAGATTGTAAACGACTTTTGTTAAGGGACCATACCTCTAAGTGCAGTGGTTAACGTGGGCAGTTGCCTCGGAGACCAGCTCGAGATGTGGAAAAATAACTCCCCATTCGGGACTCGGCCTTCGGCCTCGTTAGTGACTCTCCTAAGGAATGTAAACGCGTAACACCCCATTCGTAAGTGACTAACACGGCTCGGCCTACGGCCTCGCGGAGGCCACGCTCGGCCTTCGGCCTCGCGGGCCGAAAGCTCGGCCTTCGGCCTCGCAGGTTTGAAGCTCGGCCTGCGGCCTCGCAACCGTGGCGTTGTATCGCCAGCGAAAATCCCCATCCAGTAAATAAAAAGATTTAAAAATTCTCATGCAAGTCGAACAACTCACAGATACTTTTAGTTCCCGTGAGCGGTTGCATCAAAGACCAGCTCGAGATGTGGAAAAAAAACTCCCCATTCGGGACTCGGCCTTCGGCCTCGTTAGTGACTCTCCTAAGGAATGTAAATGCGTAACACCCCATTCGGAACTCGGCCTTCGGCCTCGTAAGTGACTAACACGGCTCGGCCTGCGGCCTCGCGGAGGCCACACTCGGCCTTCGGCCTCGCGGGCCGAAAGCTCGGCCTGCGGCCTCGCAAATAAGAAGTGGTTTCGCCATCAAAAATCCCCATCCAGTAAAAAAAAAACAAATGACGTCATCCAAAAAATTTTTTCATATTCGGAATCAGGGACCCCCAATCTCCCTAAATACTAAATTTCAGCCAGATCAGAGCAACTTGGATTTTGGTATCCGGGTCGAAGGACCAATTTTCAATTTTTGACAGAAACCTCAAATTCCCCTACAAACCCTCTATAACATTTGCTTGAACCCCCCATACCCACCTATAACGGTTCGGGAGCTGCGGTCGTTTTAAATTTGTATGGGAGAACCTCTTTTTTGTTCGGGAGGATAATTTTTTTTCAACTTTCCAAAAGGGTCCCAGGGTTTCAGTCATTTTTAGTTTTGACACCTACCCCCCATCGATTATGGTTTCCGAGATCCGTACACCAGTTCCATCAAGGAAACCAAAAATGACACTTTTCGGATTTTTCTGGTGGTCATAGGAACCTCCTCTACACTTTTTCCCTACATCACAAACACCCCCCATCGCTCCTTCTGGGAGAACAATGATGTCAATGAGTGAGTCAGTGAGTCAGTCAGTGGTAATCGAACTTTATATAATATAATAACTAGTATTTCGGGTGGTGCGCGGGCTGCGAGCAGCCCGCGGTACGATGTGCATTTGTATATTTTTTAAAATTTTAGTTGCAGTTGAAAAAAATATATAAAAATTCTCATACAAGTCGAGAAAGGGACAGTTTCTTCTAGTTCAGTACAAAGTGTGAGCAGGGTTACCATGTGCAAGTTGATTTTTTTGATAAAATTTTAGTCGCTGTAAGATCGCCCCAAGGTTGTAAACGACTTTTGTTAAGGGACCATACCTCTAAGTGCAGTGGTTAACGTGGGCAGTTGCCTCGGAGACCAGCTCGAGATGTGGAAATAACCCCCCATTCGGTACTCGGCCTTCGGCCTCGTTAGTGACTCTCCTAAGGAATGTAAACACGTAACACCCCATTCGTAAGTGACTAACACGGCTCGGACTACGGCCTCGCGGAGGCCACGCTCGGCCTTCGGCCTCGCGGGCCGAAAGCTCGGCCTTCGGCCTCGCAGGTTTGAAGCTCGGCCTGCGGCCTCGCAACCGTGGCGTTGTATCGCCAGCGAAAATCCCCATCCAGTAAATAAAAAGATTTAAAAATTCTCATGCAAGTCGAACAACTGACAGATACTTTTAGTTCCCGTGAGCGGTTGCATCAAAGACCAGCTCGAGATGTGGAAAAAAAACTCCCCATTCGGGACTCGGCCTTCGGCCTCGTTAGTGACTCTCCTAAGGAATGTAAATGCGTAACACCCCATTCGGAACTCGGCCTTCGGCCTCGTAAGTGACTAACACGGCTCGGCCTGCGGCCTCGCGGAGGCCACGCTCGGCCTTCGGCCTCGCGGGCCGAAAGCTCGGCCTTCGGCCTCGCCCTGGAAGCTCGGCCTTCGGCCTCGCAGGTTTGAAGCTCGGCCTGCGGCCTCGCAAATAAGAAGTGGTTTCGCCATCAAAAATCCCCATCCAGTAAAAAAAAAACAAATGACGTCATCCAAAAAATTTTTTCATATTTGGAATCAGGGACCCCCAATCTCCCTAAATACCAAATTTCAGCCAGATCAGACAAACTTGAATTTTGGTATCCGGGTCGAAGGACCAATTTTCAATTTTCGACTAAAACCCCAAATTCTCCTACAAACCCTCTATAACATTTGTTCAAACCCCCCATACCCACCTATAACGGTTCCGGAGTTGCGGTCGTTTTAAATTTGTATGGGAGAACCTCTTTTTTGTTCGGGAGGGTAATTTTTTTCCAACTTTCCAAAAGGGTCCCAGGGTTTTAGTCATTTTTAGTTTTGACACCTACCACCCATCGATTATGGTTTCCGAGATCCGTACACCAGTTCCATCAAGGAAACCAAAAATGACACTTTTCGGATTTTTCTGGTGGTCACAGGAACCTCCTCTACACTTTTCTCTACATCACAAACACCTCCCATCGCTCCTTCTAGGAGAACAATGATGTCAATGAGTGAGTCAGTGAGTCAGTGAGTGGTAATCGAACTTTATATAATATAACTAGTATTTGGGTGGCGCGCGGGCTGCGAGCAGCCCGCGTTATCGATGTGCATTAGTATTATTATCGAAAATGTCGTTGCAGTTGCTAAAAAGATATAAAATTCTCATGCAAATCGAATAACTCACAGTTTCATCTATTTCAGTAGAAAGTGTGAGCAGGGTTACCATGTGCAAGTTGATTTTTTTGATAAAATTTGAGTCGCTGTAAAATCGCACCAAGATTGTAAACGACTTTTGTTAAGGGACCATACCTCTAAGTGCAGTGGTTAACGTGGGCAGTTGCCTCGGAGACCAGCTCGAGATGTGGAAAAAAAACTCCCCATTGGGGACTCGGCCTTCGGCCTCGTTAGTGACTCTCCTAAGGAATGTAAACGCGTAACACCCCATTCGTAAGTGACTAACACGGCTCGGCCTACGGCCTCGCGGAGGCCACGCTCGGCCTTCGGCCTCGCGGGCCGAAAGCTCGGCCTTCGGCCTCGCAGGTTTGAAGCTCGGCCTGCGGCCTCGCAAGCGTGGCGTTGTATCGCCAGCGAAAATCCCCATCCAGTAAATAAAAAGATTTAAAAATTTCCATGCAAGTCGAACAGCTGACAGATACTTTTAGTTCCCGTGAGCGGTTGCATCAAAGACCAGCTCGAGATGTGGTAAAAACTCCCCATTCTGAACTCGGCCTTCGGCCTCGTTAGTGACTCTCCTAAGGAATGTAAATGCGTAACACCCCATTCGGAACTCGGCCTTCGGCCTCGTAAGTGACTAACACGGCTCGGCCTACGGCCTCGCGGAGGCCACGCTCGGCCTTCGGCCTCGCGGACCGAAAGCTCGGCCTTCGGCCTCGCCCTAGAAGCTCGGCCTTCGGCCTCGCAGGTTTGAAGCTCGGCCTGCGGCCTCGCAAATAAGAAGTGGTTTCGCCATCAAAAATCCCCATCCAGTAAAAAAAAAACAAATGACGTCATCCAAAAAATTTTTTCATATTCGGAATCAGGGACCCCCAATCTCCCTAAATACTAAATTTCAGCCAGATCAGAGCAACTTGGATTTTGGTATCCGGGTCGAAGGACCAATTTTCAATTTTTGACAGAAACCTTAAATTCCCCTACAAACCTTCTATAACATTTGCTTGAACCCCCCATACCCACCTATAACGGTTCGGGAGCTGCGGTCGTTTTAAATTTGTATGGGAGAACCTCTTTTTTGTTCGGGAGGGTAATTTTTTTTCAACTTTCCAAAAAGGTCCCAGGGTTTTAGTCATTTTTGGTTTTGGCACCTACCCCCCATCGATTATGGTTTCCGAAATCCGTACACCAGTTCCATCAAGGAAACCAAAAATGACACTTTTCGGATTTTTCTGGTGGTCATAGAAACATCCTCTACACTTTTCCCCTACATCACAAACACCTCCCATCGCTCCTTCTGGGAGAACAATGATGTCAATGAGTGAGTGAGTCAGTGGTAATCGAACTTTATATAATATAACTAGTATTTCGGGTGGTGCGCGGGCTGCGAGCAGCCCGCGTTATCGATGTGCATTTGTATATTTTTTAAAATTTTAGTTGCAGTTGAAAAAAATATTTAAAAATTCTCATACAAGTCGAGAAAGGGACAGTTTCTTCTAGTTCAGTACAAAGTGTGAGCAGGGTTACCATGTGCAAGTTGATTTTTTCGATAAAATTTTAGTCGATGTAAAATCGCCCCAAGATTGTAATCGAGTTTTGTTGAGGGACCATACCTCTAAGTGCAGTGGTTAACGTGGGCCGTTGCCTCGGAGACCAGCTCGAGATGTGGAAAAAGCTCCCCATTCGGGACTCGGCCTTCAGCCTCGTTAGTGACTCTCCTAAGGAATGTAAACGCGTAACACCCCATTTGTAAGTGACTAACACGGCTCGGCCTACGGCCTCGCGGAGGCCACGCTCGGCCTTCGGCCTCGCGGGCCGAAAGCTCGGCCTTCGGCCTCGCAGGTTTGAAGCTCGGCCTGCGGCCTCGCAACCGTGACGTTGTATCGTCAGCGAAAATCCCCATCCAGTAAATAAAAAGATTTAAAAATTCTCATGCAAGTCGAACAACTGACAGATACTTTTAGTTCCCGTGAGCGGTTGCATCAAAGACCAGCTCGAGATGTGGAAAAAAACTCCCCATTCGGGACTCGGCCTTCGGCCTCGTTAGTGACTCTCCTAAGGAATGTAAATGCGTAACACCCCATTCGGAACTCGGCCTACGGCCTCGTAAGTGACTAACACGGCTCGGCCTGCGGCCTCGCGGAGGCCACGCTCGGCCTTCGGCCTCGCGGGCCGAAAGCTCGGCCTTCGGCCTCGCCCTGGAAGCTCGGCCTTCGGCCTCGCAGGTTTGAAGCTCGGCCTGCGGCCTCGCAGCCGTGGCGTTGTATCGCCAGCGAAAATCCCCATCCATTAAAAAAAAAAACAAATGACGTCATCCAAAAATTTTTTTCATACTTGGAATCAGGGACTCCCAATCTCCCTAAATACCAAATTTCAGCTAGATCAGACAAACTTGGATTTTGGTATCCGGGTCGAAGGACCAATTTTCAATTTTTGACAGAAACCTCAAATTCCCCTACAAACCCTCTATAACATTTGTTTGAACTCCCCATACCCACCTATAACGGTTCCGGAGTTGCGGTCGTTTTAAATTTGTATGGGAGAACCTCTTTTTTGTTTGGGAGGGTAATTTTTTTTTAACTTTCCAAAAGGGTCCCAGGGTTTTAGTCATTTTTAGTTTTGGCACCTACCCCCCATCGATTATGGTTTCCGAGATCCGTACACCAGTTCCATCAAGGAAACCAAAAATGACACTTTTCGGATTTTTCTAGTGGTCATGGGAACCTCCTCTACACTTTTTCCCTACACCACAAACACCTCCCATCGCTCCTTCTGGGAGAACAATGATGTCAATGAGTGAGTCAGTCAGTCAGTGAGTGGTAATCGAGCTTTATATAATATAACTAGGTGTTGGGTGGTGCGCGGGCTGCGAGCAGCCCGCGTTATCGATGTGCATTAGTAATATTTATCAAGATTTGTAGTTGCAGTTGAAAAAAATATTTAAAAATTCTCATACAAGTCGAGAAAGGGACAGTTTCTTCTAGTTCAGTACAAAGTGTGAGCAGGGTTACCATGTGCAAGTTGATTTTTTCGATAAAATTTTAGTCGATGTAAAATCGCCCCAAGATTGTAATCGAGTTTTGTTAAGGGACCATACCTCTAAGTGCAGTGGTTAACGTGGGCCGTTGCCTCGGAGACCAGCTCGAGATGTGGAAAAAGCTCCCCATTCGGGACTCGGCCTTCGGCCTCGTTAGTGACTCTCCTAAGGAATGTAAACGCGTAACACCCCTTTCGTAAGTGACTAACACAGCTCGGCCTACGGCCTCGCGGAGGCCACGCTCGGCCTTCGGCCTCGCGGGCCGAAAGCTCGGCCTTCGGCTTCGCAGGTTCGAAGCTCGGCCTGCGGCCTCGCAACCGTGGCGTTGTATCGTCAGCGCATTCGGAACTCGGCCTTCGGCCTCGTAAGTTACTAACACGGCTCGGCCTACGGCCTCGCGGAGGCCACGCTCGGCCTTCGGCCTCGCGGGCCGAAAGCTCGGCCTCCGGCCTCGCAGGTTTGAAGCTCGGCCTTCGGCCTCGCGGTGTTTAAAGCTCGGCCTGCGGCCTCGCAAGTTACAAAGGGAATGATTTTAAGCTATTCCCAATGACGGCCAGCTCGGCCTTCGGCCTCGCAGGCCTACAGCTCGGCCTCCGGCCTCGCTAGGGTGGAGCTCGGCCTTCGGCCTCGCCTCCACAGCTCGGCCTGCGGCCTCGCTCGATTACAGCTCGGCCTACGGCCTCGCAAAGAGAATGTGGTTTCGCCACCAAAAATCCGCATCCAGTAAAAAAAAAACTAATGACGTCATCCAAAAACTTTTTTCATATTTCGAATCAGGGACCCCAAATCTCCCTAAATACTTAATTTCAGTCAGATCGGAGCAACTTGAATTTTCGTATCCGGTTCGAAGGACCAATTTCAAGTTTTGGACAAAATCCCCAAATTTCCCTACAAACCCTCTATAACATTTGTTCAAACTCCCCATACCTACCTAAAACGGTTCCGGAGTTGCGATCGTTTTAATTTTGTATGGGAGAACCTCTTTTTTAATAGGTAGGGTAATTTTTTTTAACTTTCCAAAAGGGGCCCAGGGTTTTAGTCATTTTTAGTTTTGACACCTACCCTCCATCGGTTATGGTTTCCGAGATCCGTACACCTGTTCCATGAAGGAAACCATAAATGCCACTTTTCGGATTTTTCTGGGGGTCACGTGGGCTTTCTCTATACAGTCCACTATATAATTTCAACCCAAAAACACTCCTTCTGGGAGAACAATTCTGTCAGTGAGTCAATCAGTGGTAATGCAGCTTTATATATTATAACTAGTATTTCGGGTGGTGCGCGGGCTGCGAGCAGCCCGCGTTATCGATGTGCATTTGTATTTATTTCAAGATTGTAATTGCAGTTGAAAAAATATATAAAATTCTCATACAAGTCGAGTAAGTGACAGTTTCTTCTAGTTCAGTACAAAGTGTGAGCAGGGTTACCATGTGCAAGTTGATTTTTTTTTGATAAAATTTAAGTCGCTGTAAAATCGCACCAAGATTGTAAACGACTTTTGTTAAGGGACCATACCTCTAAGTGCAGTGGTTAACGTGGGCAGTTGCCTCGGAGACCAGCTCGAGATGTGGAAAAAAAACTCCCCATTCGGGACTCGGCCTTCGGCCTCGTTAGTGACTCTCCTAAGGAATAAAAACGCGTAACACCCCATTCGTAAGTGACTAACACGGCTCGGCCTACGGCGTCGCGGAGGCCACGCTCGGCCTTCGGCCTCGCGGGCCGAAAGCTCGGCCTTCGGCCTCGCAGGTTTGAAGCTCGGCCTGCGGCCTCGCAACCGTGGCGTTGTATCGCCAGCGAAAACCCCCATCCAGTAAATAAAAAGATTTAAAAATTCTCATGCAAGTCGAACAACTGACAGATACTTTTAGTTCCCGTGAGCGGTTGCATCAAAGACCAGCTCGAGATGTGGAAAAAAAACTCCCCATTCGGGACTCGGCCTTCGGCCTCGTTAGTGACTCTCCTAAGGAATGTTAATGCGTAACACCCCATTCGGAACTCGGCCTTCGGCCTCGTAAGTGACTAACACGGCTCGGCCTACGGCCTCGCGGAGGCCACGCTCGGCCTTCGGCCTCGCGGGCCGAAAGCTCGGCCTTCGGCCTCGCCCTCGAAGCTCGGCCTTCGGCCTCGCAGGTTTGAAGCTCGGCCTGCGGCCTCGCAAATAAGAAGTGGTTTCGCCATCAAAAATCCCCATCCAGTAAAAAAAAAACAAATGACGTCATCCAAAAATTTTTTTCATATTCGGAATCAGGGACCCCCAATCTCCCTAAATACTAAATTTCAGCCAGATCAGAGCAACTTGGATTTTGGTATCCGGGTCGAAGGACCAATTTTCAATTTTTGACAGAAACCTCAAATTCCCCTACAAACCCTCTATAACATTTGTTTGAACGTCCCATACCCACCTATAACGGTTCCGGAGTTGCAGTCGTTTTAAATTTGTATGGGAGAACCTCTTTTTTGTTTGGGAGGGTAATTTTTTTTCAGTTTTCCAAAAGGGTCCCAGGGTTTTAGTCATTTTTAGTTTTGGCACCTACCCCCCATCGATTATGGTTTCCGAGATCCGTACACCAGTTCCATCAAGGAAACCAAAAATGACACTTTTCGGATTTTTCTGGTGGTCATAGGAACCTCCTCTACACTTTTCCCCTACATCACAAACACCCCCCATCGCTCCTTCTGGGAGAACAATGATGTCAATGAGTCAGTGAGTGAGTGAGTCAGTGGTAATCGAACTTTATATAATATAACTAGGTGTTGGGTGGTGCGCGGGCTGCGAGCAGCCCGCGTTATCGATGTGCATTAGTATTTATTTCAAGATTGTAATTGCAGTTAAAAAATATTTAAAATTCTCATACAAGTCGAGTAGGTGACAGTTTCTTCTAGTTCAGTACAAAGTGTGAGCAGGGTTACCATGTGCAAGTTGATATTTTCGATCAAATTTTAGTCGCTGTAAAATCGCACCAAGATTGTAAACGACTATTGTTAAAGGACCATACCTCTAAGTGCAGTGGTTAACGTGGGCAGTTGCCTCGGAGACCAGCTCGAGATGTGGAAAAAAAACTCCCCATTCGGGACTCGGCCTTCGGCCTCGTAAGTGACTCTCCTAAGGAATGTAAACGCGTAACACCCCATTCGTAAGTGACTAACACGGCTCAGCCTACGGCCTCGCGGAGGCCACGCTCGGCCTTCGGCCTCGCGGGCCGAAAGCTCGGCCTTCGGCCTCGCAGGTTTGAAGCTCGGCCTGCGGCCTCGCAACCGTGGCGTTGTATCGCCAGCGAAAATCCCCATCCAGTAAATAAAAAGATTTAAAAATTTCCATGCAAGTCGAACAGCTGACAGATACTTTTAGTTCCCGTGAGCGGTTGCATCAAAGACCAGCTCGAGATGTGGTAAAAACTCCCCATTCTGAACTCAGCCTTCGGCCTCGTTAGTGACTCTCCTAAGGAATGTAAATGCGTAACACCCCATTCGGAACTCGGCCTTCGGCCTCGTAAGTGACTAACACGGCTCGGCCTGCGGCCTCGCGGAGGCCACGCTCGGCCTTCGGCCTCGCGGGCCGAAAGCTCGGCCTTCGGCCTCGCAGGTTTGAAGCTCGGCCTGCGGCCTCGCAAATAAGAAGTGGTTTCGCCATCAAAAATCCCCATCCAGTAAAAAAAAAACAAATGACGTCATCCAAAAAAATTTTTCATATTCGGAATCAGGGACCCCCAATCTCCCTAAATACCAAATTTCAGCCAGATCAGAGCAACTTGGATTTTGGTATCCGGGTCGAAGGACCAATTTTTAATTTTTGACAGAAACCTCAAATTCCCCTACAAACCCTCTATAACATTTGTTTGAACCCCCCATACCCACCTATAACGGTTCCGGAGTTGCGGTCGTTTTAAATTTGTATGGGAGAACCTCTTTTTTGTTCGGGAGGGTAATTTTTTTCCAACTTTCCAAAAAGGTCCCAGGGTTTTAGTCATTTTTAGTTTTGACACCTACCCCCCATCGATTATGGTTTCCGAGATCCGTACACCAGTTTCATCAAGGAAACCAAAAATGACACTTTTCGGATTTTTCTGGTGGTCATAGGAACCTCCTCTACACTTTTCCCCTACACCACAAACACCCCCCATCGCTCCTTCTGGGAGAACAATGATGTCAATGAGTCAGTGAGTGAGTGAGTGGTAATCGAACTTTATATATTATAACTAGTATTTCAGGTGGTGCGCGGGCTGCGAGCAGCCCGCGTTATCGATGTGCATTAGTATTATTAACAAAAATGTCATTGCAGTTAAAAAAATATATAAAAATTCTCATACAAGTCGAGAAAGGGACAGTTTCTTCTAGTTCAGAACAGAGTGTGGGCAGGGTTACCATGTGCAAGTTGATTTTTTTGATAAAATTTTAGTCGCTGTAAAATCGCACCAAGATTGAAAACGACTTTTGTTAAGGGACCATACCTCTAAGTGCAGTGGTTAACGTGGGCAGTTGCCTCGGAGACCAGCTCGAGATGTGGAAAGAAAACTCCCTATTCGGGACTCGGCCTTCGGCCTCGTTAGTGACTCTCCTAAGGAATGTAAACGCGTAACACCCCATTCGTAAGTGACTAACACGGCTCGGCCTACGGCCTCGCGGAGGCCACGCTCGGCCTTCGGCCTCGCGGGCCGAAAGCTCGGCCTACGGCCTCGCAGGTTTGAAGCTCGGCCTGCGGCCTCGCAACCGTGGCGTTGTATCGCCAGCGAAAATCCCCATCCAGTAAATAAAAAGATTTTAAAATTCTCATGCAAGTCGAACAACTCACAGATACTTTTAGTTCCCGTGAGCGGTTGCATCAAAGACCAGCTCGAGATGTGGAAAAAAAACTCCCCATTCGGGACTCGGCCTTCGGCCTCGTTAGTGACTCTCCTAAGGAATGTAAATGCGTAACACCCCATTCGGAACTCGGCCTTCGGCCTCGTAAGTGACTAACACGGCTCGGCCTGCGGCCTCGCGGAGGCCACGCTCGGCCTTCGGCCTCGCGGGCTGAAAGCTCGGCCTTCGGCCTCGCCCTCGAAGCTCGGCCTTCGGCCTCGCAGGTTTGAAGCTCGGCCTGCGGCCTCGCAGCCGTGGCGTTGTATCACCAGCGAAAATCCCCATCCAGTAAAAAAAAAACAAATGACGTCATCCGAAAATTTTTCATATATTTGGAATCAGGGACTCCCAATCTCCCTAAATACCAAATTTCAGCGAAATCGGAACAACTTGAATTTTGGTATCCGGGTCGAAGGACCAATTTTCAATTTTTGACAGAAACCTCAAATTCCCCTACAAACCCTCTATAACATTTGCTTGAACCCCCCATACCCACCTATAACGGTTCGGGAGCTGCGGTCGTTTTAAATTTGTATGGGAGAACCTCTTTTTTGTTTGGGAGGGTAATTTTTTTTCAACTTTCCAAAAAGGTCCCAGGGTTTAAGTCATTTTTAGTTTTGGCACCTACCCCCCATCGATTATGGTTCTCGAGATCCGTACACCAGTTCCATCAAGGAAACCAAAAATGACACTTTTCGGATTTTTCTGGAGGTCACGGGAACTTCCTCTACACTTTTCCCCTACACCACAAACACCCCCCATAGCTCCTTCTAGGAGAACAATTCTGTCAGTGAGTCAGTGAGTCAGTGGTAATCGAGCTTTATATAATATAACTAGTATTTGGGTGGCGCGCGGGCTGCGAGCAGCCCGCGTTATCGATGTGCATTAGTATTATTAACAAAAATGTCATTGCAGTTAAAAAAAAATATATATAATTCTCATACAAGTCGAATCAATGACAGTTTCTTCTAAATCAGTACAAAGTGTGGCAGGGTTACCATGTGCAAGTTGATTTTTTTGATAAAATTTAAGTCGCTGTAAAATCGCACCAAGATTGTAAACGACTATTGTTAAGGGACCATACCTCTAAGTGCAGTTGTTAACGTGGGCAGTTGCCTCGGAGACCAGCTCGAGATGTGGAATAAACTCCCCATTCGGGACTCGGCCTTCGGCCTCGTTAGTGACTCGACTAAGGAATGTAAACGCGTAACACCCCATTCGTAAGTGACTAACACGGCTCGGCCTACGGCCTCGCGGAGGCCACGCTCGGCCTTCGGCCTCGCGGGCCGAAAGCTCGGCCTTCGGCCTCGCAGGTTTGAAGCTCGGCCTGCGGCCTCGCAACCGTGGCGTTGTATCGCCAGGGAAAATCCCCATCCAGTAAATTTAAAAATTCTCATGCAAGTAGAATAACTGACAGATACTTTTAGTTCCCGTGAGCGGTTGCATCAAAGACCAGCTCGAGATGTGGAAAAAACTCCCCATCCGGGACTCGGCCTTCGGCCTCGTTAGCGACTTCCATAGGATGCGTTAATGAGGTACACCCCATTCGGAACTCGGCCTTCGGCCTCGTAAGTTACTAACACGGCTCGGCCTACGGCCTCGCGGAGGCCACGCTCGGCCTTCGGCCTCGCGGGCCGAAAGCTCGGCCTCCGGCCTCGCAGGTTTGAAGCTCGGCCTTCGGCCTCGCGGTGTTTAAGGCTCGGCCTGCGGCCTCGCAAGTTACAAAGGGCATGTTTTTAAGCTGTTCCCAATGACGGCCAGCTCGGCCTTCGGCCTCGCAGGCCTACAGCTCGGCCTCCGGCCTCGCTAGGGTGGAGCTCGGCCTTCGGCCTCGCCTCCACAGCTCGGCCTGCGGCCTCGCTCGATTGCAGCTCGGCCTACGGCCTCGCAAAGAGAATGTGGTTTCGCCACCAAAAATCCGCATCCAGTAAAAAAAAAACTAATGACGTCATCAAAAAACTTTTTTTTATATTTCGATTCAGGGACCCCAAATTTTCCTAAATACTTAATTTCAGCCAGATCGGAGCAACTTGAATTTTGGTATCCGGTTCGAAGGACCAATTTCAAGTTTTGGACCAAATCCCCAAATTTCCCTACAAACTCTCTATAACATTTGTTCAAACTCCCCATACCTACCTAAAACGGTTCCGGAGTTGCGATCGTTTTAATTTTGTATGGGAGAACCTCTTTTTTGTTCGGGAGGGTAATTTTTTTTCAATTTTCCAAAAGGGTCCTAGGGTTTTAGTCATTTTTAGTTTTGACACCTACCCCCCATCGCTTATGGTTTTTGAGATCCGTACACCAGTTCCATCAAGGAAACCAAAAATGACACTTTTCGGATTTTTCCCTAGGTCACGTGGGCACTCCCTATACAGTTTACTATATAATTTTAACCCAAAAACACTCCTTCTGGGAGAACAATGATGTCAGTGAGTCAGTCAATCAGTGGTAGAGCAGCTTTATATATTATAACTAGTATTTCGGGTGGTGCGCGGGCTGCGAGCAGCCCGCGTTATCGATGTGCATTAGTAATATTTATCAAGATTTGTAGTTGCAGTTAAAAAATATTTAAAATTCTCATACAAGTCGAGTAGGTGACAGTTTCTTCTAGTTCAGTACAAAGTGTGAGCAGGGTTACCATGTGCAAGTTGTTTTTTTTGATAAAAATTTAGTCGCTGTAAAATCGCACCAAGATTGTAAACGACTTTTGTTAAGGGACCATACCTCTAAGTGCAGTGGTTAACGTGGGCAGTTGCCTCGGAGACCAGCTCGAGATGTTTAAAAAGCTCCCCATTCGAGACTCGGCCTTCGGCCTCGTTAGTGACTCTCCTAAGGAATGTAAACGCGTAACACCCCTTTCGTAAGTGACTAACACAGCTCGGCCTACGGCCTCGCGGAGGCCACGCTCGGCCTTCGGCCTCGCGGGCCGAAAGCTCGGCCTTCGGCCTCGCAGGTTTGAAGCTCGGCCTGCGGCCTCGCAACCGTGGCGTTGTATCGCCAGCGAAAATCCCCATCCAGTAAATAAAAAGATTAAAAAATTCTCATACAAGTCGAACAACTGACAGATACTTTTAGTTCCCGTGAGCGGTTGCATCAAAGACCAGCTCGAGATGTGGTAAAAACTCCCCATTCGGAACTCGGCCTTCGGCCTCGTTAGTGACTCTCCTAAGGAATGTAAATGCGTAACACCCCATTCGGAACTCGGCCTTCGGCCTCGTAAGTGACTAACACGGCTCGGCCTACGGCCTCGCGGAGGCCACGCTCGGCCTTCGGCCTCGCGGGCCGAAAGCTCGGCCTTCGGCCTCGCCCTGAAAGCTCGGCCTTCGGCCTCGCAGGTTTGAAGCTCGGCCTGCGGCCTCGCAAATAAGAAGCGGTTTCGCCATCAAAAATCCCCATCCAGTAAAAAAAAAACAAATGACGTCATCCAAAAAATTTTTTATATTTGGAATCAGGGACCCCCAATCTCGCTAAATACCAAATTTGAGCCAGATCGGAGCAACTTGGATTTTGGTATCCGGGTCGAAGGACCAATTTTCAATTTTCGACTAAAACCCCAAATTCTCCTACAAACCCTCTATAACATTTGTTCAAACCCCCCATACCCACCTATAACGGTTCGGGAGCAGCGGTCGTTTTAAATTTGTATGGAAGAACCTCTTTTTTGTTCGGGAGGGTAATTTTTTTTCAACTTTCCAAAAAGGTCCCAGGGTTTTAGTCATTTTTAGTTTTGACACCTACCCCCCATCGATTATGGTTTCCGAGATCCGAACACCAGTTCCATCAAGGAAACCAAAAATGACACTTTTCGGATTTTTCTGGTGGTCATAGGAACATCCTCTACACTTTTCCTCTACATTACAAACACCCCCCATCGCTCCTTCTAGGAGAACAATGATGTCAATGAGTGAGTGAGTCAGTGGTAATCGAACTTTATATAATATAATAACTAGTATTTCGGGTGGTGCGCGGGCTGCGAGCAGCCCGCGTTATCGTTGTGCATTTGTATATTTTTTAAAATTTTAGTTGCAGTTGAAAAAAATATATTATAATTCTCATACAAGTCGAGAAAGGGACAGTTTCTTCTAATTCAGTACAAAGTGTGAGCAGGGTTACCATGTGCAAGTTGATTTTTTTTATAAAATTTTAGTCGCTGTAAAATCGCACTAAGATTGTTAACGACTTTTCTTAAGGGACCATACCTCTAAGTGCAGTGGTTAACGTGGGCAGTTGCCTCGGAGACCAGCTCGAGATGTGGAAAAAGCTCCCCATTCGGGACTCGGCCTTCGGCCTCGTTAGTGACTCTCCTAAGGAATGTAAACGCGTAACACCCCATTCGTAAGTGACTAACACGGCTCGGCCTACGGCCTCGCGGAGGCCACGCTCGGCCTTCGGCCTCGCGGGCCGAAAGCTCGGCCTTCGGCCTCGCAGGTTTAAAGCTCGGCCTGCGGCCTCGCAACCGTGGCGTTGTATCGTCAGCGAAAATCCCCATCCAGTAAATAAAAAGATTTAAAAATTCTCATGCAAGTCGAACAACTGACAGATACTTTTAGTTCCCGTGAGCGGTTGCATCAAAGACCAGCTTAAGATGTGGTAAAAACTCCCCATGCTGAACTCGGCCTTCGGCCTCGTTAGTGACTCTCCTAAGGATTGTAAATGCGTAACACCCCATTCGGAACTCGGCCTTCGGCCTCGTAAGTGACTAACACGGCTCGGCCTACGGCCTCGCGGAGGCCACGCTCGGCCTTCGGCCTCGCGGGCCGAAAGCTCGGCCTTCGGCCTCGCCCTCGAAGCTCGGCCTTCGGCCTCGCAGGTTTGAAGCTCGGCCTGCGGCCTCGCAAATAAGAAGTGGTTTCGCCATCAAAAATCCCCATTCAGTAAAAAAAAAACAAATGACGTCATCCAAAAAATTTTTTCATATTTGGAATCAGGGACCCCCAATCTCCCTAAATACCAAATTTCAGCCAGATCGGAGCAACTTGGATTTTGGTATCCGGGTCGAAGGACCAATTTTCAATTTTCGACTAAAACCCCAAATTTTCCTACAAACCCTCTATAACATTTGTTCAAACCCCCTATACCCACCTATAACGGTTCCGGAGCTGCGGTCGTTTTAAATTTGTATGGGAGAACCTCTTTTTTGTTCGGGAGGGTAATTTTTTTCATGTTTTCAAAAGGTTCCCAGGGTTTTAGTCATTTTTAGTATTGACACTTACCCCCCATCGCTTATGGTTTTCGAGATCCGTACACCAGTTCCATGATGGAAACCAAAAATGACACTTTTCGGATTTTTCTGGAGGTCACGGGAACCTCCTCTACACTTTTCCCCTACACCACAAACACCCCCCATCGCTCCTTCTAGGAGAACAATTCTGTCAATCAGTGAGTCAGTGAGTCAGTCAATCAGTCAGTGGTAATCGAGCTTTATATATATACTAGTATTTCGGGTGGTGCGCGGGCTGCGAGCAGCCCGCGTTATCGATGTGCATTAGTATTTATTTCAAGATTGAAATTGCAGTTGAAAAAATATATAAAATTCTCATACAAGTAGAGTAAGTGACAGTTTCTTCTAGTTCAGTACAAAGTGTGAGCAGGGTTACCATGTGCAAGTTGATTTTTTTGATAAAATTTTAGTCGCTTCAAAATCGCACCAAAATTTTAAACGAGTTTTGTTAAGGGACCATACCTCTAAGTGCAGTGGTTAACGTGGGCAGTTGCCTCGGAGACCAGCTCGAGATGTGGAATAAACTCGCCATTCGGGACTCGGCCTTCGGCCTCGTTAGTGACTCTCCTAAGGCATGTAAACGCGTAACACCCCATTCGTAAGTGACTAACATGGCTCGGCCTACGGCCTCGCGGAGGCCACGCTCGGCCTTCGGCCTCGCGGGCCGAAAGCTCGGCCTTCGGCCTCGCAGGTTTGAAGCTCGGCCTGCGGCCTCGCAACCGTGGCGTTGTATCGCCAGCGAAAATCCCCATCCAGTAAATAAAAAGATTTAAAAATTCTCATGCAAGTCGAACAACTGACAGATACTTTTAGTTCCCGTGAGCGGTTGCATCAAAGACCAGCTCGAGATGTGGAAAAAAAACTCCCCATTCGGGACTCGGCCTTCGGCCTCGTTAGTGACTCTCCTAAGGAATGTAAATGCGTAACACCCCATTCGGAACTCGGCCTTCGGCCTCGTAAGTGACTAACACGGCTCGGCTTGCGGCCTCGCGGAGGCCACGCTCGGCCTTCGGCCTCGCCCTGGAAGCTCGGCCTTCGGCCTCGCAGGTTTGAAGCTCGGCCTGCGGCCTCGCAAATAAGAAGTGGTTTCGCCATCAAAAATCCCCATTCAGTAAAAAAAAAACAAATGACGTCATCCAAAAAATTTTTTCATATTTGGAATCAGGGACCCCCAATCTCCCTAAATACCAAATTTCAGCCAGATCGGAGCAACTTGGATTTTGGTATCCGGGTCGAAGGACCAATTTTCAATTTTCGACTAAAACCCCAAATTTTCCTACAAACCCTCTATAACATTTGTTCAAACCCCCTATACCCACCTATAACGGTTCCGGAGCTGCGGTCGTTTTAAATTTGTATGGGAGAACCTCTTTTTTGTTCGGGAGGGTAATTTTTTTCATGTTTTCAAAAGGTTCCCAGGGTTTTAGTCATTTTTAGTATTGACACTTACCCCCCATCGCTTATGGTTTTCGAGATCCGTACACCAGTTCCATGATGGAAACCAAAAATGACACTTTTCGGATTTTTCTGGAGGTCACGGGAACCTCCTCTACACTTTTCCCCTACACCACAAACACCCCCCATCGCTCCTTCTAGGAGAACAATTCTGTCAATCAGTGAGTCAGTGAGTCAGTCAATCAGTCAGTGGTAATCGAGCTTTATATATATACTAGTATTTCGGGTGGTGCGCGGGCTGCGAGCAGCCCGCGTTATCGATGTGCATTAGTATTTATTTCAAGATTGAAATTGCAGTTGAAAAAATATATAAAATTCTCATACAAGTAGAGTAAGTGACAGTTTCTTCTAGTTCAGTACAAAGTGTGAGCAGGGTTACCATGTGCAAGTTGATTTTTTTGATAAAATTTTAGTCGCTGTAAAATCGCACCAAGATTGTAAACGACTTTTGTTAAGGGACCATACCTCTAAAGGCAGTGGTTAACGTGGGCAGTTGCCTCGGAGACCAGCTCAAGATGTGGAAAGAAAACTCCCCATTCGGGACTCGGCCTTCGGCCTCGTTAGTGACTCTCCTAAGGAATGTAAACGCGTAACACCCCATTCGTAAGTGACTAACACGGCTCGGCCTACGGCCTCGCGGAGGCCACGCTCGGCCTTCGGCCTCGCGGGCCGAAAGCTCGGCCTTCGGCCTCGCAGGTTTGAAGCTCGGCCTGCGGCCTCGCAACCGTGGAGTTGTATCGTCAGCGAAAATCCCCATCCAGTAAATAAAAAGATTTAAAAATTCTCATGCAAGTCGAACAACTGACAGATACTTTTAGTTCCCGTGAGCGGTTGCATCAAAGACCAGCTCGAGATGTAGTAAAAACTCCCCATTCTGAACTCGGCCTTCGGCCTCGTTAGTGACTCTCCTAAGGAATGTAAATGCGTAACACCCCATTCGGAACTCGGCCTTCGGCCTCGTAAGTGACTAACACGGCTCGGCCTACGGCCTCGCGGAGGCCACGCTCGGCCTTCGGCCTTGCGGACCGAAAGCTCGGCCTTCGGCCTCGCCCTCGAAGCTCGGCCTTCGGCCTCGCAGGTTTGAAGCTCGGCCTGCGGCCTCGCAAATAAGAAGTGGTTTCGCCATCAAAAATCCCCATCCAGTAAAAAAAAAACAAATGACGTCATCCAAAAAATTTTTTCATATTTAGAATCAGGGACCCCCAATCTCCCTAAATACCAAATTTCAGCCAGATCGGAGCAACTTGGATTTTGGTATCCGGGTCGAAGGACCAATTTTCAATTTTCGACTAAAACCCCAAATTCTCCTACAAACCCTCTATAACATTTGTTCGAACCCCCCATACCCACCTATAACGGTTCGGGAGCTGCGGTCGTTTTAAATTTGTATGGGAGAACCTCTTTTTTGTTCGGAAGGGTAATTTTTTTTAATTTTTCCAAAAAAGTCCCAGGGTTTTAGTCATTTTAAGTTTTGACACCTACCCCCCATCGATTATGGTTTCTGAGTTCCGTACACCAGTTCCATCAAGGAAACCAAAAATGACACTTTTCGGATTTTTCTGGTGGTCATAGGAACCTCCTCTACACTTTTCCTCTAAACCTCAAACACCCCCCATCGCTCCTTCTGGGAGAACAATGATGTCAATGAGTGAGTCAGTGAGTCAGTGAGTGGTAATCGAACTTTATATAATATAACTAGTATTTCGGGTGGTGCGCGGGCTGCGAGCAGCCCGCGTTATCGATGTGCATTTGTATGTTTTATTAAAGTTTTAGTTGCAGTTGAAAAAAATATTTAAAAATTCTCATACAAGTCGAGAAAGGGACAGTTTCTTCTAGTTCAGTACAAAGTGTGAACAGGGTTACCATGTGCAAGTTGATTATTTCGATAAAACTTTAGTCGATGTAAAATCGCCCCAAGTTTGTAATCGAGTTTTGTTAGGGGACCATACCTCTAAGTGCAGTGGTTAACGTGGGCCGTTGCCTCGGAGACCAGCTCGAGATGTGAAAAAAGCTCCCCATTCGGGACTCGGCCTTCGGCCTCGTTAGTGACTCTCCTAAGGAATATAAACGCGAAACACCCCATTCGTAAGTGACTAACACGGCTCGGCCTACGGCTTCGCGGAGGCCACGCTCGGCCTTCGGCCTCGCGGGCCAAAAGCTCGGCCTTCGGCCTCACAGGTTTGAAGCTCGGCCTGCGGCCTCGCAACCGTGGCGTTGTATCGTCAGCGAAAATCCCCATCCAGTAAATAAAAATATTTAAAAATTCTCATGCAAGTCGAACAACTGACAGATACTTTTAGTTCCCTTGAGCGGTTGCATCAAGTGCCAGCTCGAAATGTGGAAAAAAAACTCCCCATTCAGGACTCGGCCTTCGGCCTCGTTAGTGACTCTTCTAAGGAATGTAAATGCGTAACACCCCATTCGGAACTCGGCCTTCGGCCTCGTAAGTGACTAACACGGCTCGGCCTGGGGCCTCGCGGAGGCCACGCTCGGCCTTCGGCCTCACGGGCCGAAAGCTCGGCCTTCGGCCTCGCCCTCGAAGCTCGGCCTTCGGCCTCGCAGGTTTGAAGCTCGGCCTGCGGCCTCGCAAATAGGAAGTGGTTTCGCCTTCAAAAATCCCCATCCAGTAAAAAAAAAACAAATGACGTCACCAACAATTTTTTTTTATATTTGGAATCAGGGACCCCCAATCTCCCTAAATACCAAATTTCAGCGAAATCGAAACAACTTGAATTTTGGTATCCGGGTCGAAGGACCAATTTTCAATTTTCGACTAAAACCCCAAATTCTCCTACAAACCTTCTATAACATTTGTTCAAACCCCCCATACCCACCTATAACGGTTCGGGAGTTGCGGTCGTTTTAATTTTGTATGGGAGAACCTCTTTTTTGTTCGGGAGGGTAATTTATTTTCAACTTTCCAAAAAGGTCCCAGGGTTTTAGTCATTTTTAGTTCTGGCACCTACCCCCCATCGATTATGGTTTCCGAGATCCGTACACCAGTTCCATCAAGGAAACCAAAAATGACACTTTTCGGATTTTTCTGGTGGTCATGGGAACCTCCTCTACACTTTTCCCCTACACCACAAACACCCCCCATCGCTCCTTCTGGGAGAACAATGATGTCAATGAGTGAGTCAGTCAGTCAGTGAGTGGTAATCGAGCTTTATATAATATAACTAGTATTTCGGGTGGTGCGCGGGCTGCGAGCAGCCCGCGTTATCGATGTGCATTTGTATATTTTTTAAAATTTTAGTTGCAGTTGAAAAAAATATTTAAAAATTCTCATACAAGTCAAGAAAGGGACAGTTTCTTCTAGTTCAGTACAAAGTGTGAGCAGGGTTACCATGTGCAAGTTGATTTTTTCGATAAAATTTGAGTCGATGTAAAATCGCCCCAAGATTGTAATCGAGTTTTGTTAAGGGACCATACCTCTAAGTGCAGTGGTTAACGTGGGCCGTTGCCTCGGAGACCAGCTCGAGATGTGGAAAAAGCTCCCCATTCGGGACTCGGCCTTCGGCCTCGTTAGTGACTCTCCTAAGGAATGTAAACGCGTAACACCCCATTCGTAAGTGACTAACACGGCTCGGCCTACGGCCTCGCGGAGGCCACGCTCGGCCTTCGGCCTCGCGGGCCGAAAGCTCGGCCTTCGGCCTCGCAGGTTTGAAGCTCGGCCTGCGGCCTCGCAACTGTGGAGTTGTATCGTCAGCGAAAATCTCCATCCAGTAAATAAAAAGATTTAAAAATTCTCATGCAAGTCGAACAACTGACAGATACTTTTAGTTCCCGTGAGCGGTTGCATCAAAGACCAGCTCGAGATGTGGTAAAAACTCCCCATTCTGAACTCGGCCTTCGGCCTCGTTAGTGACTCTCCTAAGGAATGTAAATGCGTAACACCCCATTCGGAACTCGGCCTTCGGCCTCGTACGTGACTAACACGGCTCGGCCTGCGGCCTCGCGGAGGCCACGCTCGGCCTTCGGCCTCGCGGGCCGAAAGCTCGGCCTTCGGCCTCGCCCTCGAAGCTCGGCCTTCGGCCTCGCGGGTTTGAAGCTCGGCCTGCGGCCTCGCAAATAAGAAGTGGTTTCGCTATCAAAAATCCCCATCCAGTAAAAAAAAAACAAATGACGTAATCCAAAAATTTTTTTCATATTTGGAATCAGGGACCCCCAATCTCCCTAAATACCAAATTTCAGCCAGATCGGAGCAACTTGGATTTTGGTATCCGGGTCGAAGGACCAATTTTTAATTTTTGACAGAAACCTCAAATTCCCCTACAAACCCTCTATAACATTTGCTTGAACCCCCCATACCCACCTATAACGGTTCCGGAGTTGCGGTCGTTTTAAATTTGTATGGGAGAACCTCTTTTTTGTTCGGGAGGGTAATTTTTTTTCAATTTTCCAAAAGGGTCCCAGGGTTTTAGTCATTTTTAGTTTTGGCACCTACCCCCCATCGATTATGGTTTCCGAGATCCGTACACCAGTTCCATCAAGGAAACCAGAAATGACACTTTTCGGATTTTTCTGGTGGTCATAGGAACCTCCTCTACACTTTTCCCCTACACTACAAACACCCCCCATCGCTCCTTCTGGGAGAACAATGATGTCAATGAGTGAGTCAGTCAGTCAGTGAGTGGTAATCGAACTTTATATAATACTAGTATTTCGGGTGGTGCGCGGGCTGCGAGCAGCCCGCGTTATCGATGTGCATTTGTATATTTTTTAAAATTTTAGTTGCATTTGAAAAAGATATTTAAAAATTCTCATACAAGTCGAGAAAGGGACAGTTTCTTCTAGTTCAGTACAAAGTGTGAGCAGGGTTACCATGTGCAAGTTGATTTTTTTGATAAAATTTTAGTCGCTGTAAAATCGCACCAAGATTGTAAGCGACTTTTGTTAAGGGACCATACCTCTAAGTGCAGTGGTTAACGTGGGCAGTTGCCTCGGAGACCAGCTAGAGATGTGGAATAAACTCCCCATTCGGGACTCGGCCTTCGGCCTCGTTAGTGACTCTCCTAAGGAATGTAAACACGTAACACCCCATTCGTAAGTGACTAACACGGCTCGGCCTACGGCCTCGCGGAGGCCACGCTCGGCCTTCGGCCTCGCGGGCCGAAAGCTCGGCCTTCGGCCTCGCAGGTTTGAAGCTCGGCCAGCGGCCTCGCAACCGTGGCGTTGTATCGCCAGCGAAAATCCCCATCCAGTAAATAAAAAAAATTAAAAATTCTCATGCAAGTCGAACAACTGACAGATACTTTTAGTTCCCGTGAGCGGTTGCATCAAAGACCAGCTCAAGATGTGAAAAAAAAACTCCCCATTCGGGACTCGGCCTTCGGCCTCGTTAGTGACTCTCCTAAGGAATGTAAATGCGTAACACCCCATTCGGAACTCGGCCTTCGGCCTCGTAAGTGACTAACACGGCTCGGCCTGCGGCCTCGCGGAGGCCACGCTCGGCCTTCGGCCTCGCGGGCCGAAAGCTCGGCCTTTGGCCTCGCCCTCGAAGCTCGGCCTTCGGCCTCGCAGGTTTGAAGCTCGGCCTGCGGCCTCGCAAATAAGAAGTGGTTTCGCCATCAAAAATCCCCATCCAGTAAAAAAAAAACAAATGACGTCATCCAAAAAATTTTTTTTATATTCGGAATCAGGGACCCCCAATCTCCCTAAATACTAAATTTTAGCCAGATCAAAGCAACTTGGATTTTGGTATCCGGGTCGAAGGAGCAATTTTCAATTTTTGACAGAAACCTCAAATTCTCCTACAAACCCTCTATAACATTTGTTTGAACCCCCCATACCCACCTATAACGGTTCGGGAGTTGCGGTCGTTTTAATTTTGTATGGGAGAACCTCTTTTTTGTTTGGGAGGGTAATTTTTTTTCATTTTTCCAAAAAGGTCCCAGGGTTTTAGTCATTTTTGGTTTTGGCACCTACCCCCCATCGATTATGGTTTCCGAGATCCACACACCAGTTCCATCAAGGAAACCAAAAATGACACTTTTCGGATTTTTCTGGTGGTCATAGGAACCTCCTCTACACTTTTCCCCTACACCACAAACACCCGCCATCGCTCCTTCTGGGAGAACAATGATGTCAATGAGTGAGTCAGTCAGTCAGTGAGTGGTAATCGAGCTTTATATAATATAATAACTAGTATTTCGGGTGGTGCGCGGGCTGCGAGCAGCCCGCGTTATCGATGTGCATTAGTAATATTTATCAGGATTTGTAGTTGCAGTTGAAAAAAATATTTAAAAATTCTCATACAAGTCGAGAAAGGGACAGTTTCTTCTAGTTCAGTACAAAGTGTGAGCAGGGTTACCATGTGCAAGTTGATTTTTTCGATAAAATTTTAGTCGATGTAAAAAGGCCCCAAGATTGTAATCGAGTTTTGTTAAGGGACCATACCTCTAAGTGCAGTGGTTAACGTGGGCCGTTGCCTCGGAGACCAGCTCGAGATGTGAAAAAAGCTCCCCATTCGGGACTCGGCCTTCGGCCTCGTTAGTGACTCTCCTAAGGAATGTAAACGCGTAACACCCCTTTCGTAAGTGACTAACACAGCTCGGCCTTCGGCCTCGCGGAGGCCACGCTCGGCCTTCGGCCTCGCGGGCCGTAAGCTCGGCCTTCGGCCTCGCAGGTTCGAAGCTTGGCCTGCGGCCTCGCAACCGTGGCGTTGTATCGTCAGCGAAAATCCCCATCCAGTATATGAAAAGATTTAAAAATTTCCATGCAAGTCGAACAACTGACAGATACTTTTAGTTCCCGTGAGCGGTTGCGTCAAAGACCAGCTCGAGATATGGAAAAAAAACTTCCCATTCGGAACTCGGCCTTCGGCCTCGTTAGTGACTCTCCTAAGGAATGTAAATGCGTAACACCCCATTTGGAACTCGGCCTTCGGCCTCGTAAGTGACTAACACGGCTCGGCCTACGGCCTCGCGGAGGCCACGCTCGGCCTTCGGCCTCGCGGGCCGAAAGCTCGGCCTTCGGCCTCGCCCTGGAAGCTCGGCCTTCGGCCTCGCAGGTTTGAAGCTCGGCCTGCGGCCTCGCAAATAAGAAGTGGTTTCGCCATCAAAAATCCCCATCCAGTAAAAAAAAAACAAATGACGTCATCCAAAAAATTTTTTCATATTTGGAATCAGGGACCCCCAATCTCTCTAAATACCAAATTTCAGCCAGATCGGAGCAACTTGGATTTTGGTATCCGGGTCGAAGGACCATTTTTCAATTTTCGACTAAAACTCCAAATTCTCCTACAAACCCTCTATAACATTTGTTCAAACCCCCCATACCCACCTATAACGGTTCGGGAGCTGCGGTCGTTTTAAATTTGTATGGGAGAACCTCTTTTTTGTTCGGGAGGGTAATTTTTTTTCATTTTTCCAAAAAGGTCCCAGGGTTTTAGTCATTTTTAGTTTTGACACCTACCCCCCATCGATTATGGTTTCCGAGATCCGTACACCAGTTCCATCAAGGAAACCAAAAATGACACTTTTCGGATTTTTCTGGTGGTCATAGGAACCTCCTCTACACTTTTCCCCTACACCACAAACACCCCCCATCGCTCCTTCTGGGAGAACAATGATGTCAATGAGTGAGTCAGTCAGTCAGTGAGTGGTAATCGAGCTTTATATAATATAACTAGTATTTCGGGTGGTGCGCGGGCTGCGAGCAGCCCGCGTTATCGATGTGCATTTGTATTTATTTCAAGATTGTAATTGCAGTTAAAAAAATCTATAAAATTCTCATACAAGTCGAGTAAGTGACAGTTTTTTCTAGTTCAGTACAAAGTGTGAGCAGGGTTACCATGTGCAAGTTGATTTTTCTGATAAAATTTTAGTCGCTGTAAAATCGCACCAAGATTGTAAACGACTTTTGTTAAGGGACCATACCTTTAAGTGCAGTGGTTAACGTGGGCAGTTGCCTCGGAGACCAGCTCGAGATGTGGAAAAATAACTCCCCATTCGGGACTCGGCCTTCGGCCTCGTTAGTGACTCTCCTAAGGAATGTAAACGCGTAACACCCCATTCGTAAGTGACTAACACGGCTCGGCCTACGGCCTCGCGGAGGCCACGCTCGGCCTTCGGCCTCGCGGGCCGAAAGCTCGGCCTTCGGCCTCGCAGGTTTGAAGCTCGGCCTGCGGCCTCGCAACCTCTATTGTATCGCAAGCGAAAATCCCCATCCAGTAAATAAAAAGATTTAAAAATTCTCATACAAGTCGAACAACTGACAGATACTTTTAGTTCCCGTGAGCGGTTGCATCAAAGACCAGCTCGAGATGGGGAAAAAAAACTCCCCATTCGGGACTCGGCCTTCGGCCTCGTTAGTGACTCTCCTAAGGAATGTTAATGCGTAACACCCCATTCGGAACTCGGCCTTCGGCCTCGTAAGTGACTAACACGGCTCGGCCTGCGGCCTCGCGGAGGCCACGCTCGGCCTTCGGCCTCGCGGGCCGAAAGCTCGGCCTTCGGCCTCGCCCTCGAAGCTCGGCCTTCGGCCTCGCGGGTTTGAAGCTCGGCCTGCGGCCTCGCAAATAAGAAGTGGTTTCGCCATCAAAAATCCCCATCCAGTAAAAAAAAAACAAATGACGTCATCCAAAAAACTTTTTCATATTTGGAATCAGGGACCCTCAATCTCCCTAGATACCAAATTTCAGCGAAATCGGAATAACTTGAATTTTGGTATCCGGGTCGAAGGACCAATTTTTAATTTTTGACAGAAACTTCAAATTCCCCTACAAACCCTCTATAACATTTGTTTGAACCCCCCATACCCACCTATAACGGTTCCGGAGTTGCGGTCGTTTTAAATTTGTATGGGAGAACCTCTTTTTTGTTTGGGAGGGTAATTTTTTTTCAACTTTCCAAAAGGGTCCCAGGGTTTTAGTCATTTTTAGTTTTGGCACCTACCCCCCATCGATTATGGTTTCCGAGATCCGTACACCAGTTCTATCAAGGAAACCAAAAATGACACTTTTCGGATTTTTCTGGTGGTCATAGGAACCTCCTCTACACTTTTTTCCTACATCACAAACACCCCCCATCGCCCCTTCTGGGAGAACAATGATGTCAATGAGTCAGTGAGTGAGTCAGTGAGTGGTAATCGAACTTTATATAATATAACTAGTATTTCGGGTGGTGCGCGGGCTGCGAGCAGCCCGCGTTATCGATGTGCATTAGTAATATTTATCAAGATTTGTAGTTGCAGTTGAAAAAATATATAAAAATTCTCATACAAGTCGAGAAAGGGACAGTTTCTTCTAGTTCAGTACAAAGCGTGAGCAGGGTTACCATGTGCAAGTTGATTTTTTTGATAAAATTTTAGTCGCTGTAAAATCGCCCCAAGATTGTAATCGAGTTTTGTTGAGGGACCATACCTCTAAGTGCAGTGGTTAACGTGGGCCGTTGCCTCGGAGACCAGCTCGAGATGTGGAAAAAGCTCCCCATTCGGGACTCGGCCTTCGGCCTCGTTAGTGACTCTCCTAAGGAATGTAAACGCGTAACACCCCATTCGTAAGTGACTAACACGGCTCGGCCTACGGCCTCGCGGAGGCCACGCTCGGCCTTCGGCCTCGCGGGCCAAAAGCTCGGCCTTCGGCCTCGCAGGTTTGAAGCTCGGCCTGCGGCCTCGCAACCGTGACGTTGTATCGTCAGCGAAAATCCCCATCCAGTAAATTTTTTAAAAATTCTCATGCAAGACGAACAACTGACACATACTTTTAGTTCCCGTGAGCGGTTGCATCAAAGACCAGCTCGAGATGAGGAAAAAAAACTCCCCATCCGGGACTCGGCCTTCGGCCTCGTTAGCGACTCACCTGAGGGTCGTTAATTCGTTACACCCCATTCGGAACTCGGCCTTCGGCCTCGTAAGTGACTAACACGGCTCGGCCTGCGGCCTCGCGGAGGCCACGCTCGGCCTTCGGCCTCGCGGGCCGAAAGCTCGGCCTTCGGCCTCGCCCTGGAAGCTCGGCCTTCGGCCTCGCAGGTTTGAAGCTCGGCCTGCGGCCTCGCAAATAAGAAGTGGTTTCGCCATCAAAAATCCCCATCCAGTAAAAAAAAAACAAATGACGTCATCCAAAAATTTTTTTCATATTTGGAATCAGGGACCCCCAATCTCCCTAAATACCAAATTTCAGCCAGATCGGAGCAACTTGAATTTTGGTATCCGGTTCGAAGGACCAATTTTTAATTTTTGACTAAAAGCCCAAATTCTCCTACAAACCCTCTATAACATTTGTTCAAACCCCCCATACCCACCTATAACGGTTCGGGAGCTGCGTTCGTTTTAAATTTGTATGGGAGAACCTCTTTTTTGTTCGGGAGGGTAATTTTTTTTCATTTTTCCAAAAGGGTCCCAGGGTTTTAGTCTTTTTTAGTTTTGACACCTACCCCCCATCGATTATGGTTTCCGAGATCCGTACACCAGTTCCATCAAGGAAACCAAAAATGACACTTTTCGGATTTTTCTGGTGGTCATAGGAACCTCCTCTACACTTTTTCCCTACATCACAAACACCCCCCATCGCTCCTGCTGGGAGAACAATGATGTCAATGAGTCAGTGAGTGAGTGAGTCAGTGGTAATCGAACTTTATATAATATAACTAGTATTTGGGTGGCGCGCGGGCTGCGAGCAGCCCGCGTTATCGATGTGCATTTGTATTTATTTCAAGATTGTAATTGCAGTTGAAAAAATATATAAAATTATCATACAAGTAGAGTAAGTGACAGTTTCTTCTAGTTCAGTACAAAGTGTGGGCAGGGTTACCATGTGCAAGTAGATTTTTTTGATAAAATTTAAGTCGCTGTAAAATCGCACCAAGCTTGTAAACGACTTTTGTTAAGGGACCATACCTCTAAGTGCAGTGGTTAACGTGGGCAGTTGCCTCGGAGACCAGCTCGGGATGTGGAAAAAAAACTCCCCATTCGAGACTCGGCCTTCGGCCTCGTTAGTGACTCTTCTAAGGAATGTAAGCGCGTAACACCCCATTCGTAAGTGACTAACACGGCTCGGCCTACGGCCTCGCGGAGGCCACGCTCGGCCTTCGGCCTCGCGGGCCGAAAGCTCGGCCTTCGGCCTCGCAGGTTTGAAGCTCGGCCTGCGGCCTCGCAACCGTGGCGTTGTATCGCCAGCGAAAATCCCCATCCAGTAAATAAAAAGATTTAAAAAATCTCATGCAAGTCGAACAACTGACAGATACTTTTAGTTCCCGTGAGCGGTTGCATCAAAGACCAACTCGAGATGTGGAAAAAAAATTCCCCATTCGGGACTCGGCCTTCGGCCTCGTTAGTGACTCTCCTAAGGAATGTAAATGCGTAACACCCCATTCGGGACTCGGCCTTCGGCCTCGTAAGTGACTAACACGGCTCGGCCTGCGGCCTCGCGGAGGCCACGCTCGGCCTTCGGCCTCGCGGGCCGAAAGCTCGGCCTTCGGCCTCGCCCTGGAAGCTCGGCCTTCGGCCTCGCAGGTTTGAAGCTCGGCCTGCGGCCTCGCAGCCGTGGCGTTGTATCGCCAGCGAAAATCCCCATCCAGTAAAAAAAAACAAATGACGTCATCCAAAATTTTTTATTATATTTGGAATCAGGGACCCCCATTCTCCCTAAATACCAAATTTCAGCCAGATCAGACAAACTTGGATTTTGGTATCCGGGTCGAAGGACCAATTTTTAATTTTTGACAGTAACCTCAAATTCCCCTACAAACCCTCTATAATATTTGTTAGAACCCCCCATACCCACCTACAACGGTTCCGGAGTTGCGATCGTTTTAATTTTGTATGGGAGAACCTCTTTTTTGTTCTGGAGGGTAATTTTTTTTCAACTTTCCAAAAGGGTCCCAGGGTTTTAGTCATTTTTAGTTTTGGCACCTACCACCCATCGATTATGGTTTCCGAGATCCATACACCAGTTCCATCAAGGAAACCAAAAATGACACTTTTCGGATTTTTCTGGTGGTCATAGGAACCTCCTCTACACTTTTTCCCTACACCACAAACACCCCCCATCGCTCCTTCTGGGAGAACAATGATGTCAATGAGTCAGTCAGTCAGTGAGTGAGTGAGTGAGTGGTAATCGAGCTTTATATAATATGGTTAACTAGTATTTCGGGTGGTGCGCGGGCTGCGAGCAGCCCGCGTTATCGATGTGCATTTGTATTGTTATCAAAATTTTAGTTGCAGTTTAAAAAAAAATATATAAAATTCTCATACAAGTCGAGTAAGTGACAGTTTCTTCTAGTTCAGTACAAAGTGTGGGCAGGGTTACCATGTGCAAGTTGATTTTTTCGATAAAATTTTAGTCGATGTAAAATCGCCCAAAGATTGTAATCGAGTTTTGTTAAGGGACCATACCTCTAAGTGCAGTGGTTAACGTGGGCCGTTGCCTCGGAGACCAGCTCGAGATGTGGAAAAAGCTCCCCATTCGGGACTCGGCCTTCGGCCTCGTTAGTGACTCTCCTAAGGAATGTAAACGCGTAACACCCCTTTCGTAAGTGACTAATACGGCTCGGCCTACGGCCTCGCGGAGGCCACGCTCGGCCTTCGGCCTCGCGGGCCGAAAGCTCGGCCTTCGGCCTCGCAGGTTTGAAGCTCGGCCTGCGGCCTCGCAACCGTAGCGTTGTATCGTCAGCGAAAATCCCAATCCAGTATATAAAAAGATTTAAAAATTTCCATGCAAGTCGAACAACTGACAGATACTTTTAGTTCCCGTGAGCGGTTGCATCAAAGACCAGCTCGAGATGTGGTAAAAACTCCCCATTCTGAACTCGGCCTTCGGCCTCGTTAGTGACTCTCCTAAGGAATGTAAATGCGTAACACCCCATTCGGAACTCGGCCTTCGGCCTCGTAAGTGACTAACACGGCTCGGCCTGCGGCCTCGCGGAGGCCACGCTCGGCCTTCGGCCTCGCGGGCTGAAAGCTCGGCCTTCGGCCTCGCCCTCGAAGCTCGGCCTTCGGCCTCGCAGGTTTGAAGCTCGGCCTGCGGCCTCGCAGCCGTGGCGTTGTATCACCAGCGAAAATCCCCATCCAGTAAAAAAAAAACAAATGACGTCATCCAAAAATTTTTCATATATTTGGAATCAGGGACTCCCAATCTCCCTAAATACCAAATTTCAGCGAAATCGGAACAACTTGAATTTTGGTATCCGGGTCGAAGGACCAATTTTCAATTTTTGACAGAAACCTCAAATTCCCCTACAAACCCTCTATAACATTTGCTTGAACCCCCCATACCCACCTATAACGGTTCGGGAGCTGCGGTCGTTTTAAATTTGTATGGGAGAACCTCTTTTTTGTTTGGGAGGGTAATTTTTTTTCAACTTTCCAAAAAGGTCCCAGGGTTTAAGTCATTTTTAGTTTTGGCACCTACCCCCCATCGATTATGGTTCTCGAGATCCGTACACCAGTTCCATCAAGGAAACCAAAAATGACACTTTTCGGATTTTTCTGGAGGTCACGGGAACTTCCTCTACACTTTTCCCCTACACCACAAACACCCCCCATAGCTCCTTCTAGGAGAACAATTCTGTCAGTGAGTCAGTGAGTCAGTGGTAATCGAGCTTTATATAATATAACTAGTATTTGGGTGGCGCGCGGGCTGCGAGCAGCCCGCGTTATCGATGTGCATTAGTATTATTAACAAAAATGTCATTGCAGTTAAAAAAAAATATATATAATTCTCATACAAGTCGAATCAATGACAGTTTCTTCTAAATCAGTACAAAGTGTGGCAGGGTTACCATGTGCAAGTTGATTTTTTTGATAAAATTTAAGTCGCTGTAAAATCGCACCAAGATTGTAAACGACTATTGTTAAGGGACCATACCTCTAAGTGCAGTTGTTAACGTGGGCAGTTGCCTCGGAGACCAGCTCGAGATGTGGAATAAACTCCCCATTCGGGACTCGGCCTTCGGCCTCGTTAGTGACTCGACTAAGGAATGTAAACGCGTAACACCCCATTCGTAAGTGACTAACACGGCTCGGCCTACGGCCTCGCGGAGGCCACGCTCGGCCTTCGGCCTCGCGGGCCGAAAGCTCGGCCTTCGGCCTCGCAGGTTTGAAGCTCGGCCTGCGGCCTCGCAACCGTGGCGTTGTATCGCCAGGGAAAATCCCCATCCAGTAAATTTAAAAATTCTCATGCAAGTAGAATAACTGACAGATACTTTTAGTTCCCGTGAGCGGTTGCATCAAAGACCAGCTCGAGATGTGGAAAAAACTCCCCATCCGGGACTCGGCCTTCGGCCTCGTTAGCGACTTCCATAGGATGCGTTAATGAGGTACACCCCATTCGGAACTCGGCCTTCGGCCTCGTAAGTTACTAACACGGCTCGGCCTACGGCCTCGCGGAGGCCACGCTCGGCCTTCGGCCTCGCGGGCCGAAAGCTCGGCCTCCGGCCTCGCAGGTTTGAAGCTCGGCCTTCGGCCTCGCGGTGTTTAAGGCTCGGCCTGCGGCCTCGCAAGTTACAAAGGGCATGTTTTTAAGCTGTTCCCAATGACGGCCAGCTCGGCCTTCGGCCTCGCAGGCCTACAGCTCGGCCTCCGGCCTCGCTAGGGTGGAGCTCGGCCTTCGGCCTCGCCTCCACAGCTCGGCCTGCGGCCTCGCTCGATTGCAGCTCGGCCTACGGCCTCGCAAAGAGAATGTGGTTTCGCCACCAAAAATCCGCATCCAGTAAAAAAAAAACTAATGACGTCATCAAAAAACTTTTTTTTATATTTCGATTCAGGGACCCCAAATTTTCCTAAATACTTAATTTCAGCCAGATCGGAGCAACTTGAATTTTGGTATCCGGTTCGAAGGACCAATTTCAAGTTTTGGACCAAATCCCCAAATTTCCCTACAAACTCTCTATAACATTTGTTCAAACTCCCCATACCTACCTAAAACGGTTCCGGAGTTGCGATCGTTTTAATTTTGTATGGGAGAACCTCTTTTTTGTTCGGGAGGGTAATTTTTTTTCAATTTTCCAAAAGGGTCCTAGGGTTTTAGTCATTTTTAGTTTTGACACCTACCCCCCATCGCTTATGGTTTTTGAGATCCGTACACCAGTTCCATCAAGGAAACCAAAAATGACACTTTTCGGATTTTTCCCTAGGTCACGTGGGCACTCCCTATACAGTTTACTATATAATTTTAACCCAAAAACACTCCTTCTGGGAGAACAATGATGTCAGTGAGTCAGTCAATCAGTGGTAGAGCAGCTTTATATATTATAATAATAATAATAATAATAAAATAACTAGGTGTTGGGTTGTGCGCGGGCTGCGAGCAGCCCGCGTTATCGATGTGCATTTGTATTTATTTCAAGATTGTAATTGCAGTTTATAAAAATATATAAAATTCTCATACAAGTCGAGTAGGTGACAGTTTCTTCTAGTTCAGTACAAAGTGTGAGCAGGGTTACCATGTGCAAGTTGATTTTTTTGATAAAATTTTAGTCGCTTCAAAATCGCACCAAAATTTTAAACGAGTTTTGTTAAGGGACCATACCTCTAAGTGCAGTGGTTAACGTGGGCAGTTGCCTCGGAGACCAGCTCGAGATGTGGAATAAACTCCCCATTCGGGACTCGGCCTTCGGCCTCGTTAGTGACTCTCCTAAGGCATGTAAACGCGTAACACCCCATTCGTAAGTGACTAACATGGCTCGGCCTACGGCCTCGCGGAGGCCACGCTCGGCCTTCGGCCTCGCGGGCCGAAAGCTCGGCCTTCGGCCTCGCAGGTTTGAAGCTCGGCCTGCGGCCTCGCAACCGTGGCGTTGTATCGCCAGCGAAAATCCCCATCCAGTAAATAAAAAGATTTAAAAATTCTCATGCAAGTCGAACAACTGACAGATACTTTTAGTTCCCGTGAGCGGTTGCATCAAAGACCAGCTCGAGATGTGGAAAAAAAACTCCCCATTCGGGACTCGGCCTTCGGCCTCGTTAGTGACTCTCCTAAGGAATGTAAATGCGTAACACCCCATTCGGAACTCGGCCTTCGGCCTCGTAAGTGACTAACACGGCTCGGCTTGCGGCCTCGCGGAGGCCACGCTCGGCCTTCGGCCTCGCCCTCGAAGCTCGGCCTTCGGCCTCGCGGGTTTGAAGCTCGGCCTGCGGCCTCGCAAATAAGAAGTGGTTTCGCTATCAA
This sequence comes from Apeira syringaria, assembly GCA_934044485.1. NCBI lineage: Eukaryota > Metazoa > Arthropoda > Insecta > Lepidoptera > Geometridae > Apeira > Apeira syringaria. The sequence continues at coordinate 8,423,978 of OW203658.1, read as the reverse complement.
AAATCCCCATCCAGTAAAAAAAAAACAAATGACGTAATCCAAAAATTTTTTTCATATTTGGAATCAGGGACCCCCAATCTCCCTAAATACCAAATTTCAGCCAGATCGGAGCAACTTGGATTTTGGTATCCGGGTCGAAGGACCAATTTTTAATTTTTGACAGAAACCTCAAATTCCCCTACAAACCCTCTATAACATTTGCTTGAACCCCCCATACCCACCTATAACGGTTCCGGAGTTGCGGTCGTTTTAAATTTGTATGGGAGAACCTCTTTTTTGTTCGGGAGGGTAATTTTTTTTCAATTTTCCAAAAGGGTCCCAGGGTTTTAGTCATTTTTAGTTTTGGCACCTACCCCCCATCGATTATGGTTTCCGAGATCCGTACACCAGTTCCATCAAGGAAACCAGAAATGACACTTTTCGGATTTTTCTGGTGGTCATAGGAACCTCCTCTACACTTTTCCCCTACACTACAAACACCCCCCATCGCTCCTTCTGGGAGAACAATGATGTCAATGAGTGAGTCAGTCAGTCAGTGAGTGGTAATCGAACTTTATATAATACTAGTATTTCGGGTGGTGCGCGGGCTGCGAGCAGCCCGCGTTATCGATGTGCATTTGTATATTTTTTAAAATTTTAGTTGCATTTGAAAAAGATATTTAAAAATTCTCATACAAGTCGAGAAAGGGACAGTTTCTTCTAGTTCAGTACAAAGTGTGAGCAGGGTTACCATGTGCAAGTTGATTTTTTTGATAAAATTTTAGTCGCTGTAAAATCGCACCAAGATTGTAAGCGACTTTTGTTAAGGGACCATACCTCTAAGTGCAGTGGTTAACGTGGGCAGTTGCCTCGGAGACCAGCTAGAGATGTGGAATAAACTCCCCATTCGGGACTCGGCCTTCGGCCTCGTTAGTGACTCTCCTAAGGAATGTAAACACGTAACACCCCATTCGTAAGTGACTAACACGGCTCGGCCTACGGCCTCGCGGAGGCCACGCTCGGCCTTCGGCCTCGCGGGCCGAAAGCTCGGCCTTCGGCCTCGCAGGTTTGAAGCTCGGCCAGCGGCCTCGCAACCGTGGCGTTGTATCGCCAGCGAAAATCCCCATCCAGTAAATAAAAAAAATTAAAAATTCTCATGCAAGTCGAACAACTGACAGATACTTTTAGTTCCCGTGAGCGGTTGCATCAAAGACCAGCTCAAGATGTGAAAAAAAAACTCCCCATTCGGGACTCGGCCTTCGGCCTCGTTAGTGACTCTCCTAAGGAATGTAAATGCGTAACACCCCATTCGGAACTCGGCCTTCGGCCTCGTAAGTGACTAACACGGCTCGGCCTGCGGCCTCGCGGAGGCCACGCTCGGCCTTCGGCCTCGCGGGCCGAAAGCTCGGCCTTTGGCCTCGCCCTCGAAGCTCGGCCTTCGGCCTCGCAGGTTTGAAGCTCGGCCTGCGGCCTCGCAAATAAGAAGTGGTTTCGCCATCAAAAATCCCCATCCAGTAAAAAAAAAACAAATGACGTCATCCAAAAAATTTTTTCATATTCGGAATCAGGGACCCCCAATCTCCCTAAATACTAAATTTTAGCCAGATCAAAGCAACTTGGATTTTGGTATCCGGGTCGAAGGAGCAATTTTCAATTTTTGACAGAAACCTCAAATTCTCCTACAAACCCTCTATAACATTTGTTTGAACCCCCCATACCCACCTATAACGGTTCGGGAGTTGCGGTCGTTTTAATTTTGTATGGGAGAACCTCTTTTTTGTTTGGGAGGGTAATTTTTTTTCATTTTTCCAAAAAGGTCCCAGGGTTTTAGTCATTTTTGGTTTTGGCACCTACCCCCCATCGATTATGGTTTCCGAGATCCACACACCAGTTCCATCAAGGAAACCAAAAATGACACTTTTCGGATTTTTCTGGTGGTCATAGGAACCTCCTCTACACTTTTCCCCTACACCACAAACACCCGCCATCGCTCCTTCTGGGAGAACAATGATGTCAATGAGTGAGTCAGTCAGTCAGTGAGTGGTAATCGAGCTTTATATAATATAATAACTAGTATTTCGGGTGGTGCGCGGGCTGCGAGCAGCCCGCGTTATCGATGTGCATTAGTAATATTTATCAAGATTTGTAGTTGCAGTTGAAAAAAATATTTAAAAATTCTCATACAAGTCGAGAAAGGGACAGTTTCTTCTAGTTCAGTACAAAGTGTGAGCAGGGTTACCATGTGCAAGTTGATTTTTTCGATAAAATTTTAGTCGATGTAAAATCGCCCCAAGATTGTAATCGAGTTTTGTTAAGGGACCATACCTCTAAGTGCAGTGGTTAACGTGGGCCGTTGCCTCGGAGACCAGCTCGAGATGTGAAAAAAGCTCCCCATTCGGGACTCGGCCTTCGGCCTCGTTAGTGACTCTCCTAAGGAATGTAAACGCGTAACACCCCTTTCGTAAGTGACTAACACAGCTCGGCCTTCGGCCTCGCGGAGGCCACGCTCGGCCTTCGGCCTCGCGGGCCGTAAGCTCGGCCTTCGGCCTCGCAGGTTCGAAGCTTGGCCTGCGGCCTCGCAACCGTGGCGTTGTATCGTCAGCGAAAATCCCCATCCAGTATATGAAAAGATTTAAAAATTTCCATGCAAGTCGAACAACTGACAGATACTTTTAGTTCCCGTGAGCGGTTGCGTCAAAGACCAGCTCGAGATATGGAAAAAAAACTTCCCATTCGGAACTCGGCCTTCGGCCTCGTTAGTGACTCTCCTAAGGAATGTAAATGCGTAACACCCCATTTGGAACTCGGCCTTCGGCCTCGTAAGTGACTAACACGGCTCGGCCTACGGCCTCGCGGAGGCCACGCTCGGCCTTCGGCCTCGCGGGCCGAAAGCTCGGCCTTCGGCCTCGCCCTGGAAGCTCGGCCTTCGGCCTCGCAGGTTTGAAGCTCGGCCTGCGGCCTCGCAAATAAGAAGTGGTTTCGCCATCAAAAATCCCCATCCAGTAAAAAAAAAACAAATGACGTCATCCAAAAAATTTTTTCATATTTGGAATCAGGGACCCCCAATCTCTCTAAATACCAAATTTCAGCCAGATCGGAGCAACTTGGATTTTGGTATCCGGGTCGAAGGACCATTTTTCAATTTTCGACTAAAACTCCAAATTCTCCTACAAACCCTCTATAACATTTGTTCAAACCCCCCATACCCACCTATAACGGTTCGGGAGCTGCGGTCGTTTTAAATTTGTATGGGAGAACCTCTTTTTTGTTCGGGAGGGTAATTTTTTTTCATTTTTCCAAAAAGGTCCCAGGGTTTTAGTCATTTTTAGTTTTGACACCTACCCCCCATCGATTATGGTTTCCGAGATCCGTACACCAGTTCCATCAAGGAAACCAAAAATGACACTTTTCGGATTTTTCTGGTGGTCATAGGAACCTCCTCTACACTTTTCCCCTACACCACAAACACCCCCCATCGCTCCTTCTGGGAGAACAATGATGTCAATGAGTGAGTCAGTCAGTCAGTGAGTGGTAATCGAGCTTTATATAATATAACTAGTATTTCGGGTGGTGCGCGGGCTGCGAGCAGCCCGCGTTATCGATGTGCATTTGTATTTATTTCAAGATTGTAATTGCAGTTAAAAAAATCTATAAAATTCTCATACAAGTCGAGTAAGTGACAGTTTTTTCTAGTTCAGTACAAAGTGTGAGCAGGGTTACCATGTGCAAGTTGATTTTTCTGATAAAATTTTAGTCGCTGTAAAATCGCACCAAGATTGTAAACGACTTTTGTTAAGGGACCATACCTTTAAGTGCAGTGGTTAACGTGGGCAGTTGCCTCGGAGACCAGCTCGAGATGTGGAAAAATAACTCCCCATTCGGGACTCGGCCTTCGGCCTCGTTAGTGACTCTCCTAAGGAATGTAAACGCGTAACACCCCATTCGTAAGTGACTAACACGGCTCGGCCTACGGCCTCGCGGAGGCCACGCTCGGCCTTCGGCCTCGCGGGCCGAAAGCTCGGCCTTCGGCCTCGCAGGTTTGAAGCTCGGCCTGCGGCCTCGCAACCTCTATTGTATCGCAAGCGAAAATCCCCATCCAGTAAATAAAAAGATTTAAAAATTCTCATACAAGTCGAACAACTGACAGATACTTTTAGTTCCCGTGAGCGGTTGCATCAAAGACCAGCTCGAGATGGGGAAAAAAAACTCCCCATTCGGGACTCGGCCTTCGGCCTCGTTAGTGACTCTCCTAAGGAATGTTAATGCGTAACACCCCATTCGGAACTCGGCCTTCGGCCTCGTAAGTGACTAACACGGCTCGGCCTGCGGCCTCGCGGAGGCCACGCTCGGCCTTCGGCCTCGCGGGCCGAAAGCTCGGCCTTCGGCCTCGCCCTCGAAGCTCGGCCTTCGGCCTCGCGGGTTTGAAGCTCGGCCTGCGGCCTCGCAAATAAGAAGTGGTTTCGCCATCAAAAATCCCCATCCAGTAAAAAAAAAACAAATGACGTCATCCAAAAATTTTTTTCATATTTGGAATCAGGGACCCTCAATCTCCCTAGATACCAAATTTCAGCGAAATCGGAATAACTTGAATTTTGGTATCCGGGTCGAAGGACCAATTTTTAATTTTTGACAGAAACCTCAAATTCCCCTACAAACCCTCTATAACATTTGTTTGAACCCCCCATACCCACCTATAACGGTTCCGGAGTTGCGGTCGTTTTAAATTTGTATGGGAGAACCTCTTTTTTGTTTGGGAGGGTAATTTTTTTTCAACTTTCCAAAAGGGTCCCAGGGTTTTAGTCATTTTTAGTTTTGGCACCTACCCCCCATCGATTATGGTTTCCGAGATCCGTACACCAGTTCTATCAAGGAAACCAAAAATGACACTTTTCGGATTTTTCTGGTGGTCATAGGAACCTCCTCTACACTTTTTTCCTACATCACAAACACCCCCCATCGCCCCTTCTGGGAGAACAATGATGTCAATGAGTCAGTGAGTGAGTCAGTGAGTGGTAATCGAACTTTATATAATATAACTAGTATTTCGGGTGGTGCGCGGGCTGCGAGCAGCCCGCGTTATCGATGTGCATTAGTAATATTTATCAAGATTTGTAGTTGCAGTTGAAAAAATATATAAAAATTCTCATACAAGTCGAGAAAGGGACAGTTTCTTCTAGTTCAGTACAAAGCGTGAGCAGGGTTACCATGTGCAAGTTGATTTTTTTGATAAAATTTTAGTCGCTGTAAAATCGCCCCAAGATTGTAATCGAGTTTTGTTGAGGGACCATACCTCTAAGTGCAGTGGTTAACGTGGGCCGTTGCCTCGGAGACCAGCTCGAGATGTGGAAAAAGCTCCCCATTCGGGACTCGGCCTTCGGCCTCGTTAGTGACTCTCCTAAGGAATGTAAACGCGTAACACCCCATTCGTAAGTGACTAACACGGCTCGGCCTACGGCCTCGCGGAGGCCACGCTCGGCCTTCGGCCTCGCGGGCCGAAAGCTCGGCCTTCGGCCTCGCAGGTTTGAAGCTCGGCCTGCGGCCTCGCAACCGTGACGTTGTATCGTCAGCGAAAATCCCCATCCAGTAAATTTTTTAAAAATTCTCATGCAAGACGAACAACTGACACATACTTTTAGTTCCCGTGAGCGGTTGCATCAAAGACCAGCTCGAGATGAGGAAAAAAAACTCCCCATCCGGGACTCGGCCTTCGGCCTCGTTAGCGACTCACCTGAGGGTCGTTAATTCGTTACACCCCATTCGGAACTCGGCCTTCGGCCTCGTAAGTGACTAACACGGCTCGGCCTGCGGCCTCGCGGAGGCCACGCTCGGCCTTCGGCCTCGCGGGCCGAAAGCTCGGCCTTCGGCCTCGCCCTGGAAACTCGGCCTTCGGCCTCGCAGGTTTGAAGCTCGGCCTGCGGCCTCGCAAATAAGAAGTGGTTTCGCCATCAAAAATCCCCATCCAGTAAAAAAAAAACAAATGACGTCATCCAAAAATTTTTTTCATATTTGGAATCAGGGACCCCCAATCTCCCTAAATACCAAATTTCAGCCAGATCGGAGCAACTTGAATTTTGGTATCCGGTTCGAAGGACCAATTTTTAATTTTTGACTAAAAGCCCAAATTCTCCTACAAACCCTCTATAACATTTGTTCAAACCCCCCATACCCACCTATAACGGTTCGGGAGCTGCGTTCGTTTTAAATTTGTATGGGAGAACCTCTTTTTTGTTCGGGAGGGTAATTTTTTTTCATTTTTCCAAAAGGGTCCCAGGGTTTTAGTCTTTTTTAGTTTTGACACCTACCCCCCATCGATTATGGTTTCCGAGATCCGTACACCAGTTCCATCAAGGAAACCAAAAATGACACTTTTCGGATTTTTCTGGTGGTCATAGGAACCTCCTCTACACTTTTTCCCTACATCACAAACACCCCCCATCGCTCCTGCTGGGAGAACAATGATGTCAATGAGTCAGTGAGTGAGTGAGTCAGTGGTAATCGAACTTTATATAATATAATAACTAGTATTTCGGGTGGTGCGCGGGCTGCGAGCAGCCCGCGTTATCGATGTGCATTTGTATTGTTATCAAAATTTTAGTTGCAGTTTAAAAAAATATATATAAAATTCTCATACAAGTCGAGTAAGTGACAGTTTCTTCTAGTTCAGTACAAAGTGTGGGCAGGGTTACCATGTGCAAGTTGATTTTTTCGATAAAATTTTAGTCGATGTAAAATCGCCCAAAGATTGTAATCGAGTTTTGTTAAGGGACCATACCTCTAAGTGCAGTGGTTAACGTGGGCCGTTGCCTCGGAGACCAGCTCGAGATGTGGAAAAAGCTCCCCATTCGGGACTCGGCCTTCGGCCTCGTTAGTGACTCTCCTAAGGAATGTAAACGCGTAACACCCCTTTCGTAAGTGACTAATACGGCTCGGCCTACGGCCTCGCGGAGGCCACGCTCGGCCTTCGGCCTCGCGGGCCGAAAGCTCGGCCTTCGGCCTCGCAGGTTTGAAGCTCGGCCTGCGGCCTCGCAACCGTAGCGTTGTATCGTCAGCGAAAATCCCAATCCAGTATATAAAAAAATTTAAAAATTTCCATGCAAGTCGAACAACTGACAGATACTTTTAGTTCCCGTGAGCGGTTGCATCAAAGACCAGCTCGAGATGTGGTAAAAACTCCCCATTCTGAACTCGGCCTTCGGCCTCGTTAGTGACTCTCCTAAGGAATGTAAATGCGTAACACCCCATTCGGAACTCGGCCTTCGGCCTCGTAAGTGACTAACACGGCTCGGCCTACGGCCTCGCGGAGGCCACGCTCGGCCTGCGGCCTCGCGGGCCGAAAGCTCGGCCTCCGGCCTCGCCCTCGTAGCTCGGCCTTCGGCCTCGCAGGTTTGAAGCTCGGCCTGCGGCCTCGCAAATAAGAAGTGGTTTCGCCATCAAAAATCCCCATCCAGTAAAAAAAAACCAAATGACGTCATCCAAAAAATTTTTTCATATTCGGAATCAGGGACCCCCAATCTCCCTAAATACTAAATTTCAGCCAGATCAGAGCAACTTGGGTTTTGGTATCCGGGTCGAAGGACCAATTTTTAATTTTTGACAGAAACCTCAAATTCCCCTACAAACCCTCTATAACATTTGTTTGAACCCCCCATACCCACCTATAACGGTTCGGGAGCAGCGGTCGTTTTAAATTTGTATGGGAGAACCTCTTTTTTGTTCGGGAGGGTAACTTTTTTTCATTTTTCCAAAAAGGTCCCAGGGTTTTAGTCATTTTTAGTTTTGACACCTACCCCCCATCGATTATGGTTTCCGAGATCCGTACACCAGTTCCATCAAGGAAACCAAAAATGACACTTTTCGGATTTTTCTGGTGGTCATAGGAACCTCCTCTAGACTTTTCCCCTACATCACAAATACCCCCCATCGCTCCTTCTGGGAGAACAATGATGTCAATGAGTGAGTCAGTCAGTCAGTGAGTCAGTGGTAATCGAACTTTATATAATATAACTAGGTGTTGGGTGGTGCGCGGGCTGCGAGCAGCCCGCGTTATCGATGTGCATTTGTATTATTAACAATAATGTCATTGCAGTTGAAAAAATATATAAAATTCTCATACAAGTAGAATAAGTGACAGTTTCTTCTAGTTCAGTACAAAGTGTGAGCAGGGTTACCATGTGCAAGTTGATTTTTTTGATAAAATTTTAGTCGCTGTAAAATCGCACCAAGATTGTAAACGACTTTTGTTTAGGGACCCCACCTCTCAGTGCAGTGGTTAACGTGGGCAGTTGCCTCGAAGACCAGCTCGAGATGTGGAAAAAACCTCCCGTTCGGGACTCGGCCTTCGGCCTCGTTAGCGACTCACCTGAGGCACGTTAATTCGTTACACCCCAATCGGAACTCGGCCTTCGGCCTCGTAAGTGACTAATACGGCTCGGCCTACGGCCTCGCGGAGGCCACGCTCGGCCTTCGGCCTCGCGGGCCGAAAGCTCGGCCTTCGGCCTCGCAGGTTTGAAGCTCGGCCTTCGGCCTCGCAGGTTTGAAGCTCGGCCTGCGGCCTCGCAGCCGTGGTGTTGTATCGCCAAAGAATATCCCCATCCAGTAAAAAAAAAACAAATGACGTCATCCAAAAATTTTTTTTATATTTAGAATCAGGGACCCCAAATCTCCCTAAATACCAAATTTCAGCCAGATCGGAGTAACTTGGATTTTGGTATCCGGGTCGAAGGACCAATTTGCAATTTTTGACTAAAAACCCAAATTCTCCTACAAACCCTCTATAATATTTGTTTTAACCCCCCATACCCACCTATAATGGTTCCGGAGCTGCGGTCGTTTTAAATTTGTATGGGAGAACCTCTTTTTTGTTCGGGAGGGTAATTTTTTTTCAACTTTGAAAAAGGATCCCAGGGTTTTAGTCATTTTTAGTTTTGGCACCTACCCCCTATCTATTATAGTTTCCGAGATCCCTACACCAGTTCCACGAAGGAAACCAAAAATGGCACTTTTCGGATTTTTCTGGAGGTCACAGGAACCTCCTCTCCACTTTTCCCCTACATTACAGACACCCCCCATAGCTCCTTCTAGGAGAACAATTATGTCAATCAGTCAGTGAGTGAGTGAGTCAGTCAGTGGTAATCGAGCTTTATATATATAATAACTAGGTGTTGGGTGGTGCGCGGGCTGCGAGCAGCCCGCGTTATCGATGTGCATTAGTAACTTTTTTTCAAACTGGTAATTGCAGTTAAAAAATATATAAAATTCTCATACAAGCCGAGTAAGTGACAGTTTCTTCTAGTTCAGTACAAAGTGTGAGCAGGGTTACCATGTGCAAGTTGATTTTTTTAATTAAATTTTAGTCGCTGTAAAATCGCACCAAGATTGTAAACGACTTTTGTTAAGGGACCATACCTCTAAGTGCAGTGGTTAACGTGGGCAGTTGCCTCGGAGACCAGCTCGAGATGTGGAAAAAAAACTCCTCATTTGGGACTCGGCCTTCGGCCTCGTTAGCGACTCACCTGAGGGACGTTAATTCGTTACACCCCATTCGGAACTCGGCCTTCGGCCTCGTAAGTGACTAACACGGCTCGGCCTACGGCCTCGCGGAGGCCACGCTCGGCCTTCGGCCTCGCGGGCCGAAAGCTCGGCCTTCGGCCTCGCCCTCGAAGCTCGGCCTTCGGCCTCGCAGGTTTGAAGCTCGGCCTGCGGCCTCGCAGCCGTAGCGTTGTATCGCCAGCGAAAATCCCCATCCAGTAAAAAAAAAAACAAATGACGTCATCCAAAATTTTTTTTTATATTTGGAATCAGGGACTCCCAATGTCCCTAAATACCAAATTTCAGCCAGATCAGACAAATTTGGATTTTGGTATCCGGGTCAAAGGACCAATTTGCAATTTTTGACTAAAACCTCAAATTTTCCTGCAAACCCTCTACAATATTTGTTTGAACCCCCCATACCCACCTATTACGGTTTCGGAGTTGCGGTCGTTTTAAATTTGTATGGGAGAACCTCTTTTTTGTTTGGGAGGGTAATTTTTTTTCAACTTTCCAAAAAGGTCCCAGGGTTTTAGTCATTTTTAGTTTTGACACCAACCCCCCATCGATTATAGTTTCCGAGATCCGTACACCAGTTCCATCAAGGAAACCAAAAATGACACTTTTCGGATTTTTCTGGAGGTCACGAAAACCTACTCTACACTTTTCCCCTACATCACAAACACCCCCCATAGCTCCTTCTAGGAGAACAATTCTGTCAATCAGTGAGTCAGTGAGTGAGTCAGTGAGTGGTAATCGAGCTTTATATATATAAAAAACTAGATGTTCGGTTGTGCGCGGGCTGCGAGCAGCCCGCGTTATCGATGTGCATTTGTATTTATTTCAAGATTGTAATTGCAGTTGAAAAAATATATAAAATTCTCATACAAGTCGAGTAAGTGACAGTTTCTTCTAGTTCAGTACAAAGTGTGAGCAGGGTTACCATGTGCAAGTTGATTTTTTTGATAAAATTTTAATCGCTGTAAAATCGCACCAAGATTGTAAACAACTTTTGTTAAGGGACCATACCTCTAAGTGCAGTGGTTAACGTGGGCAGTTGCCTCGGAGACCAGCTCGAGATGTGGAAAAAAAACTCCCCATTCGGGACTCGGCCTTCGGCCTCGTTAGTGACTCTCCTAAGGAATGTAAACGCGTAACACCCCATTCGTAAGTGACTAACACGGCTCGGCCTACGGCCTCGCGGAGGCCACGCTCGGCCTTCGGCCTCGCGGGCCGAAAGCTCGGCCTTCGGCCTCGCAGGTTTGAAGCTCGGCCTGCGGCCTCGCAACCGTGGCGTTGTATCGCCAGCGAAAATCCCCATCCAGTAAATAATAAGATTTAAAAATTCTAATGCAAGTCGAACAACTGACAGATACTTTTAGTTCCCGTGAGCGGTTGCATCAAAGACCAGCTCGAGATGTGGTAAAAGAAATCCCCATTCGGGACTCGGCCTTCGGCCTCGTTAGTGACTCTCCTAAGGAATGTAAACGCGTAACACCCCATTCGTAAGTGACTAACACGGCTCGGCCTACGGCCTCGCGGAGGCCACGCTCGGCCTTCGGCCTCGCGGGCCGAAAGCTCGGCCTTCGGCCTCGCAGGTTTGAAGCTCGGCCTGCGGCCTCGCAACCGTGACGTTGTATCGTCAGCGAAAATCCCCATCCAGTAAATTTTTTAAAAATTCTCATGCAAGACGAACAACTGACACATACTTTTAGTTCCCGTGAGCGGTTGCATCAAAGACCAGCTCGAGATGAGGAAAAAAAACTCCCCATCCGGGACTCGGCCTTCGGCCTCGTTAGCGACTCACCTGAGGGTCGTTAATTCGTTACACCCCATTCGGAACTCGGCCTTCGGCCTCGTAAGTGACTAACACGGCTCGGCCTGCGGCCTCGCGGAGGCCACGCTCGGCCTTCGGCCTCGCGGGCCGAAAGCTCGGCCTTCGGCCTCGCCCTGGAAGCTCGGCCTTCGGCCTCGCAGGTTTGAAGCTCGGCCTGCGGCCTCGCAAATAAGAAGTGGTTTCGCCATCAAAAATCCCCATCCAGTAAAAAAAAAACAAATGACGTCATCCAAAAATTTTTTTCATATTTGGAATCAGGGACCCCCAATCTCCCTAAATACCAAATTTTAGCCAGATCGGAGTAACTTGGATTTTGGTATCCGGGTCGAAGGACCAATTTTCAATTTTCGACTAAAATTCCAAATTCTCCTACAAACCCTCTATAACATTTGTTTAAACCCCCCATACCCACCTATAACGGTTCGGGAGCTGCGGTCGTTTTAAATTTGTATGGGAGAACCTCTTTTTTGTTCGGGAGGGTAATTTTTTTTCATTTTTCCAAAAGGGTCCCAGGGTTTTAGTTATTTTTAGTTTTGACACCTACCCCCCATCGATTATGGTTTTCGAGATCCGTACACCAGTTCCATCAAGGAAACCAAAAATGACACTTTTCGGATTTTTCTGGTGGTCATAGGAACCTCCTCTACACTTTTTTCCTACATCACAAACACCCCCCATCGCTACTTCTGGGAGAACAATGATGTCAATGAGTGAGTCAGTGAGTCAGTGGTAATCGAACTTTATATAATATAACTAGATGTTCGGTTGTGCGCGGGCTGCGAGCAGCCCGCGTTATCGATGTGCATTAGTAATATTTATCAAGATTTGTAGTTGCAGTTAAAAAATTATATAAAATTCTCATACAAGTCGAGAAAGGGACAATTTCTTCTAGTTCAGTACAAAGTGTGAGCAGGGTTACCATGTGCAAGTTGATTTTTTTTATTAAATTTTAATCGCTGTAAAATCGCCCCAAGATTGTAAGCGACTTTTGTTCAGGGACCATACCTCTAAGTGCAGTGGTTAACGTGGGCCGTTGCCTCGGAGACCAGCTCGAGATGTGGGAAAAAAACTCCCCATTCGGGACTCGGCCTTCGGCCTCGTTAGTGACTCTCCTAAGGAATGTAAACGCGTAACACCCCATTAGTAAGTGACTAACACGGCTCGGTCTACGGCCTCGCGGAGGCCACGCTCGGCCTTCGGCCTCGCGGGCCGAAAGCTCGGCCTTCGGCCTCGCAGGTTTGAAGCTCGGCCTGCGGCCTCGCAACCGTGGCGATGTATCGCCAGCGAAAATCCCCATCCAGTAAATAAAAAGATTTAAAAATTCTCATGCAAGTCGAACAACTGACAGATACTTTTAAGTCCCGTGTGCGGTTGCATCAAAGACCAGCTCGAGATGTGGAAAAAAACTCCCCATTCGGGACTCGGCCTTCGGCCTCGTTAGTGACTCTCCTAAGGAATGTAAATGCGTAACACCCCATTCGGAACTCGGCCTTCGGCCTCGTAAGTGACTAACACGGCTCGGCCTGCGGCCTCGCGGAGGCCACGCTCGGCCTTCGGCCTCGCGGGCCGAAAGCTCGGCCTCCGGCCTCGCCCTCGAAGCTCGGCCTTCGGCCTCGCAGGTTTGAAGCTCGGCCTGCGGCCTCGCAAATAAGAAGTGGTTTCGCCATCAAAAATCCCCATCCAGTAAAAAAAAAACAAATGACGTCATCAAAAATTTTTTTTCAAAATCGGAATCAGGGACCCCCAATCTCCCTAAATATCAAATTTCAGCCAGATCGGAGCAACTTGGATTTTGGTATCCGGGTCGAAGGACCAATTTTCAATTTTCGACTAAAACCCCAAATTCTCCTACAAACCCTCTATAACATTTGTTTAAACCCCCCATACCCACCTATAACGGTTCGGGAGCTGCGGTCGTTTTAAATTTGTATGGGAGAACCTCTTTTTTGTTCGGGAGGGTAATTTTTTTTCAACTTTCCAAAAAGGTCCCAGGGTTTGAGTCATTTTTAGTTTTGACACCTACCCCCCATCGATTATGGTTTCCGAGATCCGTACACCAGTTCCATCAAGGAAACCAAAAATGACACTTTTCGGATTTTTCTGGTGGTCATAGGAACCTCCTCTACACTTTTCCCCTACACAACAAACACCCCCCATCGCTCCTTCTGGGAGAACAATGATGTCAATGAGTGAGTCAGTCAGTCAGTGAGTGGTAATCGAGCTTTATATATTATAACTAGTATTTCGGGTGGTGCGCGGGCTGCGAGCAGCCCGCGTTATCGATGTGCATTTGTATTTTTAATTAAAGTTTTAGTTGCAGTTGGCAAAAATATATAAAATTCTCATACAAGTAGAGTAAGTGACAGTTTCTTCTAGTTCAGTACAAAGTGTGGGCAGGGTTACCATGTGCAAGTTGATTTTTTTGATAAAATTTTAGTCGCTGTAAAATCGCACCAAGATTGTAAACGACTTTTGTTAAGGGACCATACCTCTAAGTGCAGTGGTTAACGTGGGCAGTTGTCTCGGAGACCAGCTCGAGATGTGGAAAAAGCTCCCCATTCGGGACTCGGCCTTCGGCCTCGTTAGTGACTCTCCTAAGGAATGTAAACGCGTAACACCCCATTCGTAAGTGACTAACACGGCTCGGCCTACGGCCTCGCGGAGGCCACGCTCGGCCTTCGGCCTCGCGGGCCGAAAGCTCGGCCTTCGGCCTCGCAGGTTTGAAGCTCGGCCTGCGGCCTCGCAACTGTGGCGTTATATCGCCAGCGAAAATCCCCATCCAGTAAATAAACAGATTTAAAAATTTTTATGCAAGTCGAACAACTGACAGATACTTTTAGTTCCCGTGAGCGGTTGCATCAAAGACCAGCTCGAGATGTGAAAAAAAAACTCCCCATTCGGGACTCGGCCTTCGGCCTCGTTAGTGACTCTCCTAAGGAAAGAAAATGCGTAACACCCCATTCGGAACTCGGCCTTCGGCCTCGTAAGTGACTAACACGGCTCGGCCTGCGGCCTCGCGGAGGCCACGCTCGGCCTTCGGCCTCGCGGGCCGAAAGCTCGGCCTACGGCCTCGCCCTCGAAGCTCGGCCTTCGGCCTCGCAGGTTTGAAGCTCGGCCTGCGGCCTCGCAAATAAGAAGTGGTTTCGCCATCAAAAATCCCCATCCAGTAAAAAAAAAACAAATGACGTCATCCAAAAAATTTTTTCATATTTAGAATCAGGGACCCCCAATCTCCCTAAATACCAAATTTCAGCCAGATCGGAGCAACTTGGATTTTGGTATCCGGGTCGAAGGACCAATTTTCAATTTTAGACTAAAACCCCAAATTCTCCTACAAACCCTCTATAACATTTGTTCAAACCCCCCATACCCACCTATAACGGTTCGGGAGCTGCGGTCGTTTTAAATTTGTATGGGAGAACCTCTTTTTTGTTCGGGAGGGTAATTTTTTTTCAACTTTCCAAAAAGGTCCCAGGGTTTTAGTCATTTTTAGTTTTGACACCTACCCCCCATCGATTATGGTTTCCGAGATCCGTACACCAGTTCCATCAAGGAAACCAAAAATGACACTTTTCGGATTTTTCTGGTGGTCATGGGAACCTCCTCTACACCTTTCCCCTACACCACAAACACCCCCCATCGCTCCTTCTGGGAGAACAATGATGTCAATGAGTGAGTGAGTCAGTGGTAATCGAACTTTATATAATATAACTAGGTGTTGGGTGGTGCGCGGGCTGCGAGCAGCCCGCGTTATCGATGTGCATTTGTATTTATTTCAAGATTGTATTTGCAGTTTATAAAAATATATAAAATTCTCATACAAGTTGAGTAAGGGACAGTTTCTTCTAGTTCAGTACAAAGTGTGGGCAGGGTTACCATGTGCAAGTTGATTTTTTTGATAAAATTTTAGTCGCTGTAAAATCGCACCAAGATTGTAAACGACTTTTGTTAAGGGACCATACCTCTAAGTGCAGTGGTTAACGTGGGCAGTTGCCTCGGAGACCAGCTCGAGATGTGGAAAAAAAACTCCCTATTCGGGACTCGGCCTTCGGCCTCGTTAGTGACTCTCCTAAGGAATGTAAACGCGTAACACCCCATTCGTAAGTGACTAACACGGTTTGGCCTACGGCCTCGCGGAGGCCACGCTCGGCCTTCGGCCTCGCGGGCCGAAAGCTCGGCCTTCGGCCTCGCAGGTTTGAAGCTCGGCCTGCGGCCTCGCAACCGTGGCGTTGTATCGCCAGCGTAAATCCCCATCCAGTAAATAAAAAGATTTAAAAATTCTCATGCAAGTCGAACAACTGACAGATACTTTTAGTTCCCGTGAGCGGTTGCATCAAAGACCAGCTCGAGATGTGGAAAAAAAAACTCCCTATTCGGGACTCGGCCTTCGGCCTCGTTAGTGACTCTCCTAAGAAATGTAAATGCGTAACACTTCATTCGGAACTCGGCCTTCGGCCTCGTAAGTGACTAACACGGCTCGGCCTACGGCCTCGCGGGCCGAAAGCTCGGCCTACGGCCTCGCCCTCGAAGCTCGGCCTTCGGCCTCGCAGGTTTGAAGCTCGGCCTGCGGCCTCGCAAATAAGAAGTGGTTTCGCCATCAAAAATCCCCATCCAGTAAAAAAAAAACAAATGACGTCATCCAAAAAATTTTTTCATATTTAGAATCAGGGACCCCCAATCTCCCTAAATACCAAATTTCAGCCAGATCGGAGCAACTTGGATTTTGGTATCCGGGTCGAAGGACCAATTTTCAATTTTAGACTAAAACCCCAAATTCTCCTACAAACCCTCTATAACATTTGTTCAAACCCCCCATACCCACCTATAACGGTTCGGGAGCTGCGGTCGTTTTAAATTTGTATGGGAGAACCTCTTTTTTGTTCGGGAGGGTAATTTTTTTTCAACTTTCCAAAAAGGTCCCAGGGTTTTAGTCATTTTTAGTTTTGACACCTACCCCCCATCGATTATGGTTTCCGAGATCCGTACACCAGTTCCATCAAGGAAACCAAAAATGACACTTTTCGGATTTTTCTGGTGGTCATGGGAACCTCCTCTACACCTTTCCCCTACACCACAAACACCCCCCATCGCTCCTTCTGGGAGAACAATGATGTCAATGAGTGAGTGAGTCAGTGGTAATCGAACTTTATATAATATAACTAGGTGTTGGGTGGTGCGCGGGCTGCGAGCAGCCCGCGTTATCGATGTGCATTTGTATTTATTTCAAGATTGTATTTGCAGTTTATAAAAATATATAAAATTCTCATACAAGTTGAGTAAGGGACAGTTTCTTCTAGTTCAGTACAAAGTGTGGGCAGGGTTACCATGTGCAAGTTGATTTTTTTGATAAAATTTTAGTCGCTGTAAAATCGCACCAAGATTGTAAACGACTTTTGTTAAGGGACCATACCTCTAAGTGCAGTGGTTAACGTGGGCAGTTGCCTCGGAGACCAGCTCGAGATGTGGAAAAAAAACTCCCTATTCGGGACTCGGCCTTCGGCCTCGTTAGTGACTCTCCTAAGGAATGTAAACGCGTAACACCCCATTCGTAAGTGACTAACACGGTTTGGCCTACGGCCTCGCGGAGGCCACGCTCGGCCTTCGGCCTCGCGGGCCGAAAGCTCGGCCTTCGGCCTCGCAAGTTTGAAGCTCGGCCTGCGGCCTCGCAACCGTGGCGTTGTATCGCCAGCGTAAATCCCCATCCAGTAAATAAAAAGATTTAAAAATTCTCATGCAAGTCGAACAACTGACAGATACTTTTAGTTCCCGTGAGCGGTTGCATCAAAGACCAGCTCGAGATGTGGAAAAAAAAACTCCCTATTCGGGACTCGGCCTTCGGCCTCGTTAGTGACTCTCCTAAGAAATGTAAATGCGTAACACTTCATTCGGAACTCGGCCTTCGGCCTCGTAAGTGACTAACACGGCTCGGCCTACGGCCTCGCGGAGGCCACGCTCGGCCTTCGGCCTCGCAGGCCGAAAGCTCGGCCTTCGGCCTCGCCCTCGAAGCTCGGCCTTCGGCCTCGCAGGTTTGAAGCTCGGCCTGCGGCCTCGCAGCCGTGGCGTTGTATCGCCAGCGAAAATCCCCATCCAGTAAAAAAAAAACAAATGACGTCATCCAAAAATTTTTTTCATATTTGGAATCAGGGACCCCCATTCTCCCTAAATACTAAATTTTAACCAGATCGGAGCAACTTGGATTTTGGTATCCGGGTCGAAGGACCAATTTTCAATTTTCGACTAAAGCCCCAAATTCTCCTACAAACCTTCTATAACATTTGTTCAAACCCCCCATACCCACCTATAACGGTTCGGGAGCTGCGGTCGTTTTAAATTTGTATGGGAGAACCTCTTTTTTGTTAAGGAGGGTAATTTTTTTTCAACTTTCCAAAAAGGTCCCAGGGTTTTAGTCATTTTTAGTTTTGACACCTACCCCCCATCGATTATGGTTTCCGAGATCCGTACACCAGTTCCATCAAGGAAACCAAAAATGTCACTTTTCGGATTTTTCTGGTGGTCATAGGAACCTCCTCTACACTTTTTCCCTACACCACAAACACCCCCCATCGCTCCTTCTGGGAGAACAATGATGTCAATGAGTCAGTGAGTGAGTCAGTGGTAATCGAACTTTATATAATATAACTAGTATTTCGGGTGGTGCGCGGGCTGCGAGCAGCCCGCGTTATCGATGTGCATTAGTAATTTTTATCAAGATTTGTAGTTGCAGTTAAAAAATATTTAAAATTCTCAAACAAGTCGAGTAGGTGACAGTTTCTTCTAGTTCAGTACAAAGTGTGAGCAGGGTTACCATGTGAAAGTTGATTTTTTTTGATAAAATTTTAGTCGCTGTAAAATCGCACCAAGATTGTAAACGACTTTTGTTAAGGGACCATACCTCTAAGTGCAGTGGTTAACGTGGGCAGTTGCCTCGGAGACCAGCTCGAGATGTGGAAAAAAACTCCCCATTCGGGACTCGGCCTTCGGCCTCGTTAGTGACTCTCCTAAGGAATGTAAACGCGTAACACCCCATTCGTAAGTGACTAACACGGCTCGGCCTACGGCCTCGCGGAGGCCACGCTCGGCCTTCGGCCTCGCGGGCCGAAAGCTCGGCCTTCGGCCTCGCAGGTTTGAAGCTCGGCCTGCGGCCTCGCAACCGTGGCGCTGTATCGCCAGCGAAAATCCCCATCCAGTAAATAAAAAGATTTAAAAATTCTCATGCAAGTCGAACAACTGACAGATACTTTTAGTTCCCGTGAGCGGTTGCATCAAAGACCAGCTCGAGATGTGGAAAAAAAACTCCCCATTCGGGACTCGGCCTTCGGCCTCGTTAGTGACTCTCCTAAGAAATGTAAATGCGTAACACCCCATTCGGAACTCGGCCTTCGGCCTCGTAAGTGACTAACACGGCTCGGCCTACGGCCTCGCGGAGGCCACGCTCGGCCTTCGGCCTCGCGGGCCGAAAGCTCGGCCTTCGGCCTCGCCCTCGAAGCTCGGCCTTCGGCCTCGCAGGTTTGAAGCTCGGCCTGCGGCCTCGCAAATAAAAAGTGGTTTCGCCATCAAAAATCCCCATCCAGTAAAAAAAAAACAAATGACGTCATCCAAAAATTATTTTCATATTTGGAATCAGGGACCCCCAATCTCCCTAAATACCAAATTTCAGCCAGATCGGAGCAACTTGGATTTTGGTATCCGGGTCGAAGGACCAATTTTCAATTTTCGACTAAAACCCCAAATTCTCCTACAAACCCTCTATAACATTTGTTCAAACCCCCCATACCCACCTATAACGGTTCGGGAGCTGCGTTCGTTTTAAATTTGTATGGAAGAACCTCTTTTTTGTTTGGGAGGGTAATTTTTTTTCATTTTTCCAAAAGGGTCCCAGGGTTTTAGTCATTTTTAGTTTTGACACCTACCCCCCATCGATTATGGTTTCCGAGATCCGTACACCAGTTCCATCAAGGAAACCAAAAATGACACTTTTCGGATTTTTCTGGTGGTCATGGGAACCTTCTCTACACTTTTCCCCTACATCACAAACACCCCCCATCGCTCCTTCTGGGAGAACAATGATGTCAATGAGTCAGTGAGTGAGTGAGTGGTAATCGAACTTTATATAATATAACTAGTATTTGGGTGGCGCGCGGGCTGCGAGCAGCCCGCGTTATCGATGTGCATTAGTATTATTAAAAAAATGTCATTGCAGTTAAAAATATATATATATAATTCTCATACAAGTCGAATCAATGACAGTTTCTTCTAAATCAGTACAAAGTGTGGCAGGGTTACCATGTGCAAGTTGATTTTTTTGATAAAATTTTAGTTGCTGTAAAATCGCACCAAGATTGTAAACGACTTTTGTTAAGGGACCATACCTCTAAGTGCAGTGGTTAACGTGGGCAGTTGCCTCGGAGACCAGCTCGAGATGTGGAAAAAAAACTCCCCATTCGGGACTCGGCCTTCGGCCTCGTTAGTGACTCTCCTAAGGAATGTAAACGCGTAACACCCCATTCGTAAGTGACTAAAACGGCTCGGCCTACGGCCTCGCGGAGGCCACGCTCGGCCTTCGGCCTCGCGGGCCGAAAGCTCGGCCTTTGGCCTCGCAGGTTTGAAGCTCGGCCTGCGGCCTCGCAACCGTGGCGTTGTATCGTCAGCGAAAATCCCCATCCAGTAAATAAAAATATTTAAAAATTCTCATGCAAGTCGAACAACTGACAGATACTTTTAGTTCCCGTGAGCGGTTGCATCAAAGACCAGCTCGAGACGTGGAAAAAAAACTCCCCATTCGGGACTCGGCCTTCGGCCTCGTTAGTGACTCTCCTAAGGAATGTAAATGCGTAACACCCCATTCGGAACTCGGCCTTCGGCCTCGTAAGTGACTAACACGGCTCGGCCTGCGGCCTCGCGGAGGCCACGCTCGGCCTTCGGCCTCGCGGGCCGAAAGCTCGGCCTTCGGCCTCGCCCTCGAAGCTCGGCCTACGGCCTCGCAGGTTTGAAGCTCGGCCTGCGGCCTCGCAACCGTTGCGTTTTATCGCCAGCGAAAATCCCGATCCAGTAAATAAAAAGATTTAAAAATTCTCATGCAAGTCGAACAACTGACAGATACTTTTAGTTCCCGTGTGCGGTTGCATCAAAGACCAGCTCGAGATGTGGAAAAAAACTCCCCATTCGGGACTCGGCCTTCGGCCTCGTTAGCGACTCACCTGAGGGACGTTAATTCGTTACACCCCAATCGGAACTCGGCCTTCGGCCTCGTAAGTGACTAACACGGCTCGGCCTACGGCCTCGCGGAGGCCACGCTCGGCCTTCGGCCTCGCGGGCCAAAAGCTCGGCCTTCGGCCTCGCCCTCGAAGCTCGGCCTTCGGCCTCGCAGGTTTGAAGCTCGGCCTGCGGCCTCGCAAATAAGAAGTGGTTTCGCCATCAAAAATCCCCATCCAGTAAAAAAAAAACAAATGACGTCATCCAAAAAATTTTTTCATATTTGGAATCAGGGACCCCCAATCTCCCTAAATATCAAATTTCAGCCAGATCGGAGAAACTTGGATTTTGGTATCCGGGTCGAAGGACCAATTTTCAATTTTCGACTAAAACCCCAAATTCTCCTACAAACCCTCTATAACATTTGTTTGAACCCCTCATACCCACCTATAACGGTTCCGGAGTTGCGGTCGTTTTAATTTTGTATGGGAGAACCTCTTTTTTGTTCGGGAGGGTAATTTTTTTTCAACTTTCCAAAAAAGTCCCAGGGTTTTAGTCATTTTTAGTTTTGACACCTACCCCCCATCGATAATGGTTTCCGAGATCCGTACACCAGTTCCATCAAGGAAACCAAAAATGACACTTTTCGGATTTTTCTGGTGGTCATAGGAACCTCCTCTACACTTTTTCCCTACATTACAAACACCCCCCATCGCTCCTTCTGGGAGAACAATGATGTCAATGAGTGAGTCAGTCAGTCAGTGAGTCAGTGGTAATCGAGCTTTATATAATATAACTAGTATTTGGGTGGCGCGCGGGCTGCGAGCAGCCCGCGTTATCGATGTGCATTAGTATTATTAACAAAAATGTCATTGCAGTTAAAAAAAAATATATATAATTCTCATACAAGTCGAATCAATGACAGTTTCTTCTAAATCAGTACAAAGTGTGGCAGGGTTACATGTGCAAGTTGATATTTTTGATAAAATTTTAGTCGCTGTAAAATCGCACCAAGATTGTTAACGACTATTGTTAAGGGACCATACCTCTAAGTGCAGTGGTTAACGTGGGCAGTTGCCTCGGAGACCAGCTCGAGATGTGGAATAAACTCCCCATTCGGGACTCGGCCTTCGGCCTCGTTAGTGACTCTCCTAAGGAATGTAAACGCGTAACACCCCATTCGTAAGTGACTAACACGGCTCGGCCTACGGCCTCGCGGAGGCCACGCTCGGCCTTCGGCCTCGCGGGCCGAAAGCTCGGCCTTCGGCCTCGCAGGTCTGAAGCTCGGCCTGCGGCCTCGCAACCGTGGCGTTGTATCGCCAGCGAAAATCCCCATCCAGTAAATAAAAAAATTAAAAAATTCTCATGCAAGTCGAAAAACATACTTTTAGTTCCCGTGAGCGGTTGCATCAAAGACCAGCTCGAGATGTGGAAAAAAAACTCCCCATTTGGGACTCGGCCTTCGGCCTCGTTAGTGACTCTCCTAAGGAATGTAAATGCGTAACACCCCATTCGGAACTCGGCCTTCGGCCTCGTTAGTGACTAACACGGCTCGGCCTACGGCCTCGCGGAGGCCACGCTCGGCCTTCGGCCTCGCGGGCCGAAAGCTCGGCCTTCGGCCTCACCCTCGAAGCTCGGCCTTCGGCCTCGCAGGTTTGAAGCTCGGCCTGCGGCCTCGCAGCCGTGGCGTTGTATCGCCAGCGAAAATCCCCATCCAGTAAAAAAAAAACAAATGACGTCATCCAAAAAATTTTTTCATATTTGGAATCAGGGACCCCCAATCTCCCTAAATACCAAATTTTAGCCAGATCAGAGCAACTTGGATTTTGGTATCCGGGTCGAAGGACCAATTTTCAATTTTCGACTAAAACCCCAAATTTTCCTACAAACCCTCTATAACATTTGTTCAAACCCCCCATACCCACCTATAACGGTTCGGGAGCTGCGGTCGTTTCAAATTTGTATGGGAGAACCTCTTTTTTGTTGGGGAGGGTAATTTTTTTTCAACTTTCCAAAAAGGTCCCAGGGTTTCAGTCATTTTTAGTTTTGACACCTACCCCCCATCGATTATGGTTTCCGAGATCCGTACACCAGTTCCATCAAGGAAACCAAAAATGACACTTTTCGGATTTTTCTGGTGGTCATAGGAACCTCCTCTACACTTTTCCTCTACACCACAAACACCCCCCATCGCTCCTTCTGGGAGAACAATGATGTCAATGAGTCAGTCAGTGAGTGGTAATCGAACTTTATATAATATAACTAGTATTTGGGTGGTGCGCGGGCTGCGAGCAGCCCGCGTTATCGATGTGCATTAGTATTATTAACAAAAATGTCATTGCAGTTAAAAAAATTATATAAAATTCTCATACAAGTCGAGTAAGTGACAGTTTCTTCTAGTTCAGTAGAAAGTGTGAGCAGGGTTACCATGTGAAAGTTGATTTTTTCGATAAAATTTTAGTCGATGTAAAATCGCCCCAAGATTGTAATCGAGTTTTGTTAAGGGACCATACCTCTTAGTGCAGTGGTTAACGTGGGCCGTTGCCTCGGAGACCAGCTCGAGATGTGGAAAAAGCTCCCCATTCGGGACTCGGCCTTCGGCCTCGTTAGTGACTCTCCTAAGGAATGTAAACGCGTAACACCCCATTCGTAAGTGACTAACACGGCTCGGCCTACGGCCTCGCGGAGGCCACACTCGGCCTTCGGCCTCGCGGGCCGAAAGCTCGGCCTTCGGCCTCGCAGGTTTGAAGCTCGGCCTGCGGCCTCGCAACCGTGACGTTGTATCGTCAGCGAAAATCCCCATCCAGTAAATAAAAAGATTTAAAAATTCTCATGCAAGTCGAACAACTGACAGATACTTTTAGTTCCCGTGAGCGGTTGCATCAAAGACCAGCTCGAGATGTGGAAAAAAAACTCCCCATTCGGGACTCGGCCTTCGGCCTCGTTAGTGACTCTCCTAAGGAATGTAAATGCGTAACACCCCATTCGGAACTCGGCCTTCGGCCTCGTAAGTGACTAACACGGCTCGGCCTGCGGCCTCGCAGAGGCCACGCTCGGCCTTCGGCCTCGCGGACCGAAAGCTCGGCCTTCGGCCTCGCCCTGGAAGCTCGGCCTACGGCCTCGCAGGTTTGAAGCTCGGCCTGCGGCCTCGCAAAAAAGAAGTGGTTTCGCCATCAAAAATCCCCATCCAGTAAAAAAAAAACAAATGACGTCATCCAAAAATTTTTTTCATATTTGGAATCAGGGACCCCCAATCTCCCTAAATACCAAATTTCAGCCAGATCGGAGCAACTTAGATTTTGGTATCCGGGTCGAAGGACCAATTTTCAATTTTCGACTAAAACCCCAAATTCTCCTACAAACCCTCTATAACATTTGTTCAAACCCCCCATACCCACCTATAACGGTTCGGGAGCTGCGGTCGTTTTAAATTTGTATGGGAGAACCTCTTTTTTGTTCGGGAGGGTAATTTTTTTTCAACTTTGCAAAAAGGTCCCAGGGTTTTAGTCATTTTTAGTTTTGACACCTACCCCCCATCGTATATGGTTTCCGAGATCCGTACACCAGTTCCATCAAGGAAACCAAAAATGACACTTTTCGGATTTTTCTGGTGGTCACAGGAACCTCCTCTACACTTTTCCCCTACATCACAAACACCCCCCATCGCTCCTTCTGGGAGAACAATGATGTCAATGAGTCAGTGAGTCAGTGAGTGGTAATCGAACTTTATATAATATAATAATAATAATAATAATAAGTATATATATCAGTCATCAGGTTACCATAGCACAGGCTCTGCCTAGTTTGGGACCTGAAGACATTGTGTGAATGTTAAAAAAAAAAAAAAAAAAACAAAAAAAAAAAATCGGACGTTTAAAGTTTGGTAAACTAACCCTTAGAGAAACTTGTGACCCAATTAATTGTAAGCAATTTACATGAAAGTGTCGATTAACATATGTTTAGATTAAGTTTTATTTGTAAAAGATGTAATTTTTTTTAGTCCAATGTCAGGGTGAATTTTCTTTTTTCTTTTTTTTATACACATACTGGCGGAACCTTCGATCGCATTTTATAATAAATTCAGCTGCGAGTTGGAATTGAATCCAGGAATAAAGAATACTACCTGTTTTTTTACAATTAAGATATGTAGCACTCTGTATATGTGACGCAAGAATATATTTAAACTCCTTGGGGATCTGCGTTGTATCCTTTTTCTTATACATATATAACTTTATTTATGCTCTCATCATTTTACTATTGACTCCTAATGCAAGAGCATAATAGTCTAGAGACTAGTCTAGTTTTAGGTCTCTGAAAATGGGACAAGTAAGGGAATCTGTTATACTATAAGCTACCATATCTCTAACGAAATAAGTGTCATTCAGGTGGCTTATTTAACTAGCCAACCTCACAAAACACTCTACTCGCTTTTAAAAAAATAAGCCAGATGTAACGAGTAGAGGTGCGCAGGAGCCGAGCATCGCCCGTTAACATAAATTGTGATTAGTGTGTGAGCGTGTGTTTACTCCATAAGTCACGTGTAATACACGTGTCGACTTATTGTGCTCATAACTACTACATTATGGTACACCACATATTCATAAGTTATATTTTACGTCGAAGTAACTTCAACATTCGTAATATTATATGAACCAAACTACTCATTACTGCGTTCTATAAAGAAAGTTAAATGTAACCTTTTGTATCGGGTGTGAGTCCGGTTTAGAAGTTATGCACGCAAATAAAAACAAATTTGTTAAATGTCATTGTTGTTGGTGTCATTTCCGCAAATCTACCCAACAAGTGACGTTATTAAAGATGCCACGTCAGTGAAGAGCGTTGTCGCCGACCTCTTTTAATTTACCGGTGTAAAGTTAGCAGAATAATCTAGCATCCTATAAACCGAACAAATTAGGATGGTATTTTTTCATGTACTTAACCCGTTATAATACAATGGAAAGTATCGGTAAAAGTTAAGTCAGTCTTTTCATTTGTACAAAAATAATATAAACGTTACATTTTTTCAAACATATTAGTCAGGCACGATATTAAACAATGTTTGAATTTTAGTTAACTTACCTATCACCTGGTATGTATTCTGATAGGTACGCTAAACCAGTGTAATCCGGACCACCTCACATGCAGAGCCTGTCTGCATGAGAGGTGGTCTGGATTTGCCGTTGGATTGTTTTTTAGCATTGTAATTATTTCAATTCGAGGATTCCCGCATGGGTGATCTGACTGATAATTATTTTCTAAAAAATCTCTTATTTGCTGTTGTCTAAGGTTAAAAAATAAAATAAAATTATCGTTTATGATAACAATGGCAAAAATTTAACCCACACTTTTGGTATGTAATTAATAAAATAAATAAAAAAATACGCAATGAGGGGTTAGGTAATAAATCAAATGACGACATTATGGGGTCACTCTATGCCCCATATGTCCAGATTCACACCGCCACGGCCGCGGTCACACGTGCGGAGACATCGATGCTGTGACCCTCCCCTGGACATTGTCACTGGGGATTAAAGAATGTCACGCTAAATCAACCGATCGTTGAATAGTTGAATTTGTTCTATTTGATGCTTACATCTGTGGGGGCTTGCTGATTACCCTATGCTGTTGAGTGAACACTAATGTTCATTATTTATGTTTACTCAAACATTTATAATCTATGGAAAGAGGAAAACAATTAAAATGCATAATATGGGCAGAAGAGCGGCATAACATAGCAGAGCAGTAATTTTCTATAGCAATTCAGTATTGGGTTAATAATTTTCGCGTGGTGGTAATGGACGAGCGTAGTGTACATTGAGCACTCTCAGTGCAGACCTGGCCTATATCCTGACCTGATACACATCGTGAGAGGATGCTTGAAACGGGTGGCTCCCAGCTGGTCTTTGTGGAGATCGATGGAGTACAATGTCTCTAAGTGGAAAGCTACACAGTGGTTTTATAAAATACCTGTCTTGAATAAAACAGGGCCAGGCTCTATCGGTATCTAAACTTCAAGTTTAACCTGTTCAAACTCAAGCCTTGACTTTACAGTAGATACAGTTTGTGTAAATTGTAAATCCTTATTTCATTCTCCTGAAATAGGAGTAAAGAGGAGTAATGTTTGTAATAGGGGGAATGATTATCATAATTGAGGAATCCAGAAATGTTTGTAAACATAATTGTTGTTCATGTCATATAATGAAATGCATTGAAATAATCTTGATACATTGCTTTCATTCTCTTGAGATCGTGAATTTCCTTCTTCATGCTAATAGACTCAGGTTTGATTCCTACAAGCGATTTGAGCTTTAGGAGTAGGTAACTTATCTCATTATCAAATCTGCAACATATACTTGGTATTACTTTCCACCTAGCTACCTTCAACTTCAACTGAGTTAGTTGTCAAATGCAAATCCTATAAACATATACCTATATACGCTGCAGTTGATTATGTTATCCATATTTGAAACAAGTACCTTAATCATTAAGACTTTTGACAAATGACAAGTTATTTCTCTAAAAACGTTGTCTTTCATCGCCTCCTAATACGTAACTAAGAGATAGAGCCACAATCCCCGGACACGTGGAGATTACAAGTATTTATGGAACATTAGAGACTTTACCTCGGGGTTAAGGCCTTACATAAATCACGTATTAGAGTGACAGAGATAAGTTTCTACAAATGTATTGACTCTATGGTTACATTTGACAAATTGCCGTTGCTCTCGGAGGTTATGGAACGGTATACTAATCTTTTCCTTTGGACGTCGATAAGATACATCCGGTATTATATGAAAGCCGTTCAAACTTTGACCTTGATTTTTATATTGATTTGTGAGTCAGTAGATAAAACCTACAATTCAGATAGCAAATGTAGGTAAATTCAAACTACCCTCTATTACAGTGTCAGTCGCAGGCAACATATCAGTGGCAGAATGTCCGCTGATATACAATCCAATCAGCAGTCAAACCACGTCCAGTGTACAGGTAACTGTCCTTAAGGGCTTAAAAATTGCCAATGACATTACAGAGGCTCGCGGGTGTTTACAGGCAGACAGGGCGGGACAAAACCTGACTTGTGTTGATTTAACATCTTACAAATTTATACTTTACAAATCACCTAGCGGCTCCAAAACATATTGCTAATCACATTCTTAGACTTTTTATTTTCATTTCTTCTTGTGTAAGACACAGTTTAATCGCAATTGTAATCATCACGAGATTTAAAAATAAGGATAAATATGGCCCATTAAGGCACGCATAGTCAGGTTAAATAAATAAATGTAGAGTTTGTAAACTCAGGGTTAGATCATTAAAATTTTAACTTTCATTGTCCCTTGCACATCTATAAAATAACATCAGGGGCCGTACCATCAACTTTTACAAAACCATCATGTTTCAAGAACGTCATACTTCAAGCTTAAAGTAATAATGCTCAGATTCGTACCATGAACGTCTTAAAACATTATTGTTTTATTATCGCTCAGTGACGTGTAGAATGAACGAAGAAACATTCCTGCTGTAAGGGCAAGCGAGACAACATTATATTTTCATATAGCGTTGTCGCTTTCGTTGGCGCTGGCTCATGGTACGCTTTGAGTGAACGAAATAGAGGTTTACGTCACAAAACTGCTTAGTCTAAACAACATTAAAGTAATATTGCTTATGTGGCCTTGTGGTACGAAAATTCAAAGTAAGATTACAATAATACTGCTATAAGAGTTGGTGGTAGGCCCCCTGGATAGCTAACCCGACATTTCTTTTTTTTGCCACTGAGGTTCTATTACTGCGTATAGAGGAGCTATCAAAAGCTAATGTCATGCTTCATTTTGCAAGAGTTTGAAGTAAAGTCATTTGTCATCTCTATACGTAGTAATAGTACCTCAGTGTATAACGTCAATTTGTTTTGACATTCACTAACCTAGAGTTAGCGACTTAACTCTCCCACATTGGTGGGTTAAATATTTAGAAAATTAACCCTAGGCTAACTCCTAACTCTTGATGGCACAAGACAAGTTATTTATTTATCCCTGTGTTAGTTGTTAACTCCGAGTTATTTAGGCTAACTCGGGAACGTGCAAGTGGGCCTAGTAATATAATGCTGCACTCGTCATATTTCCCAAATTACTTTCTTCTCAATATAGATTTCACACTTTCTATCTTTAGTAAACATTGACCCCAATTATAAAAACTCTGTTACTTGTTTACCTTTTTACTTTCAATTTGAAGCTATGATAGCTCAGAGGGAGAGCGTCGCCTGTCAAACTGACGGAAGCTGGTTAGATTCCCACCCACAGCTTGAGCTTCCGGTGAAGGCATGGCTGTTATGAAATTCCCAGCATAGTGGTTAGTGGTAAGGTCTTGAGTACCCGCCTGGGTAGCTACCTTCCTCAAGTTTGAAAAACTGTCACCGAACACATAGTGTGTTCCCGCCATACATAGAAGATTCTGACCACAACTCAATCCTCATCACTCTGTCATAGGTGTTTTCCAAATCAACGAATGCGTAGTAAGCCCCTTGGATTTTCGCCAAATTTCGGTTATGCACCGCAAAGGAAGGAGCTGATCTATACATCCCATCCTACTAATCCTACTAATAATATAAATGCGAAAGTTTGTGTGTACGTGTGTATTTTTGTTACTTCTTCACGCTTTTTGCAGTCTTCTTGTGACTCTTTTACTTTGAACAGTGGTATGATTATCACCTTGCACTAATCGTTCGGTACTCGGCCAACCTTCCAACACAAATTGAAAAGGCGGTACAACTGACTAGCAACATTTCTCTGACCAGCCCTTAGCATCTCTTATTTTAAATACATAAACCAAAAGCGCTTCAAGACGCGTTGGCGTAATTATGTTATGTGGCTATATATACTTTTCTTTTTTCATAGGGCAAATGCCTTTATTAAATTAATACACTAATAACTAATTACAATACTGCAGCTACTACAAAAACATTTGAGCAATCCACTAGCTATTGGTAGCCTATAGATAACTCAAATGTTCTAACCCGCTACCGGCCGGCAGCGTGCCCAGAATGCTAGCAACATTGCCACGCTGAATTACAATGCTGATTCGTTGAGCCAAATATGCGCCAGTATTTTAGTCACGCGTCGCATCGATCAAACGCTCAGATAAATTTTGGCAAATCCGATGAGCTCCAGGTCCCCACGGGCCCAATGTCTCGACCTCAAACGGTTCAAATATGTAACCACTACCTAGGTTAGCATACTTAATTGGTATGTATTATATATACATTTGAGGAAATCAGAATGAGTGGATGCACCGTTAATACGGGGTCCAATGTTTGTAGAGGAATAATTAAATGGAGTAGTTGTCAGTAATAACTATCGAAGACAGATATACTGACTTTGTATCTCGTAAGCAAACGATGCGTCTTCCGTACATGGCCACCCACCGGCCGCCGTCGCTTGTCGTGATTTGGGCAGACATTCTGCAAATTTAACCACAGTGTATTTACAGTGATTTTTTTAAGAACTGTCTAATTTTCTTTTAACCTCGTGGAGTTTTAAACACATGAACTCTTAAAATTAAATCAATGTTAATTTTTTTTTAAATAATGTAAAAATTATTATGCGCCTTTTAGTGAAATTACGGCTCATTTTTAAACTGAATAAAATTGTTTATTTTAGGATCGTCAGATTCAAGTGTTATCCCTTTTTGGAAGTTAGCGTGAATAGAATAAGCACCGTTATTATTTACACACATTTTATTCCATTTAGATAATAGTTGCATTATTTAATAAGCTGTTTTTCCACGTAATCATACTTCCTACCAAGAGAAAAGCCATTCATAATTTTTAAGCCTTTGGCGTTTGAACCTTGGCAAGGCTTTGATGGAAGATAAAATAAGATGATTTGACTCACACATATGAAAAAAAGTAATTAAAATTAAATGTATTTTCGGAAACTCCAAGTTTCTTTTGTTAAGAATATGACTACAAGGTCATATTCTATTCTCTATTCTATTCTATTCTCGTCATATAATATTTGTGTGGATTAGGTTAGGAAATTAGACGATTTGCACAACTGCTCCTAGTATTTTTTTAGGTATATAAGTTCATCGATTGGGGTGATATAATTCATAATCATCAACATCTCAGCCATAGGACGTCCACTACTGGACATAGCCTCCCCAACAACTTCCACAGGGACTGGTTGGAAGCGGCCCGCATCCAGCCTCTTCCTGCGATCTTGGTCCACCTTGTCAGTACACGACCTACGCTGCGCTTGCCTCACTCGAGAACCTTCGGAACCCAAAGCTCATCAGTTCTTCGAATTATGTGCCCAGCCCAGTGCCACTTCAATTAGCTAATCCACTGGGCTATGCCGGTGATTTTAGTTCTCCTTTTGGATCTCCTTATTTTTGAGTTGATCTTGTAGAGAAGTCCCGTGTAAAAACGTCACGGAGTTTCCCGAAAGCTGCCCAGCCAAGCTGGATTCAACGATTGACCTTTTTCTCATAGTTGAACATGCTTAATTAGACGATTTGTCCTGGGTAGACAAATTGAGAATCGAGCTCCCAATTGATACTGGAGCGGGCACAACATGGACATTTGACATAACTTTTGTCTTGTCCATGTTCATTTCAAGAGTGGGAAACTCGATTGAGGCCTTCGAGAATCGTGCTGAGGTGTTCCACCAAAACAGCTTTGACCACGAAGTCGTCAGCAAACCGAAGGTGAGTAAATTCGCCGTTGATGTTGATGCTGAATTCTTGCCAGTTCAAGAGCTTGAAGGCATCTTCCAATGCAGCTGTGGACAGTTTCGGAAAAATAACTTCTGCCTGTCTCACGCCTCTTTGTAATGGAATCGCCTTCAAAATTTGCTCTTGTACTCGGACTGACATCGTGACATTATGGTACAAACACTTTAGCACTTCCACATACCGATTATCAATACGGCACCACTCGAGAGACTCCAGCACAGCCCACGTCTCGATCGAATCAAAGGCTTTCTCATAGTCCACAAACCCCAAACATAAGGGCAAGTTATATTCTTTGGTCTTCTGTATAACTTTGCCGAAACGTTTGGATGTGGTCCTTATAATTACTGAATATTTATTTTATGCATAGATGTGCAAAATAAATCATCATCATCATCATCATCACCAGTACCTAAAATGAAGCACTGATGTATCTGTTACTTCGTTTAGGTTGTTGTATGACTCTCCATCTGACAGAATTGTGCCCCTCTTCTTTCAATCGGAAACTCCCTGAATGCACTTGGTGTAATGAAGCAAGTCGCGCTATAAATCGCACCGTATCGCTCTAAATCGCATCCGTGCATGCTCTAACAGCTATCTGCCCATCGCGACCTCCTCCATCCTACATGACATTGGTAATTAGAGCCTTAAGGCGGTTAGTACTATCAACTAGCCAGTTTTACCATCGCATGGATCGACACTGTTTCAATGTTCTCACGTTGAGGCTTGGCTACAGTTAACATGTGAAATGACCTGAATCAACAGCTTTTTTCAACGGCGCAGGAAAACCATCGATATTATCACAGATGTCCATGTCCACGGTAACCGCTTACCATCAGGTG
Source organism: Apeira syringaria (assembly GCA_934044485.1). Lineage (NCBI taxonomy): Eukaryota > Metazoa > Arthropoda > Insecta > Lepidoptera > Geometridae > Apeira > Apeira syringaria. Next base: position 8,391,875 of record OW203658.1, on the reverse strand, counting down.
GTCTGTGTGCATTATTTCCATTCATCAAATAAATAATACAGGAATACCAAGCTTTCCTAAGACTCGATGGAATCACCGACCGTTATTGAGGATAAAATTGAATGCGTCCGGTTCGTAATCTGAGGTCTGAGATAACTCTTTTTTGTATACTGTATACATTGAGTTTGACCACTATCTCACTTGATGGTTAGTGACAATGTAGTCGAAGATTTTATGACGCCTAGACCTAGAATGCTTACTGGCTCTCAAGGACTGCTGCCTGAACACACTATGTGTTTGGTGACAGTTTTATCAAACATGAGGGTGGTAGCTAGCCAGGCGAGTACTCGAAAGTACCCCGCCACCATACTGGGAATATGATAACACGGCTTGCTCTACCCGTGAAAGTAATACACATTAACCGGAAGCTCAAGCCCTTGGCGGGGATTGAACCAACGTCTATCGATTTGACAGCCGACGCTCCCACAGCTGAGCCTGTCATCGCTTGGCAACAAGTAATAAAACAGTACAATCCAAGTCTACTCTACCACTATCTCGCCTGCCTAGAAGATACATATATCGTGTATGTGACGAGTTGTTGCTTGTAAAACACATGACGCTATTCACCGAATGCATATAAAGTAGTCACAATATTTTTTCAGTCAATCTTGTGTGGTATGCTCAATCGGTAAGCAATTCAATCATCCCTTTCCAGTGAACAAATAGCCCAATGTAGAACACAATAGAACAAATGGTGCTGGCTCCTACAGTTGCCGAGAGAGCGAGGCGACCGATTGACTGTGAAGTAGGTAGGTACATGTTCTGGACAGATGAGCGATGTCTCGCGGCCGCCAGCAAGACGTAGATTAATGAGATCGACACCACACTATTAATCCCACAACGGGACGCCTCATGCGCCTTACGAGAATTTAATTGTATAGAATTGCCTTTACAATTAATTGCCTAAGCACTCTGCACCAACTATTTGGATGGGTAACCGCATATATGACACAGCAATTCCGTGCTTTGAAGATTACATTAAGCCATTGGCCCTGATTATGAACGAGATATCAGTCGTAAGGCCATATCGTAATCCTTCAAGTAGAGATTAAACCCTAAACTTGCGAGTGATAAAATATCAAAGACTAGCTGCACCCCCCGGTTTTATCTGCGTGGTGATGATTGATGATGATGATGAAAAGTAGCCCATGTGTTTTCCGGGACCTGAAGTATCTCTTTAGGGTTCCGTACCAAAAGGGTAAAACAGGACCCTATTACTAAGACTCCGCTGTCCGTCCGTCTGTCTGTCTGTCCGACTGTCTGTCTTTCCGTTTGTCACCGGGCTGTATCATAATATGATACAGCCCGGTGACAAACGGACTATTTACTCTACTAACTCTACTCTAACTACTACTACTAACCACTACTAACTATCACGGTTCATAATATGAACATAATATGAAGTTAGACAGTAAAAATTTTCTCAGATTATGTATTTCTGTTGCCGCTATACCAACAAATACTAAAAAACAGAATTAAATAAGTATTTTAGGTTGCTCCCATACAACAAACGTGTTTTTTTTTCATAATGGTACGGAACCTATCGTGCGCAAGTCCAACTCGAACATGGCTGTTTTTTTTTAATTTAAGAGCTTTTCCCCTAATGCGAATGACGAAATGACGGTCTATGAAACATAAATCTAAATACAATCTATTTTTTTATACTAATAGACACAATAATAAGTATGATAGGTCAGGAACTCAGTAGGGAAAGTCAACCTCTAACTTAAGACCGTAATTAACTAATTCTACTATGTTGTATGTATTGCTTCCGGGCTGTTTGGCCGTGGTCTAAGTGAAACTTGTGTTCCAGACGTTTCGTCGATCACTGCGGTCGACATCTTCAGTGGTTCAGGTCCGAGCGGCGACAAGAGCGTAGAACTCTCCTTCGCGGCGTCTTCTCTGTTACTGAGTAACAGAGTTCAGTGCAACGCCGGCCGTGAAAGCCTTAGAGTTTTAATTCTACTATCATTTTTGCTTTATCAGAATGAGGGTAAGACAAGTAGACATTACATGCACTAATGGAACTGTCACTAAATAATCTGTGTTTGCATTCTGTGTGTGCAAAATGTCAATGACACTTCAAAGCTACATATCACATGAACAACGAGAACGAACATTCAACAGCTAGAGAAAGAGAATCGCTATGAAGCGATGCATCTTGTCTAGACTGATCTTGCCTCGACAACCTAGAATTGTCTATATTGTCGGTGAGTTGAAAAACTGCGGCTGGATTGTTTTGAACCAAATTCCTTTTTCTCGTGACCATTATATTTTTTATACATACATATTTTATATATACATATACACACCCAGACACAGGTCAAATAGACATGTTCATACACACAGATGCTTGACCTGTCCGGGAATCGAACCTGGGACCAGCGGCTCAGAAGGCAAAGTGCTACCAACTGCGCCAACCAGCCGGTCATTCATCGAAGTATTTATGTCATGCCTATTATTATTATTATTATGCAAATTATTATTATTATTATGCAAATTTACCTATATCTTTAAAGAAGAACATTTCTAATTGTAAGCTGCAATAATCTCGCTAATAATATCGTGCATTGCAATAAGTAATGGGATTTTATTTCTATTCCAATCGCTTTAACGCAAACAAGTGTTTAATGGTTCTATTCAAATAACTATTATATTTTATCGCAAACAAGTGTTTTATGGCTTTTTTAAGACATGGCTATTATGAACTAGCCTTGAGACATAATTACCCGGCTCAAATTTGTGCTCAAACCACTGTACCTGTACCACAAAATATGATATGTGACAAAAAGTATTGTGACCTTTTCTACAAACTACTAAATCTCGGCGTTTCAGTTGTATTATTATGTAGATCAGAGAATACTTAGTATTATTGTTGAATTACAGCACATTACGGCAGGGGTAAACTATGATCTGGATATTAATTGGTGTTTGGAGAACAGTTCTGTAAACATTTCACGGAGGGTATTTACGACCGTTCTCCGGTGATTATTCTCGAACATACGATCGGCATTATTAATCGAAGTGCAAACGATGCGATTCATTACTTTAATTAAGTTAATGCTCGGTGCATGCTGCCCCTCCTCCCAGTTTCCCACTCAGCCCCACCCTGCACCACCCTGACTAGCAGCTCCGAAAGAAATAGATAGAAGAAATTCACAATCATCATCATCATCTCAGACATAGGACATCCACTGCGAGCTAGTGCTTCACCTATTGATCTTCACAAGGACCGGGTGGAACCGGGCTCTTCCTGCGATCTTCTGATCCGGGTCATCTGACTACGTTGACGGTGGACGTTCTACCCTGCCCTTATCAATTGTTAATTAGTCTTTGATAGAACTGTCCCTTGCAAGAACTAATCAATGAACATGTTTGTAGCACAAGTAATGTAAGATTGATTACTAGATTGATTACTCGACAATACTCGCTGTGAGGAGTCAACTTAGCATTCCTAAAAATAACAGTTGTATGAGCAATAACTTTATTGAAATCACTGATAAGAAATAAATTCAATAATAAAAAATCAAGCACTAAATTTTGAACTGACGTGGTTTTGAAACACTATGAATGTATAAAACACGGGAAAAACGCAAACCGCACCCCGTATTCTCCTTAAAAAAGACCACCGAATGTGGTTGAAACTATAGTTGGAACTATCTGACTTATTACGTGAGTAATTCCCGTGTTTTATACATTCACAAGCACTAAATGTTGGGATTTGTGAACAGCCGGGGTGATATTGTAAGCCTGTAAGCAATGCATCATGGATAATTATTTAGTGTATTTGTCGACGCGGCGGAGAGCAAAGTGAACCTCGTACAATAAACGTGACAATAAACCAGTGGGCAATAGCTCGATGGAGGTTTCTCTCCGGAATGGTATAATTACATGATAGTTGCGACTCGACGGTGATGGATACCGACCACTGACCACAGACCAAGTTCGCGATTTACCCGAGAAGACCACATACAGATTAAGTAATTAAAAAATTAACAGTAACATAGTACCACTAGTAGTGTTTCCAGTGTCGACTGGTTTAAATTGTTTTTGTTTATAGGTTTTTGTACATAGTATTTGAAAAACTCATAGAAATGGTTAGTTAACCATTCATTTGCAGAAAACACAAGCTAGTCACACACGTTTCTACTCATGCACACACACTCCCTTACACAAACACACACGCACGCACATAGTTCTTATATGTTTCAAATCTACCTATATAAAATTAATCCCTATTTCCTTTGACCACGGTATCACGCGTGAAAGGCTCGATCGATTTCGTTAATCTTTTTTATTGTGTTTGCTATTGTCACGATAAGAACCATTCTTATAAAAGTAAAAATTAAGAAAGTGTCGCGAAAAATTAGAAAATTGAAGATACTCATATTTTTTCTAATGTAGTGCTTTTGACAGTATAAACTTTTTTAATGAAACCTTATAATGACGTTGACATCGTCTGCCGGGTCAGCTAGTATAAAATACAAATAATATTAATCCTACATATTATTGGATAATGACCCACATATGTATAGTTATACTGTTCTTAGTGTATATTCTTGTTGAACTAAGCTGTAGTTGGTAGGTAGTTGAACGGTAGATCAAAAAGAACCACGACAGGCTCATTGACTTTTAAAACTGGATAATTAACCTCAAACCGACAAGTTTTATTTATAGCTACGAGTATAAAGTACACACACGCTTCTAAAATTAATTAAAAAACTAACTCGACTAGTTATATGATCTCATTGTAAATTGATTCAATCCAACTAACACGCACAGTTGGAATAAATGAACTTGATACTTTTTTACATATTATATAACTACAGATACCTAATACATTATCGAGATATATTATTATGTATTTTTTTCAAGGGTCCCGTAGGCAAATTACAGAAGATGAGATAAATTCGGATATAGAAATGATTTTTATGAACAAAGCAAACCATAATGTAAGTCATTATTTCGAAGACAAAGATGATTGGAATTCTCCAATTCTGCCAAGTCAGCATAATAATGAATAACATGTTAAATTAACATGTACTGTAATTCTGTAAAAAACCTATTCGACAATGATGCAGAGCCCAAATTTGTTGAAGCTTTTTCTCTGTGTAAATCTAATTTATATCGTAACGCGGTGTTACAGGTATTACATAAATTATGTTATTGCCATTCATAAGTGTAATTTTAATGTGTGTGATTTTGTTTTGGTTACAGGTGACGAATAAGCGAAAGGCCCACAGGATGTTAAGAGGTAACCCCTGTCTACAGACAGATACAATTCGTAAAGAACTACACTGCGCCCGTCTTTCTGAGACAAAATGTTTCATGTGTCTGTAATTTCACCGGAACACAAGAATGCGAACACTACTGCCTGGCGATAGAAATAGATATGGTGGCATTACTTCCCCAGGCGAACTCTCACATAGATTGTTACTGCTCTTAATTATTATGTATAGTTGATATGTCTGAAAAATATTGACCTCCTTCTTATATGTCCTGTCAAACTGATGGATGCTGGTTCGATCCCCACCAACAGCTTGAGCTTCCGGTGAAGCTAACATCGCTATCAAATTCTCAGCATGGTGGTATACCCGTCTGGCTACTGGTTACCACCCCCAAGTTTGAAAAACTGTCACCAAGCACATAGTATGTTCAGGCTGCAGAGAATACGTAAGTATTTTCTTGTTTCACTCTTTTGAGAGCGTGATTTTTCTTTTTTAGTTCTTAAACTTATTTTTCACGTAGACTTTATCTAAGAATAGTAATAATACCTATTGAGGCATTTTTTAACAATTCTTTAATAAATAAATTAAATTAAAAAGTCACGAAGAAATTTCTTCCTGACTTTTATTAGCTACGGAACTTTTCTCTAAATTAGGTCCAACATGTATTCTCCAGTGCGGGTGTTTAAATAAGCCGCAAAGAAATATATAAATTTGGCAGAGCGGGTATTAATCTGTTTGTCAATAAATCAATCCCGTTCAGTTTCATTTTATCATCATCATTAAACTAAGTGCCGCTTCGTCTTGCTTATGTTACACGAATTCTTAAACAATTATTGGAGTTGCAACACAGGATAAGTTACAGGTTCACGCGTGGAAACGCGGAGCGTGTAGCGTTACTGCACTTCGTCCCTACCCAACGGTAGCGTACCGTTGGGATCTCTCTATTTATGGTATTAGAATTGGAGTGTTGTGTGAATTGCGGTGGAATATATGCAAGTAGAATTAAACGCGCATTTACTAATCAATTCCCGATAATGGACGCCGATACGCCAAAATCAAGTGCATTGCTTACTTACGCCATTCTACTTCTAATTATAATTACTCTTATGCTCTGTTTTGCGATAATTGAAGTACATAATTGTAGATAAGTGAGTAGATAAAATCGCAATTAAATTAACTGAAACACATTTGAGGTTGTAATAAAAATTAACTGCATGGAATGACGCGAAACGCCACGCTCCACGCGTCGCACCTTCATCCGTGAGTCATTATTTGGTGTTGTCGATCGTCACATTTCCAATTACATTCCAACACAAAAGTCATACCATTTATCGGTCTTAGACAGGTTTATCTGAGAGTGAATATCTCAGATTGTCAGCAACAAATTCGAAAGTGGTGTTCTCCCGGAGATATCTCTGTACCTCCATCGTATCTCTAATTAACATCGCGCTGATCGATAGTCCTAGTGTTGCCTATTTATCGATTACTTTTAATTGACAGGTGCGATTAGGTACAACCCTAAAAGTCGAGTCGAAATTGTAAAGTCCAATTAAAGAGCAGATAATCTAATCGAGAGGTCGGAGGATCGCGTAGTGAGGACGCATGCCGGCGCTCCAGCGCCCCGCACCTCTAGCGCTCGAGGGCGTTGCATCTTATCTATCTACGAGTTCATTTTTGGGTATCACTTTAGAGTTTTGGAGATATACAAATATTGCTGCATGCTCTTCATCGACAGTTGACATTCTAGTTTTATTAACATTTTTGACCTACCTTCAAATTTTCAAACAGTAGATCAATCGACAAAAAAACAACAAGCTTTGTCCATTGCTCAATTGCTTGAAACCATTTGCATATATAGTGAACGTATACGTTCACTATATATATGCAGAAAGCGGGTTCTACAAATTGCTCAATTGCTTGAAACCATTTTTTTGCAAAACCCGCCTTCTGCAAAAAATGGTTTCAAGCAATTGAGCAATGGACAAATCTTGTTGGTTTTTTGTCGATTGATCTACTGTTTGGACATTTGAAGGTAGGTCAAAAATTTTACTAAAACTAGAATGGCAACTGTCGATGACGAGCATGCAGCAACAATAACACACTAGTATGTTTATTGACACATGGTCGAGTGGCAGTATTTGCACAGTTCTATAAACAGCTAGGCTCACTCGTCAATCTGTCTCCTGACAGATAAAAAAACCAACAACGCGTTGAATAAGTTCATCAGGGACGCCGCCCGTCTCGAGACAAACTCAGTTTTTCTCTTTTCGAGACGAAAAAAAGAAAAGCTACTAAGCTTTTCCCGTCTGTCTCGAAAACAAAATATTATAAAAATCCCAAACAAAACAACCGAGCCGTCATTATTAAATTTAAATTGCAGCGTGCAATTTTAAGAGACAAGTGCGTTTCATGTCTTTATTAATAAAATTAGTTCTGCGCAGGCGCGAATCTTCACTAGGGCACGTTTATATTGTCCAGTTGATGGGGGCGAGGCGGACAATGATGGCGCGCCCCCAACCAGGCTTTGAGGGGCCAATGGGTACAAATAGCTGATTAAACACAAAGGTCAGTTTATTCTCAACATAGGGGTGGCATTGTATTTATATTTTTTTATGTTTAATTACGATTTTAGTTGCCTCTCCTGTGTGGTAGCAGAAAAAAAAGCTATTACGCTAAAACTCATGTACGAATGTTGAGGTGTCATAGTGTACCATACCATACCATATACAAATAATATTTGTATAATAATTTATAAAAAATATTTTTTTGAAAGAAATTAAAAAAAAATGTATTTATTACCGTACATTTATTACCATATTATTTTTCGGATATTTAAAAATTAATTATGTTATAGAAAAAACTTCTTTTATACGGCTGCTATGCGTATTTTTAGTTTGTTTTAATATTTTGCCGTTAATGCAACTTCACTTCAAGCATAATATTTTTTATTTAATTTAATTTATTTATCCGCGACGGGATGAGATCGAAGGAGTAATCCGATGCAATCCGCTTCTAAGGGTCCTTGTCCAGATCATTGAAGAAAGAGTAAGTCCAGCAGTGGATCTACTACAACTCAAATAATAATTCAATCTTATGAATTATGGTGGTCTTAAGTACGGAACACAATATAATGATTGTATTTATTATAGCTAAAATTTGACACAGCAGCTGTGAAGAAACACGATGTAGTGATCACCACTAAGCTCGATTGTAAAAAACAAACAATAGCAATAAAGGGACCCCCCTTCATATTTAGGAGATTAAAATCAGTCTGGCTCTAATTTAATTAACATGACATTAATATGCAAGTAATTAAGCCTTATTCGAAATGAATTGTTCTCCAACTATCGCTAAGTTTAATAAACTTAGTAGCCCTTACACATTGACTAGACTCTAGGAAGTAGATTTCTAAAGCTTACTAGCTAATAATTTAGTACAGCATATTTTGCTGAAAATTAATAAAAATTATTGTAACAAACTTGTTACTGACTATTTTAAGTTTATTTCTTAAATCAATTATGAAAGGTCCTTAAAACATTTCAGGGTTTTATTTGGGCATATCCATAAAAAAACTTATGCCTATTTGTTTTTAGATTGTGATTAACATAATATTTATAAACAAAGTGATTCTCGATTTATAATACAATTGCTTTACAAAAGTTTTACATGTTCTGCATTTGCATGTAATAGGGGATATTTCTTCTTCTTCTTCTCTCAGCCATGTGCGTCCACTCAATTTCAATTTCAAAATATCTTTATTATCAACATAGAAGGTTATATATATGTACATTTTTAGTGTAAGTTAAATCCTAAAAGTACAATGAAATAAATAGTATTACACGTTTTCCAAGCAGCCACTTATATAAAACTTGTAGCATGTTATTCGGTAGTTTCAAAATGTGCATATTACTATCCATAAGTAATGTATTTTCTATACAATAACAGTAATAATTATGTAAGTTTTAGTAAAGAACATTACATTTTTAGCTTGTATTAAACAATATTAAACAACAACTCACCGACCTGCGGGAGTAAACAACAGCACTCACTCATACCCTCGGTAAGTCAATTTTACAACAAGAACCAAATGAGTGGGCATACCTAACGTCAAAATTATGTCTTAATCATAAGGAAGTATAGATAATTTTAGCGCGACGTGAGGCGGTGACATATTATAGCAGCTCCGCTCGTTATTCGCTAAACTGGTTATCGGTGAACGTCAGAACTGTAGTTAGCAGTCGAGGAATAGGTGATGAGGCAGTTTATATCGATGGTATTTATCGATATAATCTAAATTGTTTGACCGGGTCTTACATATATTTTGGATGAGTTTATTTTTGTTTTTGGGATTACTGTGAAGGTAAAATTTTTTGGCTAATGTGTATATATAAGTATGCAATGGAGGCAGCCCTATGGTTTCATGCATTTTATAAAGGTTCGTGTACAGTGGTGTTTTAAATGAGTATTTGATCGCTTTATTTTGTATGACTTGCAGCTTTTTAATATTTGTGATGCTAGTACTGCTCCATACTGGACAAGCGTATGTTATACAGGGACGAACTAAAGTGCGATAAATGCTAAGTTTTGTGTGACAGCTAAGGCATGATTTCCTGTTGAAAAGTGGGCTTAATGCATTAAGCGATTTTATACCTTTCAGTCGTAATCTGTAGGTGTTTTCAGACCAGTTAAGCTTGTTATCTAAGACAATGCCCAGGTATTTAACTGACCTACTCCAGGGGATCTCGAGCCCATTTACGTGCAGCTTACGGGGGGGAAGTGACCGTTGACGGGTAAAAAGTATAGCTTCAGTCTTTGATGCGTTGATTTTAAACTTCCATTTTCGAAAGAACGAAAGCAGTAGGTCGATGGATAACTGGAGCCGACTAATTATTAGATCAATGTCAATTGAGGATGAGAAAGACGCAGTGTCATCGGCAAAACAGGCTAAATTGGTTCGCGTTTGCACAGGTATGTCATACAGAAAAATTAGGAAGAGAAGTGGTCCCAAAATAGAACCCTGGGGCACTCCTGCTAGGACAGGTTTAGCAGAGGATACGAAGTCTTTCATATGTACACGAAATGAGCGGTCTGATAAATATGATCTGATAATTTTAACAAGTGGCATAGGTATATTTATGTTAATTAGTTTATGTAACAGGGCTTCGTGCCAGACTGTATCGAACGCTTTTTCGATGTCAAGTAGGAACATGCCCGTAGACTGTCTTTGGTTTAGGTTGTGTGACACCGCTTCAGCCACTCTGGTCAGTTGTTGAACTGTTGAGTGTCCTGCGCGGAATCCAAATTGCTCATCTGGTAGCACTTTTGCAGAAAAGTGAAGCATTCGAGAGTACAGCATTTTCTCAAATAGTTTGCCTAAGCAAGGGAGTAGACTAATTGGACGGTATGATTTTGGGTCAGTTTTATCTTTGCCTGGTTTAAGTATCGCAATGACTTTTGCCATCTTCCAGGTCAAAGGAAAGTAATTGAGCATGAGGCAAGCATTAAATATTTTTGCAAGTAGTACGATACATTTTTGCGGCACGTTTTTGATCAGAAGGTTAGATATTTGGTCTAATCCGGGACCTTTACGTGTCTTTAGCCTAGTAATAGCTTTTTTAATTTCTGTAGGGCGTACTGCCATTACAGTGTGTTTTTCCGGGGGGTGATAATCTAACGCTGTTAATGAACAGTCGATCGTCGATTGTTCTTCACTGATCCAGTCACGAGTGAGGTGCATGTTGTCTAGAAAAGCATCTGCAAGAATGTTATTCAGCTCCTCTCGATCTACAGAGAGAGTGGAATCTTGCCTTTTCAGTGCAGATATAGAGGGAGAAGAGTTATTTTTTAAACGTTTGACAAACCGCCATAAATCGGTAGTAGGATTGTCAACTTTCTTTAAATCTGTATGCCATCTTTTGTCATTGAAGGATGTTAATGCTAATTTAATATCGAGCTGGAGTTTGTAGATTTTATTGAACAAACTCTTACGTGCACTGATGCTGGGTTCCGCAGCTGCACACCGACGCAACCTGTTTTTCTGCTGGATGAGCCTTTTAATGCGTCTTGGGATGTTTGACCTACTTGGATTGACAATTAGTTTAGGAACGCATGTATCTCTCGACTCGATCATGTTATTCTGAAGATCTAAAATAACCGTATCAATTTCGTCAGTAGTTTTGTAAGTTTGAGATGATAAGTGAGTTTTCGTGTTTAGACCTTGACGGTATCTTGACCAATCTGCTTTAGAGTAATTAAAAATTGTGATAGGTTGACGAGTGATTTTGTTTTGAAAACAAGCATAGACAGGAAAGTGATTTGAGTTTAACGCTGGTATTGTAAGTATGTCACTGATAGTATTAAGGTTCTTCGTGAGTAGAAGGTCAGGTATTGACGGTTTAAAATTTGGACAATAGTGAACAAGTGTCGTATCTTGGGGGCTATGTACAACGAAATTACTATTTAGCATATGATTAAATAGGCGTGTGCCATGAGTATTGGCAGCTCCAGGAGACCAGTAAGGGTATTTAGCATTAAAGTCACCCATCAGTATCACCTGATCTCCTGAGGTCAAAAGTAAATCAAGGTCACTTGTTAGGAAAGGTTTGTTTGGTGATTGATAAGCAGAGTAAATAATAACTTTACTACATGGTAATTTAAGGGATATTCCTATCGCCTCAAGGTTCAAACAGTTTGGCAAAGGTGCCAGGCTATGTATCAAATCTGCTTTCACAAGTATCGCTACACCTTGTCCCGATCCGTCACAGCGCTTATCTTTGCGGTGGCAATTATACCCCGGAATATCAAAAGTTAGTCGATCTGTTAATTTGGTTTCGCATATCGCTATTATATCTATGAGTAGTTCACTTACCACGAGGTGAGTGAGTTCTTGTTGTTTACTACGTACGCCATCGGCGTTCCAATAAAGCATCCGAAGTCCATGGGTGTTAAGCATAATGACCTAGGTGAGTTAGTATTAAAATTACTTTATCCATAAAAGTTTCACATTTTGTAAATTCTTGCTTAAGAGACTTGATTGTGTTAAGAATTTCTAACATTTCAGCTGTAGCTAAATCGTGAACTTGCATTTTATCAGTGGGTAATGCTACTTCGGACGTTGACAAAGCAGTTGATGGCTTCCCTTTAATTTCAGAAGTCTCTGATGCTTTGGTGCGTATTTCTTGGGATTTGGGTGCGTGTACATGCCGAGTGGTCATGCTAGTTATGTCAGCCCAAGTAGGGCTTTGAGACGAAATCTTTGGCGCTTCAAGCGGGACAGAGGATTTGGCTTTAGGAGCGGCTATTGCACTACGGGAATTTCCTCGTTTGGACTTTATGCGTTCCAGGTATTTCAAACGTTCCGAGCACTGGCCGAAATTGGCTGGATGATTTTGGTCGCAATTGCAACAGCGAGCTGGTTCCTCTCGGTCCTTTTTTGGGCACTCCCAAGTCGGGTGTTCACGGACGCACTTAACACATCTTGCAGGTCTGTTGCAGTTTCTCGCTGCGTGTCCAAACCCTTGGCATCTAAAGCATTGGGTACCTGCTTTGTGACTGGGTTTATATCTCTGGACGTCTACAACGCAATTGCTAATATACTTTATTTGTTTAAACTTGCCCATATCTGTTCCAGTCGGTAATTGTACAAGAATAGGAGGACATTCTGAAGGGTACAATGTCTTTATTTCCAAGACAGTCGCTCCAGCAAAGCCAATCGAAGCAAGCTCAGCCCCAAGGGAGGCCTGCAGAAACTTCGGCAAACCTTTAATGACAGCTTTGGGAAGCTTCTCGTCTTTTCTAGAGAATGTATGAAAAGCTACGTTTTCTTTTAGTAATCCATCTTTGACTTGCTGGTGGCCACTAGGAGTGTAGCATTGTACTTTCACTCTATTGCGACCTTTATACTGCAGGTGAAAGCTTTTTTCATATTTTTCAATGACAGTTTTGATGTTTTGGTGACTCCAATCACCCAGCAACTCAACTAATATGGGTGGTATTTGGCTATTTTGCTTCATTTTCGTAGCCTTTTTAAAGGTATCCGTAATTACATCGTCTATAGAAAGTCCACTGAAGCGGTTGTTTGTTACAGGTTCCTTTGTTGGCTTGTCCTTTGGTGCATCTTTGGAGGGTGCAAACTTTTTTGGTAGTTGCCACTGCTCCGACGATGAAGCAGCATCTTCTCTAGCTCTTTTGCTTACCAAGTTTGGGATCGATGACGATCTGTTCAGAAACTTGTCCATTTTATCGAGTAATTATCGACAACGGGTTGGCGCATCACTAATCTTGTTGTGCAGCACGTGAACAAAAAAGTTTCCGGGCGACTGCGATGTTACGTGCGGTCGCTGACGCGACCGAACGGGCACTGACATTACGGACGGACTCTAATTTAATTAACATGACATTAATATGCAAGTAATTAAGCCTTATTCGAAATGAATTGTTCTCCAACTATCGCTAAGTTTAATAAACTTAGTAGCCCTTACACATTGACTAGACTCTAGGAAGTAGATTTCTAAAGCTTACTAGCTAATAATTTAGTACAGCATATTTTGCTGAAAATTAATAAAAATTATTGTAACAAACTTGTTACTGACTATTTTAAGTTTATTTCTTAAATCAATTATGAAAGGTCCTTAAAACATTTCAGGGTTTTATTTGGGCATATCCATAAAAAAACTTATGCCTATTTGTTTTTAGATTGTGATTAACATAATATTTATAAACAAAGTGATTCTCGATTTATAATACAATTGCTTTACAAAAGTTTTACATGTTCTGCATTTGCATGTAATAGGGGATATTTCTTCTTCTTCTTCTCTCAGCCATGTGCGTCCACTGTTGGACATATGCCTCCCCCATATAGGGGGGATTTGGAAATACTCGCCACTTATATACTTATATACATATATACATAGGGGATATGATGCCTTTCAAATATGACCGAAAGTTTAGTGACATTTTACATAACTCTGGCATCTCAAACCTAGCATGAGCGATACTGCATATGATATATTTCATATTTATTTATTATTTAATTATATATAATTAATTATTTTTAGTATTTATTAACTTTTTATTTATTTTATTAAAAAATAAATTAGTTAATCTAAATCTAATTACATTTAAAATTATTTAAATATTTATTTATTTATATTATTATATTAGTACCTACTCTGTATTATTAGCAAAATATGGACTAAGTCTTATCTCTTAAGATAAAGATATTTATTAATGGAAATAATATTGACTGACAATTTAATTAATTTAGAAAATACATATAAAATAACTATCAGTTATCATCTCAATTTACGGGATCAGATCATTGAACTCCACGGTTATTAACTTATTTAGTAATATAAAATAACATAAGTAGTAGATAAACAATGGCCCTGAATCTGTTAATCACTCGAACTAGGTAAAATTCACTAAAATTAGTCAAAATAAAATAGCTCGTATTCTATTTACGCTTACATTAGTATACCTAACTCTTTAAAACGCTGTCAGTAATATTAATAGGAGACTTAACGAGTTATTAATTTTTTTTTATAACAAAGTCTTCTGGTCCCACACTAAGCAGAGCCTGTACTATGGTAACCTGATGACTGATATATTATATACTTATATACATATATACATCCAGACCTACGTCAAACAGACATGTTCATGCACACAAATGTTTGACCTGTCCGGGATCGAACCCAGGACCAGCGGCTCAGAAGGCAGAGTGCTACCAACTGCGCCAACCGGCCAGTCTAATTAAATTGCTGGCCATTTGCGGGTAGTTTTAGTGGGAATGAAATAAACCTACAAATTTAATAAAAACATCTTACTTTAGTGTTAATGTTAATAAGTGTCATACTTATTTAGACTTTAAATGCAATTAGTTAAAGAACATAATTAACTTATACCAATCTTATTTTCCAGAATTTTAGTTTATCTGAATAAGCGAATCACTATCAATTTTTTTTTATAAATATCAAAGATTATAAATGTTATTATAAATGTTAAAACATATGAAGCTTACGTCCCCGTGCGACATGAACTCACATCACACGTCCAAGAACTTTATCACGAAACAATCACGCGCTCTACCGCTGACGCCGCCTGACGATTCGTCAATTAAAGTGAAAAATCTACAGCGCAGCGACAAATTAGTCTCCACACCGTGATATAGTGTGATCATCGGACGTGATAGGTGTGATCATCGGATGTGATAAAGTGTGATGATAGGACGTGATGGACGGTTTATCGCGACGGTGATTGAAGGCGACGTACGCGCGGGAGTTACGTGACATCTGTGGGGTAGATAGTCTATGTTCTATTCATCGATGGTATATGATGCCATTTCAAATGTTAACTAACAGACGAGCTTATAAATTGCTTTGTCAGACACATCATTAGGTAAAAGCAAGGCTGTACATAAAATTGGTACGAGTATATCTGTTGAGTCGACGGCGCGCGATATTTTAAGATAATATCGGAGATAGACGGGCGCCGTGGCGCAGTGGCCAGTGTCAGTGACTTGACTTCTGTGTCTCCGGGACCCTGGGTTCGAATCCCGGCAGGGGCAAACATTTGTGCGATGAGTATAGGTGTTTGTCCCGGGTCTTGGGTGTTTGTGTGTTATGATTGTGTGTGTCCATGCTTCCCGTGACACAGGGAATCCTAGTGCCGGGGTCTGAGTGTGATAAAAAAAAAAGAAAAATAAAACTTTAAAATATATATATATATATATTTCCTAGAATTTATATTTATTTATGCATTAACATTCACACAAGGTCTTCAGGTCCTAAACAAGGCAGAGCCTGTACTATGGTAACCTGATGACTGATATACATATACACAACCAGACACAGGTCAAACAGACATGACACATCGATTCCCGGACTGGTCCAACATTTGTGTGTATGAAACACAAATGTTTGACCTGTCCGGGAATCGAACCCGGGACCAGCGGCTCAGAAGGCAGAGTGCTACCAACTGCGCCAACCGGCCAGCCAAGAATGTTTTGTTTGCGGCGAAGGAAGGATTGAAGGTGGGAGCATTATATTGGTAATATGATAATTTTTAAAAGCGACACTTAAGAATTTAATCTCTTAGTTGCTAATCAATGAGGTCTAACAATCTTTGATGGATTTTCCCTTTAAAGAAACAATATTTTATAATTACACTATGACGGACTGAATTACAACTATAATAAATCATGCAGACCTTCGGATGCCTCCTTAGTATATAAATAGTTTAAAAGATTATAGACTTAATATTTCTCTACAAGGAGTTAATCACATGTTTACGTGACACATTGATATTTTTGGCTTCAGACACAATGAAGTGATAGAAAATCGGAATGACTTTTCATATTAATGGTCAGTAGCGGTCGGTCCCGGCTTCGCACGGCTACATTATTAAAGTTTTAGTAAGGATCCCTATTTTTTTCTTGTGATAAATATAGCCTTTATTACTCAAGGATAATTTAGAATTCTCATGGTAAAAGAATTTTAGAAATCGGTTTAGTAGTTTTTGAGTTTATTCGTTACAAACATAGAAATCTTTCCTCTTTATATATATATATATATATATAGAGGAAAGATTTCTATGTTTGTAACGAATAAACTATATATATATATATATATAAAGAACATAGAACAAACATAGAAACCTTTTCCGCTAGTAGTAAACAATAAAATAAAAAAAAATATATATGTATTTTAATTTTCCGCATATTATCACAAACAACACCTACTCAATAACTGTTATCTCGATGCATGATCGAGACATCGGATAGCAAGAAATTGTGTTGTCGAATCGCATCGCCGGTGGTCGCCCCCCTCACCCTTCACCTACATCCAGCCCTGCTCGCTCTGCTAATGGCCCAGTTAATGCCCAGTAATTGGCCATTGGTTCCTTATTGCTCGATCTAGCGGAAGTGCTACTGTAACTTCATCCAGTTCCACCTGAAGACCTTGTGTGAATGTTAATAAATAAATAAATCTATAAGATATAATCAACAATCTCGCTTTAACATCACAATCTCTTTACCTTAATCCTAAACCCGTGCGTTCGAAACTATAGACTTTTTGTGGCATCGTAAGGTAACTTTTTTATTAACTAATTTGACCACTATTTTACTTCATGGTTAATATCGATGTGATTGTGTGTCGATCGTCTCCATCAAAATATATAATTAGCTACCAAAGTGCTAACAAGAAGCTGAAGAAAGTATAATTATCTCGTCGGCCATTATACTTTGAGTTGTATCACTGTTACCTTTAAGTTCAAGGCCGTGTGTGAGAAGGATTTGTTCCCCCTACCGTGTAATCTTCTTCCAAAGACTTTCTCTAGTCTATCATCGCATCAAGACTTAAAACCTTAACACTCATATCGCATTCAAAAAACCCACAGGATATGGTAGATAAAAAGTATTATTAGTAGTATTAAAAAATCTTTGACGCTTTAATTATTCTGCAAATAATGTAACTAAATTTGAGAAAACCTTAACCCAGTATCGTAACTAATCACATTCATGACCATTCGTTCCTGCTCCTGGGTGATCCTAGCCTTTATATATCACACTGCGACGAACTATACGCCGCTACGTGACTTTTCCCACACGCAAATGCAATCAAATCGAGCTCACATTGTGGGCCTTCGAGCCGGATCGAATGTGGTATTTAAACTCTTCAAAATGGCTGATGAAGTTTCAGATTTCAGAGTGCATTGTGTGCAGTGACGCGTGCGACGGCGACCAATGAGTACTGAGCTGCGGTGCGATTGGTCGCATCTAACACGATGAGTTTCTCGTGAAGAGCTCGATGTCAAGCACAATTTGTTCCGCGATCGTGCGATATGAACCATTATGCTGGTTAATTGAGACCACGATCTAGTGACAAAAGATTGTTTTCTCGATTAATTTACATTGTTATTCCATTATTGTAGAAACGTCAACCAAAGTGTGGTAACAAACTAGAATAGTTTGACACAAAAACAAAACATAACGTTTTATCTGACGCTTGAGTATCAGGTGCCATATACCACAGTTTTTAAGACATAAATCGATTTCATTTTACTTCTCTTTACTTTACTCTCTCTCTACTCTGCTTGACCTTCCGGTGAAGGTAATACCATTATCAAAGTCCCAGCATGGTGGTAGGCACTTTTGAGTATCCACATAGCTTTCTACCATCCTCAACTTTGAAAAACTGTCACCTAACACGCAAGCACTCTAGATCTACTATGAGAACATCTTCGATCAAACCGCTACTGACAATCAACTAGTAAGGTAGCGGACAAACGCTAGATCTATACGCTATAAAAAATACTCTTAACATATTCTTGATGACCATATTTAAATTTATTTAATCTACTCGCAGTCCGCCCCAGCTTTGCACGGGTAAAAATATTTTGAAAATTAAAATTTATAAGAATCCCTAATTTTATTGAAAATATAAATATAGCCTATGTCGCCCGGGGATAGTGTAGCTTCCCAACAGTGAAATATTTTTTCAAATCGGTTTTGTATTTTCGGAGCCTATTAAATGCAAACAAACAAACAATCAAATCTTTCCACTTTACAATATAAGTATAGATAAAAAGATGAAATGTTATTTACATCCATTAATAATGTATCCAGACTATTCCGCAAGCCGCTCTAACAATTTGAGTAAAATCTTGTACTAGGATAAAATTATGCTTAACAAGTCTAGATGGTTTTTTTTTTTTTTTTTTTATTCACAATAGGCAGGCGTTTGACCACTATCTCACCTGATGTTAAGTGATGATGCGGTCTACGATGATTCACGCCTGCCTAGAAGATACCTGTTCACTCGTGACTTGAAGATGCCCATTGGTTTTCTTGCTTTTTCTGAAGCAAGTCAACCAATTAATATTTAAAATTATTAAACATATTTTTATTAGATGATGTAACCAAAATGTATGATTTTTGCAATTTTTCCTTTATCTGTGCTGTAAGACGTTGCTTCGAACCATATTTCAAGATTCTGAGTTCACGGGAAGTACCCTGTAAGTTTTGATTCCCTTGCAAGTATCGAAAATTTGCCTCATAAACCGCTTTATCTTTTGATTGCGTTGGCTTAGAAGTATGATTTTTTCATTTTCATAGCTCCAAGGGACTCAGGAGTACTACACCTGAGTATTACATATGAATTTCAGGTTGATACCTCCACGCGTTCCTCAGAAAAAGGGTCTTGACAGACAGATGGACAACAAAGTGATCCTATAACCCTAGAGACCCTAAAAACTAACATTGTTATTCAAATAGGTTGTAAAACTTGTAACAAACTGTTAAAATATTTACTCGAGAGTTTTTGTGCTTCCTGGAAAAAAAAACACATAAGTTAAATTTGATGGCCTCAAACGAAATACGTGACTTGTAAAGACAGTGCTCGATGAAATTGTGAAAGTAATGAAAAATCTTTTGAATTAAATAATTTATTAAACTTCACGGGTCAAGGATGCCGTGTGAAAGAAGCTGATCACCATCGCTAATACAGAGTACAACTTTTGCGTCATATGAAGTAAATCAAGCCTTATTGAGACCAAAGAGAGTTGGAAAGAGCTGCACAGTTAAGTTTGTATGTTTGTTTAAGCAGCAAATCGAGTTAAGTGTATTGTATAGTAGTCGGTTATAAGCACGCTTTGGAATCGTTCAAGAAATAATAGATTTAATTAAAAATGTAAGAGGAGCTGTCGACGGCCATTATTCGCCTGTTGTTTGGTAAACGGCATTTAATTAGCTTTCTTGTGCTTGTGAATCGACGGGAAGATTAATGGTCTCGTGATTCATTTGGAAAATGCCGGGTGAATACATCATCATGATAATATTTGATTGGATTTGCGTTTCATAAACTTCAAAGGTTTGCAGATTTTTTTGTCAGGAGGTGTGTACGATAACTCTTCGGTATAGAAACTCGAAGGTATGGTAAAAAATATTTAATGTAAATACCGACTTCGGTATGCGAGAGATTATCTGTGTCCTGTTAAAACGTAAATTGCATCTATCTCAGTATCTACACTATCGTCTTATTCGAATCCCACTGATTCAGCAGCAATGCTTTTAGTATGTATGTGATTTTTTATCCACAGTTTACATATTATTTATATAAGCCTATCATCGTTGTAAAACAACATTATATAAAAAACAAATTAGCAACGACGAAGTTGTAACGGTGTCGTTACGGCTTCGTCACGGCACGTCACGGAGTCGTCACGATTTGGAGCCTCACGTCGCGAGTCATTTATTTCACGCAACACTTTTTCCTGTTCCCACAGCTTAAACAGCAGTAAGATTGGTCTTTTCTTTTGTTTATATTTTCTTAGGAAAGGCGTCACTGGTGGTCCATTTGATTTCGATGGGCAGTGAATATGTTAACTATGGACCTATCCATAAAACTATGGATCACTGCCCGTCAAAACAAATACTGATTTTGATTCGGATTCAATTCTTAATTTACATAAACACAATTTACAGTTGGCATATTTTCTCAGATTATGGAAAAGGTAACTGTTACACACACTTGGTGAATGTCATGGAAGCAGACTAGTATATAAAGTAGTAAGTAATAAAATAAGTAAATAACTCTCGCTCACCTACTATATTTATCATGATATAGCTACTAATTAATATGATGTTAATGAGCACCGTTACTTATTTCGTAGGAAATTAAACATATCGATCATAATAGACATACATATCTCTGGTTCCAAATTGTATGAATTGGGGCCAACATTTTTTATCTTTTTAAAGGATTGAGCTCATATTTAGTCAGTAATCATAGTGGCTATGTTGTTGAGTGTGACCGTTTTGTCACTGTCATTGAAGACAATCGCGCGTGGGTGATGACGGGTCTATTTTGACTTCTTGAGGCTTTCGGTGATCAAAGTAAGTAATTGAAGTAATCCGTCCGATCGGTTTTGGGTTTTATTTTGTGGCCGATGCCTTTATTAAAATTAAATACTAATAACTATTTACAATACTGCAGCTACTACAATAACATTTGAACACCACTAGCTATTGGTAGCCTATAGATAACTCAAATGCTATAACCAGCTACCGGCTGGCAGCGTGCCCAGAATGCTAGCAGCATTGCCACGATGAATTGCAATGCTGATTCGTTGAGCCAAATTTGTGCCGGCATTACGGTCATGCGTCACATCGATCGAAACGCTCTGATAAGTTTTGGGATTAGACGGTGATTCTATCAATTCAGGAAATGGGTGTCATCGCTTGAGAATCATTTATGGAAGGTTTTCATTCGGATAGAATTTTAACAAAAGATTAAATATACACTTGGCGTATTTTACGAGATATAGAAAAAAAAAACTGTTACTTATTCTCCCCGGTGAATGTCGCATATAAGGATATACAATGATAATAAAGTTGCTCACTCGTGGCCTGAGATCAATAATGTAACTGACGATGTGTGGGTGTCGATACGATAACAACCACTTTAGACGTTTAAAAGTGATGGTTTGTACTCGTAGTTTTGTATGTAAAAGAAGTGTGACTATGTAGGTACCTATATTAAGGTAATCTGCGTGTAACAAAGAAGCAACTCTCATAACTTCGATGTACACAGAACAAACTTTCAACTTTTAGTTTGTCGATTCGAACCCGACATAATTTACATAACGGATTTCATACAGTCTAAGTTTGCGACGATCTAAACCTTGCATCTAAAACCCCAGCCAGTTATAAAAAGCCAGTTAATATCTAAGCAATTAAGTTAGTATGCTGATAAAATAAAACGTCAATAGCATAAGAAAAATGTAGCAATTTGACATAGGCTAAACTAATGGTGAGTCGATTCCTACCTCTTGCACGAGGTTTCAAAAAACCTATATTTTAATTATGTATATGCAGATCATATACCTATAATATATAACTTTGTGTCAGTGACAATGTGGTTGAAAGTTTTTGAAGCTATGATAGCTCAGCGGTGGAAGCATCGGCTGTCTAACTGACGGACACTGGTTCAATCCTCACCAGTGGCTTGAGCTTCGAGGGAGGCTAGGACCGCGCTATCAAATTCCCAGCATGATGGTAGGGTACTTTCGAGTACTTACCTGCCTGGCTAGCTCTACCACCCTCAAGTTTGAAAAACTGTCACCAAACACAGTGTGTTCAGGCAGCAGTCTTTGAGAGCCAGTAAGCATTCTAGTCTAGGTCTAGCGTGAAAACATCTTCGACCACATCGCCACTGCCATCAAGTGAGATAGTTGGGAGTGGTCGAGCGCTGGATCTATACCTACACGATAACGATGACGGTCGCCGTGGCGCAGTGGTCAGTGTCAGTGACTTGACTTCCGTGTCTCTGGGACCATGGGTTCGAATCCCGGCAGGGGCAAACATTTGTGCGATGAGTATAGGTGTTTGTCTCGGGTCTTGGGTGTTTCTGTGTTGTGATTGTGTGTGTCCATGCCTCCCGCGACACAGGGAATTCTAGTGCGGGGGTCTAAGTGTGATAAAAAAAAATAACAAAATGTATATGTTTTTGTGAGTTCCTAGTTTATCTTAAAAATGAGATAAAATATATGGCTTTAGAATAAAGTCGCTCCGGCTGCTATCGTTGGAAGTATTCATGATTACAAAGTAAATTCTTATTTGCATTTGGTAATTATGGCGGTAACCGCTATTTTGTATTTCTAATGCACTTGCGTTGCGGTCGCAGCAGGTTGCGGTGCACTGGGCATGCTCAGTGAGTGGACATGCGCACTAATGAGCGGCGCATGTCGTGTCGTGTCGCTGCGTGCGTCACGGCCAGCCGGCGCGGGCGCAGAGTAACCGATAGTTATTGAGCGCACGACCAATTACAGAGCAGCGAGTGTGTGCCAGCTTTATGTCGCTGTTGGAAGAACAGCTAATTGTCACGATCTGATGTCTGGTGTTGGTCTCCGTGCATGTTTAAGTTTCTCTTTAATTTGACTCTAATTGAAAAGTGATGAAACACCAATTAAGTAACCAAGTTGTTAGATCATTTACATAAATTATGATTTTAAGCATTTATAAGATTTTGTAAGCATTAGCTGATTTCATCTTCGCCATTATTGATGTTTTGACATCTTCGTTGCCGCGACCATTCGTAACAGAAACGAGAACATTCTCAAATATTAAACCATGTGGACCAATTAGCAAAATATGAATGATTGGCCGTCGCTCGTTTGATACTCTAAATTTAAATAAACCATTTCTTATTGGATTCAATTATTTCTTATTCGAAATCGTCTTGTGATAAACGACTACTCTCTAAACTCTAACAACATAAATTTACCAAAATAATATACCTAATTGCGAACGAATAAAACATGCAAAATTTCCTGAGTTATTGAATAAAATGCAACAATATTTTCAAATTTAGCAGCAAAGACGTTGTTCAACGAAAATGTCTTGAAATTGCTCAGTACAAGAAATATTAGGCTGTGTCCAGACCTGACGACAGCGCTGTACGCGCGCCATACGCCGTTCGCGGGCATTTGTAGTTCGGGCGCCTGGAACATGAAATGCGCGCGAACGATACGCGAACGGCGCGCGCACGGCGCATTCGTCAGGTCTGGACACTCCATTTAGGTAGGTTTGTATTATCCGGCTTTACTCACGTTTATAGTCGCAGTATTTCAACCTATGTTTCGGGTAAACTTGAGAAGATAATACATATCCATAATAATGTGTCAAACTCACGAGAATTTCCAATGAAAAAATCAGCTCAAGGAAGTTCTTTTTTAATTAACGATAAAACGAATTATTTCTGTATATATATCTCGTATCCTCCCAGCTATCTTGAAGCGGGTCTAATAGGTTTGACGAGTTTCTATATAGATGACCATTTGTTTTCCTTTACCAATTTTTTTCTATCTAGTCTTCAGGGAATCGCCAACTGAAAGCTCAGTCGCCTCGATATATATATTGTTGTGACGTGATCAGAAAAATCTAGATAACACCACTAGAATTTGATCAATATGTATAAATCATACAAAAGGCTTTGAAAGAATAAATTTTCTTAACTGAGTCTATATCTCCAACAAAGCTATATAATTTTAGTTTCAAAATGTACACAACGCTCTGCGGTTTCACCCGCGTGGATTACGGTTTTCCTGCTACCTCATTTACCCCACGAGAACTATATTTTTTTTCGGAATAAAAGTAGCCTATGTGATAATCCAGGGCTTAAACTATCTCCACACCAAATTTCATCGAAATCGGTATAGCCGTTTGAGCGTGAAGAAGTAACAAACATACACACATACACATTACACAAAGTTTCGCATTTATACTACTAGTTGGATAGTATAATATATAAACAATATTTAGTGTAAATTCCACAAGATACATTATTCCAGGTGTATCTTGCACAGTGTGCACCGCCCTCGCATAAATTGCATACAGGAAATATACACACATGCAATATTACGCTGCAATATAACTGGAACCTCTTCGATGTGTTTCGTCTCTACACGAGGCATCATCAGGACATGTTGACTTGGCGAACATCGGGATGACAATTGTTATTTTTAGACTTTCGCGATTCGAACACATTGTTATTAAATCAAACGGGGCTTAATCGCGAGAAAAACATTTAGTAATTTAAGCGATTAAGCCCCGTTTGATTTAATAACAATCGGGATGACAGTTAACGTAGGTAAAAAGTATTTCCCGTTACTGACAGAATATTTATCCCAGAATATAATGTAACATACGTTCAAATTATTTGAAGGAAAAAAATGGGCTTGAATCCACGACTACGGAATACCACCCTGTCGCTTTATCATTTAAGCTCTATAGCTTTCCACTAGTCGTTTCAGAACGGTTGAAACAGTAACTGAGCAACAAAAATCTAAATCCAGTTTCACATTTTTATTAATATACGTTTATAACACAATATGAATATAAATTATAAACATAAAGTCAAGTTTATAAGATAGTTGTCAAAGGCAAACTCAAAATATGTAAAAAAAATTTAAAAAAAAATCATATTTCATCTTTGGCGTCATCGTGTGAAGTTGGGCCAAGTCTGTAATTTGGGATTAAATTTCATAATACAGTTTACGTTCTGCCCTACGTTGACACTTCGAATACAAAAACCGCTTATATTGCTAAATGAAATAAAATTAGTAATTATCAATATTTAAAACGAGGCCAAACTCAATGTTTAAAATAATGTTTACGGAAACCATGAATGAATGAACCTATACCTAATATTATTGGCTAGACTAAAAAGCTATTATTATGTGACACATTGCGTAAGTTGATCTCTTAACCGACTACCTGATTAACTAAAATCACAGATCGTCTGTATCTGATTACGGATTTACATAAAACTAACATAATTCACATAACTTCTATCCATATTTTGGCGCTGATCGTTAAATATAAATATGGCGATAGAAATCCAATAGTTTCTTAATTATATTATTATACATAAATATTTATTTAGATCTCCGCGAATCATAATATAAATTCTTAAATGGTGTGAATGTTTGAGCGTCAGCTTTGTTGTTAATAATCATTAGTAAAGCTGCTTTTCATAAACTTTAGAATGAAGATTCTAAGTTAATTTTAAGTGTGGAGCCATAAATCAACCTTGTCACTTTATTTCACTTTAATAATTAAAGCTCTATCGCCGGTAAACGGTATGCAACGTCGTCAAGTTATACAGAATATTATTTTTTTCTAAATGATAGACTGTTTTGTACATGTACATCATTCAATTACGATCTAAAATTATTATTTTTTTCTAAGTTTCGAACCCCACACTAGTATTCCCTGTATAGCAGAAGGCATAGATCACACACCATCACAGCATACAAACATCCAAGACCCGGAACGAACACATACACTCATCGCAGTAATGTTTGCCCCTGTCGGGATTCGAACCCAGGATCCCCGGTGACCAAAAGTCACGCCACTGACGACTGAGCAATAGCGAGCGCCAAATTACTACTTGTAATTAAAATTTAATTGACTAAAACGAGTAAAATTAAGAATGTGTCCATTAACACCTATCTTATTGTTTCTATTAAGGGGAAGAGACCTTGTTCTTAGTTATTTAGGATAGCACTAACTTAACTATTCACTGACACTTCACTACACAAAATTTTTTAGCCTTGTAGCATTGACATTCACATTTTGATGAAGTCTTCGCTCATGAGCTTCTGCATAGATAGAAAGAAAAAATGAAAACTCCGTCTCAGATCTATACTGTCTGTGTATTTATGCAGTGTTCAGTAATATTCAGGTATCTGTCAAGTCAATTAACATAAGCGTTAGACCTAACCCTAAATGTTTCCATGACATTTTCAGGAAAAAGATACAAAAATAGAACAACCTAGTAAGTGTCAAAATGCGGTCGACCACGTTAAATCATTACCAAAAGAGTAAATATTAATTTAAGAAAAATCTTAATCAAAGGCTACTTGATTGAGAAATAAAAGAAAATGTATATTTAAATATGCTAGCGCGTTTGAGAATTTAGATAGGTACATTTAGCTGTCGTCTGTCAAAAAAACCGCTTCCAACAGGTCCTTGTGGAAATCAATGGGGGAGGCATATGTCCAGCAGTGGACGTCCTATGGCTGAGATGATGATGGTGATGTGAAATAAATTTTTGGAATTACATAAATTATTTAGTCAAAAATAGATCAAGAAGAGGTAAAACCAAATTCGAGTTTTAGAACCGATTTGTTATATATACATAATATTTGTGACACAATGTCTTCAAGGACATTTACCATATATAAAAATATGAAGCAAATGTGTATAAAAATACAAACCATTCTACAAATATAAAGAGGATATTGAAATATTGAATTAGGAATAGGTTTACCTTTGCATTAATTAGTAGTTACCAAACCGCAGCCGGAAATAAAAGGTTTCTCATAAACTAATTTCCTTAGTAACATAAATAATATCGTCAAATTTAAGGTATATATAAAAAAGTTTTCATAACTATGTGGGTGTTTGTAATATTCCAAATGATCCTAAATAGTAATCATTTAAAATCTTGCTCGTGGTCAGCTTCTATAATCGACAATCGCTTTCGAAAAATATCAAACAGCTGCAATAAACGTGCTACATTTTACAATTATCATCAATAAAAATTACCAAGTCTACCGTTCATCATTCAAAACGTGAGGCGATATCAGAAGTGGTCACATTAAGTGGTTCTATTTCCGCTATGTTCATTACCATCTTCGCACGGCATAGAAACAAGACGGATGGTGGCCAGAAGGGCTTCGACAAGTGGCAATTTGTGGCCGCCTTAGTACAGGCATGACATAAAATTTCTCAAATCTCACACATTGCTGATCAAAACAATGCTTTTTTAATGCAGTGACGTGATATCATGGTCGCTTTATCTGATAACAGATATAGATAGATAGATAGAAAATTCTTTATTCGTTTCTCCAAGTTTTACAAAAGTAACTTAATAGATTCATTATGTAAAGATAGCTTATAGCTTACAATATCCTGGAGAAACAAAAGGCGGACTTATCGCTTAAAGCGATTTCTTCCAGTCAACCTTTTGTTTTGGAGGATTTCAACAAAAATAATGGTGGCATGCTTTCACCTGAAAGCTGTACAGTAAACTAAATTAAAAATAATAGATTACCTAAACCCTAAGCGCATAAGGCGCATATACTTATAGAATACAACATATGTATATATGTAATAAGTATATGATATATGTATATACGTAGGTATCAAAATCGTTGGTAGTGTGGGTGCTAGCAGGAAGATCTCAGAATAATTAGATCTTTAACGTGTGCGATAGGATAAGAAGTACTTGTTTGTAAACGGAAAAGTACAAATTAGATCATAATAAAAATCGGCTTAGGTTACGTCTTCAACTGAATTTTACTGCAAGTTGAAGAAGTTTATGCATTTTTATTGGGAGTCTAATAAACTCCTTAAATAATACGTATTTTAAGATGGCCGAGGCTTAAATCTGAAATTGTAGGCCAAACATTTTTCCTTCATAACTTTTTCAATGAAAAATATCACTATAAACTACACAATAATCACTAAAAAGTTTTTATAACCTCAGAAAAAAATGAATAGTTCATACTCGCTTAAAACCGTTTTGATTCCCAACTTGTGAGTTTAATTTTCTCAAATATAATTCGCGATTTTATTGCATCATTCGAATTTGTGATAAATATTCTGTCGCGTTTTTTATTTAAGCTGAATTTGTAATGTTACAGAATACAATTTAAACTTCACTTATCTAATTTATCAAACAATATTTTCTATATCTATGGAAGACTAACAGCTTTTACTTTATATATTTAATTTTTTAAAGAACAGATTGATATCCATGCTTCCGTCGATAATTTTGAACCTGCTTGCTTTCCTTAAGTAAGAGTTCACAGCCTATGTAGTTAGTATTCACCAGACAAATTAACGAGAGGGTTATTTCTCAGCGAAATACGATTATTTTACATTATTTTTTTAATTACCAACACACTCACAGTTTTTCAATTCATTATTTGGGTATCAAGATTAAGTTTAATAAACAATACTACTTTAAAACAAGTTTCTTTGAGAAAGCACGAGGAGTGTCGACAAGTGGTTTCTTTATTAGATGCATCTATACAAGAGAAAGCGCGGTAATGTGTGATTTTAATTGGGCTAGGGCCCTTAGTGTAAACTTTGATATTGCTGGGTCTAGGTGATAAGCTTTAGCGGTATCCCTGTCTGGCGTTGGTTCGACATACCACAAGTTAATCCTAGTTTGGGTACCACAAATACCCCTAGGTTGTAAAACACTGGCTACATATAGAAAAGATTAAGCTAATAAAAGTAACTTTTTCTTATCATGTTTGTATGTAAAGTATTCACAAAAATAATTTTTCAGCAGCAATACAGTTCACATACCTGATATAATTACGATAAAGTGCAAATTAGAATGACATTCATCAAAACAACACTAATATTAGTTCTTTTTATTAAAATTAGGATCATTAGCGGTATAGTAAAACTAAATTCATCAATGTTCATTGTTGCTGTGACGAGCTTTCAAGAAGTGAAGTAGGTACCTCTACTCTGCGTAATGCAATTCAGCGATGACTATGAAACCAGTATAATCTGTGTAATTCAGCAATTACGAAAGTACAAAAACGAAATTAAGTAAGGTGACTCAGCGGATTAGGAATTTAAATTTGCAAGTCGAATACATATCATATTAAATTGATAGCTGAGCAATAGTTTGTTTAGTGAAGATTAGTTTCGGACGTTCACTAAGATAGGAATCCACCCATGCTTTGTACAGGTAGATAGGAAAGGCGCCATCCTGATAGTCGATTTTTGGAAAAGCTAAAGTTTAAAATAATTTAATTAAATTCAAATTAATTATGATGCTGATAAACCGTGGTAAAGTTATATATTAAGTCATTATTTTACATTAAACATCTATTAAATGCCGCTCCGCCTGTGACTGTAACCACACCCTACTGGCACGAACACGACTCGCCGCTTGCACAACCGCGCACTAAATACTATTTAATTGTCGCCACAAGTGGCCCACTTGTAGCCCCCCATAGCTGTAAATACTTTCATTATAAACATAGACCGTATTTTGTTCTACTTTGTAAGAGAATGTTCAACGATGTTTGAAAATGGCCATACATTTTTGGTTCTAACTATCACACATTTGGAGCCAATATTGGATAACATATCAGTAAGTGAATGCGTGTATGTCAGTGGATGATATCTTACGCTTGAAACGAACGAAAGGAGAAAATTTTATTTGGATTGACATTCTAAGAAATAAGGCCCTCTACATGTCATAATATTTCAAGCGTTTGTTGTTTCAAGTAACATTATGAATTTTGCAAAGAAATATACCTGTCATCATCATCATCATCGTCTCCCCCATTGATTTCCACAAGGACCGGTTGGAAGCGGCCCGCATCCAGCCCTTGCCTGCGATCTTAGTCAGGTCGCCTGTCCACCTGGTCGGTGGCCGTCCTATGCTGCGCTTGCCAGTCCGTGGTCTCCACTCGAGAAACTTTCGACCCCGATGGCCATCGGTTCTTCGAGCTATGTGCCCTGCTCACTGCCGCTTCAACCTGCTAATCCGCTGGGCTATGTCGGTGACTTTTGTTCTTTTACGGATCTCCTCATTTCTGATTCGATTGCGTAGAGAAACCCCGAGCATAGCCCTCTCCATAGCTCGTTGTGCGACTCTGAGCCTGCTCAGAACGCCCATAGTCAGGGACCACATTTCAGTTCCGTAAGTCATCACTGGTAACACACACTGTTCGAAGACTTTCGTTTTCAGGCATTGTGGTATTTTGGATGAGAAGATGTCTCACAGCTTCCCGAACGCTGTCCAGCAGCCGAGTTGGATTCGACGATTGGCCTCTTTCTCAAAGTTGGTTTTACCTAATTTGACTGTATGTCCTAAGTAGACGTAATGTTCAACAACTTTGAGAATCGAGTTTCCGATTGACACTGGGGCGGGCGCAACATGGGCATTTAACAGAATTTTTGTCTTGTCGATATTCATTTTGGGGCCCACCCTTTGGGAAACTCTGTTGAGGCCTTCGAGCATCGTGCTAAAGGCACGATGAAACCGACTTCAACACTCAAAGTGTGAAAAAACTTGTCGAAGTCGGTACCATCCGTACAATATTTTGATAATAGTTACTTTTGAACTATCATGGTACCGACTTCAACAAGTTATTTCACATTTTTGAGTGTTGAAGTCGGTTAAATATATTTTTTTATTTTTTTACCCGTTTTAATTCACACTCGTCCTGTAGGTATTCTTGCTTTGTAAATTAGTTCGAATCCCGGCAGAGGCTAACGCTTGGAATATCTTCTCTTCATGAGCATAAATGTTTATCTCGGGTCTTAGATGTTCGTGTCATATGATTGTGAGTGTCCTATCCCTCCCGCGACACAGGGAATCTTTTTGACTGGCCGGTTGGCGCAGTTGGTAGCACTCTGCCTTCTGAGCCGCTGGTCCCGGTCAAACATTTGTATGTATGAACATGTCTGTTTGACCTGTGTCTGGGTGTATATACGTATATAAGTATATATATCAGTCATCAGGTTACCATAGTACAGGCTCGGCCTAGTTTGGGACCTGAAGACCTTGTGTGAAAGTTAATACAAAAAAAAAAGTCTTAGTGCGGGACATAAGTGTGATAAAAAACCGCTTTTGCCTTAACTTTATAAACCTCGAAACCATCTTAAGATACATAACTCAGTCGTCCTCATTCACTCCACATTACAAAAAGTTATTATTAATCATTTTCACTATTAATTATTTCATTTCACTTATCTATAAATTACCTGCTGTTCTCTGTCTGTTCTCCATCACGCAAGAAAATAAATAAATTCGTGTCAAAAAAATTACGCAAGCAAATAGTTTCTGGAGCAAATAATTTATTTAGAATCGAAACAAATTAATGGGTTTTAACTCACAAGTGCACAATGGAATTTGAACCATTTAGCAAAATAACGTTAATATTGAATACTCTATTTAATGCCATGTTAAATTCATTATTATCATACTTCTGAATATTATGTTAAGTTAATCTACGCATTTTCATTGTGACAAAGCATTTACGTGATTACATGCTACCGAAATGATATCGTGCCAACAATATTTGCACTTTTGTGTTTTGTAATAAGAACCATTTTTGCTTTTATAGAACGTATAAAGCACATAAAGTGTATACAATGTTACCAGTAGCATGACTTTACAAGCACAGTACACTACCACAAAACGGTATCTGTTTTGTAACACTACTCATTTGATATCTTTTATGTGTATTATGGCTGGGCTGTGGTGGTACCGGCCTAGAATAGTACTCCCCTATCTCTTCCCGCGGGTGCCGTAAAAGTCGGCTAAGGGATCACGTAACAGAAGGTGGGCAGCAGCGCCTTCTGAGGATTGGAAATCATACTGCGCTCGCCAACCCGCCTGCCAAGCGTGGCGAGTATTAGCAAACCCCCCCTTTATGGGGGAGCATCCATAGCAGAGGACACACATAGCTGAGAGAAGAGATGTGTATTTTTTAGCAAAAGAAATCATTTATTTATAAAGAAAAAATATTAATGATCTTTTTCTTCTCCTAATTATAGCTGGTTAAATGACAAGCGATGGTTTCTACATTTTTATATCTGGAGATTTTTAAATATGTTGGTGATGTTTTTGAATTATTCATACCATGATAGTACATCTATCATGGTATGAATCGAGTTATTGGCGGCAGATCTCTAGTACACATAAGCTATATTAATATAATACAGGATGCTTTGCACAGTAACGTTACTTAGTAAATAAGTAACGTTGCACAGTAAGTAGTACTTAATAATTTACGCTATCGACAGCAAATCATTATATGAATCACACAGCACAGATTTGCTACAACATGGTTACTGACTTGACTTTAAATACATACGAAAGTACGAGTATCTGTGATTAATGAAAGCAGCAGTCGAGGTCGGAGGCTGCAGCGAGTGCCAGCAATCATCATTTATTAGACATCGGCTCGAACATAAATATATCGTGTCCATGTGTCTGTCCGTCGTGCGCTACGTCGCGTCGCGCCCGGGAACGATGGCTCAATAAGTTACTGAGACAAGCGAACGCTCGTTAATTTCAATGTGGCAAAGAATTACTTTTACTGTATTGTACAAGCGAATTCGCGTCTCTAAAGAACTTTGGAATAATTGTTATTATAATTTCCATAATAACGTTTCTCCAATACCTTTTGACAACGTATTTTTTAACGTTTTAATAGAATTGTTTTAAAGCACTAAAATTAGCCAAACAGGTCTCTGATTTAAAAAAAAAGACGTGTCGCACTCGGGGACTGCCTCGGTAAAGCTATTGCATAGCATTTTTTATCAACTTATGCAATTTATATATTGATAACTTATGCAGTAACGCCGATACAACCAACGCCACCTAGAGGCGAGTTGCTGAACTAAACAGACAAGCGTGATATTTCAAGAAAGTCATTAAAAGTTCTGATATTCATCGATAGATGACAAAACTAAAAAGTATCACGGCTGTGCCGGTCGGAGTGGGGGGTGTTAGGTTATTTTCGTTACGGAATTTCTGGGTTCAGTCTCCACGCTCAAGGCCCGCGATAGAAGCTATGCAATAGCTTAAAAATTGAAATTGGAGATAACGTACTTGTATCCGACCATCAAATTTACATGAAATAGTGTATGAAGACGCTCAGTTCTCGCAAGATAGTGCACCATAGATAGATCTCTAAATCTGTACAAATTTATTGGAACTGTGGAATAACAAGAACAAAATTACACAATTTATATTAAATGTGGCTTAATTTTACTTATTTGTAAAGTATAAGCACAAGAAGCTGTAAGACATTAGAAAATGGATCTAAATGATTAAGCTGATATTTGCCTCAAATGGATATTTAATATTTGAATTTTTCAATTGTGCAAGAATATGATCCGTCATTTTGCTTTTGTTTCGTTACTAAACTCTATACTGTAGGCCCGTTTAAAGAGATCAGACAATTAAATAGAGAAGTATGTATTGGCTTACGTATGTGTGCACCGCACATGCGTACACGCACCTACGACCTATATTACCTCTGCATTCACTATGCACAGGTATTGGGTGAGGCTTGTGTGTGCAACACAAAAGATTCTCTCTATGAGAAAGATATCTAAGATCTATTATATATTCGCATTTTAATTACATTTTTATGTTTTTGTTGTAAAATATATTTTTCTAATTCTTTTTATTGTTAAGTCATCCAACCTTGGGAAGACACTGACTGCTGCAATGCAGCTAGCGCTAAAGCAGCAGGCAAGTCCACACCTATGCTACTATATATTATGTAGCAATAAAGAAAGTTGTATTTGTATATCAAATAAAGACAGTCTGAAATATCAAACTTTATACTGCCTGTAATAGGAGTAGTGCGTGTAAAAGTGTTCGTTATAAGCAATTGCATAGCGCACCCTTTTTCCCTACTTATATGTGTTTTTGTAAAGAAATACCCCTATCTATTTGAAAAACATTGTGACGTTATATGAAGGGCTTGTAGATATCCGCATAAGTTATACGTACCTCCGCAACGACTAAACGTCACCACTCAAAATGCTAATTGTATGGCAATACGAGTGTACAATACATTGCCAGATAGCCTACACATAAATAACATTAATTCGTTTAAGAGAAAACTGTTCCAACTATTGTCAGAAAAATGTTATTATACAGTTAAGGATTATCTAAATTATAAAAATATAAAATGAGGTAAACATTTATGCTTTGGCAAATATATTAATAGTCTAATAATGTACCTCTCCGTTGTAATTATTATTAATTTTATGATTTTATTGATATAAATAATTATTGGTTTTTTTCCTGATATAGTTAATCGTCCAATATAACCATAAATATTTGCACGCTGGTGTCCAGCAAAATGTTGTAGATCTGCATTGTACAATAATTAAGCTGTCTTTATGTACCAACATTTTTTGCAAATAAAACATTGTATTTAATTATTATTTTTTTTAAATCACTCATACTAATGTAGGTACTACTAAACTACTAAAGTAGGTATTTTATATTTTATCGCGAGTGAATAGGTACCTTCTAGGTTTGCGTGCTAAATCCTAGACAACGTCATCACTTAACATCAGGTGAGACAGTTGTCAAACGCAAACTTATAATATGTAAAAAAAAAAAAAAAATATGACACTTTTTACTAAGTGTATTTGTATGACATTACGATGTAGATATTGAAATAAGAAAAACGTAACACCATGCTACTCCCGTTTCCCCTAGGGATGGGGCGTTGGGGGCAGAACAGGGTTCATGTATTACATAAACGAGTGTGAACTTCGGTACTTGGCTCTTT
This sequence comes from Apeira syringaria, assembly GCA_934044485.1. Lineage (NCBI taxonomy): Eukaryota > Metazoa > Arthropoda > Insecta > Lepidoptera > Geometridae > Apeira > Apeira syringaria. The sequence continues at coordinate 8,356,740 of OW203658.1, read as the reverse complement.
ACATTTTTTTACCAAACTTTATCATATAAAATATAACAACGGGTCGTTACGAAATATTTGCTTTGATGATTATATATATATTTATATTAACATCCACACTAGGTTTTCAGGTCCCAAACTAGGCAGAACTTGTACTATGGTAACCTGATGACTGATATATACTTATATACATACTTATGTTATAATTATCTAAATTATATCTTAGTTATTTATATATTTTTCGACTAACTACGTTCATTTTTATAAAGTTGTAAGATTTAAAGTAGATTGTATTGATTTCGTGTGATCGGTCGAGACTTCGAAGGCTTGCTTGTGATTTGTTCAAGAGGACTTGACCAATCACAAGCAAGAGTATAACAGTGGGGGGTAAGCGAATAGGCAACGCATTTTGGAAGTATGCCGCCATTCGTTTTCCGACTTTTGTCTGAGTAACTTGTATCGTGCCGCTGTAGGCTTTGTTAAGTAAGATTGTACCTCTAAATATATATAGCAATAGCAACTAAAGCAATAAAGCTGATTTTCAAGTTCACAAAGAGTGTTTTTGATTCAAAGTCCTTGCTTCTGAGTGTTAAACCAGTACGGTTAATATCTCAGAAGTGGGATAGCAACTTAGTGCCCACACAAGGATCGAAAAAGAAACGTAAGTGTTCTTTGCTCAATTAATTGAATTTTTCTTTTCGATGTGCATTCTATACGTTTACCCTCTTTAAATGATTCGATTGTCCTATTTGAAAAAGTTCACGACCAAACTATATTTACCGTTACGGAGACAGTCCGGAGGTTTATATGGTTAGTCAGGCATGTTAATCTTGCCAGGGTACCCCCTGGAGATGAACATGTTTGATGGTCTACAACAATGCATGTGTATCCTATATGTATACCCTCCTTAAATGATTCGACTGTCCTATTTGAAAAACTTCACGACCGAACTATATTTACCGTTACGGAGACAGTCCGGAGGTTTATATGGTTAGTCAGGCATGTTAATCTTGCCAGGGTACCCCCTGGAGATTGACATGTTTGATGGTCTATAACAAAGTATGTGCAGGTCAATAAAAATCTTGTAAAGTCTTGTCTAATATAGCGCGGTTTATTAACTCGGGTGTTTCTTTTTTTTTCACATGTTGAAATCGCGAGGCATGGATGAGCAAAGGTTTAGCTCTTTATAAGGACGTGACGAACCAAGGCGAACCTCTGGCGCATCGGTCGCGGTCCAGGCGTTCGAGAGGAAGACAATCGCGACTGACGATTAGTCGGTCTCGTCTCCGGTCAAGCTTTTCAAGAAGGACAAGTTCGCGGCGAATGGGTGCCGGGTGCCCGCTTCTCATCGGCACGTGTTGAAGCTGAAGGCGGGTTCACCTGGTACACGAGCAGCCGGCCGCTGAACGCATGCTGTTTTGGCGCGGTGAATTAGCGCCGGGTGCCTGCTCATCATAGGCACGCGTTGGAGCTGACGGCACAGCGGGCGCCTTGGGGGCCGGACTGTCGGCTACACAAACTATGCAGCTTCAACACCCATGTGGCTAAGCGGCTTGCTAACCAAGTGAGATTAATCCAATGTACTAAGTCTAATGTCCTTGGCTGGACCATAGGTATTAAGAAGGCGCATGATTTCGCAAACCATTTATTAACTATTTAAACTAAGTGTGTATAAGTCGATGACACTGTATTCTTCTTGAAATGATGTGCGCTGATCGCATGAAGATTTATTTACTTACGATTGAAGGTAATTGCTTAGAAACAAATAGAGAAACAGATATTTATTGGTAAAAATAATAATTTTCAAGTCGCTTATTCCAGGTAAATGTAACATTTGATAGGTATAATAATAATAATGTTCTCATCTTCAACCAAATGGACTGCCATAAGATATCAAAGAGACTAGTTCGCTGAATACTTTCAAAAAGTTATCAAAAAACCCATGTTTTAAAAGATTTTCCCCTCATTCAACTTAAGTGTTGATCTTCTTTATGTGCACCAAAAACCCTCATTAATCAAACACTTACCTATGTAACGAAATACATCTTATTCTTATGATCAAGGACTAATTGGCCTTAATGAATAACTTATAGAGTAACTGCTTACAATTAGTCGTGTATGTGTCAACCACGAACCTAGAAAAGGTTCATGGTGTCAACTCATTTTGTTTTTGTAGTCGCATTGTCAGAATATCCTCATGTCGGTATTTTGTTTTAAATATTTATATGTAGGTGTAATTCATGTAGATATTGCAATGAACTCGGGTAGTTATATATTTTTTGTATAAATATGCATTTAGCATACATATTAAAGTACTCGGCTACGCTTGACGGCGAATAAGCCATTTAAAATAATGCATTTCTCTGTAAGTGAACTTTCTTGTGTATCCTTATGAGAAATAAATGAATAGAACCGTAAAGAAACCATGGATATATACAGTCTTTATGAAAACCGAACCTCAAATGTGTCCCCTTGCCAGTGTTTGCTTATATGGGCATACGGATACCTACAGTTCAAAGTGACTAAAATACGTCTGATATTGTCATCCTCGACATCGATATCTAACCATAATATAAAAGCTGTCAAAGACGATTGTGTCTAAGCGTAGTAAAAGTTTTATTTATCTACTTCAATGGGTTTTTTTTTAACTCTGAGTTTGCGTAGGCTTCGCTGTTTCTGTTGAAGTAATTGAACGATTGCCGAAATTAGAAAACTATTAACAGTTCATTTTGGGTAAATTGTTTTCCGAGAAACCTTTAACGTGTACAAGTGTGTGTGTGTTTCTTTCGAATAGCACGTAACAGTCGCGACTATACAAGATATCTTAAACAAATGTACCAAAATTTGTACAATGTAGGTGTTGGTTGTAATCGACGCATTCATGAGTTACATAGACTGTAAAAATAATATTCGGACACTTTTATTATTGCCTACCAAGGGATAGGTTCTTCTAGTAAAGAAATGAAAAAGCGTCGTGACAGTTGGTTAACGACCGTTGTCCTATGAGTGTGCTTTAGTCAATGCGTATGAACTACTGTAAAGCAGATATGTAATGAATAGCATGGTGGGGCGCAATAGGCGAAGTCAAGCCAGCGATAAGTCGTATCTATACAAAATCTATTCATCAGTAATGTTTTTTTAATTGATTCAGTCGCTAAACGTTTGTCTCTAATGAATAGTGTAACTATGTGTTGTGCTTACTATAAGCCGACTTAAAATATTGCGATTTGGTATGAAGGAAAAGATTGTAACGTTTGAGTTCGGTGATTATACTGTACAGATAAAGAGCCGTGATTAGTTTACGTTGTGTTAAAGTCAAGGGTAGAGGTATCGTTGAAATTTTTATTAGTGAAGGGTACTTATTCTTGGGTCTTACAAGTCGTTACACGTTGGTATACTTTAGGTAGCTATAGTGATTAGCGAGTTCTGATAATAAGTCTACTTAAGAACTCCCGAATCCATAAAATGAATACGATCCTACATGAAATTAAATAATAAGAAGGAATCTAATATGAGTTATCAAGTATTTCGTATTTGGAACCATTGCTTCCCGTGGCTCATGCAAAGGCTGCGCGCGCGATGTGTCCATTAAGATTAATCGGGATTTACCTTAAATGTCAAATAGAGATAATTAATGGGATTTTCCTGTTTGTTAAAAACTGTGGCTGTAGAGGATCAAATCAAATGTTTATTTGCGAGAATACATTATTTCATATAAAGGTCTTAAAAGTATATATATTAGATCTATGTATTCAGCCTGCAAGCAGGCGTGCAAATAGTATCAAATGTTACAAGAATTTCAATTATCAACAATATCTAATTAATGTAGAATTTAAAATTATTTCTTATTATTATTAAACGTAGAAATAAATTTACATTTACATAAAACTCTCATAAGTAGACCAAATAACTGCTCGCAACCGCCCAGATACCATGCCTTGCTTATGGCTCTTACACACCGTTTTGTTATTTTGAAATCCCTCTTCGAAGCATTCAATGTGTTATCATTATTAAATAAAAGGACAGGGTTATATCGTCTCAGTATTATTTAAAGTAGATATTATTAGTGTCGTGTCATTTTAAAAAAAAGATAATGTCACAATGACAGAAAGTTACGAACTAATGAACCGGTGGATCATGGATAAATCATCTATCTACGCGGTAGATGAATATCAACTTCAAAATGTCAAAACTTATTCATCTTTGTCTTAACTGAAAAGTTCTATACATATTGTGTAATGTATAATGGAGAATACGAAGACAGGGAATAAAGACTACTCACGTTGTTAGAACTATTGCGTTGGACATAAATATGCGCGAGTGTATTTATTAGATATGCATTCTTAAATTGAAAGGGCACTTGTGCGATAAGGTCGGACGCGCTATAAACAGGAAAGGGGTAGCTTTACTTGCATCAAATCGAATGAAGCGTGAACTAAATAGTTTCTTATACTTAATCTCATTGTTCTTACTACGAAACATTACTTCATCATGTTCATATTACTTCCGGCTGAAGTAGCTTAATCGGGAGATTTAAAGTTCAGGGTCAGGTGTAGCCATGTCCTAAAAAGACAGTTGTTGTGGTTTAATGTTCAAAACATGGTTTCAACCGATGTGAATACTAATTTATGGCGCGTGGCGGGTTCCGCCCCATGAACTGTCGTTGTCAAACGAGCGGGAAGTATCGTTATTAGATCGAGCATGAAGTCTTAATTCTTAGAACGTACGGATTACTTGAACTATTTACTCGTGTAGGGCTTGACTACATTTAGCAATACTTTTGAACTTTTGAAGTTGTGTTTGAATGGTCGTCACGGGTTTAGAATAGGTATACTAAGCTTGGAGTGAATTTCTGGTACAGGGCCTTGAATGTGTAATGAATAAAGAGCAGGCAACAGGACAAGGATAAGCAACGGTATAATAGATATAGACGAAAAAGAAAGTAGAACTTGTTTTAAAGAAGGTGACGTGGTAGTAGACCCGAGAATAATGGTTGCGGATCTGAATATGAGAGTTGGAAAGAGATGTATGGATAGTGAAGATAATGTTTACTATTAATAAAGTTATGAATATAAATATTGTACACAGAGTTAAACAAGCAGGTAATGAATTTACAAGGTCCTCTTTAAGTAATATTAGTATATAAATGTGCATAGTAAATGCAAAGGTTATGTGCTTTTAAGTTTGGATGATTAATGTCATGTATCATCTAAATTATCCCGTGTACTACTTGCTGGAATATTTGCTGGTCAACGTCATGGACCTGTAAATACTGATCCATCGGTTAGAGTAAAGTATCGATGGGTCAGTGTGGGGTATCAGGTAACGGGTGCCTCTCATGTTAACAATTTGTACATCGGTATAGGTGTGCTGGTCAAGGTTTTTGACCGACACATTATGAGGTTAAGTTATAAGCATTTTTTGTTATCTAAGGTTATGGTATAATAAGTAGGTACATTGACGAGTTCTATCTATTGTAAAGTTACTATTGTTAGCGTTGTTTAAGATACTAAATGAAATGCACCACTGTAATGTTAATTTATTTATTTTGTAAATAAATAAATGTCTTACTGTTAATCTGATAACAAAGTACTTTAAGTTGGGGATATCAGGCAACCGATATCTCCTCAAAGATAATACATATTTATATGGTCATTTAAATTCATATAACTATAAATTTAAAAAGTAGGTAGTAGCAGTACTTCTGTTTTGTTAAAACATACAGTTTCAATCATAGGTCATGTAAATATATTATTAATACAATTGCATTCGAGACTTAAATACTGAAATGTGCCACTTTGATGACTTATTTAAACAAATGCATTATTAAAACTAAGATTGAAGCATTGCCTTATTAACCAAAGGTTTTATAGTTACGAGGAATTTAAAAGATTGAATGAACGAATATGTGACATATTGAAATTTGATAAAATATTATTTTATATTATTTGTTATTTTATTGTACGTTGTTATTCTTATTTTGTGACATAATATGACTGAAATTTATTGTATAACTAATTGTAACTAGTACTACGTCTATATGTAATATTGTTAATTTTCAAATGTTATTTCTTATTATTATTTATTTCAATGCTAATTTGACCTGTATACCTATACCAATAAATAACTTTGAACTATGAACTGTTTGTATAGTCAAGATGAGTAATTAAGCACTAATGTGGTAAAATATAATTATGTTCAATATACGATACATTTATAGTTTATGTGGTGAAAAAGAGTACTGTAATATTTTTGTAATTATACTTAACAACGAGGGACTCGTTGAAAATCGGATGGCCGAGCTGTTATAATTATCTAAATTATATCTTAGTTATTTATATATTTTTCGACTAACTACGTTCATTTTTATAAAGTTGTAAGATTTAAAGTAGATTGTATTGATTTCGTGTGATCGGTCGAGACTTCGAAGGCTTGCTTGTGATTTGTTCAAGAGGACTTGACCAATCACAAGCAAGAGTATAACAGTGGGGGGTAAGCGAACAGGCAACGCATTTTGGAAGTATGCCGCCATTCGTTTTCCGACTTTTGTCTGAGTAACTTGTATCGTGCCGCTGTAGGCTTTGTTAAGTAAGATTGTACCTCTAAATATATATAGCAATAGCAACTAAAGCAATAAAGCTGATTTTCAAGTTCACAAAGAGTGTTTTTGATTCAAAGTCCTTGCTTCTGAGTGTTAAACCAGTACGGTTAATACTTATATACATATACACACCCAGACACGGGTCAAACAGACATGTTCATATATACAAATCTTTGACCTGTCCGGGAATCGAACCCGGGACCAGCGGCTCAGAAGACAGAGTGCTACCAACTGAGCCAACCGGCCAGTTAAGAAAAACATACTGTACCTACCTTCATTTAATAGTACAATGTGAAGAACCCAAAAAAGAACCGTTAATTTCAAAAGGCAGAGATGTATAAATATAAAACTCGAAGATCAGATATCAAATCTAAAATAAGAAAACAAAACCGTATAAGTTTCTCAACAGCGTTTATGTAATGTTTTAAAACAGAGTATTGTACATCTAGAGATAGCTTCCATCACAATAACAATCAAAACAGAGACATGTAAAAAAGTACAAGTGGCTTACATTGTATGGATATGGTCATTAGGCGTATACCGGCAAAAAATTGTATTAAAAAGTAAAGTAAAATGAATAACGAAAATGAATGAATGATGAACTTTAATTTTGGTGTGCAGTACAATACACCAGGCAACAATAATTATTAGTAGTGTTGCTACCACACGCATTGGTAGTGTCACGGACCAAAGGCATGACCATAATTGAGTTGTATAAAACTATAAAATCATCTACCCTAATGAGGGAAAAATGTTATAATTACTATATTATTATTACTTGAAAATTAGAAGTACTGGACTGATTTCCATTAAGTTTCTATGGGACTAATTTGAACTTTCGATATCAGCCCATAAATGTCAGAGTGAAACGGTAACAGATTTAAAAAAAAATCACAAACCAATTCAGAACATACTCCTTATTTGGAAATAATACAATAATAAAATACTAAGATACTAAATCATATTTTTTTGTGTTTACGACAGCGGCTTAGCATTAGTAATAACAATATTGTTATTTTTAGTATACATATTATTTTATATAACAATATTTATTAGTCTGATGTTATAAGTAACATGAAACAATAAAACATACTGTTACGCTTACACGTATAATGTATCCGAAGTAGTAGTTCTAGGTTTCAGATTACTGCCGCTGAGACTAAAAGTTATCGCATTCAATGTATCCGTGAGCACATCCACACATAGATGAATATTACTTCTATGTTTGTTGCTCAAAAGCAAAGCTTTTAAGATAGAGATCTTCGGAAAGCACTCGACCACAGAGTGCACAAGAGTCCCTACGCACTTTAACGATTCAATGAGCTACAGAATAGTGCAGATTCATTGTGTATTGTTTTGAATGTAGACGATTTTGACATTCACTTAAAGAAACGAGCATGTTCCACTTAGTCAAAGTTTGAAATCTTTCATGAGAACATGTAAGAACATAATATAGGAAAACCCTACCATACTATTTCTTATACAGTAAGTTTAAATGATAGCTGTAACTCCAATCGTTACACGAATTCTTTTGTCATATTCTGAACTAATATTATAAAGAGGAAAGATTTGATTGTTTGTTTGAATTGAATAGGCGCCGAAACTACTGAACCGATTTGAAACATTTTTTTACTGTTAGGCAGCTACACCATCCCCGGGTGACATTCAAAATTAATAATTATAAAGATCTATATTTTTTGTCAATGTTTGTCAATAGCCTGTACTACATTCACAAAAAATAAAGATCTCTATAATTATTATATATGAAATTTTATACACGCGCGAGGCGGGACGGTCCGCAATTTTTTTATAAAATAATCCTAGGTGTTTCAGTTAAGTTTGATAGCTAAATGTCTCAACTCACTCGCCTATGAAGATCACCTCAACATCGTTGTTCATAAGTTTTAATTACGGAGTAGAAAACAAATGCGAAGACAGCTATCATGGTTGTAGTAAGTTGTCACCAAAAGCAACGATAGATTCACGGTTTTGGGAAATTATATTCAATAACATTTTGGCCTTTTCACTTTGGTTATAGTAATAGAAAACGATAAAATTATGTCGTATATTGGATAAGTTTAGGTGATGCTCCCATTTGTTATTGTATGTGTCAGTTGTCAATCACGTCACGTCACGTCGGTCGGTCGGTCGGTTGGTCGACAAGGCGTGCGGCGGAACGGACCGATCTGATTGTTTCGTTCCGACGCTGATGGAGAGATAAAGTAGCAATGAATTAAACACACCCGCAATCTGATCGGAACGTGTGTCGACACATTTAACTAATATAGTATAATCTCGCTGATCCGACACTTCAGTAGTCCGGTACGTCCAATAACCCGACACTTTCCGCTCATGTCACCCCAATCTCTACTCGCGTTACGCGCTTACGCATTGGCATATTGCGCAGACTGGCATACTGTGCAGTGCCATCAGTATAACCTCAAAAATTGGCACAATAGGACGTATGTACGTCCTATTGTGCCAAGAGACAATAGATATGTATCTATTGTCTCTTGTTTTCAAGTTGAAAATAGTTTAGCTAAAATGTCAAGTAACACGGCAACATAGGACTCTATATTATTTAAATAGAAACCTATGATTTTTCTATACAATCCAATAATCCGAACATTTCAATATACGGCACCTCTTAGTTTTTAACAGTACCGGATTAGCGAGACTCCACTGTATTTGGCTCTGCGGATCAGCATTACAATTTTTACTTACGGGGCAATGCCACAGCGCGCAGGTTTGGAGACGAAAGGTAGAGGCCTATATTCAAAAAAGGATCACCCGAATGACTTTTATGATGATGATGATAATTAGTATTTTAAAAGTACGCATCGATTCATTAAAAAAAAATCTAATAGTAATGTGTATCTTTATCACTATTTATTTCTACCAAACAGCGCTTCGTAAGAAAGATTTATTAGGGTGGTTGTATGCGGTTAGTTTATCACACTTGGAGCAATAACTAATAACACTGCGATGCGAACGCTTGCTAATCAACAAGATTTGGATAAATAAGTAATCTACATTTTTTTGTTCCCGGCGGAATAATGCAAAATCCATAGACAAAATGACTGTATTAAAAAAGGTCACTACAATGACACCGACATAGTTTAACGGATTAGCAAGCAGAAGTGACATTAGGCGGGGTACACAATATCACGTACAGCTGATGTGGCTGATAGGATCCCACTAATATTATAAAGGTGAAAGTTTGTAAGTAAAGTGTGTATTTTTGTTACTTCTTCACGCTCAAACGGATTCACCGACTTTGATGAAATTTAGTATGAACATAGTTTAGACCCTGGATTAACACACAAGCTACTTTGCATCCCGAAAATAACTGCTGTTCCCGTGGGAAACCCAAATAATTCAAAAACCACTTGCTCCTTCACGCTCTAACGGCTGCACTTATTTCGATGAAATTTGGTATGGAGATAGTTTAGATCCTGGAATAGCACATAGGCCACTTTTATCCCAGAAAAAGTATAGTTCCCGTGGGATAATTGAGGTAGCGGTAAAACCGTAATCCACGCGGGTGAAACCGCGGGGCGCAGCTAGTATGATATAAACGTTACAAAGAAAACGGAGGCAGAACGCTTTATATAGATACAGGTGTTGTATGTCACAATACAAATGCGTTATTGCTTACCCTTATATGATATGGACATTATAAAATAATATGTATGTCATTTTGTTTGATTACATCACGTCACGCATCACTCGCCCGTTCGGACAAGCGCGGAGCGGACGTGGTCTGATTCATAGATAATGGTTTGATTGTTTGATTGGTGCCGAACGCGACGCGACGCTGATGAACAGATAAAATAGCAAACATTTAATTAAGGAATGATTTAATCGTGCGACTCCGTGTGCAGACATGTTGGGTGATGACGTGTTATTGTCACTACTATCGTCCATATTGAAGCGCTCGGAGTATACCTTTGCGCTTTAGCCCATCAACGAAGTATACTGTATGATACATACATTGGTAATTTAAATTAAAATATCTACATGTTTACAAAGTCACGCTCATAGCTACTTTATACTATTTCTACGGGTATAACGTGACACTTATTCGGGTATAAGACACGTAGTCGATATCACGATCGGTTATTTTATTGTTTCGGTTTTTTCGGAAGCCTTCATCAGGATCTTGAGTACGGTACGTTCGTCGTAACGTCCCGTCTCGCACAATTGTCGAACGTGATATCGACCACACGTAAGTGTTCCATTATACCTGTAAAAGCAGTATAAAGTAAACTTGTTTTTATTCTATTTGTTTGGTTATGCTTTTTGTCCCGGCGTTTATCAGTCCGAGCACAATGGTGAACTGGAACACAGTATTGCGAGCATATGGAATTGTGAGCGAGGCAAATGCTGAGTTACCCTCATGAAAGTGTATAACATACAGGTTAAAACGTTTTAATAATTAACATTATTAATATATATATATATACTTCTTTATATTCCATGTTTATATTGCAAAGAGTGACAGTAAAATATTTTTCGGTTTTGATTTCTTGATTTATTTGTTAATCAATAATACAAAGTTCATTAAATATATTGTACCGCAAAACCGCAAGGTTTCTCGTAGTACTCACATGAGCATTTCGCAACAAATTACATAGATATACAATAAAAAAATATAAGTACAGTAGGTATTTATTTACGGTACGCGCTGATGATTGTTTCGTGATTCTGGAGTTTTGGTCAATGTCCTAGGTGAGGTATGACCGATAACCCCTGCATGACGTGGTGTACCAAAAGTTTTGGATCTTCGACACATTTTCACTAGCCATCAGGTTAAATAATTATCAAACTTGTTATAATACAATTGTATTACGTTACAACGGAAATAAACTTGAAGGTGGAACACGATCTCGAATGTGTGTGTGTTTCGTACCATACAAATCAAATAAAACTATATTTCAAAAAGTGTATTAATATAACAGTAATCTAAATGCCAAATAGAAAAGGCAATAAATAAAAAAAGTCCATTACCACCTCGAGCAATTAAAGTCGACAAGCACCGTTAAAGCAAATAAAGCGAGTCAGACAGCTGTCGATGGACTTAATAACAATTACATATAATTTAATGAATGTAGTCAATTGAGCCACTCTATCCACCATACACCTCTATAGTCTGTGGCTTCACATGCTGCCAACGCAACGGAACTAATTGTTCAATTCAATTTGTTTCAAAGAGCGTCACGTCGAGAGGTTAGCCGAATATTTTATGTGCGAACAAAACCTCTTTCAGTCACATATTAAGTATTATTTTATTTATTGTAGGTAGCATGAATGTAGGATAACTATATATGTTGGTTTTATATTTCGGGAATAATGTGTGCACGCACACTCACCTAAGGATGGGCATCCGGCATGCCCGAAACCTAACTTCGACTATAAACGTGAATAAGGTCGAATAAAACATATAATTTTTAGCTTTTTCTGAGATACATGTCATTACCCGGCCTTCAGTTGTAGATTATAACCCTATCCCGGGTGGGAAAAGCAATGAAGCAATATAGTTGTGTAAACAGTACTTGAAGTACATTTTTAATAAAAGACATACAGCGGACAGACAGATAGAAATTAAATTAACGATAGAATATTGTTTATTTTGTTATCTCACAGAGCCGCGGTGGGTTATCTCAACCACCCACGTTAGATTTTTGAGAAAATATATTTTATTTACAGGCTTTTTGGCCTTTAGAGTTTTACTATAGTAAAAAATATAAAAATAGATCTTAATGGTAAGCGACAATATTTACGAAGGTCACGTCAGACCTAGAACGTCTCGAGGTTCTCCAGCACAGCTACAAAAACACACTGTGTATGATTTTCAAATTTGAGGGTAGAAGAATATGTTAGCATCGTCATATAGTTTAAACAATTTCGCACGCAGAAACTGATCTTTTGTCTATTCTATCCTATCTTACTAATATTATTAATGCGAAAGTTTGTGTGTATGTGTGTAGGTTTGTTACTTCTTCACGCTCAAAGGGCTACACCGATTTCGATGAAATTTGGTATGGAGATAGTTTAAAACCTGGATTAACACATAGGCTACTTTTATCCCGGAAAAAGTATAGTTCTTGTGAGATAATAGATCGGGAAAACCGTAATCCAAGCGGGTGAAAGTAGTATGTCATAGTTTTGATAAACTGTCAGTATTGAGTTCAATTGTTTTACGCTGCGATCTCAATGTGAATTCGTAACCGGGCGTCGGTATACATTACTTCACGTCGTCGTACATCATTTTTTTCGTTTCCACTTGTTATTAAAATGGTTGCAGGCTAAAAATAGGTATTACAGTTGCTTGTATAATTGTCCCGTCAGCCAGTGATACGATAATTAGGAGTGAGTGGTGTAATCTGTATGTCGCATCGCGTGCCGAGCTCCGGCGAACAACGAGCGGGGCGCCCCCTGCCGGACAATCAATGTAATCGTAGTTATTGTGAGCATCGCCTTACGGCGGTTATGAGTTTTTTAATGTTTGAAAGTTTAAACTGAGCTCCTTAATTTGGGCTGCTTTTATTGCATGATTAAATTCTAAAGTGATGTTTGACTCTTCTGAGAATTTGAATCTTATTTAAACTGACTATACTGCGGCTGCTGACCTGTAATTAGGTTTTCATACTAATATTATAAGGGCGAAAGTTTGTGTGTATGCTTGTTACTTCTTCGCACTCAAACGGCTACACTGATTTTGATGAAATTTTAAATGGAGATACTTTAGACCCTGGATTAACACAGGCTTATTTTCATCATCACCGTCATCACTGTTTTTCATCAGCACGCGGGTAAAGCCGCGGGGCGCAGCTAGTATGTAATAGTTATCATTCGCGCGATGGCATGACTTTGTGGACACTTGAAATTTAGAACTACATCGAAGCATCGATAATTTGTGCTAACGTCATCTAAAACATCTACTTATTATTTAATTTCGAAAAATAAACAATATCACTATCGAACAAGTATCAGAGCGACAAAGTATGCCAATTATTCCTATCTCCTATTATTAAAATCTTATTTTAGTAAAAGTTTTTACAATTGGTTTATGTTAAGTTTAAATAGGGTATGGTAAATAATCTTATTGTTAAGTAACTTGGCAGAAGATAAGTATGCCAGCCATCTTTGTCCTCTAAATAATTTCTTTTAATTTAGTTTATGTGCTCTTTATAAGTAATCAATGCCAGATACCGCCCCTGCTTACTTGCCGTATTACAATGAATTGAAAACCACGTTCTTTTTAATGCTCGGTCCGTTTTTGGTACGTTCATAATCATCTTATATTTTTCAACCGCTGGTTTTAAGGCCTATTGTATCCGACACAAATAACTCACAGCAGTTTTTTGTATCCAGTACCCAATGTCTGCGGTTCATCTCTCCGCCGGCCCCTTAGGGTCCAATACCCAATACAATTTATCGGAAAATATTTAATTTTGCGCTAAATGTATAGAATTTATTGTAAATATGTTTGCTGACGACAAATAAATACTCTTTACCTTACTTACTCTAAGTTACTCTTCTCTCTTTCTTTGAGTTATTCTGTTTATGGTTCTGTCGGCAAACGATGAAGTAGAAGATATATATTTGTGTGGGTACTCTCACGAAAATGTAGATGAATCCTCACTACCGCCCGATTTGATTGATCACTGTGAGATAAAAAGACTTCTCAAATGATCAGAGCGATATAAACGTGTAATATAAACCGACAGAGAGTAAAGACAGCTGTAATTAAATGATTGAAGAATCCACTTATAAGCTTAATTAAACTTGTAATAGTAACATTAGGTTGATTACGAGCTACAGTCAAGAACATTGTTGCAAGGTTTGAACCGGTGTATATCCAAACAAAACATCTTATCTAATATAAATGTGTCATCTTTCTGTGATTTATATTATATGTGAACAGTGGTATGAAGCCCATTAAATTTAAGTAACGATTTTTGTGTATTATAAGCACAAAGCTTTTATTTTAAAACTAAGTGTAGTGTTCATTTGTCTTAATACGTACTTACTGTTTAAGGCCCTCATACTGAAAGTCCCATACAAAGAAATGAATAAATTAAACACTTTTATACCGGTGAAAATAAAGCGTGGCGTACACTTGGGATGGGAAGTGGGCGTCTGTTTGCGCACACGCCTCCGCTCCGCTGACAGGTGACAAGTGACGCCATCTGTCTCCAAACTAATTTGACACGTTCTATTGAAGTTAATGCGCGGATTATAACGACGTCTATTTATTTTAAAACAATTGTTCAGAGCATTTGTGTCACAAGGCGATTAGTCTTCCGTGTTTAAATAGGACTGATGTGAGGGCATCTACGGAAATTATCTATCGTTTGTTTAAATTTCGTCAGATGCAAGTTACCGTTATTGTGCTCTTTTGTTCATCGCCGTCGGGTTTTTATTGATGTATTTAATAAAGTGATTCATTAAATGTTATAACTAGTTAATATTATAATATATTTATTTTATTGTCAGACAACTAGTTATTTTGTTTTATATAATACAATAGTTTATTTAGATTTTTCATAGACGATATGAAAAGTGTTTTAAATAACTTGTAGAAGGAACTATATTGCGGAACAGAGCAAATAACTATTAAATAGAGTTCGCATAATTTATATGAGTCTGGGTGTTCAACCTTAAATAAGCAAAACATGTAAAGTTTTAAACCTATTTTAAATAACGTAACATCTACACACGTAACACAGACACAAACAAATTTAAATTAGAAATATAACTCTATAAAAATTGTTTGTTTTGTTGCCAGAATACCAATAAATAAATTATTAATACCGTGCGAATATGGTCGCTCAAACAAAACATGCAACAAGGTTTCATCCTTATCTTGGGTCATTGTTTTAATAAAAGTCATTCTGCACTCTGTTTCCATAACAAGCTTGTACATGACTGCTTGGAGTTCACACAAAGATTAACGGTAAACAGTCTAGTGCGTGGTCCGTCGTATCGGCGCGCATCTCTCATACATTATGTGCATAATGTGGTCGCTTCGGCAGCAGTGTGCGCGCGGCCTTATCTTGCCGCACGTCACGGTTGAATATTTCACATAGGGATAGTTTTGAATGCAATTCGCATTGTTATGCATTATCCAACCGCTTTCCAGTTTGTTAACGATTCCATTGATATGAATCTCTATCTACTTTACAAACTGAACTATTCGCATTGTATTATGAATAAAATGATGTTTAGTGATATTTGTTTACAATTACTATGGAGACAAATTTTATATCTGTAGGTACTTTAAACATACTGTAACTGCTTAAAGGCCTATAATCAAAATTGGCCAATGACTCTATTGTTAAACCAAGACTTTAAAACTCAAAACGTCGATTTATAGTCCCTTATTTATCTGTTATCAGACAAATTTTGGGGAGCATGCCCATCCCAAGAGCTGTCGTTCACCGGCCGTTCGTGACTGTGAAGAACTACTCCAAACTCCAAGTATCAGAATCTATGGTTTCGTATATACATAATACTAGCTGCACCCCGCGGTGCAGCGGGGGATAATACCCCCGGTATTATCCGCGTGGTAATGAAAAACAGTGATGTTGGTGATGATGAAAAGTAGCCTATGTGTTAATCCAGGGTCTAAACTATCTCCATACCAAATTTCATCGAAATTGGTGTTTGAGCGTGAAGAGGTAACAAACATACACACATACACACAAACTTTCGCATGCATAGTATTAGTAGGATAGGATTAGTAGGAAGTAGGATACGTATTTGTTGGAAGAGTTGTTACTTCCTACAAATACGTATATATGCGTATGCATTAGTAGGAAGTAAGATACGCATTAGTAGGAAGTAGGATACGCATTAGTAGGAAGTAGGATATGTTACAAACACCTTATTTTTAGAGAATATACCTTGCAGTTTTATTAACATGCGTTTTTTTTTTCTACACTGTTTAGAGACGAGAGTTTCCTCTGGACTATTTTCTAGAATATACAACATTTAACAATCTATAATTATCACATCTTTTTACAAAGATGAAACCGACTAAAATTAGGCCATTGCTACGCATTTATGTAAATTCAATTATATAATATTTACGTATACAATAAAAAAACTTCAAAGTAAATAAGGCTCAGTGTTGGTTTTTAAGGTCGTCATCTCAAATATCATATATTTTTCCAATTTCCACGAGAAAGCTTAGGGATTGGAATGGGAGTAAAATTTAATACCCATCTAGGTCTGATCTAAGTTACGTTTAGGTACCCTAGATACTATTGTTACTATCATGTTTGTTAATAGGTTAAACTTTGCTTTACCCGGTAACTGTCCACAATAGCCGATTTGAATACAATGTTTGTGCGTCGGGTTCGGCTGCGGCGTGAATTATTCATGAAGTACCTCAGTGCGTACACCTGCCTGCGGTCTGCCCCACTACTGGACCAGAAACAGGTTAACATCTTAAGTTTCGTGTTTGAGCTTGATTGCGAATTGGATAATTAGATTAATAATATTAGTTGGTAACTAGTTTTTAGGAGTGGCGGTAACCGGTGATTTGGATTTATGTTTATAAAAAAATAACACATTGGCGCGTGTCGAGAAACTGTGTAGTTAATACTTATCAATTTTTTATGACCACCGAACAGCCAAAACTATTAGACGTACTGTGGGCAATAATATCCGAAAATAAAATGGGGTTAGTATGTAAATGAAACAAATCGCGAAGTCGCGACAGAACACTGTAAATGCTTGATGTAGCAAACAGCACGAGCATTTGGTTCACGACCTCTTACTGGATTCCATGGGCGTACGCGTCAATTGATGACGTGTATTCTTAGCGCAAGACCTAACAATCCTGACAATATATAAACAGAAGTCTTTCTGCTACTCCCGCGATAAGGGATTCGGTGGCAATGGCGACAGTTATTGCAATATATTTTCTTAATACGTCTATGTCTGTGGTGGCTATAAGTCTCTGTTAATATAAAATATTCTTGTAACTAACGCTATAAAAGTATGTCGATCAGCATCAGCGTGAGTTATGGAAAGAATATTGAATTCACGTAAGCATATCGAGTTTTCCAAAACATCTTGACCTATATCATTAATTTATTCGGCGTGATTAGTTAGCATATTTTCTAACCGACATCATTGCTTTCCGAAATAATTAAGTTATTTAAATAATGGGTTAACAAATAAAACATTGATTAAATTCCACTATCATCTCTCACATATTTATTACCATAGATTTGTGTTGAATTTTTCAATATTTTACTAGATTGTACTCTAAACACAATTTTAATATACTATCATACGTCAGTTCACCGTAGTATGTCCACTGTTGGGCATAATATCTATAACTATCTGTGGAAAGACGTCTAAATGTTTCCAAGTAACATCTATAACAAACATCTATAGTTCATGATTAAACATCTATGAAACCTGGCTAGCGAATCTGACAAAAGATGTAATATCAAAGGACATGGACTATCAACACTAACTACTACTAAACAAGACATCGATTTTAAGCTAATGGACAACTTTTTGTTTGAATAATACAGTGAAGAACATTATTATTTATTTATTATGTACTAGCTCTACCACACGGTTAAACTGACAGTGGTCAAACGTAAGCTAAATTTAGAAAAAAAAAAAAAAAAAATCATAACTTGCGAGGACTAAATGTTTCCCGTTACCTCTAATGAAAACAAGTTATCCCACAAAAACTGTTTCATTTTTTGAAAATATAATAATCCGATATGTGTGTTCTTCCAGAACTAAAGAATTAAACTATATCTATGTGCTGGATTTCATGTAAATCCATTCAAGCGTTTGTAAACACAAAACTTGAACACAAACACGCACACAAAGTTTCGCATTCTATGATTATAGGATTGCACTAACTGAACTACACACAGAATACAATAGTTTATCACAGTCTAGCAATAGGAAGTGAGCTTGCATTACCCTATCCGCCCTAATGCAATTATGAATTATAGCGAAATTTCATTTAATCTCTTATGCTCCTTTGAACATATCCTTACTAAATAATTGACCTAATCGTTAAATGTATCACATGAGAATGAGACTGAACATGAATGAACTAGAAAAACGCATCGATCATAAAACGTCACCAACATAGAACAAGATCGATACAACTTTTCAGCCAATACTGACTTTTACGATCACAGTATAAGCAACCCCATGCAGTTAACTCACGTTTGATTTTCTTTTGTGTAAATATGGTATTTGATCAAAATGAATCTGGCTTCAGACGTCTCATAAAATTGGTATTCTGCAGACGGTAGCAAGAAAGCGCAGGTGTCCACGTCCGTTACGTGACGTATAATAGAATGTCATGTTGCGATATTATGAGAAAAATGATCAGTTTTTACCCTCCTCGGTAGGTATGTGGTTTTATGAATTGTGGGCAGTGCGGGTAGGTGAACGCGTGTGAAACGCGCTTCGGCATGACAACGTGGAAATGTGTCGCGCAGGATGTAAGACAGTTACACAGAGCCGTGTGATGATCGATGTTTGAGAACAGAATACAGTTTGTATCCCTTTTTTACCATTTATCTAGAAGTAAGAAGAAAATATGTACGCATTTCTAACCTTCAATATATCTCTACAAAATGTTTTATCTTTTTATTACGACACACTTGAACCCCCGCAGTTCACTCACAGCACACAAACATCCAAGACCCAGGACAAACACACTCATCGCACAAATGTTTGCCCTTGCTGGGGTTAAAACCCAGAGCCCCGGACGCAGAAGTCAGCTCACTGCATGAGCACTGAGCCACGGCGACCATCTACTTAGTGTCGATTGTTGCGTCAGAATTGCAAACACATCATAGGCACCATAGCAAAATATTTGTATTGAATATTTTCCTTATTATAATAATTATGATGAATGATGAGCACTAAGCCATACATGCTAACTGCACCCCGCGGTTTTACTTGCGTGGAGTACGTTATCTCTTGTTTAGGTATCTAGTTAATTCACACAAATTATATTAAAAATAAAAAATCTTACTTCTTACAACAATTTCCGCATCAGATTAATGTAAATTCAGTCCGTTCAGACTTTGTAGCCCTGACTGGAAATAAACATGCGAGTAGATACTAACACCACACATAAATATGTACATTATTAAGATTAAAGTTTGTGCCAGTTTAACAGGCTTTCTTTTAAGAATTATAAGCGTGATAGATAGTCAAAAAGAATGGTGGCATCTAAAAATACTCATCAAAAAAGGCAATTAAAAAGGTTTTTTAATATTTTTTCCCTTCCATTCCAATATGTCATTCAGTAGAAGGTTTTCATAAAAATAGTAGTGGTTTTAAGGTCTAAAAAAATGGCGGTGTAAAATCGGCGTGTTTAAAAAATAACAACACCGAAATTTGTTGCTTTTTTGTTGCTAATTAGTTGCTAAAAAAATTTTTTTTTTGCTCAAACCTATCGCGAAATATCAGCAATAACGCTAACTTTTCATTAAAATAGCGTGAAAATCACTGGACATAAAATGATCGATCAAGTGAATAGGGGTCAATTTGTTGCTAATTTGTTGCTGAAAGATGGTGAAAAAAAAAATTAAAAAATTAAAAAAGAATTTAAAAAAAAAATTTTTTTTTTTAAATGCCTAAATAAAAAATGTCCACGCCTGATTAACACTCACCTTTCCGTAAAAAAAGTATAGTAAAAAATTGTAGCTGCTCATACTGGAGCTGCACTAAGTACTAAGAGTCAGCAAAAAAAAAAAACCGGAAGTCAAGAGAATTTGGAGATAGGTTTAGGAAAAAACCGGCCACGCCAGCTTAACTTTTGACTTTTCCGTAGAAAAACTATTGTAAAAATTTGTTGCTGCTCATACTAGAGCTACTCTGAGTACAAAGAGTCAGCAACAAAATAAAAACCGGAAGTCAAGAGAATTTGGAGATAGGTTTAAGAAAAAGCCGGCCACGCCAGCTTAACTATCGACTTTTTCGTAGAAAAACTGTTGTAAAAATTTGTTGCTGCTCATACTGGAGCTAGTCTGAGTACACAGAGTCAGCAACAAAATAAAAACCGGAAGTCAAAAGTAGTTGGAGATTGGTTTAGGAAAAAACTGACCACGACAGCTTAACTCACGACTTTTCCGTAGAAAAAGTATAGTAAATATTTGTTGCTGCTCATACTGGAGCTAGTCTGAGTACACAGAGTCAGCAACAAAATAAAAACCGGAAGTCAAAAGTAGTTGGAGATTGGTTTAGGAAAAAACTGACCACGACAGCTTAACTCACGACTTTTTCGTAGAAAAACTATTGTAAAAATTTGTTGCTGTTCATACTAGAGCTACTCTGAGTACAAAGAGTCAGCAACAAAATAAAAACCGGAAGTCAAGAGAATTTGGAGATAGGTTTACGAAAAAACCGGCCACGCCAGCTTAACTTTTGACTTTTCCGTAAAAAAACTATTGTATATATTTGTTGCTGCTCATACTAGAGCTACTCTGAGTACAAAGAGTCAGCAACAAAATAAAAACTGGAAGTCAAGAGAATTTGGTGATAGGTTTAAGAAAAAGTCGGCCACGCCAGCTTAACTCTCGACTTTTTCGTAGAAAAACTATTGTAAACATTTGTTGCTGCTCATACTAGAGCTACTCTGAGTACAAAGAGTCAGCAACAAAATAAAAACCGGAAGTCAAGAGAATTTGGAGATAGGTTTAAGAAAAAGCCGTCCACGCCAGCTTAACTATCGACTTTTTCGTAGAAAAACTATTGTAAAAATTTGTTGCTGTTCATACTAGAGCTACTCTGAGTACAAAGAGTCAGCAACAAAATAAAAACCGGAAGTCAAGAGAATTTGGAGATAGGTTTAGGAAAAAACCAGCCACGCCAGCTTAACTTTTGACTTTTTCGTAGAAAAACTATTGTAAAAATTTGTTGCTGCTCATACTGGAGCTAGTCTGATTACACAGGGTCAGCAACAAAATAAAAACCGGAAGTCAAAAGTAGTTGGAGATCGGTTTACGAAAAAACCGATCACGCTAGCTTAACACACGACTTTTTCGTAGAAAAACTATCGTAAAAAATTGTTGCTGCTCATACTGGAGCTAGTCTGAGTACATAGAGTCAGCAACAAAATAAAAACCGAAAGTCAAGAATAGTTGGAGATTGGTTTACGAAAAAACCGACCACGTCGGTACTCCTTTGAGTACAGAGAGTCAGCAACAAAATAAAAACCGGAAGTCAAGAGTAGTCGGAGATCGGTTTACGAAAAAACCGGCCACGCCAGCTTAATCTCGACCTTTCCGTACAAAAACTATTGTTTTTCTATTGTTATTCTACGGAAAAGTCAAAAGTTAAGCTGGCGTGGCCGGTTTTTTCCCAAACCTATCTCCAAATTATCTTGACTTCTGGTTTTTATTTTGTTGCTGACTCTGTGTACTCAGACTAGCTCCAGTATGAGCAGCAACAAATTTTTACAATAGTTTTTCTACGAAAAAGTCCAGAGTTAAGCTGGCGTGGTCGGTATTTTCCTAAACCGATCTCCAACTACTCTTGACTTCTGGTTTTTATTTTGTTGCTGACTCTATGTACTCAGACTAGCTTCAGTATGAGCAGCAACAAATTTATACAATAGTTTTTCTACGGAAAAGTCGAGATTAAGCTGGCGTGGCCAGTTTTTTCGTAAACCGATCTCCAACTACTCTTGACTTCCTGTTTTTATTTTGTTGCTGACTCTTTGTACTCAGAGTAGCTCTAGTATGAGCAGCAACAAATTTTTACAATAGTTTTTCTACGGAAAAGTCAAAAGTTAAGCTGGCGTGGCCGGTTTTTTCCTAAACCTATCTCCAAATTCTCTTAACTTCCGGTTTTTATTTTGTTGCTGACTCTTAGTACTCAGAGTAGCTCCAGTATGAGCAGCCACAAATTTTTACTATACTTTTTCCACGGAAAGGTGAGTGTTAATCAGGCGTGGACATTTTTTATTTTGGCATTAAAAAAAAAATTAAATTTTTTTTTTTTTTTTTTAATTTTTTTTCTCACCATCTTTCAGCAACAAATTAGCAACAAATTGACCCCTATTCACTTGATCGATCATTTTATGTCCAGTGATTTTCACGCTATTTTAATGAAAAGTTAGCGTTATTGCTGATTTTTCGCGATAGGTTTGAGCAAAAAAAAAATTTTTTTAGCAACTAATTAGCAACAAAAAAGCAACAAATTTCGGTGTTTTTATTTTTTAAACACGCTGATTTTACACCGCCATTTTTTTAGACCTGTGGTTTTAATATCAATTTTACGAACATTAAACGTATGCAGAAGACCTCCATTAAACGCGCCTTTATACTTGAAAAGGTGCATTCTACTATGTCAACGTGTATAAAAGATGCTTATAATGTCAATTATATTTGGTACCAATTTCTAGTCTTCGATCCGGTTAAATAACCTCCAGGCAACTACGCGTTAATTGTGTTATATCCAGCCATGACTCATGTTACTTACAACTATATATTTCTGTTTAGGGTACACATAACACTTATTATACTGTATAGACCTAGTATTTGACTCCTATCTCACTCGATCGCTAGACCTAGAATGATAACTAGCTCTCAAGAACTGCTGCCTGAACAGAATAAATTTGAGGTGACAGTTTTTCAAATATGAAGGTCGTGGCTAGCCAGGCGGGTAGGTACCCGACAGTACCCTACCACCATGCTGGGAATTCGATAACGGTGTTACCTTTCACCGGAAGCTCATTTATGGAGGTCGAACCAGCATCCGTCAGTTTTACAGGCGACTCTCCTACTTACATTCACTTTAAACATTTCCTAAATATGCCATGTCTAATATGCCACGCATACGAATCTCCAAACTGATCTACAACAATAATACAAATGTTCTTAAAGACACGTCGCCTGATAAGACATCGCCGATTGCGGAATTCATTTATGCACGCAAAGTAACATTTACGCGCGCATGCATAAGCAGAGCTGATAGAATAACGGTTCCTATTCACTCCATTGCTCGTTACTTACTAAAGATGTTCCATAACTCCTTCCTACCTTGCAATGTACTTTAAATTGCAGTAACAGTAATTTAACCTTAGAGATGGTGTTAAAGCTGTTTCTTTCATATTGCAGCCGCAACATCACATTCAATTTGCTCATTGCGAGTGAAGGGGACATCGCATAAACCGTGGTTTCAATTACTATTGGATGTGAGGACTGTTATTGTAAATGGCGATCGTTACATTATTTTGTGGGACAAAAACACTACTATCATGTGAAGCGCTGATAGCTCAGCGGTAAGAGCGTCGGCTGTCAAACTGACGGATACTGGTTCGATCCGAAAGATCAGCTTGTCAGCAACCTATCTCCATAGCAAATTTTATCGTATTCGGTGTAGCCGTTTGAGCGTGAAGGAATAACAAACATACACACAAACATCCGCCTATATAATCTTAGTAGAAAGTATAGCATGTTGAAGCAAAAAGTTATTTTTTCTAGAAAGTAATGTTTCATCAAAGTTCAAGGAGTTTAGGGGAAAATTATAACAAACATGTTCGTTTCTAGTCATAGTCATAAATTTATTGATAATATTCCATTACAAGTCAATATTTTCATTACATTAAATGATACAAATATATTTATTTTAATCACTATGATTACAGTTCATTGTTTATATGTATAATATTTTGTGTAATATGTATTTAATAAAATACCAGGAGAAAACCAATACAAGTTACACATTTGCTTTATAGTCTTACATTGGTAAATTCTTTATAAAAGTAAAAATACTGTTTAATGAGCCAGCTTTTAAGTTTTGCTTTAAAAGTGCGTAAGCTTGTAGTATTCACAATATAGCTGGTAACTTATTATAGACTTCTGGTCCCATGACATGGATGACTTTACCCGATTTTGTCAACTTGCGCGCTACATTGGCTAGCTTATCCGCGTTTCGTGTGTTGTATGAGTGCCCTAATCTTGTGTAACATTTAAGATTTTCCCACGTGTATATGCTACTTGGCATATAAGAAGACGGGGCAGGGTTCATGATTCCTAGCTCTTCAAAATGAGGTCTAGCCGAGTCATCATGCGGTATGCAGGCAATCACTCTCAAGGCTCGATTCTGCATGCGGAAGACGCGCTCCAAATCAGCAGCCCGACTCCAGAACTCGAGCCCAACAAATATTATAAAGTTGACCATTGTTATTTGTACATAACTAAATAGCTATAAAGTAATTTACAAAGCGCTAGAAAATAACTTACGCTCTTAATGCTTACGACAATATTGTTAAGGGGTACCATTCAAAAGAATTCAATGGTTAACATCAAATAAAAAGACTGTCACCGGTGACACCAGCAGGTGACGATGTTGAAAGCTGTCACAACATTACGTCACAATTAAACAAACCTCTCGAAGTAAGTACAAAGCTATTTACTCGACGCTCTTACTGCTGTTGATTCGTTGGTGTACCTTATGTTTATATGGTGCGGTGAAACACTTGACTTGTGGAGTGTGGAAACCGGTGGAGTACACTTACTGTCATACGTGTACCGTTGCCTTCTGTATACCGATGTACTTTGGAGATCTCTTATTTAGCTCCATATTAATTATGTAGAACTAGCCACATCTCTTGGCTGCGCTTATGTAGAAATGAGCTTACTAAAATATCTCCCATACCTAAAATGTTAACTAGCAGCTGTCTGCAGAATTAAACTCATAAACAGACCGAGGCAAAGCCTTTAGTTCGTCAATCACTAAGTCGTTGTGAGTGCTTGTTGTAGAGCCTGATAATACGGACTAGTTGAAGCAAAATTGTTTGTGATCATACCTTTCATGGATTCATTATGGTACAAGATCCCAGTGTCCACAGACGTAACTTATATTCACACAATAAAATCAATTATTTTTAATTTTTATACGCTTTATATTGGACCAATATCTCACTTGATTGATAGTCAGTGACAACGTGGTCGAAGATGTTATCAAGCTAGGCTAGAATGCTTACTCGCTCTCAAGGAATGTTGCCTGAACACACTATGTTTTCGTGACAATTTTTCAAACTTGAGGGTGGTAGCTAGCCAGCGGGTTCTCGAAAGTATCCTTCCACTGTGCTGAGAATCTGATAACGGTCTTACCTACACCGGACGGTCAAGCCGTTGGTCAGGATCGAACCAGTGTCCGTCAGCTTGACAGCTGACGCTCCCACCGCTGGGCTATCATCGCTTCCAACCAATATCTACAGTACCTAGTGCTAGTATAAACTTTGATTGTGTGCATACCTGCCAGCTTGGCTAAAGTTAAGTAAAAACGGTTCTCGTTTCTCAAATCATAGTGTTGGTTTTTATTTACGTCGTAAAACATATTGTTAAACAATGAAGGCCAACAGTGGACGTCCTATAGCTGATATGATGATTATGACCGTATTGTGAGCAAGAATTTTAATAATAGAGATAAATGACTCTCCTGCTTTGTGTAATCATCACAATAATGGAATGTGTATTTAAATGAATACAATGCGTAAACTGCGATCGAATTGATTACCCAGTTAATGCAGCAGTTCCACTCAATAGAGTGATATTTTAGCTGGTACCTGCTTCCCTCGTGACTGGAGCCTCGTTGTAACCGTTCCATTAATTGCCACCAAAGCTATTAGCAGTAAACAAGTGATCGTGCTACTAAGCGGTTTGCATCTCCGTTTATATATTTGCAGTAATTGCAATAAAAATTAAGTAAGCACACATTTTATGCATAACACATGTAAATATTTCTTTTAAGCTTTTCAAGTGACAATAAGTATATCTAGAGAATTGCCAAATCAAATTCTTGATCTGATGTGCGTATTGGCAAAGGAAGCATCCGTCGTCGTTGTCGAAGTCCATGATAGCATGGTCGGGGAACTTCTAGGACCGGCCCGGCATCTCTCAGTAATAAGTCTTTTATATATATATACTACATAGATCTAGCTTTGGACCACTATCTCAATTGATATGGTCGAAGATGTTGTCACGCTAGACCTAGTATGCTAGCTGGCCTCAAGGACTGCTGCCTATCTGTTTGGTGACAGTTTTACAAATTTAAAGGGTGCTAGCTAGCCAGGTGGGTACTTGAACATACCCTACCACCATGCTGGGAATTTGATAACGGTGTTACCTTCACCGGAAGCTCAAACTGTTGTTGGGGATCGAACCAGTGTCCGTCAGTGCGATAGCCGCCCCTCCGCTGAACTATCATCGCTTCAAAAATATTTCTCAATCTACAGTTGGCTACATGGATACATCATTCTCGGCGCCCGTTTCTCTGAAGGGTAGATAGAGATTGCATGTTTTGGTTTATCTCTCTTATTTTTTAAGCATAAATGATGTGAGGAACATTATTCACGCCAACCTCTGTATACTGCTGCTATGGCCGAAACTTTCATCAAACTTATTTATTTATTAACATTCACACAAGGTGTTCAGGATCCAAACTAGGCAGAGCCTGGTAACCTGATGACTGATATTATATACTTATATACATATACACACCCAGACACAGGTCAAACAGACATGTTTATACGCACAAATGTGCGTATAAACATGTCCGGGAATCGAACCCCGGACCAGCGGCTCAGAAGGCAGAGTGCTACCAACTGCGCCAACCGGCCAGTCAAAATTTAGAATCAGGGGCGCGCAATTATACAATGATAAATTTGTTTAACAAGAATAAAATACTCAGTACGGAATGGCAGCCCCCAGCAGTGCTCTACATCTTGGTCAAAATATTATTCCACAACGTTTACCATAACTCATATTAATTTACATCCACATCTTAATATCTCGCTCTCGTGACCGTCGCAATTAAAGACTCTATTATCGGACCACATCGACACGTCATATTCTGTAGAGACGATATTATTACCTGTTATATCTTTCCGGTATTGTATATGTTAACTTTCATTTATAAAGATGTTTTTAATATGGCAGTTCGTAATTGTACCATTGGTAAATTTTGACTATAGTTTCCGCTTATTGACTGGCCAGTTGGCGCAGTTGGTAGCACTCTGCCTTCTGAGCCGCTGGTCCCGGGTTCGATTCCCGGACAGGTCAAACATTTGTGTTTATGAACATGTCTGTTTGATCTGTGTCTGGGTGTTTAGAAGTATATATATCAGTCAACAGGTTACCATAGTACAGGCTCTGCGTAGTTTGGGACCTGAAGACCTTGAGTGAATGTTATTACAAAAAAAAAAGGTTGTCAAAGAAATCCCGCCTCAAACAGATGACTTATTATAATTCAAATAATGCGTCGTAGCGTTCTTCTTGTCAACGTATAAACAAACTTAATTACACAATTACAGCCTACCAATTCTCTGTCTCAGATTTATGCGAGTGACAGTTTACACTGAGTTTCTACACTTTGCGTTTTGTTTCAAGCTGCGATACGACGCGAAACAACGATATAGGTACATAGTAATTCCTGCACTTGCTGACGACGCAAACGTAGGTACTTGATGTTTTGTGGCATTGAGGTAACTGCAGCTTCCTCAAGTGGCTTGATGAAAGCGTCTAAGTAGGCCAACGATGCGACGGTTTTCTGGAGAACAGATAAACCCTGATCATCGACACGACACGCTTACATAGCCACTTTCTTGTATTAAGCGACAAATTTATATTAGACGCGAGTTCTCATATTTGTGCTGGAGCATGTAACATAAACTAAAACATTTAACGCACCATAACACAAAAACTACAAAATCATAGGTTGATCTCAAGGTTAGCCATTACTGAAATGGCCTGTACAATTTGATTCACCGCGGCGTCTTCTCTGATACTGATGACGCGAAGGAGAGATCTACGCTCTTGTCGCCGCTCGGCCCTGAACCACTGAAGATGTCGACCGCAGTGATCGACGAAACGTCTGGAACACAAAGTTTCACTTAGACCACAGCCAAACAGCCCGGAAGCAATACATACAACATGCAACGCCGGCCGTGTAAAGCCTTAGAGTTTACATATTGCTTTACTTACTAAATGGTTGTATTCGATAAAAACATACACTTTTTCCACATTGACTGTTAGTTAATTAAAACCAATTTGATAGCCTTTTGAAACATTTAACTAAGCCGAAATAAATGAGATAACACCTCTAAGTGCTTGTTTTACCGACGGACGGCGACGCGACGCAGCGATCGAAGGGGCGCGCGGCGCGAGCGGTGAGGCGGGGCTCGGGCGGGGGAGTGGTACAGCCGGGAGAGTGCGAGTATGTCTGATTTATGTTCTACATGCAAATGTTACATTCGCACACTCCCGGCTAATGGGAAATTAATTAATGGATCTGGAGTTATTTAATTACTATCGTGATAGGAAGAGGCTAGTGTATGCCTCGGGCAGTACATTTATTAAGGCTTGGATTGCCACTTTACTTGAGAAAGTAAAAGGTACTCAAAAAAAGCCTACATTTGTTAAAATTTGTAAGCGTGGGAGCAGCAAAAAAATATCACTTAAAATACGTGAAATACAGGTACAAAAATAAAATTTCACCCCTACTGGGAATATGTGGTAAAATATATAGGTATCGTGTAATCGATTTCTTCAAACTTTATCAATTTATATTTAGATGTTATCCATTTATATGGACAAATCGCACTGGGCCAAAAATAAATATACCAAATAGAAACCACGAAAATGAAAGAAACGTGCCCATATGAGAACTTTCATTTTCTTGCATCACGCATGGGTTAGGATTTACTATTCTTGTCCTATTTAAAATTAATACACCTATATAACTAAGGTCCGTAACGTATAATCGAAATACCTTTCTGTTTTTGGCATCAAAATTGGACGCAGATAACTAGCCGTAGATGTCCTAGTGCTGGAGGGATGTTAATGATGACGTATTCACCTGGTGATTGTGTAGTTAGAAACATTCTTTGGATACGGCATATTTTTCGTCTGTTTACTTGGTAACGAGCTCGTGATGATGGCGCTTGCAACAGTGTCTACTCCAAAGCTCATAACAACTAAATTTTCTAAAGCATGATTATTTGGTGATCATAAGAATTTTAGATTAATATTCAAAGGTCATAGATACATTCATGTGCTAATAGAATCTGTTCGTTCGCAAGGATCGATTACATGGTAATGGAATCGATTAGAGATTAGTAGAAATAATTGATTCTTTAATATAATTAATTTACAAATGACGCAGTTTTGATGTAACAAACATAAGTATAAGTATACAACACATACTTATGTTTGTACTTATGTCTGAGCCGTGGTGGTTACCGGCCTAGAATTGTACCTTCCCGCAGGTGCCGTAAGAGTCGGCTAAGGGATCACGTACCAGGAGGTAGGCAGCAGCGCCTTCTGAGGATAGGAAACCGTACTGCACTCGCCAACCCGCCTGCCAAGCGTGGCGAGTATTTGTAATGCCCCCCTATATGGGGAGGCATATGTCTAGCAGAGGACGTTCTATGACTGCGATGAATGAATGAATACAAAACATAATACAACCGATAATAATATTAATACTCACGTTCATGATTACTTTACACTGTTTTTAACGGGTATAACGTGGTACTTACGCGTAGTCGATCGTGATATCGACTACGCGTAAGTACCACGTTATACCCGTTAAAAACAGTGTAAAATAATACAATCGAATTGAAAATGTCTTCAATTTTTAAAAACTCGTCAAAAACTAAAATATGTAAATATTGCAAATAGGTAAGACTAAAATTTAATTTAACTTAACTAAACCTTTGAGAGAAAAGTCCCAAGAATAAAGATAAAATTGAGCCCGGCCGCTCATTGTTTACATAGAGACTTGGGTAATCATTTAATAGAAGCGTATCGTGTCTAGAACGATAGCATTTCTGATAGACTTTTTTAAGAGTTAACTCTCCGCGGCAAAAATTATATTCACCTGATTGACTCTTTCCAAAGCAGAATTCAGTATCCAAGCTACTATACCTTTGTAAAGCTAGAAAGGTAAAACATGAAATAAAGATGCCAACATCGTTCGTCGCACCTCCACAGCCTACCGCCGTGTGCGGCCGAGTGCCGCCGTTTGCCGCCGCGTCTTTCATACTTTAAAACAGAGCTCTCTAGATTGCTACCAAATTATAGCACAAGGTCCCCTAGAACAACGGTATATTCCTCAAAAGGATGTAGCCGACCATATTTAGAAAATGCTGAAAAACTTTGTCACCATTATAATATAGACACATTTTTATGTATTCGAACCATTTTGTTCGTCTGGTACCAAAGTTTCAGTCAAATTTGTAAAGATTCAGTCGACGCTTTGCAGAATAAAATTTAGTTTCCGCTGAGTTTACTTATCTACTAATAAACAGATCTTGTATAACATGCTTATCACATAGCAATAAAGAAATGCTAATATTATGTCATAAGCACTTTACATTAATAATACATATTCCACATACATAATTATATCCAATCTGACCTAGCACTATACTATTTTACCACGATGCTAATTCTTTTGTATCCACTAATAACGTTTCGGTTAGGTTTTGACAGCTATGATATAATACGACAGATGTTATGTCTTCTCTTAAACGTATGTCATAAGCTAACCTCAAATATGTTCTCACGAGCACTTCCTCTAAGCACATAATAGTATCGCATATGATATCACTGACCAGAGATTAAAAAGTGAAAGGTACAGCAATCGACGTCGAACGGAGCGCGGAGTGAGCCCAGCTATTAATTGGTAGGTAATCGCGCGCCCATCTACTGCTATTATGGTGTTTGGTCACGCTACTGCCGGCGCCGGCGCTGATCAACACTACAATGTTCTATGCTATAGTGTTCTATGCTACACTACAATGTTCTTGATCTGTCATCAAAAAATACTTTTTTGGACAAGACATCGTGTAGCCCAGGTATATATCAAATGGCATAAGTTTCGTTTTCTGAATGGGCTATTCTTTAAAAAAGATAGGTTAGAGTTTTCCGTTTGAGCTCACATGGCAAACTCTTATCTTTCTTTTTAATTTTTTAATAATTATAAATTTCTAATTTTTTAATTATTTTTTAATAATTACGCTATAGACATAGACTTCAAGTATTATATACCCAAACAAAGTAACTGCGTCTTCTCTGAGGGGAATTGTACATATGTGCAAGCAATTTTATCCGTATTTATTTCCGGTACTTTTAAGATTCAGCAAAATAGGGCACTTTGCTATACTCTTGCCATTACTCTGAGAATGGGCAGAATGAAATAACCATTATTAATATTATATGCCATTTTGAACCATTTGGTTTCACTTTCCTACATTCAGATACACACATACACTCTGTATTGGTCGCTTATCGGTTATTGATACACAAAAATATATTACACAGTAACACTTCGTGTCCTGAAGAAACACTAATTGAGGGATAACAGTTTGTTCTTCTCATCAATATTTCTCGCCGCACACAAGTTAGTTGTAGAACTTAAAAAGGCTACAACAAAAACGAAGCCGTAATTATTTCTGCATTTTATTTTTCCTTTAGTTTCTCTAGAGTTTTCTATACACTTCACATTTACGAATAATGTTTATCTCGTATCCAGAACCTTCCACGGAATAATCAAAAAGCACAAAACGTGCTTCGGTAGAATCGGGATTTGAACTCGGAACCAGCGGTATCGTAGGCCTTTGAAGTTCTAAAACCATTTAAGCCTTAAGAAAGGGACTTCATATTTGCCACTGACTCATATAAAACTAATAATTTTAACTGAGAGAAAGCATTTGAAAGGTTACTTAGTTGGTAGTAAAATAGGTTCACTAAGATAATATAATTGGGCGAGTTTATTT
The DNA here is from genome assembly GCA_934044485.1 of Apeira syringaria. Classification (NCBI taxonomy): domain Eukaryota; kingdom Metazoa; phylum Arthropoda; class Insecta; order Lepidoptera; family Geometridae; genus Apeira; species Apeira syringaria. Next base: position 8,324,362 of record OW203658.1, on the reverse strand, counting down.
AATATTATATTTCTTTTTTATATAATAAGTATATATTCGATTTAAGATATGATATCGTAATATTTATATAATTACTAACTTATTACAGATTCAGAACCGTAAATATTAAGTATAGCCTACAATGGTTAGATGAAAATCATGATTTAGTGGAAATCCTTTATGCACCATTGGTACTAATATTGAGTGGGTGAAAACTATATTCGTTGGCTTGCTGTAAGAGATCGAACTCAGTCTGTAGGTATACTAGCCACGCATACCAGGCCGCGGCCGATTGTAAATTTCATAATGACGTAATAGCAGGCTATGTACCGACCGACACACGGACAAAGCGCACTTATGTTTTGTAGATCACCACACTCGCTCTATTCTCCAGCTTCCAAGTAAACAATTATAATTATCTAGCTGTTGTATTTCTTGGACAAGAAATAACCTATAGAATTTGGTATTTTTTCTATAAGTTGTTAGCAAAAGATAGATATTTATTTTAGCGTTTTATACATGATAAAATTTAGATGTATATTATGAATAGATCATTTCGAGTATGGATTCAAAATTGTATTAGAGCGTCAATTACTCTTGTCCAAAAGATCTATCTATCCTTCAAACCATACAAGTTTGAGTGAAAAAAATATCTGTTGAGATATCTTTATTTAATTATCTGTGGGGATGAAACATCGTTCTATCAACACAACTCCAGATATTTGTATGAGACCAAAAACGCCCTTTTTACCACGTAGATACAAAGCCACTTGCGAAACGAGCTGATACTTGATGATTTTATTTGGAAAGGTTACTTTTATTTGATTGTTTATGAAAACAATTTCGATAAGTACTTTTTTCTATTTTTGCTGCATCTAGAAAACCTTTTCACTGTGCCTATCATTTTTTATCATATTACCCGAGAAAAATATAATTCATAACAACTATTAATACGGTTATAACAGGCTTATAATTAAAATAGGAAATCCCATTACTAGGATACGATAAAATGAAGCATTTTTATTTAATCCTAGTCTATGTTTAAAGGTCATTCATCTGCATAATTTATGAACCCAGCTCCATAAAAGCCTATCGTAAATCGATTTTAATAGCGCATAAACGAAATCATTATCGACTTTCATCGTTCTGAGCCTTTTAAGTATCAATTGACTTCGAAAGATCTCATCTGATTCGATATCACTGATCAGTTTATGCCTAGTTTACACGAGCTGAGTGACTTGTCGATCGCACTAAATTAAAGGCGACAGTAGTAAGTAGTTCTGTTGTATAATCAAACACACAAAAGCCGGGATAAATAAAAGTTCTAGTTGAGTTCGCGGTAAAGTTCAAATTAGAATACCATTGATTAGTGACAATAATAAAATTCGATTTTTGTTTTTCATTTCGGATACATGTATGTAAGTATGTCGCAATGTAATTTGTGCAACAGGAGACGCCATACAGTCACAGACCCGAAACCTATTGCAGTCGTGTTTTGCACAACTATAACTAAACCCGCGTGAACAAAGCATTAAAAAACATTCACCATTAAAGTAATTGTGTATGGCGGGGGGTTGTCGTTAAATTGACAAACTTAATTGTAATAACAGTAACACTTCCTACGCTAGAAAAATCTATGATTGTCTGGTGTTCATAATGACCAATAATCTTGGAATCTCAATCATCATTAACATCGTTTTGATGACGTTATAGTCAGAACATGAGATGCCAAGATTTTGTCAATTTATTTTCATTATAATTTATTATATTGCATAAAATGTATCTTGGGTTAAAAAGATATCATACACCCACAGATCCAAACAGTTTATTTTTTAGTTTATTTTCCCAACTGCTGAATTTGTATCTAAGCCGTAACAAATCGACTTCGAGCGCAAAATTACAATAATTAATTTATTATCATGCTGATTTTTTGTTCTTTTTTTTTACTATTAATTAAAAGATTATAAGTAATAAAATACGACACACGAACATTATTGTACTTATGTACTTTTATCTTGGCAAAAATCTACTTGACACCTCTATTTGAAAGGAACGCCTTTGTGTGCCCTACTATCATTTTATGTTAATTTATCATATTGACTTCAACTCGTCTGTTAAAAAACAAATATGATATCAACAAGTGATTACCACTAATGCAGCATAAGCTACACTATTCGCCATTTCTATGATGACCAGAGTGATACTTTTGAAAGTCCCATCTGGGCCCAGTCTTCTATTCAATTGGCAACATGCTCATATTCAATTATATATAATAGTTATTATTATAATAATGTATCATAATTCATTAAATATATATAATAATTCATTAACAAATGCCAGTACTGACATGTTTGGTGGTCTGCTAATTTCAATTCAGCCATATTAATTGAATCTTGACTCAATTTCAGATTCAATGATACAGCGCTTTAGTCAGTCTGTAAGTACGTAATATATCTAAAGCTCTTTTAAACCTCCATCGGCCGATAATATATTCATATAGATATAGTCGCCTCCCGCGACATATGGAATAGTAGTGCGGGGGTCTAAATGTGGTAAAAAAATATATATATACATACATAACACCCGATATAATCTAAATATTCGTTTGAACTTTCTTTTACCAGGATACTGATCATTAAAATAAATGTAACACATCAAACAAGAAAATGTACGGTCAGTAAATTCAAGTATAATATTTAGTTAAGTACGGAAGTGGGGAACTGTTAAGCCACGTTGATACATTATTATATTTATTTTAAAAGATCTAACCGGTGCATATCATTTATAACCGTGACTGTCTAAAATGCATTTGAAATATTCTTAAGCCCCTTGTCACAGAGCATGATTCTGAGCTAATGTCAAACGTCTAACTAAAGTAAGTCGTTGTGATAGTGCGACAGGGTACGACGATTGTTGAAATTTAATTTATTTGTGAATTGAATACATACATTATTCGTGTGAATTATAGGTTTTATCGAACAACCCGCTTGAAATATAATTGAAGTTGTGAGTGAGAATCAATTTGAATCGGGATTAGACTTTGATTTTTTGTTATTGAATACAAACTTCTCTGCATCATTTTTGTTAATTAATTGGTGCACAGATATGTAAAAAAAGGTCAAGGTGTGCTACGTGTGAAATAACAAGCTATTGACTGATGTTTACTCTAAGGCAGACGATTAAATTATCTTAAACCCGCGTGGATTACGGCTTTCCCGCTACATCAATTATTGTACGGGAGTCAAAAATATCTCGATCCGTTTGGCCCTTCTGGCATGATTGAGTAAGAAACATCCATCCATCCATCCATCCATCCATCCATCCATCCATCCATCCATCCATCCATCCATCCATCCATCCATCCATCCATCCATCCATCCATCCATCCATCCATCCATCCATCCATCCATCCATCCATCCATCCATCCATCCATCCATCCATCCACCCATCCATCCATCCATCCATCCATCCATCCATCCATCCATCCATCCATCCAAACTTTAACATTTATAATATTATTAATTAATTAATAATATATAGTGGGATATCACTATAGACGTAACTGTTGAAACTATAGAGAATTTAAGAAACCGACGTAAACACAGTTATCAATAAAATATATATAATGAAAAGAATCTATCGTTTGTTACTTTGGTTATGCTCTTATACTATTACAATAAACCAACGAAGTTAGTTTTATACCTTTACTAGCTGTGCCGCGCAGTTTCTCCGACGGGACTATGGTTTTCCCGCTACCTCAATTATCCCATGGAACTATACTTTTGCTAGGTAAAAGTAGCCCATGTGTTAATGTAAGACATAAGCTAATATTTATTCTAAATTTGTGAATCCCTTCAACCGTTTCAGTTTGAAGGAGTTACAAACATACAAACGCCAGACAAACTTTCGCGTTTATAATATTAGTGTAATTAAAGTCCAATAAATGATAATGCATTTTCATAGGAAAAATATTCTGATTCAACACGTCCTTAAATTTTACGCTTTTTTTAAAATACTTTTGATTACATATTTTGCATTACATCATTGAACACTTGAGTGCAGCACTCGGGGTCGGCTCTCAAAGATTGAACTAATCGACGTTCAGAAGACAAAAAAATGTGTGATTACATAAGAACTGTTTAATAAAATCTCCTTATTTCTTTACTGTGTAATGTAATCTACTAAAACAGCTTTCTCATTTGTGTGACGGTTGAAGTCTAATATCTCGAAGCTCTAAGGAGTAGGTGTCTAAAATACTCTTGATTGGTAACAAATTGGAAATGTAGCCACTTTGTCCAAAATGAAATTAAAGAAAAATTCTAAAATCTACATATATATGTATCTCGTGTCACGATGTTTGACTGGGCTAATTTCCGAAACAACTGGATTGATTTTAATGAAATTCGCACAGATATGTATCTTTGTCTAGCGTAAAATATAGGCTATAGTTTATTTCTATTAACAACCGTGATATAATTTACATATATGTACCTACTCGTGCGAAGTCGGGGCAGGCCGCTAGTAATATATAGGTATGTATATTTAAAGCTTGTCATACGATGATTACAGCTAAATAAACATAATAATATCAAGATCGTGACGATGCGAAATAAATATTCATCCAATAGAGATTATTTAAACAAACAATAAACGCTCGTTGAGTAGCTCAAGTGGCGACGAGTGTGGGAACGTCCCCAGTAATGGATGCCATCACACATTTACCGTTAAAACAAACAGACACACATAATTATGCGCGACGATATCTGGATCCCCCATTTGGTAAACGTTTTAAAATCAATATTTAATTTTAGCATCTATTTCCAGCTGGTCGAGGTATATTTAAAAATGTAATTAGAGACGCCATAAATAATTTTGCTATATTGTGTAATTCAATTCAATTCAAATTATTATTAATATTATTCGTGGATAAATCGAAGTCATGGCAACATATCAACGGATAAGCATTTTGGGGCCATAAACTCTTAAATTTATGCTGAATGCGGCCCTCCGCATTCCTCCTTTATCAAATGTAATGTCATAGACGAATTTTCGCAAGTACCTACTTCACGAAAGAGTTCATAATTTTTGGGGTAAAGAATTAATACATAAGGAGGGAGTCACTTTTTCCGTACTAACAACATTATTGTCAATTTCATCGGTTATGGCTAACTAATAATAATATGTTGTAGTCTAATATTACTAGATACTACAATCAGTCGTTGTTTTGATACAAAACATACATCGAGTCAAACTCTTTAAAGACCATGTCACCGGTTGGTGCAAGAAAACATATTTATTTATGAAGAAAAAATTTATTATTTTGTTTTTTTATTTTAATAAAGGCATTTGCCCCCTGAAGAAAAGCTTGAAATATATTGTTTCCTACAAAGCATAAGAGACGGCTGGTTGTTGAGACCAATGTTTCATGCTAATTTGGGGTTCTTTTGTCGCAAAAACGAAAGTTAGTGTATCAATTATTAGTTATTAAGGCCAGGCCAACTTCTAATAAACTTTACTACTTTTTGTTTTTGCCATAAATAAAGCTATGTTTAATATGTCAATTGAGGTGTGGAGCAGTTGGAGTTATGAAATGTTGGTATCAATTTATTTCATTATGTTTTTTTTAAATTTATGCTTATGGTTAGGTTAGATTAGGTTAGGTTAGAGTTTGATTTTAAGATTCTCTCGTTACCTCAGTCATTCCACGAGAGACAATTTTTTTGAGATAATATGGAGCCTATTAGTGAAAATAATAAACTATATGAGAGATTTTTAAAAGTGATGTACCATACGATTTCATTAGAATACAACCCTAGTGTATTAGTCAAAAGCTGCCCGACAGAATCAGTGCCTATATCTAACTAATTATCCGACTATGGCACTAAGATATCTCTTCACTCATCCTTAGAAAAATTCAAGAGGACACAGATATGTCCAAGATCAAAAGTTTGCTCCAATATATGTAAATGCTATTGTAAGCTTAACAGTTCGACAGCGCAAAAGCTCCGCGTCCCGGTAGCGACCGAGCCGTGCGCGCCAGCACTGCACGTCACATTGTTTATCTGTCACAAGTGTCACTCGTCACCTGACACACTGTCATACGGCCATGTAGTATTAGTATACAATAGCTTCATCGGATTTTCCAAAATTTATCTGAGCGTTTGATCGATGCGACGCGTGACCAAAATGCTGGCACATATTTGTCTCAACGAATCAGCATTGCAATTCAGCGTGGCAATGCTGCTAGCATTCTGGGCACGCTGCCGGCCGGTAGCGGGTTAGAACATTTGAGTTATCTATACGCTACCAATAGCTCGTGGATTGCTCAAATGTTATTGTAGTAGCTGCAGTATTGTAATTAGTTATTAGTTTTTTATTTTAATAAAGGCATTTGCCCTAATAGCTACATGTGTGGGCTATATATTGGGTGTGCTTTCAATGGACTACGATTCTTGACAGAGGATGACGTACGATCTGCAGCTCTAATAGTCTAATAGTCTCTTAATAAAGAAAAAGTACTATGACGTGGCTACTATGATCTTATATATTCTATGAATACTTTAGGACTATTTTCGTTCATGGAGGACTTAGGACAAAATTTTCTACCAGTAGTCCACAAGGTGAAAGAAAAGTGGCAGGGATGCAACGGTAAAATAAAATAAAATTGCTATTCATCATAATCACAATTGATATCAGTGATGCAAAAATGTGGTCTTTGAGTTTTTGAAATTTAATATTAAATTAAAATAAGTGTAGATCTGACGTGATATTTCGACCAATATAGGCTGGAGTCGATTACACATCCCAAACCTTTGACAGTAGGGTGAATGGTTTAATGGAATGCTAAAACGAAACAGTCGTCAAATTAACTTTGCCAAATTGCTGAGGGCTGCCAATCACGATAAGACACGATTGGCACTTATTAGGATTCACTGTGATGCAGTTGGACCGTGGTTCCAAACGGAACAGATTGAGAGCACTCAAAGCAACATCAAAGTTGTCAATGGGAGCAACAAAGTACAGTCGTACTCGTAAGTCGTACGCATATGTACGCATGTATATGATAGTTACATTTAAGGTGAGGAGAGATAAGATAGTTAAAAGAAGAAAATCATGGGAAAAATAAGAAAGATTGTGCATGTTATCCATATCTGATTGGTAACTAGAGACCAAAGTAGTAGTACAATTTCAAATATTTGGCTGCAACTTGTGTGCTTGACTGTAAAAAACAATGTTTTTAACAGATAATAGATATTTGATTTTCTGTATTGGCTTCTAGATTTATTATGCCATTGTTTATACAGAAACCACCAAACCAATGTAAAAAAATTAAGTTCTATAGCGACAAAGTTACGGGTCAGCCTAACGACGATAAATAGTATATATAGGTCTAACGCTTTTTTATTTACATTCGGAATATAATCCAAGACAAGATAAATGTAATCAAGTATATATGAACCGTCATACAGAAGTATTAGGATAACAATTAAATAAATAATATTGAAATATATTACAATATCATGAACTACAATTTCATGCCGTAATGGCATCTGGTTTGATCACATAAATGCTAAATATTTTTTTATATACATGGTGTTCAAAATATATAGGTATAAAATTTGACTCTTGAAATACACAAGTAAAGGCAGAACGCGCCTTATCTAGAACTAATGTGAAAAGGTGATGCACAGCAACCAACTCCATCACAGAACAGCTTTCATTACTCTTGTCATTGCTTTACAAGTACGCAACGTACTTCCAATCCTAACTGCATCCACATAGGAATGAAACTTGGCCGACAGGCAGGAAATAAAGCAAAGGTGCTTCACGCGCCTGATTTACGTACGCTCAAGTGCAATGAAGTAGCGTGGTTTCAGGATTCAAACTGTAGGAATGCAAATTAAACCTTACCTTACGGAAGTAGAGTATATTTTTAAATAGCTTAGTCAAAGCTTGTGTTTTGTAGGATCTGTTAATCATTACACCTCGTGACTACCCTTTGTGAGGCGCGCGCAATCCGAGAAGTTGGGCTTGCCTTTAGAATAATAGATTGGAGTAAAAGATTTAGTAGTAGATGCGCGTAATGTTTACTGTGGCGGGGGTTCATTCTACTGTTTGAATCATTATCAGTTTTTTCAAGTGTCCCATCCACACATTTTGTTATTTTCTATTCCGTCAACACCATTTCTCGACAAATACAACTTTGTTACCTCTAAAATATACCACAGATACACACGACTTTCAATCACTATCACTAATATTATTATGCCTCTACACTACCGAAGATCAGCAGTTATCCTTCTATAATATAATATGTTCTTAATACCTTCTGGCCCGAGTAAAGCGGACAATGTGTCAAACTCATGCAAGCTCGTTACGACTTTATATAACACTAGCTGCGGCCCGCGGTTTTACCAAATTTCATCTAAATCGGTGTAGCCGTTTTAGCGTGTAGAAGTAACAAACATACACACGTAAACTCTAAGGCTTTCACGGCCGGCGTTGCATGTTGTATGTATTGCTTCCGGGCTGTTTGGCCGTGGTCTATGTGAAACTTTTGTTCCAGACGTTTCGTTGATCACTGCGGTCGACATCTTCAGTGGTTCAGGTCCGAGCGGCGACAAGAGCGTAGAACTCTCCTCCGCGGCGTCTTCTCTGATACTGAAGAGTAGTACTGAAGTAGTCAGTAGTAGTAGACCACGGCCAAACAGCCCGGAAGCAATACATACAACAAACCTACACGCATACACAAAAACTTTCGCCTTTAATATTAGTGTGATGTGATATTATGTCAAAACTTGTTGAAGGTGAAAGTTTCGCGATGTAGATATCGCGCGTGACACTTATTGTCGATACACACGCACCGCACTCGAGTTCCCGATGGAGCCTCCCGGCAGAAGCCGAAACAATTCAATGTTATTACGTGTCAAATCTGTTTTACCCTCGTCCCCGCGGGTAAAACGGTTTCGGATGAAATTTGGTATGTAGATACTTCAGGTCCCGGAATAACACATAACTACTTATCATCATCATCATCATCAATCATCACCACGCGGGTAAAACAGCGGAGCGCAGCTAGTTTAACATAAACAGTACCGCCTAATTCAAATAAAAAAATATATGTTCTCTTTTTGATGCTGTATTTGTTCGTGTTGAACAAAAACATCCAGTCGGTGGTAGAAGTATTGAAGTCGGCTATGTTGCGATGTTGGTTTCATTCAAATAGCAGAACCGACCTCAAAAAGAGATGGTGGTGTACTGCTCACGCCACTGTGATGGAGATCGGAGTAACTCACGGACGAGGAAATAATCTTGTCTACTGAAATTTATTTTAAGGTTTGATCACACTGGCTCGATAACGATTGCGGCTATGGAACTAGGATATAAATTATAATTATATATCTGATATATATAATCTCATGTCACGTGTGTTTGTAAGCAAACTCCTCCGAAACGGCTTGCCTGATTATATGCTTTTTTTGTGTATACTTGATAGGTCTGAGAATAGGTCGTAAAGTATTTTTCACCATCCTACCCTCACCACCATTGTTTTTTCGCGATTTTAAATTTCATGTATGAACAAATACCTAAATCATGTAAACGTCGATCATTGACATAAAATAATTTAAATCAAGCGTCGCGTCAGCTTGGCATTTCGATAATTTATATGGCAGAGCAATGGTTGCCAGTTGTTATAAATATCAATCAATCATACATACAATTTAAATACGTTAATAAATTATTAAATTAATGTTTGTCTTTTCGCCTTAAATCTATATATTACTCGTTTTCTTTAAATCATACCGTGTGTAATTAGTACTATTTCGTATAATATAATACAATGTTGAGGGTTGCTAGAACCGTAAGATATTAATTAAGCTCCGATCTAAAACTAGAAGTCGAGTATACTAGTCAAGCACAGTTGACTAAAGACTGTTTTTAAACTATCTATGCAATTGCTAGGAAGCCAAGTATGATAAATGAAAAAGTATTTGTAATGTTCAATGTACATGTAGTACAATGTTAATTATCTATAAGAGGTCAGGGAGATGAATATTGCGGGCTTTTTTTTATAAAGATGTTATTCAAATCTAAAACTAGAAGAAAATCTATCTGAAATCTGAGTTAATTCTTTTTTGTGTGACCGATTTTGTCAGAGTTATTAATCAAGTGGGAATGATGAATCTCATGAAAACCTATATTTTTTATACTACAACTGACACAGTTTTTAACCTGTAACATTTTTTATGATTAATGCACTACCGTTCTCATTACATTAGGATTTTTCAATAATTAGTATACAATTATGTGAACTAGATGATCAAAGTGGGAATTTCGAGAGTCTTTTAGACACTAAGATTTAGTGAAGTACATCAGGAATAGGTTTTGGGTATATTTTGAGAAAAACATGTACTACTTTACTGTAAGGTAGGGTAAGACATGCCTTCAAACTACTTATACAATATAAACACAGCCTACACAAAAAAATACATTTCGTAAACGTTGTTGAACGCAAGTGCGCGTTCATGTTCGCGCTCATGTTACGACGTCACGTTCGCGATCACGTTCGCGCTCACATTCGTCACGCTAATTTCTACGCGGTGCTAGTTTAGCTTGACATTGATGGCAAACTTTTCTTCCGATTCAGCAACCGCAGTTGCCATTAAAGTGAAAAACTGGGAATGAACACTGAATATGGCTTAATTTAAGAAATCCTTTAGGATATAGAATTCCACATAGTAACTCCTGAATCTACACCTTCTTTACATATAACAAAAAAAGAAATCTGTTTGTTAAACTTCTGAAACATTTATAATAATCGATTATAAATAAGATTTGGGGTGGCGGGTCTGAGTCTCTGGCTCTCTGTGTTTCAAGTTAAGTGCATACCGTAAAACCGTAAATATATAACCACACACACCTCAACATCATAAGGGCGGTGGTACACAACAGACGAGCAAAGCAATAGCCATGTTACTTTCTGCCTTTAACCGTAACAATACTCTCTGAGCGGTTATTTTACCACTTACACTTATGCACATAATGACTGGTGCACGTTTAAAAACCACAGCCGTTTGCAGACTCGCCGCGCCACACAGCCCTCCATTAATAATAAGGAAAATGAAACTGTTTTTCATTGCTACAAGTCTTAAGGATATACCGATTACTCTTATATAAAACATACTAATTTACATTCGCCATCAAGCCAATTAAATTAATTATTATTAAATTGACTGGCCGGTTGGCGCAGTTGGTAGCACTCTGCCTTCTGAGCCGCTGGTCCCGGGTTCGATTCCCGGACAGGTCAAACATTTGTGTGTATGAACATTTCTGTTTGACCTGTGTCTGGGTGTGTATATATATATATATATATATATATGTATATAAGTATATATATATCAGTCATCAGGTTACCATAGTACGGGCTCTGCCTAGTTTGGGACCTGAAGACCTTGTGTGAATGTTATTAAATAAATAAATAAAAATAAAAAAATCTCTGGCATGTGGGCGTCATACAGTAAAAAATAAATTAATGTGTAAAATTAAATAAAAAAGATTCATAGTATAATTTTTATAATAATAAATAATCTGTATATATTAAAGAAAACCGTGGTTGACACATCTATCAGAACAGACAGCTCCAAATACTTACTTAGTAGTAGGTAAGTAATACCCGATTGAAAGAAATCTTGGAACACAGTTATGATGACGTGATCTGACTAGGCTAACCAGTTCAAATATTTGAAGGAAAAAATTCGGCTGCTAGTGGGACCTTGAACCCACGACTACAGAATACCGTCCTGTCACTTAGTCCATCTAAGCTATAGCAGCCCATACCACTAGGGCCGAATTACTTCCTTCCTTATTAACATCTTGCGGGGATGTTATTAGCGCCATCTACCTTTAATTGTATGAACAATTAATTAATAGGACTGATAGACCAACATTACAGTTGATATCGTATCAAACGAAGGCACCCTACCCTTATTTTAAGAGATTTTATTGTGTATCGCATTAACATCATGCTAGGCAGAACTTCAGTTCAAATATTTGAAGGAAAAAATTTGGCTGCTAGTGGGACTTGAACCCACGACTACAGAATACCGTCCTGTTAGGTTAACCAGTATGTTGAAACACTTAAAAACTACCTAATATGTCGATTGACATATGTACATGTGAATTGCCAAACTATTTTGTTACACTAAACCCTTACACTAGGATTCCCTGCGTCGCGAGAGGCATGGACTCACACAATCACAGCACACAAACATCCAAACTCATCGTTTAAATATTTCCTCTGCTGGGATTCAAACCTAGGGCCTCGAAGACCCAGAAGTCATGTCATTGACTACTGATCTACGGCGATCGTCACATTCACTTTACATTCAATGTAGTCACAACATGGAAGGATACTCACTCTTGACACTTTTCAATGATTTGAAATGTGCTCGTGTTTCGTGGATTCACATGGAACTGGTGGTATTGCCTATTGCTTTAGGGTTACTGGCATCAGGGTTCGGTGTTATACTTTATGCTTATATTATACTGGTTAGAAGCGTCTCGCTTTCTGGAACATTCCTTACAAGAGCTTCAAATGGAAGCCTAAAGTTAAAGTAAGTATTTTTGGGAACCATAAAATATGAATTCATTGTACCAATGCATAGACATTGGTACAACGAACTTTTTTAGCGTCGAAATGTCATCCTTGCTATATAAGCATATTTCCACTTTGACACTTGATGAACATATCATTGGATCTTTGTGTTTGCAATAAAGTTTTTTTATTTATTTATTGTCATTTATTTTTATTTATATCTACTTTGAACAGTTGCCTGAGTACGGCTGGATGTTTCATGATATAATTTAAAACTTGAAGGTGGTAGCCATGTCACTAATTAGTGTAAAAGTACCCTTCCATCATATTGTGGATTGTATCCAAATGGTACTGTTTCTGAAAATTCAATCCTGATAGTATGAAAGCTGGCGCACTACCTGAGCATGTTGTAGATGGACGCCACAGCCTGTGTGAACAGAGTAAGTAAAGTATTATCTGTACGTGCGGTCGGATGACGGTCACTGTGGCGCAATTGTCAGTGTCATGACTTCTGTATCTCCGGGACCCTGGGTTCGAATCCCGGTAGGGGCAAACATTTGTGCGATGAGTATAGATATTGTCCCGGGTCTTGGTTGTTTGTGTGTTGTCATTGTGTGTGTCCATGCCTCCCGCGACACAGGGAATCCTAGTGCGGGGGTCTGAGCGTGATTTAAAAAAAATCCTGATAGTATGAAAGCTGGCGCACTACCTGAGCATGTTGTATGGACGCCGCAGCCTCTGTGAACAGAGTAAGTAAAGTATTATCTGTACGTGCGGTCGAAGCCGTGTACCTCGGCGTGGGTACAAAATGCGACCGCTCATTATTGAAATGCCTAAATGGAAGCCTGAATGAGCACAGTTTTGTTGTGGTTTCTGAACCATTGCGGACAAAAACTTATAAAGATTGTTCTGCCTCAGCAGTCCCGAGAGATTGTTCTCTTAAACATGCGGTTTTATTACTCGCACACTAATAAACTCCGTCATATTGACGAGTGCAAAGTCTGCAAATGAAACAACCCCGAAGGTGGATTACACAATAAATTTAGTAATTGTGCATACTGGAGTTTGACAGACTTAGATTATGATTACTAAAAATATTTCTTTAGCGGTAGTCACCATTTTCCTAAGTCTGTCATGCATACAAATGTATTTTGGTTAACAGCAAATACTATTATTTTAACATAATACTTTCATTAGATCACAGTTGTTATACATGTTATGTAAACAGCATGTATGTATAATATTGCGATATTGTGTATGTTTGTTTTTCAAACATAACTTTTAGAACGACTTAAAAGGTAACAGAACATTTGCTGCTTGAAACAAAGATTTATCAAATATTATTTAATGTTTTATGTTTTTAAGCTAATTTTGAAGATACTTTTAAATGTAGTTCAAACTTTAATAGAGATTATGTGACATAGTTGGAAAACAGGTTTCAAGTTAATGCGGCAAGAATGAGAGTAAAGAGTAGAGATACGTACAGTCAGTTACGAGTGTGAGACTTCAGTCCCGAGAACAGTTGTGACGGAAAGTGTATTTGATGACTGATACGATGAATCATAGGTTACCGCGTCATCAACCACAAATTGTATGTTATCGGCCGCTTGTCGCCGCGGTTTATTCGGCGGAGCAACTGAAGTGGCGAAAATATGCAAACCTAGGTAGTACCATATTTGAACCGTTTGGAGCTAAGACATTGGGCCCGTGGGGACCGGGAGCTCATCGGATTTTACTAAACTTATCAAAGCGTTTGTTCGATGGGACTCGAGACCAAAACGCTGGCACATATTTTGGCTCAAGAAATCTGCATTGCAATTCGACGTGGCAATGCAGCTAACCTTTTGAGTACGCTGCCAATTGGTAGCGGGTTAGGGCATTTGAGTCATCTATAGGCTGATAATAGCTACATCTATTTTTTGATAAATAGTATATTGTTAGTGTCGTAGCCTTTTTAATTTCTATATGCACTTTAAATAATAACTACAACAGCGTAGTGACTGCAAAAATCAATACCGCGTGTCGTGCGCTCCCGAGCCGAAGCTGCGCACGGAACTGCGCAGGCGCTAGTTGAACATTTAGGTAAATTACGAGCGAATACCAGGTAATTTACCAGCGACTGTAGCGGCAAATAGCATTGGCTTAACAATCCTAACAAGCAATACTCCGACATTCTTTGTTATTTCCTTGGTATAGTTAACATCAGCACAACCCCAGCTGGAATATGACCATTCCTCTGTGAGAGCGAGAGGTGTATCTCCATAATTCAGCACATTAGTCAATAAGGTTACCAGATGTAGACTCAAGATGATCCAATATTTAGCTTATAGCTTACCTATAGCCCATCCTCAAGCCCACAGTCGTGTAGCGGTTTATGACAAAGCACGTTTGTAAGAGGAAAACTATGTCTCAGCTATGTAAGGGACTGATTATTATGATTTATGCTTATATACCCTTCGATACCTTTACAACAGCGCTTAGTAATTTAAACGATAATAAGGTTCCTCAAGGGTCGGTTCTTTCTGCAACTCTTTTTTTGCTGCATATTAACGATCTGCTGAAACCCGGTACCTATGGGTATGCAGACGACAGCACTGTTGTAGAAAGTTACATGTCCAGAGCGCGGGCTAGCCATGCACAGGTCCAGTCACTCAGAGAGGCCATGGTCGACCGTATGAACTTGGCTCTGAAGGCAGTTTCCGACTGGGGCGATGCCAATCTGGTCAAGTTCAACGCTACTAAGACCCAGGCGTGTCTATTCTCTGCCAAACGGAGTGAATTCGAACGGTGCCCCACTTTCCGGGATGAGCCCGTTACCATTACCGACACTCTGGAGCTTCTTGGCATCACACTGACGCCCACGTTGAATTTCGGGAGCTACATTGAGTCCAAAGCTCAATTGGCTGCCAAAAAGTTGGGTATTCTTGCTAAGGTCAGACAGTACTTCACGCCGGGGCAGTTGCTTAATCTGTATCAAGCACAAGTCCGGTCGTGCATGGAGTACTGTTCCCACCTTTGGGATGGGTCAGCCAAATACCAACTAGAAGCTCTGGAGTCAATCGAGAGGCGAGCCAAAAGAATCATCGGCTGTAACTCTTTGGTCGAACGTAGGCTTCAGAGCCTTGAACACCGGCGTAGAGTAGCAAGCCTATCGGTTTTCTATCGGGTGCATTTCGGAGAATGTGCAATGGAATTACACAATCTGATTCCACCATCCCCTTTCTATCATCGGTCGACTCGACGTACGGCAATTTGCCATCGCTATAGTAGATATACCACCTATGCGCACGAAGCGTTATGCTTCCACTTTCTTAATGCGTACTGCCAAGGAATGGAACTCGTTGCCCGAGTCTGTGTTTCCCGTTAAGTACAATCCTGGAGTCTTCAAGTCGCGAGTGAATAGGTACCTTCTAGGTTTGCGTGCTAAATCCTAGACAACGTCATCACTTAACATCAGGTGAGACAGTTGTCAAACGCAAACTTATAATATGTAAAAAAAAAAAAAAAAAAAAGGTTATAAAGAGTTTATAATTACGCCACTGATCCCCCTGCAGCGCGGTCTGTTTCCAGTCAGTTAAGTGCAGGTCATTAAAATCCTTCCGCACCTCATCTGACCAGCGATACTTAGGGCGTCCGACAAGGTGTCGGCCATATGGTTGGCCCAGTATAATTTGTTATATATAGACGGCCAGCATAACTCCAGTGAACAGGTTAAAATGTGGCGGATTTTAATGACACCTGTAACCTTTACACATTGTATGCATCCACATTATAGCAAATAAAGATATATGAATATGAATATGTTGGTCACAATGAAGTAACCAGTTCTAGCTCTAGATAAATAAAAATGTTTATCGGCTATTATCGATCTCTGCAGGTTCCTGATCAGGCATGCGTACATACCTATGTTAAACAGATGATGCCTACTGCGTGCGGCTGTATGTCATGTACAATACGAGGAGCATTTTTATATAACTTTACATATACTGACATCGATATATATGTGTTTTAATTTGTAGTTAGACGGTAGCTCTCTGTAGCTGGCGCATACGTACCTATATCTCACATGTGATTATTTAAACGTACTGGAGTCAGGCTTTTTACACAGTTACAGGCTTGCCTAGTGCAAATATCACAAGATAATTCGGTTTATATGTTAAGGCTTTCTCAGCATTAGATAATACACTCTTCTGTTTGTTAGATACAGCTTTGAGTGTAACGTATAAAAAGTCATCCATATGCAATTCAATCCGTGAAAAATGGAATTCTTATCCGCATTGAAACTGAATGAAAAAGAAAACTGAACATTGAACACACAAATTTTGTAATAAACAAAAGGTTTAACTAGACATTTAGCCCATGCATTCTCAAAGTAACACGAACACCTTGAAAACTGAGCAGAAATTATAAACCAAAAGGCTCTTCAATTTTTTATTGATTTATGGGTCATCTGTCAAGTGATATACAGTCGGTGCATCATAAGAAAAATTCAGTGTTTTGTTGAAAACTAGCATAATTATGATATCCATATATATCAATTTCATTTTAAGGCAGCAGGCAAAAATAATTTTCTTCAGAACGTTTACCACCCTCAAGTTTGAAAAACTTACACGAAACATATGGTGTGTTCAGGCAGCAGTCTTTTCAGCAAGCATTCTTAGTCTAGCGTGATAACATCTTATACCACATCGTCACTGACCATCAAAGTGAGAAGTATGTAAATAAATTCATAGTCATTATCAAAGATAAGTCGAAACCTAAAATAAAAATAACTAAAAACTAAAACCACTGGTCGGATCTGGATCCAATTTAAACCAACAGCTTACGAATTAAAAAAATACCCAAAATCGGTTAACAAATAAAAATCTGATCTACACACTTAAAATAATACAATCGAATTGAGAACCTTCTCGTTTTTCTGTTGGTTAAAAATAAATTAATCACGCGATGTAGTTCGTTAACAGATATCACTGGGTTAATTGTGTAACGTCTTTTAATGTCAATTTGCAAATGTAAACGGGGAACAATTTCGAACAGTTTGTTAGTACAAATGTGTAAAATATCACTGAGTTAGTAGTAGTAGATATAGTCTTCCTCAAAAACCATTATTTAGCAAACACGAACAGGCCAACTTCAATACAACATACGCACCTACCGACGTCATGCGGGCTATCTCGAGACGTCCTGCGGCGCACGCGCATGCTCACATTTACATAAACACTTCGACAGTGGCTTTTATGTATTTATTTTATTTATGTGAATTTTTGTAAAATATCTGTATAAGTGTTTTATTGGAAACGAGACCCGCTATGTTGTGCTGTGGTCTCAAACCGCATTAGAAACTAACCGCAGGACAGTCAATTGAGAAGGAAAATAAGTTGTCAGGTAAATGATCCTTGAAGTGTTCCGTACCAATATTAGAGAAAGTGAACTCTGACGAAATATTTATTGTTCATCATCATCATCATCTCAGCCATAGAACGTCCACTGCTAGACTTATGCCTCCCCCAATGATCTCCACAAAGACCTGTTGGAAGCGGCCCACATCCATTTTTATCCATTTGTTATTGTTACTCATATTGATATAGGTGGACAGACGACCTGGATAAGATCGGAGGTAAGGGCTGTATGCGGGCCGCTTCCATTCGGTCCTTATGGAGATCAAAGAAGGATGCCTATGTCCAGAAGTGGAAGTCCTATGGCTGATATGATGATGATGATGATGACTCATATTGATTGTTCACTTGCTAATTTACGTAAAGTGCTAGGTCACTGATTCCGAGAGTCGTGGCTGAGGTATACATATTGTTTGTAGAATGTGTAAAGGAAGTTAGGAAATTAACGAGAAATGTCTAAAACTGGAGCAATTAGACGCTCATTTACATCACTCAGTGAAAATAGAAACTTGTTTCTATATAATTGTGATGGTGCCGCGGCTGTGAGTCCGTCTTACGTCCGTCAATTTTATCGCTTACTACCTGACCTGGTAGTCCAGACAAATAAAGTTTAAAACCAATTTTCGACACTAAGCCCTGCATTTTTGATTTAATTTTAATTTTTAATGAAAATAATTTCCTTATATGCTACTACTACCTGAGATTTTTTTTAAATTTACGTTCATCTCTTAAACATATATAAACCTTTCTAACTTGGTTAATTTTGACCGGAGGAAAAAAAGTCTGTTTCTTTTTAAATCTTTTTAATTTTCTCAGAGCTTTTTTGTATACTTTTCGAGTAATTGCGAAAACAAAATTTCAATATTGTTTTTCAACTCCCGGCGGTGGTTGTAAACCCAAAAATTGGTGCACGTTATTTTTGTATCATTAAAATTACTATAAATAAAAAATGCAGGGTCGAAATGTTGATTTAAAACTTTATTTGACTGGACTATGGCAACCGTCTCCCATAATAAATTATCGAATGATCAAAATTACACTTCAATGATCTACGGTTATATTATTTGAATACATTCATAATACACAAAAATGCGAAAATACAATAAAATATTAGAGGGTGGGGTCAAGGGGGTTGAAAAATACTTTACGACTTATTCCAATCTTACAAAATATAGCTCTACACTACACAATCACAAACATCGGTCAACAACGCCGTTTTGGAGTTATTCGGCTACAAATACTGTGACACTAGAAATTAATATTTTTAGATTACATTTTAGCATAAAACACGCACATATTTATTACTAGCTCCGCCCCGCCTACCCACGGTGAAATGTTACGGGTTAGTGACGATTTTTGTGTCCTCTCAACATCCAATGGGAACAATCATTATTTTCTGGATAAAAAGCAGCATTTGTGCTATTTCAGGGTATAAGCTATCTTTATTCCAAATATCATGCAATACTGTTCAGCCGTTTCCAGCTGTTTCCGTCTGAAAGAGTAACAAACATACAAACGACTAACAATTTTTTGCCTTCTTATTATTATTATTTATAAGTAAGATGGTGTACACTAATACATTGAAATGAGAACAAACAGAAAGTTTATAGATTCAGCTGTTACTTTGCGGAAACTCGTTGACCGCCAGGTCTCTCGTCCCCGTGGTCACCGAGTTACTCTCGTCCCGGTGGTCATCGAGTTACTCTCGTCCCGATGGTCACCGAGTTACTCTCGTTCCGGTGGTCACCGAGTTACTCTCGTCCCGGTGGTCACCGAGTTACTCTCGTCCCGGTGGTCACCGAGTTACTCTTGTCCCGGTGGTCACCGAGTTACTCTCGTCCCGGTGGTCACCGAGTTACTCTCGTCCCGGTGGTCATCGAGTTGCTCTCGTTCCGGCGGTCAACGAGTCAACAGCTCCTGAGGATGCCTCGTGAAGAGGCGAAATGTGTGTCGAAGAGTTTTCCGGTTATACAAGATTGCTGGAATAATTAAAAGTCGCGGAATTAAAACTAAATATCGTTTATAAAACTAAATATCCCTTTCAAACATGATGAAATAATTACGTGATTATGATAAGTTTATTTTAGTGTTTTTGCCTATTAAATTATCAAGAATGTTGTTTTGAATATTTAAACAGGAAAATGAGTGATATTTTTTTCAAAACAATTTATTAATATTCGTTGAAAGCGTATCCATGTAGATCTTTATCTCATAAACATCGGCTTAATGTCACATTTCATTAAATGCAAATGTATAACTTGTAGATATCCATGTCTAGATCTAGATATCAATAGTACTTAACTATAACCCATTATTTTATTTTAAATCATCCACGTATCTTAATATCCTCATTATCAAAACTGATAAGTATGTTTGTAAACTTAATAAGAATACATTTGATTCAACCACCCGCATAATGCATGTCTTCAGTTCTGTCTGAAAACCAGCTCTGCTCCATGTTTAACGACGTGGAGTGGAATTATGCTGACACAGGACCTTTTTGATATCATTTCATAAATATCTAAAAGTTTCTTACCTTACATTTGTACGCTTATTATTTTGGCATGTATTATAATTATAGGAAGAACTAAATGTACGTAGATTTAAGTGTTTTTATTATTTTGGTGATGTCAAAATAGTATTTCATTTCATAATGCCCTTGTCATATTTTGGATAAAGGAAATTAAGAAGAATATTTGGTCGCGACAGCGAAGAGGTATAATAGTTTCCCACCAAAACATATACCTCTATTATTTGGAGCATCGTTTGCACATTTAACAATTGGTATTTAGAAAACGGCTTACATAATTTTTGATGAACTTATAAATTGTTATTAAACTAAACTTTTCCGCCGTTCAAAACGAACACAAAAGATTTCGTGGAGATCTCGCGGATCTGAATGAGCACTTACGCGATTCGTCAAACCAATTCTTCAACGAGAACTCAATTGTCAGTGCAGTGGTATCTTCTAGTTGAACTCTTATAACAATCGTGGCTAAGGACTTTTATCCCCGAGCATCACGCATCAACTACTTCATCAGACTATTTACGCGTCACCAAACCATGCGTAGGCAGTCTTCCTACTAACTATTCTTAAACTGTGTGCGTGATTTGAATATAAAAAATGTTGTTCACTGTAAAGTTATCTTACGGCGACCCTTTTAGCGCGGAGATAACCCGACCGCGACCGCGAGCGGTGAATGGTCGCTTTGTTGTACCAATAAACCGCCCGCTTAATGGCCCCACAGCGCGACACTTTGCGTTTAGTGTATCGCTACTAGCCAGTTAGCTGTTTTAACTGATGCCATGCTTAAACTAACATAATGTCTACTAGTATTGTTTTTTGTTTAGTGTTTTAATTGAAAAAGCAACACTATTTCGGTTTATAATGATAATATGAGGCATATTTTAAATATATCAAAAAGGGCAAGTTTATGTACATAAATCTCGTAACACAAATATATCGAATAGCGTATTTAACAATAATAGATGCCGTATCTTTAAAGCCGTTCAATAAATGATATCATTCAAAGTTTCATCATCATATTTTAGATTTTTAACTTAGTATTTTATGCTCTGTTCAATGAATATTGTTCAGTGCTTTCATATTTTTTTGTATTCTAAAGCTAGTTCAACATTACAGCTACTACAAAAACATTTGAGCAATCTACTAGCTATTATGAGCCTATAGATAACTCTAATGATCTAACCTGCTACCAGTTGGCAGCGTGCTCAGAATGCTAGCAGCATTGCCACGTTGAATAGCAATGCTGATCCGTTAAATAAATGTGACAGCATTTTGGTCACGCGTCGCATCGATCAAACTCTCTGTAATATATCATAAGTTTTGGAAAATTCGATGAGCTCTCGGTCCCCACGAGCCCAACAGAGGTAATTAATTGTCGTTTTTGCTAGTTTTGCTATTCTATTTGGAGTATAATTGTAATGGCTACACAGCTCTGATTTCTACGCAATCACCTACAATGCAATTGCGTATCAAGTGTTATTTTAACGGAATACCAAGTTTATTTTTACATATAATTACATGTGAATTAGTATTGCAATATTTATGAATTAATAAAAAACGTCACAAGACTTGGAAGGAACTGTTACCCTGTAACACAGTTCATAGTAGTACGGGGTACAGGGATGTCTTTACATAACTACACACTTCATAATATAGATTATATCCTATAATCTTATTGGCAAAATATGTAACACTAGCTACGCCCTGCGGTCTTAACCGCGTGGTGATGAAAATGTTGATGATGGTGATGATGAAAATTAGCCTATGTGGTAATCCAGGCTATATATTAAATATCGAAATCGGTGTAGCCGTTGAGCGTGAAGAGGTAACAAATATATACACATACACACTTACCCATATACACACAAACTTTCGCAATTATAATATTAGTAGGATTACGTGTCCTAAAGATATTATTAAAGAATTTATTTATTTATTATTTACTAACTGCGCCCAATGAATTTACCCGCGTGATGAAAAACGGTGATGATGGTGATGATAAAAGTAAACCTATTTGTTAATCCAGAGTATAAGCTATCTCCATACCAAATTTCATCCAAATCCGTCCAGTCGTTTGAGCGTGATTGAGTAACAAACATCCATCCATCCATCGTAACTTTCACATTTATAATATTAGGGGGATTTACTTCATGTACTATAGCAATAGCAGAGCACCTCGTTGTTATTGGCAGTGCGTTATAGTCACAGTCTGTGACATTGCTGCTGCAAAGCAATGTCACAGACTAAAATATATTATTATGTATTAGTATGCTGATTGACCTCGGTAAGTGCAGATAACCGAGCCGCTTTTGGCGAGATGTAACGGGCGAGATACTTGTAAGGCAAACCCCTTTGTTTTTGGTAAACACACTTTCAGAAAAATAAAACTTCAAATAAACGAGTGAGTTCGTTCTGAGGTAACAGTTATTTTTTTAAAAAGTTCGAAATTAGTAGGCTCATCAGGTAATAAAGTAAAATTAAACAAGTAACAAGTTCGCATCTTTTTCTCACGTAATGATCTGATATGGAGCCGCTGTTTCTCTTTGCGTGCTATACAATGTATACTTGAATGAAGCAAGAGTTTCCTTTTTGTGCATATCGTATTTCACTTATCTGCACTGGTCGTATAAAGTACTTGGACTCGATCAACACACAAGTATCCACGCGCCTCCAGTAACAGACCGACAACACAACATTGCTGCATCTTTATTTGTTCGCGAGAATTTGTTTAAAAACTGTAAGTACTTAATCAGGGTTACTAAGATGGACTTGTGGTCAGATAAAAAGGGCATGCATATGCAACATTCCCCGCTGAGTGATGCATGCGTGAATGCCGGGATAATTGCGGCCTGAATGCGGTCCTGTTCGCCACTTCGGGTATCTAATTAATTAGTACTGTCTGGTACAATTTGGAAATGTTTAAACTTGTACAGTTACGTATTTATTTTCATTATCATTTAAGGCATGCTTCTGCTTCTCTATTTAACCTTTGCAGTTAATGAATTTACGGTGATTTTCATACAAAATGCAAAACCAAATGCATTCAAAATGAAATATTGTGATGGAATGGCAACCGAGAATGTATCAGTAATTCTCAGCAACCTCTGTTCCACCATTACCGAGATGGTAAGAACTAAAACCAAAGTGTTATATTGACATTATAATCTACCGTTATAATTCATTCATCATCATCATCATCATCTCAGCCATACGACGTCCACTGCTGGACATAGGTCTCCCCCATTAAGTTCCACAAGGACTGGTTAGAAGCGGCCCGCATCCAGCCCTTGCCTGTGATCTTAGTCAGGTCGTCTGTCCACATAATTCATTAGGTATATGTGTTATTTATTACACAGATGTACAGAATATGGGATGATGCTTGACTTGCCTGAACTAGACAAATCAAGAAGCATTCCATATTGTGTCTAAATTTTTTTATTATTTTAATGTAAGATTACAAAATACAAATACAAATATGTTTATTTCAACAGTAAATACAGGATACTAAAGCAACTTAAATATAATGTGGTAACGAAAACAATTACAAAACTATGGCGACTAATGTTGCTATCTATTGTGTCGTGCAAAACCTACACCAAGATAATATATTTCTTGTGTCGTAGATTCTGCGTTTCCTTCAATTATATTACATTATGTAGTAGCCTAAACTGGATTAGGGAGATCTGACTAAAGGTGAGCTTATATAATTGTATTATGTACTAGTTATTATTGTAAGAAAAAAAAATATATTTAAAACCATTATTTGTGTTGTATGCGTAGTGTATTGCGGGGTGTATGAATGGGTGTGGTGGGGCTGTAAATTTGTATTGGGTGGGGGCTGTATGTTTGTTTGTATAGTGTGTGTTGTGTGTGTGTGATTATCGTAGGTAATTATGTTATTGGTGTACCTTTAAGCTATTGAGTTTAAGTTGTTATCTGAAGCTGTTTTTCGGTGTCAATGTAGCTAAGACTTCTAAGCCAACTGCTAATGGCCACTTTTGCCTCTTGGTTATTCAAATGAACCAGTCCATTAATAATTTTATTTCCTTTGTTGTATAAATATGGTCCTATGAATTGAAAGTGACGTTGGGCTAGTTTTGAGTTACATTTTGGTTCAATAATGAGTCCTTATTAAAATTACAGACGCTCTTATGCTTACCACTCATCCGCAAAACTCTCATCTAAAATAGAACAAGCCTTAATTAGTCAAAACTACAACCGTCCGTTAATGGTTAAAACCACAAATAAGCAACCGCAAGTATTTTAATAAAACCCGATGAGACCACGTTTCAATCTTGGGCGGTTCACAAACAAAAGATTGCGATCTGTGGAATGGGAATAAAGTTTCGTTCCGTATGAGTCGGCCGGTCGCGCCGGACACGACTGACGCGCCGGACACACCGACACATTCTCGACTGTATGTAATGTGTATGTATCATGATATTATATCTCGATTGTTTTCCGATCCGTCTGAATCAATTACCGAGCAGAAGGACTTGGACAAACGAGCGGACGGACCGGCCGGGTCGTGGGCCTCCGATCGTTGAGAACGATATCGTGTTATAGTGCAGGAGACTGCATTGATTTAAACACTAATTTCTTAGTAATACATATTGATAAATGATAAATTTTAAATGATAAATTTTATTTATTTACAAAACTCAGTAACACTTATTGTTAATAATAATATTTGTGATCTCTTATGATCTAAAGATCTTATCTAATTTAATTTAACTTAAATTAAATTAAGTTACCACTTCTCGAATAACGAGCTCCTGTCCCAGTACTAGTTGAAAACTGTGTTACATGGTCCAGGGCCTTCCCGTTTAAAGGCTTTCATAATACAACTGTATGGATATTAAACATTAAAAACTATTTATTTGCAATTCAAAGTGGCAATGCTGCTAGAATTCTGGGCACGCATTTATAAAAAAAAAAAATATAATAATCCCACTAGTATTATAAAGGCAAAAGTTTATACGTATCTGTGTAGGTGTGTATGTTTGTTACTCCTTCACGCTCAAATGGCTGCAGCGATTTCAATGAAATTTGGTATGGATATAGGTTAGATCCTAGAATGACGCATAGGCTACTTTTATCTCAGAAAAAGTATGGTTCCCATACGATAGCTGAGGCAGCAGGAAAACTATAGTCCATGCGGACGAAACGACGGGGCCCATCTAGTAGAATACATATTGTACACATAACTAATAAACTGTTGCATTGAAAGTCAAACAAGATATAACTTTTTTCCATTCTACATAGTAGCAGTTCACAAGCACCTGTTGAGGTTCAAAAAGCCTCTTGGATAAAAGCCTCAAGAGGTTTTCATGTATCCTAAAACTAGCGTGATGGGCTATGGCTAATACTTGTCTCATTGATAATTGATACACGCATATTTTCTCAGTATTTCTTTGACAAGATTACATACTTTATTTTTGTTAACCGACTTTAAAAAAAGAAGGAGGCTACTCAATTCGATGGTATGTTTTTTTTATCAGTGTTCACGGATAACTTCTTTTCGCTTTGTCACTTCTTTTTTTGTTTGATATAATATACTTCCGGTAGTCCCACTTAAATTTCATCAAAATTGGTCAAGCTGTTTTTTAATTGCACTCCAATAACTACGGTCAACGCATACGGGGATGACATTATAGTTGCGGGCGGAGAAATCGCAGAACATACACAATGACAATAAAATTTATCCCGTGTGTAGCAAAAGTGAAAAAAAACGACTTCAACAAGTTCTTTCACACTTTGGAGTGTTGAAGTCGGTTCCATTTTTCGCTTTTTTTTAAAATTATCTATTGTTGATGACTAGTTGTTATGCAGCTCCTTGACTTTGGTGTGAGTCACAGTACAAGCTGGAACAGTGAGCGATCGGTCACAGTTCAAGAACACAGCGGTCCACCATCACGAGGCCGCGCCGCGAGCCGCAACGCGACCGCAGACTCATTCATTTTGCACTTCAGCCACCGCCTTGAAGTATTACTTAACAATATTTGTGCAAAAAACCATTTACCTTAATGTGCAAGCGTGAACGCACCCCCAACCATGAACGCACCTCTATCCAGACCCTGAGAAAAATAAATAAGGCGTTCTTTTTGGTTCCAGAAAAGAAATGATATAGTTTCATTTTATACAAAATCTCACTATTTCTCCAATCAAGCATATATACCAGATAATGGAACTGACTTCAACACTCAAAAGTGTGAAATAACTTGTTGCATTCCATGATAGTTCAAAAGTAATTATTAAGAAAATATTGTGGGCATGCTACCGACTTCGATAAGTTATTTCCCACTTTTGAAGTCGGTTCCATCTTTTAGTAAACATATTTCTTTCACATTTTTCAATTGTCATTGTGTACGTTCACCAATGTCTTCACCCGCAATTATGATGTCATCCAAGTAGACGCCGAAGAACACTTTTCAGTTATTGCAGTGTAACTCAAAAACTGCTCGTTTTATATTGATGAAATTGAAATGGGACCACTTCGGAGGTAAACTCTATCAAACAAAAAAGAACTTTGAGAATCGGTCCAAAAATGGGGAAAAAATCGGTGAACATGCATAAAGAAAAATACCTCCCCAGAACCTCCTTTTTTGAAGTCGGTTAAAAATAAATGAAAGCTCATAGTTATACATATATAGTATATAACTATAGTATAAGTAAAACTCTCAGCAATCCTTAATACGGGCTATGTATTTTGTTACAAAATTGGCCATTATTTTTCACCATTTACAGCCTAAAAATTCTTTTTTGGATGCGACCACTTATTCGAGATCGCATTTAAATTTCACAAAATCGCTCAAGTGGCTTTTGAGTTACACTCCAATAACTGAAAAGTGTTACGCCTATCTTGATGACATCCTTATTGGCGGTGAATGACAATAATCGTTTCCGTGAGTAGCAAAAGACTTCGAAAACTTATTTCACACTTTTGAGTGTTGAAGTGGGTTCCATTTCTTGGTAAAAAATGTTTTTCATTCTTTTTAGTGATATATTTATCAGAAAAAGCTTTTTATTAGTTATAAGTATAATATATTGTTGTACTGTTGGTGGTACCAAAATACAAGCATCTTTCTAAAAGAATACGTAAAACGTGAGCCCCCAATGAGAGGCAGGTAGGTTTAGTATGAACTTTTTCGCTATTAATTTATCAATGTTATTGTAAATTTAATTTGTTAATTACGCCAAATTTATTACCCGAGAAATCGTCTGGTCTGATGGCTCGGAGATAACATCTAGAATAATAAATAACTAGTATTTGCATGGGACTCGTGGGAAACTCAATAATAGTTTGATAGAATAACAACGTTACTCAATATTATCATCAATATAAAGTAAAATCAATTATGTAAAGTAGGCATCAAAATGTCAAACCTATTTCTGATAATTATATTATATCATAATATTATATCATATTTGGCAAAGGAAAAAAGACTAGAGGCGCCGTACAATTTCGGGGTAAAACCAAGGATTGTATATATTACATTTATAGCAGTATTTATTCTGTTCTTTAACGAAACGAAAAATTAGTTAATTTTTTTGAACGATAATAGTCATCACCACTATCATCACCATCGCAAGCCTCATAGACAGAGACCACGTTTCAGTTCCGTAAGTCATCACTGACAACACACACTGTTCGTACACCTTCGTTTTCAAGGATTGTAGAATTTCGGACAAGAATACATCGCGGAGTTTATGTATACTGTACCTATATATACCGAATAATAAAGTAAAGCTGATATGATTAGAAAATATTTCTAATAAAGAATAAAGAAAATATTTCAGCTTTAGCCAGCGGTTTTTATCGCTATAATATTATTGATTTTAAGAAATTTACTATCTGTATAATAATAATTTTGTTTAAAAAATTATTTGCTAAAAACTATTTGCGAAACTCCGCAAAGATCATCTTCAATCATCAGAAATATATTCATAATTATGTTCATATAATTCCACAAAGGTATCTCAAATGTTTTGCAGTTGTGTTTATCATACAATAATAGTGTGTTCAGGCAGCAGTCCTTGAGAGCCAGTGAGCATTCTAGGTCTGGCGTGATAACATCTTCGACCACATTGTCACTGACCATCAAGTGAGATAGTGGTCAAATGCTAGATCTATACAGTTTAAAAACTAAAACTAAGGGCGTAATTAAGCACTCCGCTGCTAGGAAAAAAATATTATGAGTTAATCCAGGGTGTAAACAATCTCCATAGCAAATTTGAAGAAATAACAAACATACACACATACACTTCTTCTTCTTCTTATGAATACTATACCACGGACTCTAAACGAGGCACTGAATATTCTCACAACTATTACAATCTGTTTATTGTAAATAACTTGTAATGAAGATTAAGGTTACATACTATATTACAGTGTATAATGTGAGTTCAGCTCACCGAGTTCAACCATATGAAATTTGATCCAGCCGCAGTGATTTGGTATATTTGTGTGTTTGCTCGGGTTACCAGCGTTAGGAAACTATGGAATGGTGGGTTTCTTATTGTAATGGAGTGGTTATTGCTAATTGTATTACTGTGGGGCGATCCTCTACATTATAATAATATTTTATAGAGGAAATTCAATTTGAGTCTGAAAACTATCGCGAGTTTCTTCCATATTTGTTGTCTACGAACTGAATAGGACTCACGTGGTAAATACTGGAAAATTACTCTCCGACCAGTTTTGAACTTATTCGAATTATATCTATTAATATTTTATATTAATAATTATTCGAACTTATTTAGTTACGTGTTGCGGCTCGCCCCCGCTACCTAGCACAATCATAACTCCCAGATGAAGAACTGCAAATAAGTTTAAAACTGGTCGGAGAGTAATTTTCCAGTGTTTACCACGTGAGTCCTATTATAGCCGGTTTTTAGATTACAATTATTAAGTAGATACATTCGCCCTGAGTAAAATATGCTTTATTTTAAGAGATTTTTATTGTGTATCGCATTAACGCGATACACAATAATAAAAAAAATATTTGAACTGAAGTTCTGCCTAGCATAGCGTTAATGCGATACACAATAAAAATCTCTTAAAATAAGGGTAGGGTGCCTTCGTTTGATATGATATCAACTGTAACGTTGGTCTATCAGTCCTATTAATTCATTGTTCATACAATTAAAGGTAGATGGCGCTAAAACATCCCCGCAAGATGTTAATAAAGGAAGGAAGTAATTCGGCCCTAGTGGTACGGGCTGCTATAGCTTAGTTGGACAAAGCGACAGGACGGTATTCTGTAGTCGTGGGTTCAAGTCCCACTAGCAGCCGAATTTTTTCCTTCAAATATTTGAACTGAAGTTATGCTTTATTTATTGCAAAAAATAGGGATCCCTACTATAACTGGCTAGCCGGTTGGCGCAGTTGGACGCACTCTGCCTTCTGAGCCGCTGGTCCCAGGTTCGATTCCCGGACAGGTCAAACATGGTTTGTATGAACATATCTGTTTGACCTGTGTCTGGGTGTGTATATGTATATATAAGTATAAATATCAGTCATCAGGTTACCATAACACAGGCTCTGCCTAGTTTGGGGGACCTGGATACCTTGTGTGAATGATAAAAAGTAAAAAACTTTCATAATTTAACCGTGCGCTAGTCAGGAATAAATTGTTGAGGAAGCAGATAAGAAGTATAAGATTTTATGAAAAACAGTTTGTAGTGACTCTAGTGACACTATATTTTTACCACACTATCTTATATAATGAATATTAATCATTCGCGTCGGGTCAAAAGTAAAAAAAAAAATTGGTTGTCTGTAAAGTCGGTTTACGGACGATAGATTTACGTGATAACGTCATAATCATTTATGACTTTGACTTTGACTGACTTTGACTGACTTTGACTTTGACTGAGTTTGACTTTGACTTTGATTATTTTATGTAATACAAAACTCAGGTGGAACGTTACGCGGAACGTTACTATTTTTCATGAGTGTTGCTGGTATTCATCAATTTATAAAACGTTATCACGTGAAAATTACTAAGGTTAATTAGATTATTCGAGTTGCCATATAAAACTACAGACAATATATATATATATATATATACATATTTAGCTTAAAGTTATTTCATCATGGCTATATAGTGACGTGTCAAGGTAAATGATGCAATAAAAAATATCTACTTAAAGTTTACAATTGCAAATTAGGATATATCAGCACAAAATTAGAATGATCTCACCTTGGGGCAAAGATCTTATCTCTAAATACTAAAATCACAAATGCAAATGCAGCTTTATATAAAACTGGAAATTTTTGAATAATGAATACATCAATAAATTAAGTACAATTAGTCATAAAACTAATGTTGTGAGATATGATTCTTACATAGTGCACATACATTCCAGATCTGCTATTACGACATAGGGTTACTATCGTTTCTAGTGTTTAATTACTAAGATACTAGTACACCGCGGTCGGATTCACCTGCACTTTGAAATAACAAAAAAACTATTAATTATATTGATATCTAAATTTCTTGATAATATAATATAGCCTATGTCACCCGGGGATAGTGTAGCTTCCCAACAGTAAAGAATTTTTCAAATCGGTTCAGTAGTTTCAGAGCCTATTCAATGCAAACAAACAATCAATCAAATCCTTCCACTTTATAATATTAGTATAGACTTGCGGTCTGCCCTGGCTTCGTAAAAAATTTCATAATTAAAAATAATAATGATATATAATTTTTTTGATAATTTATAGACTATGTCACCCGCAGCCTCCCAACAGTGAATGAATTTTTCAAATCATTCTGTTGTTTCAGTGCCTATTCAATGCAAACAAACAAACAAACAATAAAATCAATTTGATCTTTGGTCAGTGATGATGTGGTCGTAGGTATTATCACGCTAGATCTCGAATGCTTACGGGCTCTCAATGGCTGCTACCTGAGTACAATGTTTTTGACAGTTCTTCAACTTAAGGGTGGTACCTAGCCAGGCTCCAACTTATAAGTATTTTGTACAGCTAAGCACCGAGAAAAATCGTAAAAAAACATAGCAAGGTGTCTAATTACGTTTTTCAACAATATTGCATAATGTCACTTATTCAATCAGCATTCTACCTCGCTAGACGTTGTTTGTAGTCCGTGTGGAACGTACACCGTTTTTTTAATAACTATTGTAAGCTTGCGTTTGACCACTTAAGAGGATTATAAGACCCGATAACCTTGGACTAACAAAACCGCGCATGGATCTGCTAATTTTTAATACGAGAGCTTTATAAATATATTAACTGTCGCCTGGAAAATAGTTGCAATGAAAAATTAAATTTACAGTTTGTGAGTTACAACCTTACGAATTTTTCATTTTAAGTTTCGAATGAAATATCAATACATATTATAGTTTAGAGTTGTGTTGAATGGCTTCAAGTATTAGGATGAAGTCTGTATGGTATTATTTTATATCAAAGTTGACGGTCGCTGTGGCTCAGTCGTCAATGGCGTGACTTCTGGTCCCCGTGGTTTAGATCCCGGCAAGGGCAAACATTTATGCAATTAGTGTAGTAGGTATCTGTCCCGGGTTTTGGATTTAGGTGTGCTGTAATTGTGTGTGTCCATGTGTGGGTTGAGTGTGGGGCACAAAAAAACAAGTTTTTAATCCATGTAAATGTGTTCTCACGAAAGAATAAACTTTTGGCATTCCACTATTACATATTTTAACCAAAACGTTATTTTATTGTATCGATTCCGTAGATAACGAGCAAAACGCAGTTACGGTAAAATTCGTCAATTATACAAGAGAAAAACATTTTTAAAATATTAAAAAAAAAAAACTAGATTGGACTTGGATTATGGACCTGAAGATTTCATTCAATTCATATGCTAAAATAAATAACCATTTTTGTCAATTAAAATAACGAGCCTAACAAAATTGGTTTTCCAGGTATTATTAGTATAGACAACGTTATTTCAACATATTTTTTTATTTTTATAAAATAACGAATTTTTATATGTAAAAATATAACATTTGTTTTCCATTCATTAATAACGGATGAAAATTATTGTCATCGCTTGCCTGATAGTGATGTAAAAGTATAATTAATGTAAAAGTATGTTAATCAAATTGGTAAACATGTTAATTTTATAGTGCCTCTGTTTTTACTTTGCGGCCGATGAATACATACACAAAATACTTAAGAACTACACATAATCTCTTATTTCATATTCCAGCTTCATTTAATGAAAAGAAACAATCAAAAGATAATCATCTAAAAGTTGTTCATTATACAAACCGCATTGAACACGCGTGTAACGCGACACTTCGCTGTAACAGACATAAATATGGCACCGACAGCCGACACTGGACAACGGGGCCATTGTTTTTAGTTAAGCCATCGATATTTATTTAAAAACACCGATAAATATCTAGTTTTATGACGATATTACTTTCCAATTTCTTAAGCGCCTCAGCTCTCCACTGCCGCGAACCATTAATTGCATGTAAAATATTTTATCTAATATTTGAGTGAAAATAATTATGAGTGGCTGAATTTATGTAAATGTGGCCATATCGTTCAAAAAAATAACAATGATTCTCACATCAACAGAGGGTTAAATGGGTAACCGCTAGTGCCATTTTCATTTTCATATGCTTTTCGTAGCGCCCCGCGGTTTCTCCGCGTGGATTAAGGTTCTCCCGGAATCGGAAATCGGAATCTCACGGAAACTATACTTTTTCCGGGATAAAAATAGTCTATCGGTTAATCCAGTGTTTAAACTATATCCGTACGAAATGTCATTGAAATCAGTGTAGCCGTTTGAGCGTGAAAAAGTAAAAAACATACACCTGCAATACACACACATGCAAACAAACTTTCGCATTTATAATATTAGTAGGATAGGTCGAAAAGAAGCAGACTGGGCACCTGAGTTGATGTTTAACAATACCTCAATTTTCATCTGAGGAATTTAAGATTATCATATACTTGGTACTTACTTGGTACTTGGTGGGCGGGCTTTTTTCCGCAACCAGACCGACAGTGCGTGGCCCATTTTGCTTGAAATCGGGTGGAGTCTGTCAGTCCAGCCACCCGATGTCGCCCAGGAATCCCAGCAGCTCGCTGATGCCGGCGCAGGCTTTCTGGACAGTCCTCGGCTAGCCGAGGTAAGCTGCCCTAAGATTATCATATATTAAGATTTATCTTCTTTGGACCACAATGAATCTATTATTTTAATACCTTTGAAGTTGAGATCAACCGACTTTATTTTTATTTTATTTATTTCCCACAATGTTCATATAAAAGCATCCTATATCATCATCATCATCATATCAGCCTTAGGACTTCTATCCGAATTATGCTTCCCCATTGATTTCGACAAGGACCGGGTGGAAGCGGTAGTTTGTGATTTAGATATAAGTAATTATCTTGTCATTTTTTTGTTCATTGTGCAACGAATAAATACAAACCTCTGTGAATAAAGTTTTAAACCTTACCGCGCAAATACACACTAAAAAAATAGTTGTCATTACGTGTCAAAGCACATTTGATTGTATTGCATTTTTGTGTGTCGGCTGATATTGTAATTTTTACAAAAAAGTGAACATACATTTGAACCTTCTCACTCCTTGCCCATAAAACTAATTAAAATAATACTATAAGCAAAGATGTGATTTCTCATCAATATATAATATATATTATGTATTAGTGGACAAACCAGTGCCAATAAAATATGGTTTATTACAGCATTACGTGTACATCGGTGACTGCCGACGCAGCCGCGCAAAAACGCCCGTCATCCGAGCAGTAAACTGTCTCACTGCGAATACTGCTTTTTTGAATCCGGTTGTTGTAGGGATGGGGTGCAATTTATTTCAAGTTTGTATTTATATATATATTATTTATTGTACGTCTTGATCAACTATAAGTATACCTATATACCATAATAATTCTAAAATCACTGTCAAAAATGGAGGGTGGTGGCAGAAGGGTGTAAAATATTTTAACCTATTCTTAGACCTACAAAAAATACATAAAAAAGACAACGGGTTGCACTCCGGGAGTGTCAGCAGAAGTGAAAACTTGAACATTAAGTTGTGCATTTTTGAATATCGCACGAATTGCTTTATTTATCAGTATAAAAGTACTATAATTCGTGTGGTAAAATACAATATTCATTTATTGCGCATTCTTACACAAAAATGTCAATTTATATTACATTATGTACGTATTTATACTACTCTCCCTCCGTCTTGAACGACGACGTCGATGACGTCACGCGTCTTGCGAATTTTCGATGAGTGTCACTTGCCCTGACGTTAACATTTATCCCCATACAAAAGTGCACAATTCCGCTAAAGAAGTTTTCACTTCAAAAATCTTTTGCCTTGAATGACTATTGACAAACAAAAACGTCAACGACTAACTTACATAACAGAGCATATACATTTCTCGTCACTTCGTCATGCCTGCTATTTACTTGAGAACCTATGACGTGAACACGTGAACTATAACAACCAAGTTTCACTTAGGCGAGATTACAATATATTAACATTTATTGTATACTCGGCAATTTGGTTTGACACACGGCTTAGGATACACTGAAATTGTTTGCTTAGCATTTATGTATCTCAATAGCGCCATAGTGTTTGAGAGTGAAGCAAGAGTGATTACTATGCAACAAGCTTAATTTTTCAAGCATATGCTGCTAAACAAATTGCGTACGGCAATTAGCCATCGCTATATAGTCGATGTCGATATGACATAGTCGACCTATACGTACGAAGCGTTTTGCTTCCACTTTCTTAATGCGTACTGCCAAGGAATGGAACCCGTTGCCCGAGTCTGTGTTTCCCGATATGTACAATCCTGGAGTCTTCAAGTCGCGAGTGAATAGGTACCTTCTAGGTTTGCGTGCTAAATCCTAGACAACGTCATCACTTAACATCAGGTGAGACAGTTGTCAAACGCAAACTCATAATATGTAAAAAAAAAGACAAGATTAAAGAAAATCGTGTAATACTTCGCATTCCACAATTGAGCTACTGATACATGTCTCCAATATAAACTGTACCTATAGCTCACGGCTGATTTAGCACAATAGGTATCCCTGTGGGGTTTCGCTCAGCATATATATTGAGAAATGCTGATCAAATATATACTGTAAAGATATATATCTTTTCACACTTGTGATGATAGCTTAGAGATCAAAACCTCATAGTAGTGCTATCTCTGGATCGAATCCTTAAATAGAATAGTGCCTGCATGGCTAACTACCAATATTAAGTTTCAATATCACTATTTGTATATTTTCATATTTATTTTGTTACATTCTGCTATTTCTATATTTATTCTATTTATACTTGTATGTAAAGTAAAACTGATTTACGTATGCAAGCAAGGTGACAATTTATGTACAACAATACAGTGACAATATCATAACTTAATGATGCGAACTTCGAATGGTATATGACACTATATCTCCTAGATTGAAGATAAAAACGTTTTAACACTACACTACAAAGAACCAAATAATCCGCATACATATTGTTAAAATTTATATCCATTACGGAAAAAGGACCAAAAAAACTCACTTTGTATTTGTCAAGATCATACTTATTACTTTTCGTTTGTACCGACAAATATGATCGATTAATTCTAAATCATTGACCTGTTTCTGTTTCAGTTACTCAATAAATCAAGACTGATCGTTTGAAAGACTGCTGCGCTTGTCCCATCCCTACGCACAAGAAGATCGCGATTCATACACTGGTACCTATTTCCGGCGCGAACCTCAATTAATTCCATTTCTTAGAACATTACGCTCAGAGCAGTGGCCTGATGTTATCCACCAAATATTTATATAACGACTGCACTAATTTATTCGCCGACAATCAAAGCCACAGTCGTTAAGACGGAACTCCAAAATGTTTGTTTTAATAGCCGAGTCCGTAGCTCATACGAGTTTAGTGGTAAATAGCTCGAATTGTCGGCGTTAGTCACGGGATAACGGTTCACACTTGCCTAACTCACTCTCCATACTCATACGAGATGTACATCGAGGGGTTAATGAACTTATTTAGAAAAAGAAAAGTGTGACATTTTCGCGATTATTATACACTAGCTGCACCTCGCGATTTTACCCGTGTGGTGATGATTGATGATGATGATGGTGATAAAAAGTAGCCTATACGTTATTCCGGGATCTGAAGTATCTACATACCAAATTAATCCAAATCCGTCCAGCCGTTCTGGCGTAATTGAGTAACAAACATCCATCCATTCATTTATCCAAACTTTGACATTTATAATATTAGTGGGATTCACGTTAAACAAGTTTCAAGGGATTATTGCGCGTATATTTTATTGGTAATTATTTTCATCCCGATGATTCAAGCACGTCCCAGTGACCGGGGACTCGGGTAATTAAATAAATATACGTGGTTCAATCTGTTTAATTTTTTTTCATTCCAGTGTGCTTAAATAATTTTATTTAAACCTGTAATATATTTAAAACGAAAACGGCACTAATAAAACTTGAGGAAGTAATTGTCCCCTTTTTAAGTAGGATGCCATTTGTAATTTTGAATGAAAACTCCCAAAAACCCATATTTATAGAGGAAACTCGCGGGTAAAAGCTAGGTAATGATCCTTCTGTTATTTATGTATATCTTATGTTTGTTACCTCAGAACTCGTTCAATTGCAAACCGATGAAAAAATATCGTTTTGTTTTCAAAAAATATACTTTTACATTAGTTCTATCACAAATTTAGTGAAATCGGTTTCAGTATTTCTCTTTATTTTTGTAAAAATGATAAAAAAATCCACAGATAAGTAGTTATTATTTAAATTTTTAAAGATAAGTTTGGAGATTGGTATTTTTAAGGTTTAATTAAAATTGTTTTAATATATTTTCATATTTTCAGGAACTTGTTGGAAATATGCGAAAAGTAAATCCACGGGTTGAAGCCCTGGTGACCTGTACGACCAGTTTTTTTAAACCGACTCAATCACCATCACTCTCACAGAACAGGATGCGCTATGTATTTATTATTATTATTTATTTACCAAATAAATTCCTCTGTGAAGAGGAAATAAACAGACGTGGATTTGACTCAATAATTGTTTTATAATGTATAAAACACGGGAATTATTCACGTAGGGGGTACCTCAGAGGGTACCAACTATAGTTTCGACCACATTCAGTGGTCTTTTTCAAAGAGAATACTGGGCGCACGCGGACGTGGTCGCGGTTCGCCTAGTACTCACTAGGCGAACACTTTACTTGTCAATACATTCATGAGGAAATAAACAAAATTGTAATCTAAAATATAGGTGTAGGCAGTATGTGTAGGAGGCCTCGATCTTCATGTTTTTAAAGATAATCTAAAATTGCATTTGGTCGGCGATTAACTATCGCGTGCTCTTGCAGTCGTGTCTACTTGTATCGGCCACAGACGAAATAGCAGTTACTTTAAGCAACTGTCTTGCACAGTTTAACCGTGTTAAGATTATGCAGAGCCGTATTAGCCGATAAATGATTTTTATTGCACAAGGTAGCATAAACAAATAAATAAACCTACTAAATGTAAGCAATCAGGATTACCAATATTCAATTTCAATTTCTTGCGTGTATATAAAACTCCAAATATTAAATACACTCTCAGCAAAAATTAATCATGAATATAATTGGATAAGTATAGAAACATAATATAAGAAAATACTCCACTCAAGCTACCATTATGTCAAAACGTTGCTCGTAAGGTAAGTCACCAATTTTTTAAACTTTGTTTTAATGGGCCGTTGCCCTAATTAAAATAAAATACTTATAACTAATTACAATACTACATATTGTAATAACATTTGAGCAATCCACTTTATTAGTGTTAGCCTATAGATAACACAAATTCTTTAACCCGCTACCAGCTAGCAGCGTGCCCATAACAACAGCGGCCCAACACAGGGAATCCAAGTGTGATGACAAGATAATAATAACTACTTATAATAATAACTACTAATACTAATCTTAACTACTAGTATTGACCGACTAGATTTGTTTTTTACCTTAACATTGTAGAATATGAATAATTGTGTGTGATATATGTGATAATGTGTAAGAATAATTTTATTCTGTGGTAACAAAGGTAATAACATACCTTTGTCACCACAAAATAAAGTTATTCTTATTCTTATAAATGTTAATAAAAATCTTTATGTTGTGTTTTTGAAATTATGCAGAAAATTACGACAAGGAATATTTACGTTTGTCTTATTTTTAAGTGTATGTTTTTTATTACATAAACATACTAACTATATAATTTTAAGTGTCTGTAAAGTGCGCGAGTAGAAGATAGAAACGTGAAAAAAATGGCCAAAATGGCGTTTTTTCACTTGTTATTTCTCAGCAATCTCCAAGTTTCAGTAAGGTGTGTGCTTGGTGACAGTTTTTATTCCTGAATCTCAACAGGCGGGTACTCAATAGTACACAACTACCATATAAAAACATTTTAGAAACTTAAATACTAACGGGCCAAGTCAAGAACACTCTAAACCGACGCTCTTGTATGAGAGCTCTGATGAACGTGGATGGAAGGCTGTGGTCTCTGCCTAACCCTACGGGAAAGAGGCGTCAATATACGTGTATGTATGTATGTAAGTACGAACTCACACAATGCTATATTTTATATATTTTTTATTTTTATATATGATATATTTTTTTATATATTCAGACTGTCTATGTCACTCGGAAAAGGGAAATAGGCAAACAACAAACGAAAGTAATAAATCTGTACACATTAATTTTACGCAAATATGAAATCTGAGTAACAGCAAATTTTATAGCCATCGGTACCACTTAATATCAAGCGGACGTCGCACTCGGTTAACTAATTTATACAATAGCATATGAACCAAATCATCCTATTCACCAAAGTAGATTAAAACACAGTTAGTTGCAGATATCCTAAACAAAGCGGACTCCGATCTCAATTATAGATAGCTGTCCGTCCGTCCGTCCGTAGTCGGGAGGCACCCGTAATTGACTAATGAGCGGCTGCGGCGATGCTCGGCACGACGATCTCTATTTCTAGTCTGAGCAAACGATGGAGCAATAATGTCCGGAAAATTTGTAGTAACGTTGTACCTACGTACTACTATCTCCTCAGTCGAGTTTAAGTTATTGTATTAAACTGTTTCAGATATGCATATAATGTTATAGGCGGGGTGGGTTAGCTAATTAAATAGCGTCTTTCCTTCGGCTTAAAACTTTATATTTCTCCACACACCAAAATTAATAAACAAAACTTTTAACTGCCATTCTCATAACTCCTCGCGCAACTCTCTAGCCTGCGCTGTGATTTGTCGGCGCAATCCTACTGCGCGGCGCGTTCCTTATCACGCAACTAAACTATGGGTAAATAACGCGCAGGCAGCTAGCCGCCTAAAAGAACTAAAGTTAGTAACGTGATTTTTTACTATTTATTGTTATTGACTAATGAGGCATTTACCTAATTTCCCTCATTAAGTTGATCCTGCACTATATGCAAAATTAACGTATGCCCAAAACCTAATTATTGAAATGCCTATAACTAAATTCATTCTTAACTAATTAATTCATGAGATACAAAAGTTTAGACATGTGAGGTGATTACCTAATGAGGTTGTTAGCTAATGATGAGGACTTGACTATTAGAGAAGATTACATTCAAAGGGTAATTCATAATCACCATATCATTTAAATTGAGTAAAACTTACCTTTGTTATTTTTTAGACTGTTATGGCTTATAGTGTAAATAAAATATTGTAAGCTATTGTTGGCATACTCATATGTGTATCATTTTAAGAATTAAATTGATTCAGCAACATAAAATTATTTTTAAATCTTGAGGATTAAAAAAAAAATGCAATTTTTTACGCAGTACGAAGTATGTCAAAAAATACAAATAAATAGTAGTATATTTGTATGTAAGGATATAATGGCCAACCCTATGATTCCAGAGATAGCCTCATTTTTCATGTAAGTACATTTTTTTCTTAAAAAAATTATAACTCCTCCATTAGTACACGAAATATATAATAAAATGGTAATGGTAAAATATATAACACATAAATGGTTCCAACGGAAGACCAGCGCTAGTTTACTTAGAACTAGCATACGCTGAGTTGGGACCAATTTGAGACATTTGTCATATAAAGCACTACTTAAGAATGTTCCAAATTTTTAATTTTTGTTAATATTTAAGTGTTTACTGTCTCAAATAAATCTAATTTATTTCTTTCTTTCCTTCTAAATTGCCTCATACGATTTTTTATGGCATAGTAATGATCAGCAGAATTCATTTCTAGCCAAAAACGAGACCCTTGAAAATTTAAGTCCGTCTATGAAAGCCGATTTTCAGCCCACTCTTGTCTCGTTGCCGATTATAATGAAAATATTCGCAGTAATTTTGTACCCCATTTCCAGTTAATATTAAACAAATAATTAATATAGTTAATTAATATTAAAAATACGACCTGGGTATCTTCAAGTCACGAGTGAATAGGTATCTTCTAGACAGGCGTGCTCCATCGTAGACCGCATTATCACTTAACATCAGGTGAGATAGTGCTCAAACGACTGCCTATTCCCAATAAAAAAATAAAAAAAACATCAGATACAAACTACAGTATAGCATAGATATTGATCAAACAGCCGAAACAACTGGACACGATAAAACAATGACAACACACAACAAGCCCCTTATAACAACAATAAATATCTCAGAGCACGCTTCGCCGAACAAAAGACATCAACGCGCTCAATGACAGTACTTTTTGTAGTGGAAATCAGATAGGCCGATTGGAGGTATTCATTTTTAATCATTCCCCTGCCGCAGACAACGGATCTCGTGGAAAACATTTATTGAAATATACTAATGAGCACTGATACAAATCATCGACATAAATGATTAAGGACGTACGACAGTGTAGGGCATTATGTGTTAAAAAATAAATAAGTAAACAGTTATCTAGCTTGAAGTATAACCTGGAAATATATACTTACAAGCTATGCCTCGCGGCGTTTACCCGCATGATGATTAAAAGTAGTGATGATGAAAATAACCTTATGTGGTAACCTGACAAAATATACTTACGAGCTGCGCCTCGCGGCGCTTACCCTCATGGTGATCAAAATCGCTGATGATAGTAAAAATGAAAATATGCTTATGTATTAATTTAAGATATAAGCTATATTCATACCGAATTTTATCCAAATCCATCAAGCCGTTGAGGTTTGAACGAGTAACAATCATTCATCCATACTCAGAAACTGGAACGCGTGGATTACTGTTTTCCGCTTACCTCAATAATCCCACGGGAACTATTCTTTTCCGGGATAAAAGTAGTCTATGTGTTAATCCAGGGTTTAAGCCATACCAAATTTCATCGAAATCGGTGAAGCCGTTTGCACGTGAAGAAGTAACAAACATACACACTTACACACAAACTTTCGCATTTATAATATTAATATAAAATACTAGCTGCGCCCCGTGGTGATCAAGTTGAAGTGATAGAGTGAAGGTTTTGTCATACAAAATTGAGCACTAGTCTAAAGTCACAGGTCATCGATAGCGATTCTCCTCGGTCCACACGAGTCGGATCCGTGACGCGGCCGGTAGTCACGTCCCGTCACGCTCCCTGCCCGGCCCCGTCTCAGACCTACCGCCTTCAATAAATTACATTACATGCTCCGGAATGGGACAAATTAGATTTGATGCCTTTTTCTGTTTGGGATCGACACGGTCGGTTTAGCGGGAAACGGTGAATAGTTTGAGTTAGTTATGCTTTGGTCTACACTCCGCAACAGTTTCTTTTTTATTAGTCTGGTTTTATCTTAGTGGTAAATTTTTGCATTATATATATTTTTTTATACTGTATAGATCTAGCTTTGAGTGGTCAAACGCTAGAAGTCAGTATCATCAATTGAGATAGTTGAATCTCACTTGTTGTCACACATCAGTGACGATGTGGTCGAAGATGTTATCACGCTAGACCTAGAACGCTCACTGGCTCTCGAGGACTGCTGCCTGAATACACTGTGTTTGGTGACAGTTTTTCAAACTTGAGGATGGTAGCTAGCCAGACGGGTACTCGAAAGTACCCTACCACCATGCTGGGTATTTCATAACGGTTCATAACGGTTACCCTCACCGGAAGCTTACGCTGTTGTTGGTGATCGAACCAGTGTCCGTCAGTTTGACAGCCGACGCTCCCCCGCTGAGCTATCATTGCTATAATTATTCTTCTTAAATTCAATATAATTCTATATTTAAAGAAGCTAACAATATTCCTTTTTTTTCTTATTGTGTTCTCCTTACCTGTGTGTCTTGTCATAAAGAAACGTATTTTTTTTCTTCTTTCTTTCCAATATAGAAATCTGGGGAATGTTTATGTAAGCGTGTCAAATGCGTGTAAATCTCGCTTGAAGAACTAATGTATATTTATTATAACTTTATACCGCTGATGACGATTCAGCCGAAAATAGTTTCAACACTAGATCTTGAATGTTGTGACGTGCCAATATAGCGGCACAGACTGTCTGTTACATTAATGTTATACCTATATAATGGAAATCCGTTTTTGGCTGTAGGTAAGAATATCATACATCAAACTCTGTTATTTAAGAGCTGTAGATTTTGTAAATTAATAATAAAAAAAATAAAAAAAAATAAAAAAAAAGTTGATTAGGATCTAAAATGCCTGAACACACGATATTGTGTTTAATAACATTTATTCAAACTTAAAATTAAATAATCTACCATCGCGTAGTTCTAGTGTGATACAACAAATAATAGACATCAAATCAATATCAAATCATTATTGGTTAAGCTCACTCATAAATGATTGAACTAGTTCTACAAATATCACTAGAGTCACTTATTCGCACTTACACACACACACACGCACGCTCTTCACACTCACACTAGAATTTCCTGACTGGGTTTCGAGACCGACCACACTCACAATCACATTTTTGAAACACCTGAAATCTGATACATAACTATACTCATCACAATAAAACAT
The DNA here is from genome assembly GCA_934044485.1 of Apeira syringaria. Lineage (NCBI taxonomy): Eukaryota > Metazoa > Arthropoda > Insecta > Lepidoptera > Geometridae > Apeira > Apeira syringaria. The sequence continues at coordinate 8,280,837 of OW203658.1, read as the reverse complement.
GTTTGCGTTGGCTAGGATTCGAATACAGGACACAAGTCTTGTCACTGACCGCTGAGCCGCAATGATAGTTAACTGTCAAAACTTTTTAATTAGACAATCTCTGCATTTTTTTACTGAGAGCTTACATGCAGCCAAGGACGCGCTAAGCAGTCTATGGAAGTTGTCTTTAAACAATAGTTCCATGGCAATTGCAAGTGCGCTCATACGGTCTAGAAACTCAACTCAAACACTATATATATATCGCGGCTACCTAGCATCAGCAAAGTAAGGAGTCGCTTTGTCATTACCGTTGATTTCCTAATACAAAACAGTTTCAGGAAACCTATTGTAAAATATACTTCTTCGACAAGCTTGAAAATTGCCCTACTAGCAGCAAGGAAAGTAAGGACTGATCATGAAATAGTTCTTCAGTTGTGAGAATTGTTACCTTATGATTATATAAGTACCTAAGAAGTACCTATTCTAAGTTCTAAGTACCTTTTAAAAACTATTAATAGTATCAAAATATAAACTGTTAAATATTTATGAAATTTGTAATATTTAACATAAATAACATTAATAATGTAACTTGATAAGATAAAAACCATGCGGTAAGATACGCGCACAATACAGTCATGTTGAGAAATGTCTCTGAATGTTTTGATAACCTTTCTGCTAACATTATAACTGTACAGAGATTCTTAGATATATATGGATGTACTTTTTATAGGTTCATTACAATTGTATCATCTGATATTTTTAGATGCCGGTATATATGCGAGTCATGTGTAATATGACATATATACTTAAATGTAATTTATCACATAAAAGGTTTATTTGCATCACTTTAACCTCCGATTAAAAATTATAAGTATGAAGGGTATGTAAAGAATGTAGATTGTATGTATATACTCAGAATATTTTTCATCATATGTCTAGAACAAGTGTAGTCTAAATGTGTCAATCAACGCATACGTACCGTCAAATAAACATATTAGAAAAGTATATACCTCCGCGTTTGTCTGCCTGTTGTGACTATCTCATAAACCATGTAGATTACAGGAAATAGGTTTTCACTACCTTGTAGATAGTTCTTCCGAGAGGTTTATAGGTATGAAAACAGTAGTGTTATTACTTCCTTACTACAATGGGGCAGCGACCTAAAATGAGTCTTGGTTTCCGATAATAAGAGCCAATAAACAGTTCTGTCCAGGGCTAACTCTTGCTACTGCTTGGCCTGCAGTTCTGATGTGCGTAACAATGTCGCTCTGTAATTTTTATTAATTAGTTATTTTCACAGTCTTCTAAAATTAATCTTAATCTATCATTTACATCCGACTTTTAAATCCAAACCTTGAAGAATTGTATAATACAGGAGACTATAAAGCATTTTTTATAGCTTATATGTATACATAATATTGTTTTAATTGATAAAGATGAAGAAGTGTAAGTTGTATAAGTAGTATAATGTATCTAATCTAAATAGCCCCTGTGCGAAGCCGGGCCATGTAACAGAGAAAGGAAGAAATCAGATCAGGTACCTATGATGTAAGTCTAAACGGTAAAGCCATTCGATCCGACCGGCGTTGGCTTGGCGCAGGTGTGGGCGCATCTCCTCAGCCCGACCGATAACTCGATAACCAAACGAGCTGTCCACGTGCACAGAACATCCATTCGACCATTATGTCGCGACATGACAAAACTTTATTATTTCTAAATTTATGCGCTCCGAGCACACATTACCAAATAATAAATGTGACATTTATTTTAAATTTAAGCTTTTTACGTGTAATATATTGTTTATAGGGTTTTGATTGGGATGGCACTGAACTTGAGGCGCGTTTACGAGCTTACACATTATCTCGTGTTTGATAAAGTTACTTTGATGAACTTACATCATTATTATCTTACTAGTAGCGCCCCAGGGTTTCATCCGTGTGGTTGACAGTTTTCCCGCTACCTCAATCATCCTACGGGACTATACTTTTTTCGTGATAAAAGCAGCCCATGAGTTATTGTAGGATCTAACCTATCTCGATACCAAATTTCATTGAAATCAGTACAGCCGTTGCATCTTGAAGAAGTAACATATAGGTTTTTGAATGATTGGCTCATCCCGCGGGAGTGGCTATTTGCCGGAAGAAAAGTAGCCTATGTGTTAATCTAAGGTCTAACCTTTCACCATACTAAATTACATTGAAATCGGCGCAGCCGGATCAGCGCAGTTTGAGCGTAAAGGAACAAGAAACATACACACTTTTGCCTTTATATTATTATCGTGATTGTATCGAACACTTCTTGGAAATACGTAAAATTCACTGTTATCTCAGAAACAGTTTTAACGATTGGAAGGGGGCATCACAGTGGGCACGGAAAGTATTGGCTATAAAAGGCGTTTCATTTAAAATTGATCATAATTATGTAATACAAATACTACAACAAACATGTAATACAGACAAAGATTTTTTATTATTTTATACTATTCTAGCTGCGCCCAACGGTTTCAACTCCGTGGTGATGAGAAACTTTGGTGATAATGATGATGATGACACAAACAAATAACGTGACTTTCTATTGGTAAAATAATTTTCTAAATCGGTTCTGTAGATCCAGAGATATAGATATTCCACTGGATCTCTTTAGTTTTTAGGGTTCCTGAGTTTTGAGGTTTCCACGAGAACCATAGTTTTTCCTGGAGAAAAAGTATCCTGTCTTTCTCTCATCTCTATACCAACATTCATCAAAACTGGTGCAGCAGTTTACGCGTGACAATGTAACTGACAGAGATACTTTCATGTATAATAACATTATGGACATATACATGATATGGAATAGCCAATGTATCAATCTGGGTTATAACGCATCTACATTCAGAATTTCATTTAAATCAATCAAGTCGTTGTTAAGGCATGACAAGCTAACAAACACACGAACTTTTGCATGTATATAATTGTGATCAGGGTTTTAAAGTAAAGTATGTGCTCTTAATTATTTAAATTCAAATCATATTTTTTATATATTCTTGTGTACAAAACAACAAAAACAAGTGGCTTCTTTTTTCATTGCATGTATGAAAAATCAAGCTTATTGTTTTACTAATTTTACTTAATAGTCTATATAGTACCTACACGATATTACTGCTGCTTTACTGCTTCTGGCATGCCTCGCATGGTCTGATGAGGTTGTCATTCGGCAGCCACAGGACAAAAGTAAACATTACTAATAATTTAAACAAGTTACTTACAGTACAATAGGCGCCACGCCCACTATGGTGTATCCACCACTTCATTCAACTATTTCACGAGTGACCCAATCTGGGATTGCCAGAAATGTTTTTTAAATTTTCTAAGTCGTGATTTATGGCACTTTTCCCACGGTATAAGCCCTATTCAACATTCTCAACGCTGGCTTATTCTCAACTCTAATATTAAAACCGATGATACTGCCTCGAAAGTACAAACAATCAAATTATTTGTTACAAATTCAGCCAATTAAAGAACACGACGATAATGATGAAACAAACCATGTTCCATTCTCTGAACAAAACAAGGACAATATGGAAATTACGTAGAACAAGTAAATTGGCACGACAGTTGCGCAACCGAGATTTGTGATCGTTAATAATTTGAACGTTGTCCGAGCATGTCGCAGGCGTGCCGTTATGATGGATACCTCCCGACACTCGCCCCGGGCACAACGCTCCATCTCCACACCATAGTTCCTTATCATACTCGAAAATAATAACAAATTTATGAACACCCGAACGCGTTGCTTAGCAACTAGTTGAGACAAGATCCCATAATGCACATGCTAGTGAAGTAACTAAACGCTAGCGTGTGAACAGCGTTACAAAAGCGAGCTATTTCAACCACTTACGATTATGCTTAGTTTGGCATATTCATGTATTTCAATCATGATCTCGTATCCATTTGTAGATTGTAGATTCAGACAGATTGCCGGTTATGCAAACGGATGAACAAACACGTACAAAACTATTCACCTTTTCAAAGATAAAGGATAAGTGATAACATCTTGTCCAATCAGTTATGTAAAGATTGCCTTAACGGCAATATATCGATGAAGATGTCATATTTATTGATTTGCCAACCAATATTTTTATGCAGTTTATTAAAAGTAATTGCTCTGATAATCAACAGTAAATATCTGTTTAGTGCACATAATGATATGGTTGAAATGTGCTAACAGTTCTGTAAAGCGATATTATCAGCGCGGAGGCAGTAGCGAGCCCCGAGGGACTCCATCTGTTCCGCGCCGGCTGACCCAAGCGCTCCGGCCAGCACGCCTCACGCCTGCAGGCTAACCTGTAATAGCTTTTTATTACCTCACTACCTTATTGTGCGACATTTGTCCTCCTTTCAATATACATCGTCGGCTTTGTTAATGATGACACATTCAAAAGCTTTACCAAACTCGCAATGGATCTTCGTACCTTTAAAACGTCAATTTGACGAGTGTACGGCGATAATGTTGAATATAGGATTTTATATGAGCCATTACAGTGCGTAATGAACGATGTCCCGGGGCCGGCGACACTTTATGAAGACATTCTTCACACTAATGAGATAATAAAATTGTTCGTGGGAAGTCTCTACACGCGTCATGCTGCGGCTTACTCGCATTTTTTTTCCTCTTCATATAATGTGATGTGGTGAAAAAAATATGTGGAAAATGACGACCGCCGACCGCCCGCCACCAACAGATACGACTTACGGAGCGAACCGTGAGAAACAAATCTGAGAATTAACTGCATTCGCTTAATTCCTCGGGAATATCTCATCTCGAGCCTGCACTTAAATGACAGAATTAAAACTGAATGATTTGAATTAATCGGCAATTAAAACTTGATTACATTTGCGATGATCCATTAAACTTTCTATTTTGGAGAAAGTGGATACTTGAACCGTTGTGAGTTGGCAATTAACTCATTCGCGCTAAATATATAATAGCCACTTTTAATAACATGATTACACGCGAAGTTTACCACAAGATTGATACAGGTAACCTTGTTTAAGCTCCATTATACTGCACAGAATAATTTTAAAAAAGATTAATTATTTGAGTGTGTTTATCGCGCATGCGAAACACTGTGAAATTACAACATCTTAACATGCCGCAGAATCAAGTTTCAGCATGTAGTAATGATTGGTTCGTAGCGCTCGCTTTCTATTAGAAAATTAATCCTGTGCTCCAATTGAGCTTGATTATAACGAATAGGTAGATAATCATAGTTTTGTATTGCACCGGCGCTGCTTGCGAGCTCACGACGCCCACCTACATACCTACTTCTAATCTAACTGAGCATTACTAAGATTGCTTCGATATCTGTGAGAATCTATCGAGAAAGGAATGAGAGTCTTTGGTGATCCTGCGCCCGATCGGTTAATGACAAATTTTATAGTCATTCCCGCCCACAGCCATCCGTGGCTAGAGCCCGAACCAATCTTTCTCCAAACCAGTTAATAAAGCCTTATTACTTTATGAGCGGTGTACGTTTTGAACGTTATGTGGATCACTAGAGTATAATGGAGTTTAATTTAACACCTGCCAACGAAATTTTTTCGGTAATTGACGCACTAAAACTGCTACAACAGTTTTTGTTGCAATTAATCTTTATACGCGAACCCGTCTTGAATTTAATTACGTATCAAAAATAGACATCATATTCTCCCGTTTTTATATTTCTAATTAATAAGAAAACTAATAAAATGTACTTTTAAATGTTTCTACCACATCCGTACTAATTCCAGTCAGCGCTTGATGTGGCTATTCATAAATATTACATTCGATAGTACTTTGCAAGAGTTTCTTTGTCTAAAAATTTGTTCCTAAAAGATTAAGGTTTCAAACTTTTGTTCTAGACAGCATTTCTCATCCAGAGATATAAACTTATAATAAAGGTACACGTACTTACGAAGGTTATTTGTTGTTTTCAATCAGATAGCTGTAAAAATAAAGGTAACATTAATGACGCATTACGGCATTAATAATGTCCACCAATGATCTTATGTAATCGCGTTTCTTGATAAGGACCTGTTATAAGGAGCTGTCAATTTATTACTCAGTTTATCAGTTACAGTTTCGTGCTATTTAAACACGAATCAATTATTTCCTTTTTTTTTAATGCAAAAGTCAATGTTTTTTTTATACACCACTCAGGCCCCCTGTCTAGGATTTCCTGTGTCGCGGGAGGCATAGACACACACTTAATCACAGCACACAAACACCCAAGACCTGGGACAAACACCTACACTCATCAGACAAATGGTTGCCCCTACCGGGATTCCAACCCAGGGTCCCGGTGACACAGAAGTCATGTCACTGACACTAACCATGCGCCACGGTGACCGTCATAGCTTGGGTTGGGTCATAAGGTTACAAGAATTGTTCTTCCCTGCCATTTGTTTTTTAATGACAAATAAATGTGTTAGAATAAGCAGTGTCGTTCCAAAATATATCTATTTCAGAATAAAGTAGCATATGAGGTAATATATAGTAGTAGAGTAGGTACTATATGAGTTTCTTTGCCATGGAATAAGAACAGAAATTCAACGTAGTTTGTATAATAAAAAGACATGAACCTTTATACACACTTTTATAGAATATCCGGATAACACGAAATTGTATACTTTACCATGAAAATGATGATGAAATAAACTAAATCTTAGTCATGAATGTAGAGCAGGTAGGTACAAATTATAAATATATAAAAAATGTTATCGTGCAGAAGATGTGGAAAAATTTGCAGAGATGTTAAATATGGAACATATTGCAAGAGAGTTGCAGTTAAATATGCTATCTGTTGCAATTTGCAAAAAAACTTGCAACAGATTGATTGATTGATTGATAGCATTCTAGCCTTTCATCAATCAGAGCAAGCTAGAGTATTATAAAACGGTGTGGTACAAATAGCTGTAGAGTGAATATGTTAATAAGGGTAGTTATGTATCATGTTTGATCAAACCTACCTTCGTAAATAAAGTTTTAAAAAATAAGTAGATAGCAATAAAGTAACCAGTTGAAATGAATCCTAATCCTATCCTACTAATATTATAAATGCGAAAGTTTGTGTGGATGTATGGATGTTTGTTACTCTTCACTCATACTCACACACAACTCGTAGTTTCACGCTCAACGGACTGGACGGATTTGGATGGAATTTATTTTCTAGATGCTTCAGATCCCGGAATAACACACGCCGCAAAACCGTGGGACGCAGCTAGTCCTACTAATATATATATATATTTTTTTTCCATCACACTCAGACCCCCGCACTAGGATTCCCTGTATTGCGGGAGGCATGGACACACACAATCACAGCACATAAACATCCAAGACCCGGGAAAAACATTTACACTCATCGCACAAATGTTTGCCCCTGCCGGGATTCGAACCCAGGGTCCCGGAGACACAGAATTCATGTCGATGACACTAACCACTGCGCCACGGGACCGTCATATTATAAAGGCGATAGTTTGTTTGTGTGTTTGTTACTTCTTCACGCTCAAATAGCTACACCGATTGCGATGAAACTTCGTAGGGAGATAGTTTAGACCCTGGATTAACACTTAGGCTACTACTAACTTTTTATCATCATCATCAATCATTCACCACGCCATTAAAACCGCGGGGAGCAGCTAGTAAATAATAAATCACAAATAGTAGTCACTGTTACTAGCAATACAGGTATAAATAACTCGAGTGGTTCTGACGTATATAATTTGCACAAATCATTGTCCGTCTGTCCGTCTCGCAACGAGCGATATTTGAGTGAGTAGTGCAACATCGACCCACATGCGTTGCGACACGCCGACGCGACGCCGTGAGAAATACGTGTGCATTGAATCTTATAGGACAGACCTTGATCTTATCTACACATATCTTAAACTAGATAAATCTGCTTTAGTACAATCAGCATAAAAGGTCAGTAAAAATCATTTGCTTTTGTCATAAGGCCGAATATAAATCTGATTACTATACTATGTGTACAATATTTTTTAAAAGTACATAATACTAGTAGTGCCCTGCGGTTTCACCCACGTGAATTACGGCTTTCTCGCTACCTTAATCATCCCACGGGAACTATACCTTTTTCCGGAATAAAAGTAGCCTATGTGTTAATCCAGGGTTTAAACTATCTACATACGAAATTTCATCGAAATCGGTGGGGCCGTTTAAGCGTGAAGAAGTAACAAACACACACACATACACAAAAACTTTCGCATTTATATTATTAGTAGCATGGTTCAAATATTATAGATACTTACCTACTTTCATTTTCTATTACGTTATTTAAATAAAATTTTTAAAAAAACCTAATTATTAGATATTACAATAATGAAAGTTAATAAGTTATGAATGTATAAAACATTGTAGTACTGGACTCCAGTACTAGGCGAACCGCGACCGACTATAGTCGGAACCCTCTGAATTACTATGTGAGTAATTCCCGTGTTTTATACATAAATAATGTGTCAAAACCACGTCAAAATATACAACAAAATTAAGATAGTTGTTGTGAAATTACAAGCTGTTGTTAGCTCGTGCTTGCTGGAGTCGAGTCTAGGATGCAGCATGAAGTCCCACTAGTAGCCGATTTTTAATCTTGAAATCAATTGAACGTAATATTTGAGTAATCATTTTTAATGGTTTTTTATCTTAATATCGTTAATTATCTTATGCTGCATCCTAGACTCGACCCTTAGGTACTCTTATTTTTGACAATATTCATTCAATGAAATTGAATTGAAACATATTTTTAGCAACTTTTTAATCTGTAATACCCTGAAAACAATTGATTTCTCGGATAGGCACCTTAATATAACCAAGAGCACGAAGATTCACCAACTAAATGATACTGGTGATGATAGCCTAGCGGTAGGGTACTTTACCGTACCCACCTAGTTCCCGTACCACAGATAGCTAACACAGACTAGTTAAAAAAAAATATGTAACCGAACATTCAGCATGCTTAGGCAGAAATTCTTAAGAGCCAGTAAACATTTAACATCTGTATCACATCAACAAAATATTAAAAAATAAACTAAATCTGTATATATATAGCAACTGCATAGGTTTACGTAATTAATTGTAAATAATAAATTTTAATTACACGCTGACCTGGCAGACATTGTTCTGTCATATATATTACCGAAATGTCAAAGTAATACGACAAAAATTTATAAGTACTTCACGTCAATGACTGACATGCAACAAAAATAATAAAAACATCGATAAAAAATGAGGGTGGCGGTACGGGACGTATTCCTCATCCTCCTAGGGTGACAAATACTTTACGACCTATTCTCAGACCTTCCAAACATACACAATACTTATCAAAAAAAAACCATAAAAACCAGGCAAGCCGTTTCGGAGAATTTTTATAACAAACACACACACACACGAGATTTTTATATATTAGGTTTAATTCTGTTTGTTGTAACATGAAATATGAGTTTCATTGCCATGGAACAAGAATACAAAAGCAACGTAGTTTTTTTTTTGTTTTCTCTCGCTTCTTGCGCATCTGCCAATATCAAGGCAACGTAGTTTGTATAACAAAAATATAAAAGTAAAATATCAATTGCGTATTTGTTTATGTGTTGCAAAGTAACAAAAGAAATCTGAAAAGAGAGAAATTACTTATTTTGAACGAATTTAAAAACACACGGAGACGTAAAATAGCATAGATACAGGATAGTTCATAGTTGTTTATGTCATAAAAGTTACTTACATGGCAAAATTATATAAACGTAGACTATAAGTCATAGCATAATAAGGATTATCAAAATACATTCAAAAACGATTACAATTAATATATTACATTAAAACATATTGATGACTCTTGAATTGGAATACTTTTTGTATTACTTTCTACTTCCCGTCCAAAAACTCTTCTTAACTATAAAACGTTAGTTAAAAGTTATGTATATATTCAATCTACTTAGCAAGCGCGTGCATGTAATATTTTCATTTAGTAGCTAATGTGCGTAGACGCATATATTGAATCTGATATATTTATAGACACATATATTTTCAAAGGATTCGAAGGCTGAAAATAGAATAATTCTAAAAATACTCATACGTCATTCGGTGTTTATTAAGTAGTCGGCTAATTTTGTATTATTGATAAATCACGCATCTAGGTTTGCGTGCTAAATCCTAGACAACGTCATCACTTAACATCAGGTGAGACAGTTGTCAAACGCAAACTTATAATAATAAAAATAAAAAAACGCTCAGAAAACATCATTCTAGTTATAGGTGAACAGATGTTTCTTAATACGAGTATATGTTAATTTAAATAAAGAAGTAGTCCGTACCAATGAGGTCACAAAATTAGCCGACAACTTAATAAACACCGAATGACGTATGAGTATTTTGAGATTTATTCTATTTTCAGCCTTCGAATCGTCATGTTTTATATGTGTCTATAAATATATCAGATTCAATATATGCATTTTATTTACATAATATTAAAATACGGCGTTGGAGCCGAGCCGCAACTTCGACAACCTTGAAAAGATTGACTTCATTTGGAGCGATGATTGCTTAATATAATTAAACACTAGAGACTGATACATCAGTATTTTTTTTATTATTACTCAAAAATCAATATAAATAACTAATCATCAGTAGGGTTTATGGTTTATTCCATTAACGTCATGCTAGGCGAAACTTCCTATAAGCGAATCCTAGGTATTTGTATTTATTTTGTAGTAAAAGATAAACTACCAAGATATTAACATAGGATCGTTGGTAGCCGATCAAGGTTCCCCTGTGTCAGAGCTACCATGATTCCAGCCTCTAAACAATAACAAGGTACAAGAAACGGTTATTATGTTTGCGTTGTTTGTTAGTTCAGTATGAACTAACAAACAACGTAAACATAATTCCTAACCTAGCTAAATGCCAATAAATGCCACCGGAATACATTAAAATATTTAGATAACTTTAATAATCTCTCGCACACTGTTGACAGCGTATGCACTATTGACCGGTTGTATTATGAGTAGGTACAATGCCGATGCATTGAGCCAAATATGTGATATCAAATTGGTTACAAGATACATCAAACATTTTCTAAAAGTTATCATGTTGTTCTTATAAGTTTTAGCTCCCGGCTTAGAATAATAACGCTCCCGGCATCCATAAGTATATATATTCGACTTCACCGACAAAGTAATGCGTGAGTAAATACAGAGTAATAGTAATGTAGAGGTCAGACTCTTGCTGGGTTGAATCACATCGAACTAAACTATTTTGAAGAGATGATAATTGATGGATGCTGGTTCCATCCCTACCAACGACTTGAGCTCCTGTGAAGGTAATTAAATTTTCAAAATGCAGGTGGTAGGGTACACACTCAAGTTCGAAAAACTGTCACCATAAACATAGTGTGTTCAGGTAGCAGTCCTTCAGAGCCAGTAAGCATTCTAGGTCTAGCCTGATATCATCTTTAACCAAATTGTAACTGACCATCAAGTGAGATAGTGGTTAAACGCTAGATCTATCTATACAGTATAAAAATCAACTATTCGGATAACGCGACATCGTTAAAATAAAGACATGGTACATAGTTAGCAACTTTAGCGTGCTAACTGAAACCCTCAAGTTTAAAGGTCTCCAACTACAAAGATTGTTTAGGCAGCTGTCATTAGATTTATAGCTTATTTTTATTAAATAAGAATATATCAATAAGTATATTTCCTAGAACTAGCGCGACTTGGACCTCACCGCCATCTAGCTACCAGATGATTGTGACGAAATGCAAGCAATTAAAAGAACTATTTTCCAAAGATATATCACAAAGGTAGCACAGTCTTACAAACAAATAAATCATAAGCTATTATTAGCGCGCGTGGAATCATCAGCAACTGCCAAACAAACGTATAATCAGGGCCAATCAATAGAGCACAATAGCCGGCCGAGACCCGCAGCTCCCAGATATAATTCACGTATAATTGTGGGTAATCTTTAACAGACGGTTAAAGGGCGGGGGACGGGGGGAATAAACGATTACGCTCGTGGTGGCCATTACAGCGCATGACTTGACATACTGGGAATGAAAGGAATTAGGAAAAAAGGAGGTAAGAAAGACTTTATAAGTGCATCTGGTAGAAAAATAATCAAAGATTTTGATTCATACGATCCAGAAGTTTAGTCATTGGTTTGTTTAGTAAAGTTAGAGGTACGCATTGTGTATGATTATTTTACTAGATAATGAGTACAGTAATCTTTTAGTTTTGATGCATATGAAATAAGCCAAATACTCTGCACAAAATCTACTTTCTATTTTCTCTTTGATAAAGTAAAGTACCTACTATGTCCTTTACTGGCATATTATTAAAAGATTCTGGTGAAGGAAAAGGAAACAAAGATTTGCCATTTTGCTCCACTACTACAGACATTTGACAGTTAAAATCTACTATTATTACATAAACCTGAGAAAGTACTAATTTTTCGAAATGCAATGGAGTATCAATATTTGCATATTCTAGAATCTCACTATAACCTCTAGGTTTTATATTTTTACACATTCAATAACTACTGTACGTGTTATTATGTATTGTCATAAGTAGCGTTGTGGAAATAAAAAAATACTTCGAGTAAATGCAAATCTATTTCCAAAGTTTTAATCAAAGTACTGAATTCAGTCAACCCAGCAAATTATCTCAAAAACATTAACACCGTAACCTCTCAGCAGCTATAAACTAAAACTTTCTTAGTATTTTATTATTATTTTATTTTATTAAACGAATTTTATTCACCTTCATTTTTCAAGTTTAGATAGGCAAAAACGACTTTATCTTCAAGTTTTGCAGTTTGCGAAAGCAATCTGTGGGTATCAGTCTGAAAGGTTACATCGATCTCTTTATTGAAATGAATTTAAATCTGATGAGGCATTAAAGAAAAAACGCAAACAAACTCACTTTTGTAATTAAATATTAAGTTGGATGTATCGCGGGCACTGTTTATGTCGTTAAATTCAATAATTTATCTACTTCAGTATTAACATTGTAAGATATTTGTAAATAATTTGTCTTGCAACTCTTTTAAAATAATACCTGATTCAAACAATGTTAGTTAAGATTAATCAATAATAACAATTTGTTACGGAAACCGGTAGCCGAACCGATCCGTAACTGAACCGAAAACGCCCGCGGCACAACCGGCCCCGCCCTCTCTGAGCCGCTCGTTTAGCGCTTCTATCAAATTTAATTCCATGGTTATGTGCGCTCAGCATAATCACATGATTTAAACAATTATGAACTTTAATTTCACGTTATGAAGGACGAAAAAAGCGCATGGTTTTGTAGTAATTTTTGTAGGTCAGCGAACTTGTGAAGCTTCTGACGTAATTACAAAGACATACGACAATATACATATACGGTATATTATCAAATCTGGTAAGTACAGTCACTTTAGTTAACAATTTTTTTTTTAAATACTATCAAAACAATACTTATAATAAAATTTCCTCTTCGTTTAATGTTGATTAAAAAGACAATAGGTTTCGGTCGAAAAATGAAATCGAAGTCGGTGCCATGTGCACAATGTTTTGATAATATGTACTTTTGCACAATCATGGTACCGACTTCAACAAGTTATTTCACACTTTTGAATGTTGAAGTTGGGTCAGTTTTTTGGTCAAATTTTTTTTAATTTCTAAGAAAGCACTTATTCTAGGGGGCACTAGAAAGTGTTTAAGTGTGACTTGCTGTCACCACGCTGTTATCTTCAGCGAATGTTATAGTTTACATTAAAATTGTATTCCATGTAGAGACGATCAATGAGCATTGAAACCCTGTGTACAGTGGACCCAAATCGTCGCCAGAAACAAAATATATCTAGAAAAAACATAATATTAGATTTAATATATTATTGTAAGTTGAGTAAAGAATAGTAGGTAAAAATGTAAATGGTGAAAAGCTTTTTAATAAGGGCTAAAATAATCTTCTTTATATCTTGTCGCACCTATATGACGCGAACCTTGAGGACTGTCAGTGAGCTCTGAAAGCAAGAATTGTACTTTATAGTTTGGAGACAACGCATCAATCGCAATTATAACTAATGGACATTATGTAGAAGCTATTTACGAGTAACCGGAGTAAATAAAGACTTGGTTCTATCGTCCCAAGAACATCTACTTCTTCTTCTTCTCAGCAATTCGATATCCACTGCTGGACATATGCTTGGAGCGGGTGGGTTGGCGACCGCAGTATGATTTCCGATCCTCAGAAGGCGCTGCTGCCCACCTTCTGATACGTGGTCTCTTAGGCGACGCTTACGGCACCCGCGGGAAGAGATGGGGGAGTACTATTCTAGGCCGGTACCACCACGGCACGGATTTTTATCGGATAATAATGAGTGCGCTCTGGAGTTGCATAATTTGATTCCGCCATCCCCATTCCATCTTAGGACGACCAGACGGATGGCAATGCGACATCCATACATTGTGGACGCTCCAACTTGTCGCACGAAGCGTTTTGCTTCCACATTCTTAGTGCGTACAGCTAACGAATGGAACTCATTGTCTAACTCTGTATTTCCGAAAAAATACGACCTGGGTATCTTCAAGTCACGAGTGAATAGGTATCTTCTAGGCAGGCGTGCTCCATCGTAGACCACATCATCACTTAACATCAGGTGAGATAGTGGTCAAACGCCTGCCTATTCCCAATATTTAAAAAAAACCCAAGAACATGGCGCATGTATAAACAACAAAAACAAACAATGAATAATATCAAATCCTTAATTTTCCACAAGTGACCGTGTCAGTTTGAACATTTATATCATATTTGTAAAAATGTAAAATTTAATAAAAATTGTTACTTTGGAATATTTAAATGGTTGAGTTGTTTTTGTGACGGCATATTTTTGAAAATATACTTATTATCAAAAATCAAACGAACGTTGGTTTTCGACACCATAAAGTTATATACGTAAAGGTTATCTGTGATCATAATCGTTATCACTCTGACAATGATAATTAATTTCCAATTTACATTATGCAGCATTGACAAATCAGCCACGATGTGATATCCGAGGATATGGTATCTAGAACGTTTTATGGATTTTGATCAATGAGGCCTAAAGTTAGGCATTACCATTTCAACGACTCTTATTAGTGTATTTTGAAGATTATTATTCTTACTGTTATACTACTCGATTAAATAAATAAACCATTCTTAATAAATATAATAAAACATGCCTACATAGACACGCAAGAACTCTCAGAAAATTGCCTTTGCATAAGTCTCACAATTACGTGTGTTTTTTTTTTGTATTGGTCGCGACACCCGTAGCCTGGCCGATCGATAAAGGACAAGATTGAAAGATTTGGTTCTGAGGCGAGAATGTTGTATTTGAACAGAGTTATGAAAATAAGTTAAAGTACCACATTAGTCTATTTACATGAATTGGACCCAAAAAATATTCCTATTTTTAAGCTTTCGTTGTACATAATACAAACGATATAATATGTATGTATTTACGTATGTGCCGAATATATTTCTAAATGAAGGCCAGTTCTAGAAGCCGGATAGATCGCGATAACTGATAAGATTGTATAATGCCCCAAATGTCAAGGTCCATATTGGCCGAGCTTGAAATAACATACACGCTGCCCAAGGAAAAAACGATTCGCTAGCGATTTTTTACGCAGTAATATGATACCCAATAAATCCAGAAAAAATGTTGATTAGGTTTCTTTTAATTGCGTACCCATTGGATATTATTATTATTATTATTATTTTTTATTATAACGTACATATTTTAACAACAAGATAACCTCACTTATATGTCTTAGTTTAATACATTAGTGAACATAAATAGGCACTGATGATTGCAAAGCTCAGTTATTCGACAAATCTTTCCTATGGTTACCACCAGCATTCTGGAAAAGTTCATTTTGCGTACTCCGCAAATAATCGCATTTTTTTGTAGCACCTCTTACGGGACACTCCTCTCAAGGTCACGGAGAATCTAAGCATTTTGGGGTATGACATTTCAGCTAAGGTTCAAAGCCAAGCTCGCATCCAAGAATCTTGGCGTGCTTAACAAAGCGAAGCGGTACTTCACACCAGGGCTGTTACCATAGAAAGCGCAAGTTCGGCCTCACGTGGAGTACTGCTCTCACCTTTGGAACAGTATGCACCTAGGTAACAACTTGAGCCTCTGAATGTATCGCAGCGTAGAGCTATCAGAATTGTCAACGGCCCCAAACTCACCGAAGACCTACAGCCACTCAGTATCCGCAGAGACATTGGCTCTCTCTCTCTGTATTTTCTACAGTATATAGAACGGGGAGTGTTCTGAAGAACTCTTCAACCATATTCCAGCATCAAGATTAGCACTAAGATACCGACCCCACCTAGCGTGGGATAGAAATAAGAAGAAGAAGATACTTTCAAATGGGCCCGCATTTGCACGTATGATAAACGCTCAACGCTCATATTTGCGCTTATACTAGAATATAATTGAATAAAAAATAATATTGTTTACTATGTCCATTATTTTAATAGATTTTGATATCAGTTAATATGCGTATTATGTGATTATTGAAACGAAACCAAATAATTAGCTTATCACATATTATTATATGAATATACATTAACTATTTAAAATAAAGTGGATGTCCCCATTTATTTAATGTATTTACTATTATATTTAATGTATTCTGACTCCATATGTTCGTTATGGTACGGCCTGATGGCCGATTATGCTTGCAATTACAATGAATTATGTATGTGTGGCCGAAATTTGTATAAAGTACCTAGTTAATTTAGACTATAGACTGTCAAAAAGATGTCTAAATGTCCAATCTATCGGCACACGTATCTTTCTATAATTCAAAGGCCTCTGTTAGTCGTTCACAACACAACACAAACGGCTAAACGCAGGCTAGAGGTACATCTCTAGCCTGCGTTTGATCACTCTTCGGTGTCCATGCGTAAAAGTTTATGGTGGCCGTGTACTTACTAGTGCCCGCCCGGCTAGCTATAGCTACCGTGTTCAGATCTGAACATCTGCCACCACACAGTGTGTACCGGCAGTTATTGTCAATAGACAGTGCACTGTAAGTCTCCTGTAGTTCCACCATCGATGACATTGTCATTAACCATCCAGTGACAGTGATCAAGCACTAGCATAAAAGGAAGTCGTTATCCAAGGAACGGTTATGACCATCATGCAGATATTTTGTCCAGAAGGTTTATATGCATAGTACATTTACATTAATATTTGTTAGTTGTGAATGGTAAATAAAGTGTTCACTTATACGCAGCTTAACCACAGCTTTTCCTCAATGAAAATTTCAAAAAACCTTATTCCGATCACGAAGCATAGACACGAAAAAACGCTCATTTGTATTGATTTACGATCATTCAACGGATAGCTTTCCTCCGAAGGCAGTCATTAACCGCAAAGGGCATCATTTAATGAAAACTCATGCGTGACATAGCTTTTTGCACTTCTTGCGCGTCAAAGGATTACCCCATTGCTATTTTCTAATAATATTGACTAGATTGCTGCACTGTAAAATCGATCATAACCACTCCGCACAAAGGTTATTAGGTTATTTCTTTAAGTTCTCGGCTATTCATTCAGTTTAAGGTTGTACCCCACCAGGGCATTGTAAATATTAAATTCTAGTTTGAGCGTTACGTTACAACACTGTTTTACTGACTGAAGAGCATATTCTCGAACATAAATTTAATTAAAATAGTGGTGGACAAGTGGTCCATTTTACTTCCAAACGTAGATTATTAACTGTTTTATTTTATTTACGTGATCAAACCGACCGAGTGTCTATGACTCAGAGTCATGCTTCCCTACTACACTATGTATTTTTTAAAACGGAAATAGCGCAATAAACTTTATTTAATATATAATTTTATTTAATATATAATTTTAATATTTAAAATATTATTCATAGTCGTTATAATTTCAACATGAATACACACTCTGTCAAAATTTTAGCTATCTATCTATTACGGTTTACGAGATACAGTGCAATGACTGACGTACGGACACAGGAGTCTTGATAATAGACTTTAGATATATTATATCGCTTAAGTTTTTTTTTCCAATGTTTGCCTTTGCTTAGGAAGCCTAAAACGATACCTATCTCAATATTTGTTTACAAAAATAGAATTTATTATTGAACTAGCTGCGCTCCGGGGTTTTACCCGCGTGGTGATGAAAACCCGTGATGATGGTGATGATGAGAAAGCCTACATGTTAAATTGGCTGTCTCCTTACCAAATTTCACCTAAATCCATCCAGCCGTTTAGGCGTGACTGAGTAACAAACATCCATACATCCATACATACAAACTTTCGCGTTTATAATTTGTTAGTAAGTGTTATAGTGTGTGTGCATTAGTAAGTTATGTTACACAATGATAATTACATGACGTTTATACACATTATACACATTATATGTCATATTATATTTTCTTTCTTGTTTCATTCTGAATTTCAGTTATTTCGATTTTTTTTAAATATAAATTCTCATTCTTAGATTCTTACATGATGGCATAAAGGAAATAACTGGTCATACTTTTTAAATTAAAATCACCGATGCTTGAGTCTGAATTATTATTTTACATGAATGCTCCCGGTGAAGGACCGTCTTAATGTTATAAGAAAAAACTCATTTGTGATGACGTGGCGTAAGTCGTGAGTGTCTGTCAAGCAGGCTGCATTAGTTGCATGACGCGTCCGCATTTCACGCTTCCTGGGAGGCTGATTGGTATAACGCGAGGTGTTAGTTCAGTTAACTCCCCGGCAAAAAAGTTTGCGAGTTTCTTAAAAAGTATTAGTAAAAACATAGCTTTTTATTGAAGCTTTTGACTTTATTTGTGTGGTTACGTTTTTGCAGGTTATAGATTTATTTACTTACTCAAGAATAATTATTTGTTGTTTACTCAAGGGCCTATATTCATGGCACTGGCAACATCATTTTTATTTGTTTTCTTTGTATATTTTTCTTGTGTGTATCTCTTACGTAATGTGTGTTGTGAGTATCTTGGATAAATTTGTCTTCTTCATTCTTCTTCTTATTCTTCTTCTTCTTGGCTTGAAAATGAATCTTGATTTTTAAATGTGAATTGTAAAATAGAGTAGGAAAAATAGTTGTCGGCTGTGCGAAGCGACACCATGATGTGAAGTCAGCACATTAATAACATTTGTGTCGCTTGTAGCCGCTACTAACTCTGTATCTGGGTTGATCTTTTCAATACATACTCAATACGTTATTGCGTCATATGTTTACAAAAAAGATTCGCTCTCTTTCTCGCGTGATCTATGAAGTTAAGTTTGATGCCTATACCATAATAACTATCTGCGTGCCAAATTTGAGCCGCATATACGGTCAGTGTTTTGAGCAATTTGTATCTGTGTTGATGATAAGATAAAAAAAGCATTTGACCCCAAACTAGGCGTAGCTTGTATCTTGACAGTCAGCTCTCGCATGTTGAAGTACAGATTCGCATTATCACGAGTGCACAGTATATGTCAGTCAGTGTTCTGATCAGTTAGTCACGGTTGTGTCCTTCTATAATATATTCAGATCGATTCCTTTAATTATTTGTTTTTATTATGACAGCCAGTTTCATTTGTAGGTTTATGCTTGGCTACTGATTACATATGGCAGGTGCGAGTCGAGGTAAGAACCCGGCGGAGCTCCGTGGGGCGCCGCAATAGTCCGACTAATAACAATCTAGATTTACGATCATATCAGAGAGACCATAACTTATTAATTAAAAAGTTATAGAACTGTCAGTTATTACGGCAATGCGCATGCGTGTATATACTTATTCAGAAAATATTTACATCGCAAGGTTCAATAGATTCGTAAGTTTCTGCGTGGATAAGCTTAGATCAAAAGGAAAAAATGCTATGTTATTGAGATGAGATTTGAGGCTTTGTCAGGATCAGATGGATGGAAGAAATAGTTGGGTACTCACAGTCTATCACCAGGATATTCACCACACACTTCACTTTGTCCTTGTTTTTGTGTTTAAGTATATATTTATTCCGTAATCACTGCCCGCGGGACTTGATACGTTTTGTTGAAGGTGACGGACACAGTTCACGATTCGACAGCTAGATGCGCACTGATTGTTCTTTTTTGTGTTGGCAGGGTAGTGGCGCGTAGATTTGAATTAGGATATGAAGTTGGAAATGGGAAGGAGAAGGGAAGACTTAAAGCCTGTTCATATCCCCCCATTTGAAATCAACCGCGGATTTCACAAGATAAATAAGAGTTCAGAACTCGGATCACACATGCTATACGGTTTCATTTGGTTGATGATATACTGTTACTCTGTGTATGTTATGTGTGTACATAGAATTGCAAGACTTAGTTATAATAAGATAGTAGTGTAAGATAAATAAAAGTATATAAGGTAAAGTTAGGTAAGTAAATAAAAATATGTAGATAGATAAATTTATATGAAGTTAAGATAGATTTTAGTTGTTAGATATTAGTTTAATTGCTTTCATCTATAGGTAATGGGCAGATTTTAACTGCAGGTCTAACGAATAGGCCTTTTCGTGTTCTGACGGACACGACCCGAACAATGTTGTCCTTGCCCGGATGTAATTGAACAATTCTGCCCAATTGCCATTCAGTTGCCGGTAAGTTAGGTTCGTGAATGATTACAAGGTCGTTCAGCTTAGGTTTTTTACCGTCGCCCTTTAACCATTTGCATTTCTGTTGAAGGCTATTCAAAAAAACTCTCTGCCATGCTCGCCAAAAGCTTTGAGACAAGCTTTGAACTAGTTTCCAGCGAGTACGCAGAGGCGCGTTTTCTGTATGTACCGGCTCAGGAAGGGAAACCAAAGGTCGGCCTACCAAGAAGTGCCCTGCAGTAAGAGCATCAATCTCACTGGGATCGGAAGAGAGCTCCACCAAAGGTCTGGAGTTCAACATCGCTTCTATCTTAGTTAAGACCGTATACAGCTCCTCATAGGTCAGAACCTGTGACCCCACGATACGCTTTAAATGGTATTTTGTAGATTTGATACCACTCTCAAAGATACCACCGAAGTGGGCACCTGAAGGAGGATTGAACCTCCAAGTAATGCCGCGAGATGCGAGCTGGCCTGAAATCATGTTCCTGTTCTTTTCAAGCATTTTAGATACTTCGGATAAATAGCGTTTCGCTCCTACGAAGTTGGTACCGCCGTCGGTAACTATATACTGACATAGGCCTCTTCTAGACACGAATCGATCTAATGCTGCTATGAAAGCTTCCGTGGTCAACTCAGTGACCAGTTCGAGGTGTATTGCCTTGACTGCATGACAAACCATGAGACACAAGTACGCCTTATATATTTTAGCGTTCCTGCGCCTGCTTTCTTTAACCATAAACGGACCCCCGAAGTCGATTCCAACACTCCTAAAACATTGATCCGGCTTCAGACGGGAAGACGGAAGGTCGCCCATAATTGGTTGAAAAGAGTTTGGCTTTACTTTAAAACAAGTGACACATTTGGATAAGCGAGATCGAATAAGATTGCGAATGCCAAGCACCCAAAATCGACGCTGAAGCAATGAATGCAGGAGGCGAGGCCCGCAGTGAAGGTAAGTTGCATGATAATGATCGATTAAAAGATTGCTCAGCTGAGATGCTTTAGGTAA
Organism: Apeira syringaria; assembly: GCA_934044485.1. Classification (NCBI taxonomy): domain Eukaryota; kingdom Metazoa; phylum Arthropoda; class Insecta; order Lepidoptera; family Geometridae; genus Apeira; species Apeira syringaria. Next base: position 8,259,189 of record OW203658.1, on the reverse strand, counting down.
GAGGTAAGGATGTTTCACATAGTCAGGTAAGTATGAATTTTTCAGTCGTCCCCCCACTCGCAAGACATTACTAGAGTCGAGGAAAGGAGCTAGCTTCAGCAGATGCCGAGGTAGTGGTTTGTTAGATTTAAGTTGATTTATGGCATCGCTAAAGTGCTTACGCTGAACATGTTTAACTAGCTGCTCCATAGAATAATCTAGTTCTGTGGAAGTCAGAAACGGTAATAATTTACGCTCAGATCGCTTAAGTTTCAAGTTACTTATATACCGGTAGATCCATGCTAGTACTCGTTGTACGCGTGAAAGGTTGGAAGAACGTTCCAGTTGATTTTCCAGCACATCAGCTTCCTGTGTCATGAAACTGGCATGAAGGCACAAGTGTGACGATCGCTTCAACTCTGGTACGCTGTCCTGCTTTACGACTGCTGATACAGGCCAGTCGATTGGATCGCTAGTCAGCCATTTTGGACCTGACCACCAACTTACACAAGTAGCTAGTTCCAAGCATGATAAACTACGACTGCAATAATCGGCTGGGTTGTCACGAGTGGAAACGTGCCGCCACTCAGTTGGAATGGTAGTGTCTGTGATTTGTACCACACGGTGCGCGACAAAAGTTCTAAGTTTATGAGGTTCTGTATTCAACCATGACAACACAGTCGAGCTGTCAGTAAATAACACGACCCGCTTAATGCTCAGTCTCGGGCTGAGTAAATCATAAATATGAGTTGCTACCTTAGATAGCAACACAGCACCGCAAAGTTCTAATCTATTTACGGTAAGGACCTTAAGTGGTGCTACTTTAGATTTTGCGATTAATAAGTGCGTGTCAACCCTATCCAAGGAGACAACGCGGAGATAAAGACAACATCCGTACGCCTTGGTCGAGCTGTCGCAGAAGCCAATTAGGTCAACTTCTGTGAGCTTTGCTGACTGAGGCGGTATTATCTGTAATTGTAATTGTAATTTTTTTTTTTTTTTTTTTTTTTTTTTTTTTTTTTTTTTTTTTTTTTTTTTATCTGACGGGGAACTTCAATAAGGTTTAAGTTTGGAAGATCAAGGATAAAATTCCGCCATTCTTTTGCTATGTCTCTTGGCACAGGTTCGTCCCAAGCGACATTTTGACGCCATAGATCTTGAAGGAGTAATTTTGCCTTTATAATGAAAGGTGCCAGCCACCCCAAGGGATCAAATACGCGAGCCACATTGGATAAGATTGATCGCTTAGTGAACTCGCCATCGTCGATGGAAGCGTGGGAATAGGTAAAGGCATCACCCGAAGGGTCATATTGAACCCCTAAGATTTTAAGCGTAGATTTGTTACTTTCTTCTGTGAAAGGTTTCGGAGATTGACAATGGTCCACTGGCAAGGTTTCCAGGAAGGACTTGGAATTACTACTCCATTTGCGGAGTTCAAACTGTGCATGACTAAGCAACTTAACAAGTTGATCTTTTAGTTCAATCGCTTCACTCACAGAGGGCGCCCCGGTAGTGATATCGTCCATGAAAGTTTCATGAAGAAGTGCCTCTGCAGCGCGCGGATAATCATCGCCGTGATCTGATGCCAATTGATGGAGAGTACGTATAGCGAGATAAGGCGAACTGCTGACTCCGTAAGTGTGACAGTCGCGAGTTCGTATTCCTTTACTGGATCGCTCGGAGACTCTCGCCATAGTACATGTTGATAGCAACGATCTTCCGGTCTAATTAAAATTTGTCGATACATTTTTGATATGTCACATGTGAACACAATCGCGTGGAGTCTGAACCCCGTTATTATGTCGATAATGTCAACTTGGAGCTTAGGTCCAGTGTAGATAATATCATTTAAAGATAGACCATTTGTGGTCTTACCGCTTGCGTCAAACACCACACGAAGCTTAGTAGTCGTACTTTCAGGACGAATGACGCAATGGTGTGGGATAAGATAACGCTTTCCCGGTTGTAAGGTAAGATTTGTATTAGGATTCGAGCTGGGTATGGGATACATATGACCCATACTGTTATACTCGTGCATAAAGTTTACGTATTCTTGCTTAAGTTGTTCTTGTCGACTAAGTTTCTTTTCTAGGTTTGTTAAACGCGACAATGAGCTGCTGTATGAATTGCCTAAGGTACTATCACCATCCTTTAGGAGGATTGGCACCACATAACGGCCGTCAGGTTTCCTATAAGACAGGTCCTTGTACAAACGTTCGCACATATCATCCTCGGGTACAGGAAGAGGTAATCGTGGAGGTTCCTCGACTTCCCAGAACCTCTTTACCAGCTCATCTAGAGAGTAGGTGGAAGCTAGTAATGATGATGCAGTGGAAGGAGGTATTAATGAATCGCTATTGACCATACCACTAAGTATCCAGCCAAAAACGCTATGCAGAGCGACCGGTAAACCGGGCCCCAGCTTAATACGTTGACCATCGTAAATTTCATGAAAGAGTTCAGCCCCTATCAATAAGTCGATTTGTCCGGGGATGTCGTACTTTGGATCAGCTAAGATTAAATGCTTACAATGATCGCGAACGGTGGAAGGTACATTTACACTAGGCATCTGACTTGTAATATTATCAAGTACAATTGGTTTGATATGATACTGCGGACGGTCGCGGTCGAGTGGTCGTAAATCACATTCTGTCATCCCTTTGATGTGGAACACGGTATTTTGTCCTAGACCAGCTACCGTAAGATTGCAGCGACGGAGCTTTAAACCGAGTATCCGTGCGCAGGCAGTAGTCAGAAAGCAGTCCTGGGCGCCGCTATCGACTAAGGCGCGAACAATATGTTGTGCACCGGTAGCGGCATTGCACACGAGTAATTGACATGTGCCTAGAAGTACTACACCACGGCTGTTTCCAACATGAGCTACAGTACTAGCCTGGCTGATCGGAGAGCTATTTGCTTGCGTTTGGTCAGTGTGCAATAAGGTATGATGACGTAATCCACATGATGTACAAGATACTTTCGAGAAGCATGAGTCTATGGGGTGATTTGTACGTAAACAGTTTGCACACATTTTATGTTTATTTACTAGTAAAAGTCTACCGTGAGAGTCTAAAGATTGAAATACGGGGCACTTATAGATAGAGTGCGCTTCGCCGCAACAGGAACATACTAAGGCTGTTGACGCTGTTGGCGGGCTGGTAGACTTAGTTAGATAAGATGTACGTTTTGGCCCGGCACTATTTTGTCTATTATCCACCGGCGAAAGATTTTTCCCTTTAAAGGTTCGGGTAAGATTGAGATTACCGGAGGATAATCGACTAGTTTCTAAGATCTTTACGTAGTCTTGAAGAAACTTTAATAGTTCCGCTAGGGTAGGTATTTGTGAACTATTTTGTGACTCAAAACGTTTACGAGTGTCTGCATCTAGTGTCCGCGAAGCTAAATAAAACAGAATAAATTCACCTAAATTTGGAATATCCAGAGCTTGAAGTGCATAGAATGATTCGTGGAATGAGTTTGTTAATGATTGCAATTCCTGGAAGCTACCCGATTTAACGGCGGGATAGTTTAAAAATTTGTCTAAATATGTCAAAGCTAAGATACGCTTGTTTTGGTAACGCTCGACTAAAGTATTAAAAACAACTTCATAATTTTTCGCTGTCATCGGAATACCTTTCGCAATAGATAACGCGGGTCCATGTAAACATGACACGAGGTAATGAAATTTTTCTATTTCCGATATTAATTTATTTTCGTGTATTAAAGTTGTATACGTATCATAAAAAGTTTGCCAATTTTCAATATCGCCGCCAAATTTAGGTAACTCAAGTTTAGGTAAACGCGCATTCAATAATTTCACAGCTGACGGCGCATCGGCGGCGTCAGAATGAGCGCTGACGTCGACGCTCGTGTCGACTTTTGTAATCAAAGTATCGGCTGCACTTATTACCGAATAATATAAATCATCGAAAGAATCCAATAGCGAATTATCGATATTTTGGTCAGGCTTTATGGTTAGTTCCAATGATTGTATGTCCTCACACAATTGAACAAACTCCTCACGAATTGAATGTATTCGCGTGTATCTCGATTTAAACGCCGATACCTTTGAACGATCTTGAACCATCTGTTTGGCAAGATCGTAAAGGATTTGGACATTACGGAAAACATATTCGCGTCGGGACCGAAGTATTTTGAGTTTACTTTCTGCCATTATTTGTTTTGTGTAAGAACAATAGCTAAGATATATAAGTTAGATGAAAACAACTCTGGTTGGTATCAAGTGAAGATATTTTATATATATGAAGTAGGTAGGTAAACGTAGTTAGCACAAAAATAAAGTTAAGTTTCAATGTTAATAATGTCGTGATGTGTGTAGTGACAAATAATTATAAATATCTAATAATGCATTGATAATATAATATTGATATAAATGATAAAACCTATTTGAAAGGTTGGTAAATTAATGTTGAGTTAAAGATTAAGTTAGGTTACCGGTATAACACTACCAAATTACGTTGACAAATGACTCCGTATAGTATGAGCTTAATGTATAACCTACGCGATTTAGACGGGTTATACTTTTACAATGAATATTTGATACGATTTTACTTATTTAACGACTTTATACCAAATAAATAGTTAAAAATAGTTATTTAATGTAAATTCCATAGGAATTCGCGCTCGAATAGGACCACCTTTTATGGATAAGCTTAGATCAAAAGGAAAAAATGCTATGTTATTGAGATGAGATTTGAGGCTTTGTCAGGATCAGATGGATGGAAGAAATAGTTGGGTACTCACAGTCTATCACCAGGATATTCACCACACACTTCACTTTGTCCTTGTTTTTGTGTTTAAGTATATATTTATTCCGTAATCACTGCCCGCGGGACTTGATACGTTTTGTTGAAGGTGACGGACACAGTTCACGATTCGACAGCTAGATGCGCACTGATTGTTCTTTTTTGTGTTGGCAGGGTAGTGGCGCGTAGATTTGAATTAGGATATGAAGTTGGAAATGGGAAGGAGAAGGGAAGACTTAAAGCCTGTTCACTGCGTAAATATTGATAGTACATGTCACGGCAGGTACTGACTAAGGTCAGGGCCACGATGAGTCTCCGCGGGGCGTCCGCGTCGCGTTGCTAGGTAACCAATGCGAATCTAGATTTACTGCGAGAACTAACACTACTGTTGTACTTTACAATGAAGCGTACGCCATTTTACCACCATGTCATTATAACAAATACTCACTGTGGTCTACTTGAAACTGTAAAGTTTAAGAATTATTTATTATTAAAGAGTACTAACATGTATTTGCACTTATAAAGAAATTGTGAGGTGTATCTGCCTGCGGGGGTTTAGGAGTAAACTTGATCGCTTTATCCATATTCTAAGTAAAGCGCTTACTGCGCGGCTACCTTATATTCTTAGTTATATTGTGATTGTTACTATTTTTGCAGTTGCTTAAAAATATTTGATTCAAGCTACCGTCTATTGATTTTGCGTGCGTGAAATTGAGTAGAAGAGCTGAACAGCCACCAAGATATCTTAAGAAATCCTTAGCTAAAAAAAAATATACCATGAGTTGCGTCGTTGTTCTAAACTTTGTACCCATATAAATGTATATATTCGTATCTCGAAAACGACTTTATCGATTTGAATGGAAGTTTGTTTGTACATTAACTTCTCAAGTGGTCGGAACAACATATGAACAATCATCGTAAGAAATCATAGGCACGATGGTAAGCCACTAAGCTAATGATGTTTTCCTTTTCAAGTATTTATACTATTTCAGTATATTTTTATGATATTACGAAAATCCACGTGATATAAAATATCAGTATTTCCTAATGTGGCGTTTAACCACCTGGTCAGTGACATCAGTAGTTAGCATTTCTTACTTCCTACCATGACAGGTATATGAAAATATTATCTTGAGAGTGTCCTGGTACTGAATTTTCGACGTTCTATAACTTCAGCTTAGGAGTAAGGTAAACATTTATTTATTTATTTTCAAACTTGCAGCATATATATATATATATGTTTAACCTCATTCGATAGTGCAGCAATTATGATAATATACCTTCATAGCTATATTTGTGAATTCACTTAGAAAGCAATAAGTAACAACAGTAAGAACAAGTCTTTACCAGCCGCAATGATGTTCTTCTTCTTCTTCTCAGAAATTAGACCTCCACTACTGAATGTACGCCTCCCCTATACAGGGGGGTTTGCCAATTCTCGTACGCTTGGCAGGTGGATTGACGAGCGCAGTATGATTTCCGAACCTCAGAAGGCGCTGCTGCCCACCTCCTGGTACGTGATCCCTTTTTCGATTCCTACGGCACCCGCGGGAAGAGATGGGGAAGTACTAGTCTAGGCCGGTACCACCACGGCACCACATAACTTAACATGACGTTAAGAGTACGGAGTGCATATGGCGGCGCCTCTTATAGGAGATTGGTGCGTGGATAGGAGACTGCCATATGCTTAGGCAGCGCATTCTTGGCGAAGGCGACTGTCTAATCTTATGGCAGTCCCCCATGTCCTCTTAATAATATTTATCTTAGTTGTCCTTATCATTTTTCTGTCAATCAAGTCAAATTGAATACTTACTGTAAATCAAGATTCAGTTTCTAGATGTTCCTAGGTAGAAGAGGATATTATATCTGTCATCCCATGTCAGCGTCAAAATATAAAACCCAACAAAAAGGTAAAAATTAAAAGGCTCTCAGAAGGAGCGGGCGCACAGTGGTGGGCATGGCTGTGGCGAGAGGGGAGGGGGGAGGTCGACGACCTCTAGATCCTGCATACGGACCATTGATATAATAATCTCAGAGCGAGGTAGGAATCAACATACAGACTCGTGAACAGTAACCCAACTTCTTACTACGGGGTAATTTTATTTATAGCTCCAATAATAGCTGATAATTATAAGATGTTTAGATTTTTGGAAAAAGCGTCTTTCTAATATTGACATTACCAATGTATACTAATACGTTTTAATTCAGTAACATAATGTATACGTCATTGTATAAATTTTTTTATAATATTTGTAAAGGGACTCGTGCCCCAACATAATGAAATATTCAAATTTGAATTAAACATGTCCTCCGCGGTGTTCTGTCAAAAAACAAGACAACATAGTTTAAAACAAAAATTCTACTACTTATTCTTAAAAAATAACTAATATTTTACTGAAATAAAAAAATATATGTACAGTTTTTCAAGTCACTTTACTAAATGATAATGATAATGATAATGATAAATTAAAATAAAAGGCAGGGTACTACAATTTTTGTAAACTTTAAGTTTTGCAACAAATAAACATTTGTGTTTGTATACTTCTAATGTATTTATAGGCCTTGTTTACTGACAAGTGTCGAGTTAGCTTGGCTAATCTACTAAACAATTGCTAGAGATATGGCAAAACGTGCAATTTATTATTTGTATTATTATTTTTAATATACTACAAAAATAATTTAATGCCTACTACTAAATACCTACAAGTCTAAAATGCTAGTTTTACATTCTTGAATAAATATAATATAATGCTGACCGAAGTTGTACTACTGTAACAGGATTGTAGTGAGAATGCGCTCCTCACAAAAACACGCCCACTCATTACGGACATTCCGAGAATCCTAATTGAGAGGAATCAGAGCATTTATTTAAACGGAAGGTTGAAAACGTTATTTATAGCGTTTAGTTTGGGAGGCTCTCATCAAAATACCTTTAAAGTCTATCTTTAGAGAGTTGGCCAAATCAGCGCGGTCGCGATGCGTCAACAGAGGTTAAACGAAGAATATCTCCAAATACGTTTATGTCAAAATTATGTACATGCCACATAATTTGCACGCACGCGCGCACTGACCGACCACCAATCGACTTTACATTTGTACGTACGCCCTCGATGTTCAATGCTTGACCATTTGCTAAATAGACAATTTCAAGCATTTTCGGCGTATTTTGTTGAAAGTATTATGTCTTATAAACTTTGAAAAAATACCACTTATAAGAACAGTTAATGAAAGTTAGTTCTGATTGAACAAAATTTAATTTAATTCGCTAGTTTATTAGTGAAAATATATTTTGAGTGACCATACTTTTCCTTTATTAAAAATTCCCGCGAAAATAACAAATGCGCTTGAACTGTGTCTTACAAGAGAGTAGGACATTAAAAAGTCTAAAATGTTACTACTGATTAGTAATAGTCTTTTTCTTTTGATCCCTTAGTCCATCTGTAATATTTTAAATGAACACCCATAAGGTTTTTTCCCGTCTTCTCTGCCTGTATGCACCTGCAAGCCACAGTAATATCATCGACACCTGTTGAGCCGTTAAGCCCTTGAAGTGAGTTATATATTTGGATTTTGTCCATGAGTTACAAAATATATTACTGAACATAAATTTACTCAGAATAGAAACGTCATATCCAACCCTACGAGTAATTCCAAACACTTCCTACCTTCAATAGGTAACTTGTTACATTTCTCGAGTGCTGTATGAGAATTATTCAAATTAGCTACGTAGCAATTTGCAACAAGCGCTTTGATAATGTAATATAAATTAGAATTGTCGCTATTCACGCGAGACCGCCTACTGCGTCTAGCGCGGCCTTTTCTCTAGCTCACATATAACTTCATTTGCACTGCACGCATTAACTGATTTAAATGTTCTGATACCTACATAAGGCTGTGGTTACACATGCGATATAGTATCACCGAACATTGTTCTCATCACTATCATCATCATCATCATTTGGTGATCTTACAAAACTGTATTTAATTAATCACTCTTGGCACAACTACAGCCAATCACGCTTTTTAACCGCCTTCAAAAAAAGGAATAGCTTCTCAATTCGACTGTATTTTGTCTTCTGAGGTAGGCAAAGTCTGTATTCTTTACTTGCTTTGATATTGACACCTATCGTTTTTGCTTATGTTGTTATTTCCTATTTAGGGAAAGTAATTATTATAAATTAACACGATCGCCACACTGGTCAATGCGGGCTCGTTGTATAGTGCTTATTGGCTGTTGCCTTTACTACCGAAACAGACTTCGAGCACAATACGAAGAGAAGCCGAGTGCAGACTTGCCTGGGTCCACTAGTCGCTCTTCCTCCACCAGGGTTAGCCCTCGAGTCGTCGTGGTGGCCATGGTGGCTGCTGAGTGTGTAATAGCTCTCGCGAGCGGAGAGCCTCTGGCGAGAGATTGTGAGTCGCAGTTAGCTTGGCTTTCTATCTTCCAACTGATGACTACACCCCATTTATAAATAGTAAGTCATAAAATAAATAGGTAATCCTCGATAGTCTGTCCTGTTCTAAAATCGAATCCACACGGTGCGTCAAGTCGCACGACTCCCGCAGCGTGCGACAATGGCTCGGCGCAGGCGCGGTAGCACGGCGAGGTGCGAACACTGGGAGGCATAAATCCAGGTGTTGACGTGTTGACGGTAAAGAAGACTGATGCTCGCTTCCTCCATGCAGTGGCTAGGCAGTTTACAGATAGATCATTCTTAATACTATGTACACAAAGCAATATGCTAAATCTGTGTAGCAGGCAGCAATATTGTTAGCATAAAGTTAAATAAATAACATCTTCTATGGAAATCATAATATTAATGCATATGTACGGGATTAAGTGGAAGCAATGCTTAAAAGAGTTGAGTTTTATTATTAATCAATAAAATTCAATGATTACACTAAGAACATAGTAAAGTGTGGATAAGTGTAATATTAGAATATATAATATACTTTATATATGTATATACTGTTATAAAACTTACCTAGCGCACCTAAAAATGTCACATACCAAGAACATTACAAGATTTACGGTAAATCTTGTAATGTGCTTGGAACATTTCAACGGTATTTACTAATACCGTATGAACTATCTACACCTACACAGAACATATAGACAATTAGTCATTAGGCTTAGGTACCTACTATTTGCAAAATAGAACATTTTGAGTCTTTTTAGCTGATTTTGTTGAAAAATACCACATATGAGAACATTTCATGACGGATAATTCTGATTGAATAAAATTTGATTTCAATTGATAATTTAAAAGGAAAATTAACTTTATTGTGATTTCAGACTCAGCTGTACTATCTAAATATATACAAAAGTTTAATATCTTATAATTTAACATCTATTATATATAATTTTCTAGGAAGGTTTTATAAATATTGTAGCATTCTTATCATGCTGCAAAACAAAAGCAAGGTAAGACTGCACGACAAACGACTGGTAACAAAATAGAGCTTTTAACCAACCGATAAAATTAAACAGAGTGCGCCATCTCTCCTCTCTACACCGCAAGTAGATATCGCCATTGTGCGCGCATTACATGATAAGCGCGGTAAACGCTCTGTCCACATTTATAACACCATTTCGTATCGTTTTGAAAACGTCTCATTGAATATTGAACATAATGTAAGCAATGTTAAAGTCGAAAGTACAAACCGATACGTATAAAGTAGTGTGAAAATATAAGACGGGGTGTAGAGCGTGTGAAATGGCGCGGAAATGATATGCATTGGAATCGGAGCGCAATGAAATATACTCGTCACTGTGCGGGATAAAATAAATGGTTAGCTACGGTTGGCAGCTAATATATTGGCTCCTGCCCAAATGTCACCGGCGAGATATTTCCTGCTCACGGGGATCAATCGCGGGAGACAGTTGACTAGATCGTTAAGCTGGTGAGTAAATTAGCTGGATTTGAATGAGCCCTTCGTGTGGACGCGACTTAATTTGAATGTCCGTTATTGTACAATATGGTCATTTTTGTTTGTGTTAATTAAGCTGCAATTAATTTGTAGGAGCTAGCATGTTATCAACAGATCAATGGTTTAATTATCTGAAGCTTGTAATAAATTCTTCACACTTTTTTGGGCATCATAAATAAGTCAGTAAGCTGAAATTTCGGCAAAAATGTGCAAATTAATGTGAAATTAAATTGAGTTGCAGTAATTGCTTATAATGTCGAAATAACAGCTTTACTAAAGGCATATGAAAGCTTTTACACAACATGCCTATACCCAACCGCCAATTTTAGTTAGCTTTTATCAGTTTCGGGTGATGTCTGAAACAGAAAAAAGCTAACTAGAGCTAACTAAGCTAACGAGATTGATGTTATATTGTGTGTCAACGATTTCTATATTTGAAAAATAAAGAAAATCACGCGTCTAAAATAAGATTAGAGAAATCGTGAACATACGAATAGTAGGGAAGTAACTTAAATTATTCAATAATTACATTTACCATTACCATTTCAAGCAGAAAGAGAACTATTCCAACTATTCATTTCAATTAAGTTTACAATATTTAAATTGTTTTGCTCTGGCGCATCTGGCGCGTGATAGTCTCAATTTTTTGAATTTCGTTTAGGGTTTATAAGTGTTAGGTAATATATTATTCTTAATTTAGTTTACTATAGGTACAGTTTGTGAAAGCATGCTACCGTTGTTTTTGGTAGTGAAAACAAAAGGTCGACTGGAAGATATCGCTTTAAGCGATTATTCCGCTTACCGATATTTTGTTTATAATATTCTAAGCTATAAACATAAGAAAGCTATCAAGATAGCTTTGTAAAACTTGGAGAAACAAATTAAGAGTTTTCTATCTATCTTAAGTGAGAGTATGTAAGCTTACAGTAAACTTACTTTTCCCTATAAAATTCAGGTAGATATTTCGTGTAGAGGGTATCGCGGCTATTTACCCTTCCAAATGGCGCTCGATCGTGTCGTGTCGCACGGTATCGCGATCGAATCTCGTCGACAATAGCCGACCGATACGATCGCGTCTAGTCGGTGCGTTCTGTCGCACCACACGACAATTGATACTGTTTTGAATAACCTATTGACATTGTATACGCAATTGATAAATAAATTTTAATAAGTTTAAGGTACAGGTTGATTAATATCCTACGATTTGCCTTTATTAACTTAAATCTAAAATAATCCAAAAGTTGTACACTACGTTTTATTGTTAATCGACTTAAAGAAGCAATTTACTCAATTCGACCGTATATACCTACTATATATGCATAAATAAAGTAACATTGTACATGCGTAACTTGTGCGCAGAATTACCACCGTACTACCTGCACTATTTCTAGCCGCTATCTATCTGGGGAGGTCTCTGTTATCCGAGATACAAGTTATTAACTTAATTCGGAAACAGGACCTTCTTTTGACGGCTGGACAATGGCTGCAGACAAATACGAAAATACATAATGCATAAGTATGTAACGGAAGCAATTTAAATTTACGTATGTAGATGTAACTAACTATAAGGACAACATTGTTACCATTTTATTGCAATGAAGAATATTGATTGATTGATTGATTGATCTTTACTTCACTCGCTCGACGAATGTCTAACGATGACATGCACTAAACCTGAATTACCAGTATAAAAAAGTACAAAAATGTTATTTAGTAGCACTTATATTTCCACTGCACAAGAGTTCAGTCGTAAAATCCAGAAACGTAAAACAATGTATACATAAATAGAAGCGAAAATGTTTGCTTAAGATAAAGATTAATCACAAATGAAGCAACAGAGGCGTGTCTAACTAATTGTAGAACGCGGTACCTGACAATCCTAGTACGGTGCCACTAAACACAGTTACCTACACATTAAATTACTGAATGTTTAACTAGATAAGCTTCTCAAACAATATCGAAGAATCTAGAGCGCGCTGTGTTTGTCAATACTGGCACCACTAAAGTTGTTTCCTGCTGCTACCAACCGACATTACAATTTTGAACGACAAGTAAAAGGTTTGACAAATTGGCTTCTTAGTGAATTCTTTTAAAGCATATTATAGCATAAGCATATTATATTATTTCGTAATACCTTTTTTAATATGGGCCTTATGAGCAGGCTCAAAGTCGTACAAAGAGCTATGGAGAGGGCTAAGCTCGGGGTTTCACTACGCGATCAAATCAGAAATGACATCCGTAGAAGAAGGAAAGTTACCGACATAGCCCAGCGGATTATCAAGTTGAAGTGGCAGTGAGCAGGGCACATACCTTTTTTATTAAAATTAATTATATCATATTTTTATTTTATGCTGTATAAATCTAGCGTTTGACCACTATCTCACTTGATGGTCAGTGACGATGTGGTCGAAAGGTTCTCGGATTGGGACCACGGACTGGCAAGCGCAGCATAATACGGCCACTGACATGGTGGACAGACGACCTGACTAAGATCGCAGGAATGGGCTGGATGAGGGACGCTGCCAACCGGTCCATGTAAAAATCAATGGGGGAGGCTTACATCCAGCAGTGGATGTTCTATGGCTGTCCTGATGATGATGATGATTTTTAATAGTTGAAACATAAGTTGTAGGCTTTGAGTATACAGCCTCCGCTCCTTATTTTATCTTTTATAGTTTACTTGCAAAGGTACATATTGTACTTTAAATACGTACAGGATCTTAAGGTTGAGATCCTTTAGATCATGCAATTCAATTTACATGCAATTTCTAAGCATAAATTATTTGACTAATTTATTTCCACAACATAAAAGCTCTCTATCTATACATATATAAAAGAAAGCCATATCCGCCGTTTAGCGTAGGAACATACAAATTCAGTCGAATGACATATAGAAGTAACTTCTTTAAATATAGAATACCTAATCTGTTAACAAACACGGTTGTGATTAGCGTGATTGTATTATAACGTACATAACATATTAAGTATAAATAAAGAAATCAAATGTAGGTACAAGAGGTACTACTAGGAACCATCGAATCATAAATTTCACGCATTGTTTTAAACTTTCATGGCTTTTCACAAACAATAGTTAAACAATATTTTTATAAATTTTACATCAAAACATCTATAACTCCAAACGTGGGAAAGCTCGTAGGCAGCCACCTGATCGTCTATCTCACGTCGATCTGTTCTCCCATATCTTTTAAAAGATAAAGACAATAAATTCCATTTCGCCATCACCAGCGCCTTGTACGTATTATTCCGACACCCATTACAAGCACAATCGCGTTCTCAATAAAGCCGGACATTCGCACAGTGACAAGTGACTGCGCACCGCCTTAGCTCACTATTTACTGTAATTACATGAGATATATTATGTACTAGTAGCGCCCCGCGGTTTCGCCCGCATGGATTACGGTTTTCCCGCTACATCAATTATCCCACGGGAATCATATACATACATAAAAGAAAGCCGTATCCGCCGTTTAGCGTAGGAACATACAAATTCAGTCGAATGACATAATATAGAAGTAACTTCTTTAAATATGGAATACCTAAACTGTTAACAAACGCGGTTGTGATATAGCGTGATTGTATTATAACGTACATGATATATTAAGTATAAATAAAGAAATCAAATGTCAAACGGGGCTTAATCGCGATCTATCTCTTTGCCAAATTTCATCCAGATTTGTTTGGCCGTTTTGACGTGATTGAGTAACAAACGTCCATCCATCCAAACTTTTACATTTATAATATTATATGGGATTGGGATTATCTAGTCATTTTTGTTTTCATTGTATTTAGTAACTTGTCAAAATATTTTTTGGATACTGCCAGTCATCAATTGTATATACTTATATATCACTTGTAGCGCCCCACGGTTACACCCGCGTGGATTACGGTTCTCCCATTACCTCAATAATCCCACGGGAACTATAATTTTTCAGGGATAAAGGTAGCCTAGGTGTTATTCCAGAGTCTAACCTATCCTCATACCAAATTTTATTGAAATCGGTGCAGCCGCTTGAGCGTGTAGGAGTAAACAGGATCAGTTCAAAATAGGATTTTGAATTATATTCGTATCCCACGAGAACAGCAATTATTTACGTGATAAAAAGTTGCCTGGCAAATGTATTGTAATTAATATTAATCAAAGTCAAAAAGATGATATTACCTCGTTGAAAAGCCTAACTTATTCGTTGTTTGGTGCAACCGCCAGATATCCAGGATAATCTCTCCCTGCCAGATGAAGCTGTAAAAGTAGGTAGGTACAGCAAATAGCATTTCGTCCTGGCGAAAAATACAGCAACATATAATTTTTACTGTCAAGCACCTAAGTCGTTTAAACTTCCACCTCCTTCTGCTGTTTCAATAAGTTTCACTTAACCATATCCAACCAAACCATTAACCATATCCCATGGCCGTGGTGGTACCGGCCTAGAATAGTACTCCCCCATCTCTTCCCGCGGGTGCCGTAAGAGTCGGCTAAGGGATCACGTACCAGAAGGTGGGCAGCAGCGCCTTCTGATGATTGGTAATCATACAGCGCTCGCCAACCCGCCTGCTAAGCGTAGCGAGTATTGGCAAATCCCCCCTATATGAGGGAGGCGTAGGTCCAGCTGTGGATGCACATGGCTGAGAGAAGAAGAACCATATCCAAAGCTTTAACTATCCAACTTCTCTACAATGATATCTCGCAACAATTGCATCTAATTGACATTTATTTGACGGTTGGTGGCCTCGGCCAATGAGTACATCATATTTTTACTTTAAATCTACTAGTATTTTAAAGCTAAACGCTGTAATTGTACTTTTAGCGATGCTCACCACGATCTAGACACATCTCACCAAACCGACCAGCATCGACAAATGGAAGATTTACTACTATCGATACGTACGTAACTAACCTAGTGCCGAATAAGGCGCGAAACTGCCGCTAGGCGGCGACACGGGCGCTACAAGACGGATGGCGTGCCTCTTGCAGTTGTAATGGCGCGCTTTAGTCATGAAATGTTAGCTGTGTGGGAAGCGTGACAGACGGGCCCACTACTATAGGGAAAGGTAATTAGGCCTATAAATATTCACTTGTTGCGAAAAATCCAAGTAACCCAGTTCTTGTTAATCACGACTGAAGCGAAATCTAGTTTCGAGACATTGCAAGATACACTAAAGTCTATTTTCTGAGACATTTGCTATTGCAGTAGGAAACGGGAAATGTGGACGTAGTAGTTCTTGTAACAAATAGAAATCAAGTCTTCAATTACCTACTTCGTGACAATAAGTGTGGCACTGTTCCGGTTACAGTTGCATCTGCTTAGGTTACAATATATAAACATTGTAACCTAAGCAGATGCAATTGTACCCGAAATGGTCCCATTTTCAACTGGACAGGTGCGCTTATCGGTTGCATCCTCAGCTGTGTTTCCGGATATTACCGGAAAATGCGTTAAGTCGAAAAAGATTACTTTTGACTTGTTTCCCCACAATATATTCAGTTCAGGAGGACAAGATAAAGTTTGCGCTGCATATTAAACTGCACATAATTTGGTTTTAAAACACTCATGCAATGCTTTAAAAAAACTCGCCTACGGATCGTTTTTTTAACTTACACTCCTGTTTTAAGAACCCTTATTATGATACAGTTTCATAAACTACTATTATACCTTATGGCAGTGTTCAAAAAGTTCTACTGATGCAAATTTTAAAAGAAAATATGCAATTCCATTTAATTTTGATCGTATGCGTCGAGGTATATTTATTTGTTGGTTACAAAACCCCGTTTAGCCAGGTTTGCGTATAGCATAGGTTACACGGTGTTTATGACTGACAACCACAGAAGAATTGTTAGTTTCGACGATTAATCAGGATAATAACAATCCAGATTCAAGCATTTAATATATTTTTATGAGTCTACCATAAGCACGTAAATCATAATTTTATATCGTTCACCGTTCACCGTTGAGACTGCTCGCCAGTCACGCCTACGGTTAATTTTTTCGCCACGCGAATTTGAAACATAATTCGAGTACGTTCTTTGTAAGAACATGCGAACTAGTATTTAAAAATGGAATTGAAATAGTGGTTCCAATCCACAAAAATGGAAGTTACGAGAAAACACGACTTTGTATGTACAATGTATGAAAAATAATTGTAAAATCGAATGCTATAACATAAACTTGGTACTGACCAAAAACTATGAAAAAATCAAATTAAATCGATAAATTCAATTAAAAATACGTTATTATTTAGTGAGCGTTTCTAATGTAGTTCCCGCGATACAGTATTAAAAATAATCGAGGTCTTTTATCCTACTAATAGTATACATGCGAAAGTTTGTGTGTATGTGTATATGTTTGTTACTTCTTCACGCTCAAACGGCTACACCGACTTCGATGAAATTTGGTATGGAGATAGATTAAACTCTGTTTTACCACATAGGCTACTTTTATCCCGGAAAAAGTATAGTTCCCATGGGATAATTGAGGTAGCGGGAAAACCGTAATCCATGCGGGTGAAAACGCGGGGCGCTACTAGAACATTATATGTATAAACTATGAGTTCAAAGCGTGCAAGTCCAAAAATTACTATGTGCGCGTATAACCTTGGTAAATGAAAATGAAAATGAAATGAAATATATATTTATTACTGCAAAAGATATAAAAGCTATTATATACAACTTAAATTACATACATAATTATGACACTATTTGACATGCTTCGAAAATACACAATACACTATATATATAATATATCTTTTGCAGACAATGTAATCTCTTAGCGAGAATATCTTTTGGTTTCCTCACTAGGCAAGCCTGTATCGAGAAAACCTGTGCTCAAGTTAACAAAGATAGAAGTTAAAAAAATTGGTTGTCTGTAAAGTCGGTTTACGGACGATAGATTTACGTGATAACGTCATAATCATTTATGACTTTGACTTTGACTTTGACTTTGATTTCGACTTCGACTTCGACTTCGACTTCCACTTCGACTTCCACTTTCACTTCCACTTCGACTTTGACTTCGACTTCGACTTCGACTTTGATTATTTTATGTAATACATAACTCAGGTGGAACGTTACGCGGAACGTTACTATTTTTCATTTGTGTTGCTGGCGTTCATCAATTTATAAAACGTTATCACGTCAAAAATTAAAATAAATTATAATCATGCTGAATTCATACGTAACCATTACTATGGTCACATCCTTGAACAGTATATCGCTGACAAGATCTAATTTATTTAATAACTAGTTTAATATCTGGATCATGGCTATTAATTCCCATTACTTTCTAGTTTAATAGCATTCGTTGCAATAAAAGCACAGCCGTTGAAAAAACGCTGTTACACAACTCGCTACCTAAGCGCCCTGTAATAACCAGCGGTCCTATTCAACTTAGTGGTAACTATGGTAGGGTTTGGTCTTCTTAGTGCGGGTTAGGTTAAAATTCACCCACGGATTTGGCAACTTTTAAGCTCACCGTGAGTACCTTGAGTACTAACTGCCGTTCTTGAATTCCTGTCAACGTCATCAGCTTAAGGTGATAACACCGAAATATTAAGTACTTACGTTGTACGTAACTACTTATTATTTTGATGGGTTACTGAATGCCAGTCCAATGTTTGAAAGGAATACACAGCATATTTAAGCATAATATCTTTAAAAAAGATAATTATCGGCAACTCATCCAAGCTATGTTTGAGATCCAAGAACAGTAGCACTCTATGTCAGAGTTCACCCGGGAAAGTTTTCTTTTTATACTGTATAGATCTAGCGTTTGACCACTATCTCACTTGATGGTCACTGACGATGTGGTCACTGACCATCAAGTGAGATCGAGTGAATCGAGTGCATGAACTGGCATTCAAGGACTGCTGCCTGAACACACGTGTTTGTGTATGTGTTTGGTGACAGTTTTTCAAACTTGAAGGTGGTAGCTAGCCAGGCGGGTACTCTAAAGTACCCTATTACCATACTGGGAATTTGAAAGCGGAGTTACCTCCACCGGAAGCTCAAGCCATTGTTGGGGATTGAACCAGTGTCTGTCAGTTTGACAGCCGACGCTCCCCCCGCTGAACTATTATCGCTTCGAGTACTGCATCATATCCATGTCTACCGCCAGGTAGTAGTGTTTGCGGTAGTAGTGTAGTAGGGAATGATTTCCGGTGGAATTACAGGCACATGAGATTTACCAACTTTATGTCTCGCAGTTAAGGGTGCAGCGCAGTTCTTTATGAAATGTATCTGTCACCACTTAACATCCAGTGGGCCTTTTGTTTGTTTTGCCATCTTAAACCATAAAAAAGATCAGTACAAGGTACACTTGCTATATCCTAGCTTCATTATCTTGATGTCATCAAACATAATTCATACGAATGATCGAATTTGAGTAGTGAAGTAAACGGTAAAGACATATGTAATGTACATAATTATATTATTATATACGTATATAGATTTACTGAATCGTCCATATTTGATTAGTGTAATTTGCGCTTAATTATTATATTTGAAATCATGCGGTTAGCGGGGTAGGTTACAGGCAGTGATTACAATCCTATTCATACTATTATTTTAAATGCGAAAGTTTGTGCGTATGTTTTTATGTTTCTTACTTCTTTACGCTCACAAAGCTACACCGATTTCGATGAAATTTGGTATGGAGATAGTTTAAGCCCTGGATTAACACATAGGCTACTTTTATCCCGGAAAGTGTAGTTCCCGTAGGATAATTGAGGTAGCGGGAAAACCGTAATCTACGCGAGTGAAACTGCGGGGCGCTCCTAGTTTAACATATTATTAAACACACCATTGATCGTTTCTTTCGTGGCCTCAGTGGGAATTGAGGTCCCTGCGGCTTACCTTATGCAATCACATTAAACTTTTCTCAAAATTAATAGTTTATAATAAGTTTTTAACTTGATATTAACCTGATATTAAAAATTAGGAGTAATATATTGTTTAATTTAACAATTTGTATCATGGTCCCCGTTACTTTTATGCAATGAAGAACTTATATGAAAAGACCTAAATATAAGACTTTAATTATTCAAAAGGAAAACATTTTATACTATCCAAGGCCTTCATAATTTTTATATGTCGATTTCGTTTTAAGAACTATACAAGAGACAGAATATGTACCACAAACAATGTTATTATATGTTTATATGAGGAAACAAATGATGTTTCCTCATGGATGACCACACCACATGACCACCGATTGACCACAAAGATTTATGTAAAAGAGGTAACATAATTTATCTTATAAATGTATAAAATACGGGAGTTACTCACGTAATAAGAGAATACGGGGCGAATCGCGACCGCGTCCGCGAGCGCCCCGTATTCTCCTTGAAAAAGACCACCGAATGTGGTTGAAACTATAGTCGGAACCCTCTGACTTATCACGTGAGTAACTCCCGTATTTTATACATTTATAATGTGTCAAAACCACGTCAGTTTTAATAACAATAATTTATCTTTATCATTTTGAGACCAGTTGATTTCCGTGTATGAATTTATATTTTTATTTAGTCTACTAAATGCGTGCAATTGGACAGCAATTTAATACAATTTGTTTGATATTAGAGATACGAATATGACATTTTACCGTAAATTTTAATTTTGAAGAAGTCTAAACTAATAATGATACACATAGGGTCTTATTAAAAAAAAAATTAACAAAAAATGCAACCGACTTCAACACTCAAAAGTGTGAAATAACTTGTTGAAGTCGGTACCATGATAGTTCACACAAAAGTAACTATCATCACAATATTGAGCTCATGGTACCGACTTCGACAAGTTATTTCACACTTTTGAGTGTTGAAGTCGGTTGCATATTTTGTAAAAAAAATTTTTTTTTCACCCTTTTCAGTGACTTGTACTCATGGGATGTCGATGTCTCCAACCGCGACAATATTATCATAAATATACGCGTAGCACTTTTCAGTTATTGGAGTATAACTCTAAAACCGCTTGTCCGATTTTGATGAAAGTTGATTGGGACCACAACGAATGTATACTCCATCTAACAAAAATCATCAAAGTCGGTTCATAAACGACGAAGTTATCCGCAAACACACATAAAAAAAAAACATATATACGGTCGAATTGAGTAACCTCCTTCTTTTTTGAAGTCGTTTAACAAAACAAAGACTAAATGTGGAACGAACGTAATGGGTTAATGCAAGGACTAAGAGAAAACAAAATTACAAAACCGAGCTTAGCTTTGATTCGGGGATCGTCTATGCTCGAAAGATAGTCCTCCGATGACTAACGCGCGAAACGTCAATGGTAGTTGATGTTGACGTAGTTGAGTCATAAGGTAATTAAGTTGTCATAATTTCGTAGATAGAGATTTCTGCTCACGCAAAATATATTATGCAATAAACTGTACATATTTAATTTTTGATTAATATCACCACGGACGATCTATGGTATCAACTAGTTTTGATTAGTCGACGATTTGTAAATAGTCAAGGACTAATTTCTTAGTACGATAACAAACTATGTCTTTGTAGTAAGGGCTTAAATCCATATTTAGTCCATGTTTTGTAATAAGGCAGTTTATGTGTCGTATTTACTTCGGTACTAAGTCTTGGCCATGTGTGCGGAGAGACATCGTTAAGATAGCTATCATAGCCTAGTTAAAGTCCCACTAATTACAAGTCATCAATGCAAATGGCTACGGTCGTCCTACAGCGATGACACAACGCTGACGGCACCACAGGCCACTTGCTGGTGCTCGAGTGTAAACAGCGGAGCGTCCGCATCGTTAAATATATAATAATCATTTTTATGCCACATAATACTTGATTAGCTAAGACAGAACTCACGGAGATTCTATAGATGGAACTAAATGTTGGCACCAACTCTTGACAGCTCAACATTTCTTTTTGCTTTGGTAACTATTTTGTAAAGGTTTAATAATTACGTATTTGCTATAAGTTGTGTTTATTATACAAATTTAATTTTTATAGCAGCTATTTTGTGCGTGATATTTTACTATTACGATAGTGAGTTTGTGTATATTACCTCAGAGCGACTGTTAGATATTCAGGCTGTGTTCATGTTGCATATATAGATAAAGTGCAATTATAGTCGTCCGCCCCTTATTGCTAACTACATCAAGAACTTACCTACTTTACTTGACTGAGTGATGCCAAGTCGCTAGTTAGTTGCTTTGAATGTGAATATGAAAAGAAACTTATGTAAACATGAATTTGGCAGGCTTTCAAATTCAAAAACTTTCGAACCGTTGGTCTTTTTTAACTACACGCTTTTAGGATCGTGCCATTTGTAAACAATTCTTATGGTCATTATATGAGAAGAATTATTCGGCTGGTTCTGATTTATAGAAGAGGGTGGCAATCACAAAATAAAACAGTCAAGTTTAGTGAGATGTCAATATAGTTTTTGTTTCTGTTCGAAGTCGTTCTTAATTCAGTATTTTTATTTGAACATAATATAAAGGTTATAAAACAATCCATAAAACCACTTAGCACTAAACATTATATTTAAACAGATAAATAGGCGATAAAAAGAAATATAAAAACTGGGTATATACAACTTAGAGCGCGCAACATCGTAGGACTTAAGACATAAATTACCAAAAAAACATGCATTATTGCTGAATAAATGAATGAGCCCTAGCTCCTACCTAGGTTGCCTGAGTCTAGAATATCAGTTCTATTCAGTTTTCATAAAATAAGCATTAAAATGGCAAGTAGGCACAAAATTATGTGAGTTACACTTTGTAGTTAGTTGTTATGTTATTAAATGAATAAAAAATGTTTGCATAGCCATATCCTCGTGTATAAAAGGTTAAATATTTTCTATTTCTTTCAATTAACACTATTAATCGCCATGTTGTAGGCCAATGGCGGCATTAGAGCCGTAATGACGACTCTTAACATCTTTTAAAACTATCAAATTGTACTAAATAGTAATACTATCTAGGTTACGATGGTAATGAATATCAATGACATGAACATTTATCGAAATGGTCGTGGAAAAATTAATACATATGTCAATATTTATATTAATGTGTGTTAATATAATAAATATTAATAATTATACGAAGCGAACCGGAGCCTGAGAATGTATGGCTTAGGGTTTTGTGCACAGATTGGAAGAAAGCCAGGCTTGGGAAAACTTTATGCCGGGATTTGAAGAAAATATTATCGAGTAATCATACTAATACTATAAACGCGAAAGTTTGTATCGATGTTTGTTACTGTAACACGCTCAAACGGCTGGACGGATTTGGATGAAATGTGCTATGTAGATACTTCAGGTCTCATAATAACACATAGGCTAATTTTTCATCATCATCATCATCATCAATCATCACCACGCGGGTAAAACCACGGGACGTAAGTAGTATAATATAATCTTTCGTGGCATCTGTAGGTTATGCATAATAAATATAAATAAAAGACACGCACACTAGGGTGGCGTGCGGTTGTGAGGACGCGGGTAGCTCTCAGCGCACTGCCGATCTAGTCGGCTAAAAACCGGCCCCGATCATTCTCTATCTATAGCTAAATTTTTAGTTGACCGCGCGTTAAGAGTTTGAGTTTGCAGCATAAACATGCAGAAATGCGCCAAACTCAGCTTGTATAACAAAATGGCCTCAAGGTAGTGTCATCACTTTTTAAGTCATCAAATTCTCTTGGATAAACAGAAATTAGTAAATTTCCTTCATTACCGATTGCAGGCCAACACGGTAACTGAAATAAAAAGAAAAATAATGAGTCCCTCAAAGAGGTTACGTTATTATCCATCGAATACCCTAGTTGTTGAGATAACCGAAATGTTCCCAAAATGGCAAACAAAAGCATACCTTTGAGTTCTGTTGATGAAAACATAGTATTGTATGGTGTGCAATCTTGACAGGCTTTATCATCCGAATCTCAACTCGCCGACGTATCAGGAACTGCGACATATAGGGCCCTACCAGCGAGGTTATAATATTGATAGAGTTGTAGAGTATCTATCGAACAGATGTATATTTTATTAATCACAACGTTTTAACATATTAAACTTTTTTTTGTATTTTTTGCTTTAGTTGGGCCATTTGGTTATCATGATATATGAATTTATATAAAATCATCTCTTCCTGTAAAATAAAAAACTCCTACATACCGCCTGTGGAAGTCAAAAATATACTTTTTAATAAACCTTGAATGACAATAAATTATTTTTTCAGGTCATTTTAAAAAAGTCGCAGTGTAAATGATTACCTGTAAAATACGATTAGATTACTTATATAAAGAAATGTAGGCGTGATTCATTAATCCATAGTACTTCAAATATTTTTTTAATAACTTTTATTTTTGTACACCTTCTTAATTTCAGGGTAGGTATAGGAAGCTGTTGAAAACTAAAATTATCTATTTGATACAAGCGATGATAGTTCTAAAAACAACTACTTAAATGCCAGCACACCTCCATAGCACAGAACCTCGTAGGTTTTCTGCGCACCCTAAAGGGAAGCAGCGTGATGATCGACGATAAGCGTGTATGCCGCGCCATAAACCATACTGACTTTTACTGAATGTATTGTAACTCCAACAAACTCTCATCGAATCTGTGGCCATAGAGACAGTTCCGCAGTAATTATGGTGTTGGTGGTAGGTACTGCTACCTGCAAGTTGCCGACCACTTATTATGTGTCGATTAGTTGAGCAGCGCCTGGCCGATTCGGTCACGAACAGAATATCTGATTTTTCTGAATCTGGTAAAATAATATTTTAAATCCAACGTTAGGATTTTCTCAATAGAATAATGTGCAAAGTCCCTTAAGTTGACGTTGCTGTATAATCGTAATATTATGAATGAATGAATAATAAACCCCGGTTTTTGTTGATTTGTCTGTCTCTTAATCCGTCAGTCTAAATTTCATGCACTTATGTTATATCAATAAGAGTTACCCATAATAAGGGGCACCCATAATAATTGATAAGATTTCACAAAGTTCAGTTCGATTAAGAACCTTGACATGTTTAGGAATTCCTTAAATAAAATGTTACAGGACAAGACGTATCATACAGTCAATGAATTCATAAATAACAAGGAAGTGGTCTAGTAATTAAAATTATTTCTTTTTTTTTTTAAATATTATAGTTACATTCCAGATGATTAATGATTGTTTGATTGTTATTTTGTGTAAAGTCTAATTTTCAAATATATACCTAATGTTTAACTGCTTATATACTGAATAAGTAGATATGTAGAACATAAATGCAATTTATTAAGACCACAATATGACGGTCGTCGTGGCTCAGTGAATAGTTATACTGACTTTAGAACACCGACTCCGGGTTCGAATCCTGGCTGGGGCAAACATTTCTGTGATGCGCATAGATGTTTGTTCTCGGGTCTTGGATGTTTGTGTATTTTCATTGTGTGTGTCCATGCCTCCAGATATTTTTCCCGGACTTTTTATGAATGGGTGTCGATGCCTCCCGGGATACAGGGTATACTAGTGCGGGGGTGGCAGTGTGCAATGGGAATGAGTTTGAATGCGTTTGTTTAATAAATCATTTATCATTTTAAAAAAACAGCAATAACAACTCCTTGCCTACAGAGCGCGTCGAGTTACCCGCTAGCTCTCGACCAATTATTGGTCGATTTATTTCACATAATAATTACGAATACAATTCCTTTCCTAGTTAACGACGGGGCGGACGGTCGCGTCGCGTGTCTGGGCCCAGAGCACAGACACAGCGCAGATAATAACAGGCTATAGAGAACCGACGAGATTATAGCCCTCCAAATGTCAAGATATCGCGGTTAACATTGACATTTATATGATATGTGAGCTTTTAAAACTATACGGATAGATACACACTTCTTCCATTTTGATAATGTTCGGTATATCACATGTTTCTCATCTATTCGTCACCGCAAACAAATGGATTCTAGATGATTTTACTAAATCTAACAATCAATGAGCGCGAGATTATGCGGCGATTCGCGCGTAGGTATATAGCAAGCATATAGCTGCCAGCCGGTAGCGGGTTAGAACATTTGAGTTATCTATAGGCTAGCTAGGCTATAGCTAGTGGATTGCTCAAATGTTATTGTAGTAGCTGCAGTATTGTAATTAGTTATTAATGTTTTATTTTAATAAAGGCATTTGCCCCTTCTAAGAATGTATATGTCAGCATATAGCAACAAGCAACAAGCATTTGAAATATACTGATAAAGTAGGGTTTATTCGACGGCTGTCGAACAATCTAGACGCCTTCCACCGCTCACGATCGAATAGATAATCTGCACATATTTACGATTACTGTATCCTGATAACATTATATTACTTCTTATAAGTAGTACCGACCAACGGTATCGATCGCGTGGTTTACAGTGAATAAAAAATAATTTTATCGAATTTACGATACTTTGCACTTGTTAGTATTAGTACGCCCTGCACTTACAAAAATCAAATATGTATATGCATAGTTTTATTACATAATGGGATATATTCCAATCTTTCATGAATTTGGATTTCGATTTCCCTATACTGTAATCAGATATAGAAAGTATTTCTCGGATCCCTGGGGCCATATTAAACGTCGTAAGGAAAAAACTGCAAGAGGTGTATAATAATATTTTGCAGATATTGAGATCTAAGATAACAACGGATACACACACACAAACATGTTAGTGGCATTCGTATAAGTGCCAATCAGCAAACTAAAGCAGCAGCTAGCACGGCACTTAATTATTATGCAAAGTTGCTCCCTAATAGATAATATAGATTATAAATGACCACACAGAACTTATAGCAAGGCAGATGGATTCCAACCGGGTCATGTTGAGATTAATGTGAGAGGCACACTGATTATTAAAACCGCTCCTGTTATTTACAAATCTTTTAAAAATCATAACATCGTCGGAGGAATGGCAACCGCAGGTCGATTGAACGATCGATCGTGCGATCAACAGATTCACTGAATACATTAAAAAGCTGGAAAGGCCTTAGAATGTTTTAAGTTTTCAGAAACATTTTTATGTTCTGTGTTATGAAAATGTTGTTATTTCAAATCTATATCTGTTCAACTACAACTTACTTATTAAAAAATGAATGTATTAAAATGTTCACATTAATTAAATAAATTACACTTACTTATACAAAAATGTTCAAAGGTCAAATACCAATGGTAGTAGAGCGCAGTAAACCTCGTAGTAAAGCACTTTCGTTTGAGTCTGTTACAAAGCACCGTTCAAGTTATTGCAACCGTTCATGTGACAGATGTAACTGATGCCTAATGTGATACAGAAATATGTACCTACTTTGAACTTATGTCATAAATCAGACTGAGAGATAACCGTGCAAGCTAAGCAACATTTATTTATAAGCAGTCATACACAAGTAATATACCAATATATAAAAATATCAAAAAATGTAGAATTAGCAGTTGAATATAACTTGAAAATGTCTAAAAATATTCATGAAATGCAGAGCCAAACAGAAGAACAAAAAACTAAGCAATAGTGTTGGAATTAATAATAAAGTCGTGTCTTAAACAAAAGACGAATTACCGTGATTGAGTTTATTGATAACAGGAATTCGTATCATTACGAGTTCGTAATAGATCGTTGATATTTGATGGTTTGAGTGGAAGTGACCAATCATGACCTAAAATGAAGTGTTGAAATTTGTACCTATATAAAAATTATAATAAATGTAGCATTCAATCGAATATTTGCAAATTTTAATTCTAGCTCTAGCTATATGATTAACTGAAACTTTCGAGCTTCTGTTTAGTATTATTTCGCACCTTCACATATTTATGCACTAAGCTATTCCATTATTGTTCTGTTATCTCGTCGCAACAGCAGCCACTGAATATAAAAACATTTACTTGGCAACCGCAACTGCGATCGAGGGAGTGAATCGGTAGTCAAGACTGTGATTATCAGCTACCACAAATTGTATCGAACAATGTCTTCAGCTTTAGTTTTAAACCAAACCTATTTAGAAGATGTAATCATAATTATGTATAAAAAAAACATATTTCAGCCGTTAAAGTATACAAACTTTACTTCACCCAGTGAGTGTTGTGACTGACGTGATTAGTATCGATTACAAACGTTAAACATAATTTTTATATCCAATAGGTATATTTTTTAACATTTTTCGATGTTGTATTTAATGAACGACAAATCACGCGTTCATAAAGCTTAGATTGTTGTTATTATGAATAGACATTTGAAATGTAGAGTATTTAATCTGTTTTTTTATGATGAGCGATGGGTTCCATCCCAAGGTTACACAAGACTGCAACCTTTATTATTATTGGGCATGTGCAAGCGTTTCGCCCCTATTTCACTTGATGTTAAGTGATGATGCTATGGACAGTGTGAGTGATTACTGAGTGAATGGGGAACGGTATTGATTAAAATATCTTATATCATATAGATATAAAATATATTCATTGCTTTTTCAAACATGCCTATCCGAGAACACAACTACTGGTATTGCAATTATTTTATTTAACATCACGCTAGGCGGATATTGCGTACAAATTTCTGAAGAAAAAAATTCGGCGACAATTTGTATTTGAACCCACTAACTACTACAGAATATCGTCCCGTCGCTTTGAAATCTAAGCTATAGTAGCACTCCACTAGCCATCCGAATTTATTACTTCCATATTTACATCGAGGAATGTATAAGGGTAGGGATGGATGAGTGATGTTTTTCTTAGCGCTTTAATTGTATGAACTATTAATAGGACAGATAACCCTACATTGCAGTTAATAAAGCTTCTAGCAAAGGCACCGGGACCCATACCGGGATGGTATCCTGTTGTCGTGCGTTCAAATCCTATTAGTAGCCGATTCGTTTTCTGTCATAAATTTAAACGTGACCACTGGGATTTTTGGAACACCGGAATAATTAAAAAATACTACATTAATTCGCTTCATTGATTGTGTGTTTAGATATTGTTTCCAAGAATTTGTTAATTATGTGAGTGAGTTTTTCAAAATGTTCCAAAAGTTATGCATAATAACTTTAATTCTTCGTTCGGTATAAAATTGTATTATATTTGTGTAATGAAAACAAATAATGAGATAACGAAATTTCAAATATCTGATTCTCAGAACTAATCATACTGAATTTTATTATGGCAGGTCTTCAAACTTGCAGTATTAGGCAACCGTGCAGTGCGATCACGGTGATACCTTCACTGAAAATTCAGATCCATGTTTATGTTCAATTGTTCAATCCACCTATAATCTAATGACTACCCCAAGTATATCATCACTTTAACGAGGGCCCCTGAAATGTGCAACAAAAACGAACTATTAACAAAGTATGAAGTGCTAGTGCGTGTAGGTACCATCGGTTCTAGAACCAGTTCCCGTATGTTTATGTTATGGTGGTGAAGGCTCTTCCCGGATGCAGATTTGCATCTTGAAATCCGTGCAGCTATCTCACGCGAGATCTGCATCGGCGCTCGCGCCGGTGTTGCCAAGCACTGGGAACATTGGGAACATTGCACTGGTTTGCAAATACTATTTAATCCTGGAGAATTTCAAATGTAATCGTAATCTACATTTACTATTACACGCTAATAATACAGGGTGGAAAACTGAGAACGTATAGGGATTTAGACCATAAGCAAGGAACCATCTCATATCACTTGCAATCTTCACGATGGCTTACGCATTGTACATATTTATATATAAGTATTCTATAAAACTTGGAACACTCCCATATAACTATGAACTTGTTAAGCAAAATGTTAAGTGTACAAAAATCCCACCACTATTGCTTCCATTACGGATTAATCACAATATTGTATAATAAATACAAGAATTACCCGTTTATTAGTATTAGGTAGATGAATAGATAAGAATACAACTTACTTTGCAGTGGAGCAGTTCTGCCGGTAGTTAGGTGTAGTTATTAGCATATCATCAAGATAACCACAGAATAGATGTTGTTGAAATAATTAGAATAGCATAATGTCAAATTCACTGCCCATACCTTATATCTCAAATGGGTGTAAAGACATCGGACAAATCCGACCGCTGTCTTTTCTATCTTTTCTATTTACATATTAGCTACCTCTAGTTGTAGCTGTTATTACTCCATCTTTTTTTTTTTTTTTTTTTTACATATTATAAGTTTGCGTTTGACAACTGTCTCACCTGATGTTAAGTGATGACGTTGTCTAGGATTTAGCACGCAAACCTAGAAGGTACCTATTCACTCGCGACTTAAAGACTCCAGGATTGTACATATCGGGAAACACAGACTCGGGCAACGAGTTCCATTCCTTGGCAGTACGCATTAAGAAAGTGGAAGCATAACGCTTCGTGCGTATAGGTGGTCTATCTCCAACATCGTCAACTCGTCTTTTATACAATTTGTGAATAGTAATTAGTTCAGTACACGAAAATATTATTAAAGTTAAAATATTGCAATTTAAGACCTAAAGCATTGCAATTCAACGTGGCAATGCTGCTAGCATTTTGGGCACGCTGCCAGCCGGTAGCGGGTTAGAACATTTGAGCTATCTATAGGCTACCAATAGGTAGTGGATAGCTTAAATGTTATTGTAGTAGCTGCAGTATTGTAATTAGTTATTAGTGTTTTATCTTAATAAAGACATTTGCCCCTTTGAAAAAAAAGACCTAAAGACGACAAATCTAGATGTAGAAATTCTTAATAACAATAACCAAATTGTTCCCGCTAAATCTGAGAAATATCTAGGAAATTATATTGAAGAATATCTGAAATGGAAATCCCGTTGTGACTTGCTGTGTGACAAACTATGTAATTGTTTTATTTTCGCGTTAAGACGACTGACAAATTTCCTACAACTTAGACAGTTGTAATGTGGTTGTAAGCTTTAATAGAATATTTATTTACGGCTGTAAGCCTATTAATTATTGCAATACACAAAATCATTGTGTTTCATCTATAACTAAACCACTACTTATATTGTGGGACATAAACTATTTATACATTCATCAAAGTAAGATACATTTTATATAGACAAATCCTACTTATTATAAAGGCGAAAGTTTGTATGTTTGTTATTTATTCACGCAGACACGGCTACACCGATTTCGATCAAATTTGGTATGTAGATACTTCAGGTCCCGGAATAGCACATACACACACTATATTTTATCATCATCATCATCGTCGTCATCATCCGGGTATAACCGATGGGCGCAGCTAGTACGTACATAGATATGCAGACATGACCACCTAACATTAAGTGATAATGTGTTCTACGATGGTTCAGACCTGTCTATAGGATGTCTATACACTCTTGACTTGAACACAACCAGGTGCAGCTATGGACAAACACAGAGTCGGACAATGATTTTCACTTTGTAGCAAAACCCACAATGAATGTTGTGTCATATCCGCATGCAACAACGTTTCATCGTTTATAGATGAATAGGAAAAGGTGGTTAAATATTTGTCGAAACAACTACATATAAATATGTAATGCACATATTGAAACGAACCTACTTAAAAATATTACTTACATGTACCTATTTCATTCCGCATTACAAAATAGAAAGTACCGCAACCAATTGTATAACAATGAAAAATAAATGCGCTGCGGGATTAAAACTTGACCATAATAGATAAAATCTAACCGAATAATCTACTGAGTTTAATCTTTAGCCATAGTTCATGCTAACCTTTGTCCATGCATCTTGATTCGCATAAGGCAGAGTTCACACTTGCAGTTGCGCGATAAATCCCGGGTAACGTCGTATCGTACGATGTACTTACATCGCCGGGCGGTAAACATGCCTTCGAACACCGCTGATAGTGCGCTCTATCGACGGAATTGTAATTTATCTGTATACATCTGTATATACCGGGAACCTCTTTTCTTTGATTTACAAACTAAAGAACGAGCCAGATACATCGACCATCACTGCGAGCTTGTACGAGCTATTGTGCGCTTTTGTACGTCTATTATACGTTAGAAGATAATTCATGCATAGTTAATTTTTTTTTTATTATTTCAGAAAGGTTCCTTATAGGTAGTTATTTTTATTATTGTCAGAGTTGAATAGGGTTAACCGTGTTTATAGTTATTTATATACATATAATTAATGTATTATACAATTGCTACATTTACTTTCAGCTGAACTGAACTGAGTTAAGCTTACAGCTTACAGCTAACAGCTACTGTACGGAGGTATTGAAACTTGGATCCAAATACAGTATGATCTTCCGGTTAGCTATGCCCAACAATTGTTATTCTTATTGATATATCAATACGGAATAACAATTGGTGGCTTCAAATGTGGGAT
The DNA here is from genome assembly GCA_934044485.1 of Apeira syringaria. Classification (NCBI taxonomy): domain Eukaryota; kingdom Metazoa; phylum Arthropoda; class Insecta; order Lepidoptera; family Geometridae; genus Apeira; species Apeira syringaria. The sequence continues at coordinate 8,227,203 of OW203658.1, read as the reverse complement.
AAGTTAAAATATATAAAAAAATAGGTAATATGTTTCTGAAAAAAAAACAAATTTTTTGCAACTGATAAAGTAAATCAGTGAATCAATGTACGTTTCAAACAGTTATTATACAATGGTAATTAATTTGTATGATAGAGTTAGATAAATTATTTTATTTTAGTTTATTCTAGTTTTTATTTTAACAGCTTTTTGGACTTAATATAATTGTATAAAAAATACTATTAAGCAAAATATAGAAATTGAATCCTTGAACTTGAATTATTGGATAAAGTAGTGATTTTACTAATAGAAAACCATAAATAATAGAACCTAATTTTTCAGAGTTTCAATGCCTGCTAAGTGATAACAGAACTTTTTTAAATTACAACTTGACGGCTTTTGACAGACTTTTAACAGACAGTCAGGATAACACACAATTGGATTTCACAATTGGATCGAAAGCTATAGGAATAGATTTTGATCCATTTGTGAGAGTATGTACTTATTGCAATCTTTGATAGTACATTTCGATCCGCATAAGGAAGTGTTCACACGTCATGTAATCGCGCGATAAATCCTTACTATCGCGCTGTATTACACGCTTCGGAAGATAAACACGCTCCCGGACACCGCTCGCGCTGATAGCACGCTATCTATGTATATACTACCTATTATATATAGTATCGCTCAAGTTATGTGTGTGAGTATAGCTAAGTACTATATAAAAAGAACACCTATTTATGGTAAAACTTTTGAACTGACTTAATAATTAACTTTATTTTCGGGATAGTTATCGTGTGTTTTATGATTTACTCTGAAATGGAAACGTGTACCTACTCATTTCATTAAACCGCCCGCAGCGGACTCCGTTTGAAGCGATGATAACTGTGGGATTTATCTGCATCTAAAAAAGCTAAAGGCATACTTCGGTAATACAAAGCCTACTTTACGAAGACGCCTTTGCTGGAAAATAAAAGTCCCGACTGTGAATCTGGCCATGACACATGCCTCTCCCATTGATCTCCACAAGGACCTATTGGAAGTAGCCCATGTCCAACCTCTTCCTACATTATCATCTTGGCAATGTCATCTGTCCATATTGTCGGTGGAATCCAACTCTGTCTTCATTGATTAAAACTCGAAAACCGTTTGACCCCGTCGAGCAATTCAGACCGGAATTTTCTAAATCAGGTTACGAAGTCTTAGTTTTCTGAAGTCACATTATACATAATTGAGAACTTTCCCTTTTTATGAAGTCGGTTAGTAAAGTAATTAATATTAACAAAAAGCTTCTAAATATTTCAACCGTTTTCCATATTATGCTTTCAAACATAATTTATAATTAGTTAATAGAGCGAGCAGATTACAGAATATAGCAATTAACGAAATGCTAATATAAATTATATTTTACGACCAGATCACGATGTTTGATGTTTGATTATCCTTTGTTTATAACTTAATTGGGTGATCAAAGATTTCGATTTCCAATACAGAATGACTCCTTCCGTACGTAGTGAACTTATTGCTTCTTTAAATTACTTATTCATGAACTATTAAAATTAAACATTCATACTTTACCTAAACTTGCTAGGATACGCGTAAACATAGTTAGAAAAATGAAATATTTTTTGACACCAACATTTACAACTTGGTACCAGACAGAATTCGTCATCTAGGTATTCAGTACATATAAAGCTCAAAATAATTATCATCATCATCATCATCATTTCAGCCATAGGACGTCCACAGCTGGACATAGGCCTCCTCCATTGATTTCCACAAGAACCGGTTGGAAGCGGCCCGCATAAATAAAAATAATTATAATCCTTAATATTTATTTCCTTAACAAAACAAAATCCACAGCTCTTAGGTGTAACAATACATGTAACATATATATTATGCTTATAGCCAATAACGGATTTACATTTTTTAATAATACTAATGCAACTATATATGTACTTTAGGAATGTCCTAACGGTTAGATTTTTCAAAATTATTTTGTGGACTGATGAAAATGGCGTTAATGATGCCGGCTTAAGCGTTATTCTCAGTTTAAGTTATTTGGGCAATAAAGGTACGGTTGTACGGTGTAAACAACCGCACTTGGTGAAGTTTTTCTCTGACATTTTAATTTTAAAACTTAGATAGGGCGAGGAAGAAGAAAATAGAGAAAGAACAGAAATACCACTCATAAAGCACCGTCAATATAGTAGGTAGTGTAGTGCTCACAAATTACATTTGTTTGTTTTGGGTTGTGGTGCGGTACCCTGCCCTATCTACGCCATCTATCGAATATATTAGAATGATATTTCTATGAGCCACGAACTCTCCAATTCGAATTATTGAAGTAGTTAGGTACATCCGCGCTGCTTCTTAATTTACATATATCCTAGATAAATACTTGACCCCTTGTGCTGCAAAAACCCTTTTTATCTCTAGTAATGGTTTTATCGCAAACAATGGGAAAATCGTCAAATAAGTTCGAAACTTTTTAAAGAGTAATTTTCCAGTATTAACCACGTGAGTCTTAGTCGGTTCGTACATTAAAATTATCAATTAATCATAGTGAATATCACATTAAGACGTAAAATTACCCAAAAGACCAATGTGTCGAGGAAAGTTCTTAAAGCCCCTTCCACATATAAATCACTAGTAGAAATGTAGTAAAGTCACGAGTCTGTCGGTAGAATAGAGCGCACAAATCTCTCCCAAACGGTAAAGGCCATAACATTATTTAAATGAATATTAATTGACTTCTGCCGCAGATAGCCGCACGCGCAACACACAATAATATGAAGATATACTGAGCTATTATAATCATTAGAGATCCGTAGTCAATTATAGAAAGCTAATAAAAATTGCCTCAAAGCAATATTTCGTCGTAGTAAGGATATTTTTAATCTGTTGCCCGGCCTGAACAATTAATTTCATGAAATCCTAGTGTCTAAAATATTCCATAAATCACCAAATAATAAGTGTTTTAGGGACTATTTTACTACCTGTTGTTGTAACGCTTAGCGTCTTACTAAGTCATGAAAATTTAATCCTCCTGAAATTGACATTTCAGATTTATATATCGATCGGATAAGTAAAAAGGACTTTACGATAATTCGTTTTATATTTTTGGTAAAAAAACATCTAAAGCATGCTTCGATGCTTAGAAGACAATGCCAGTGTGTACATTGCTTTAACCCAGTAACGTTCATGCTGTGTCAGGAGAAAAGAGATCATCGGGTCCAGTATAATAATACTCTCTTTTCTTCTCACATGCGCTGGATTCCGTAGACATTTCTACAGAACCCAGCGCATGCGTTCTGTACGACTCTCCACGGTAGAGTGAGTGTAGCGACCACCCGGCCATCGTGGGCCTTTATCGTGCTCCTCCGAGATACTGGCTAATGGACGCAAGTCTATATCATGCAATTGGAAATTATTGTGAACATCAACGAATTTGTATACAAAGAAAGTGAACTTTTGAACCTAGCGAAGATTTACGTGCGTTAAAAGAAAAGCGGACCGGCATCAGTGCCAATTTACGCTTCTATGGGTGTACTTACATGAAATATTAAGTTTTCTACAATTCTTAAGGAGACAATGAGTGAAAAAGAATGTGTATGGAAGACGCTATATTTTTATTATATTAATTTGGTTATTCAAATGCGAACATCCCTTCTGTCGACAGGTTAGCTCTGGATGTTGAATGCTGATCATGTGGCGAACTGAGTAAGAAGATACTTTTTAGTTTTCTCCTATAGTAACGGAAGTTCTGATATTCTTCGTGACAGTACTAGGCGAACCGCGACCGCATCCTCGAGCGCCCGTATTCTCCTTGAAAAAGACCACCGAACGTGGTTGAAACTATAGTCGGAACCCTCTGACTTATTACATGAGTAATTCCCGTGTTTTATACATTCATAATGTATAGGAACCACGTCATTATTAATGAAAAAAATAACTAATAAAGTATAACGACTTTACCATGTTTCTGTTTAAAAGCTGCAGAGTTTTTTGTGTGTTGCATACGGGTTATTTTACTTGGAACCATCAACTATTCGTAAATGGAGGAAAATACTTTGTGCACACATAGTATTAGTACTGCGTTAGTAAACGTAAATATCAAATGGTTGTCATTAATAATGTTCAAATAATACCAATACTTAAATTTACATCAAAACACAAATTAACAACACTGTGAAGACATTTAAGGCGTATTTATTACATCAAATTTAATATTTATGTAAATAAACCTCGATTGTAAAGTTTGGAATTTGATATTAGCTAGATAAATATACATTTATGAAACAAAACCCCGAATAAGGCAGAACCTGAGTAAAAGTGACCACAAAGAGAGTTGCTTAACCCAAAGGGTCCGGTAAGAAAACGAACTATGAGTATACATACATTACAGTATTACAGTATACATACCATACAATGTATGGCCGTATGGGTTCATCTCCGAAACGGGCAAAACTCAAAAACGCATCATGTAAGTACATACCTACGTAGTAAACAGTTAGTCTGAAACATTGGCCCTAATTCTGTTAATCACACGAACTAGCTAAAATTCACTAAAATTCGTCAAATTGAAGTAGCTCGTATTCTATTTACGCTAAAATTCAAATTCGCATAACTCCATACAGCCCTCTCACTAATATTAGACGAGGCTTATTCCATTGCTGGCCAATTGCGGGTAGTTTTAGTAGGCACCAAATAAGTGGCGACTTAATTTCGCTAAAACTACCCGCAAGTTTAATAAATACATTTAATTTTAGTGATGTTATTGATAAGTCTCATACCAATTTAGACTTTATCGTAACCTTATAAGAACTGGATTAGTTTTAAAACATTTAAGTTTAGTTCAATTGAATAAGCGAATCACTACCAATATCATGTTACACGCGATTTTTTTAAAACTATCTGTGCCCACTTTCCACCCCCAAGGGAACTATACTTTGCCGGGATAAAAAGTAGCCTATGTGTTATTACAGGGTATAAACTATCTTCATTCAAAATTTGGAATGAAGGTAGCTTATACCTTTTAAGTTTTGTCGCAACTAAAGAGACATTGCTATTGAGCCTTGGGCACTATAAACCATATTTGTAAGATTTTCTGCATAAATAGTAAACCAAGAAGAGCATTTGAAGCGATGATGGCTCAGCGGTGGGAGCGTCGGTTGTTAAACTGACGGAAGCTAGTTCGATGCCGGCTTGAGCTTCCGGTGAAGGTAGCACTGTAATGAAATTCCCAGTATGGTGGTAGGTGGTATTTTCGATTACCAGGCTGGCTAGATGTTCAGGCAGCAGTCCTTGTGAGAGTATATAAAAAAGGAATTTTTATTCTTACTTGTACAGACCGGGATGCTATTCTCAATGTTTTTCCACGAATATTATAAATGTGAAAGTTTGGATGGATGGATGTTTGTTCCTCAATCACGCCAGAACAGCTGAACGGATTTGGATGAAATTTGGTATGAAGATACTTCAGGACCTGTAATTATACATAGACTACTTTTGATTATCATCATCATCCTCATTAATCATCACCACGCGAGTGAAACCGCGGGGCGCAGTAGTATTTTATAAAGATGAAGAAATAGGAAGCGTATTATATATTTTCTTTCATTGTCCATAGTTTCATTCTTCTTCATGTTGCATATTCTAAAGCTGTTATATGTTGTTAGCTAAAGCCGTTACAATTTTTCATTAGGATCATGTTTAACATATCACATATAAATAAATTAACAATTGGCTTTTAAAATATACAATATACCCTCCGAATATTATAAATACGAAAGTTTGTGAGTATGTTTGTTACTCTTTCACGCCTAAACGACTTGATGGATTTGGATGATATTTGGTATGAAGATAGTTTATACCCCGGATTATCACATACGCTAATGTTCATCATTACCATCACCACCATTTTTCATCACTACGCGGGTAAAACCCGCTGGGCGAAGCTGTTTGAATAATAAATACATTGTTATCTGCGCCGTGAGCAACACAAATCTATCTCCCGATACAATACACAAAGAAACTTCACCTTTTAAAACCTTATCAGTCATCTCTGAAGTAAATATAACAACATGTACTACATTAATTTCATAGAGAACCATGTCGCAATAAGAATTAATAACAACTATAAAATATCAGTCACTGCATTGACGTTTTTTTATTGTGGAAAAGTACCGAAGTGATCAGGAGACTGTTCAGCTCCGGCGCGGGCGGTAAGGCCCATAATTACCAATACACGGAGGCTTACTACAATGGTCAATCATTGGAGGTGACCTGCGCAGCTTAAGGTACAAGTCGGTGACAAACTAAGCGACAACTACCCGTGTTTGGTACCAATATCATTCTCAACTGATACAAACATAAGTGTATATATCTTCTTCTTCTTTTCAGCCATAGGACGTCCACTGCTGGACATAAGCCTCCCCCATATAGGAGGGATTTGCCAATACTCGCCACGCTCGGCAGGCGGGTTGGCGAGCGCAGTATGATTTCTGATCCTCAGAAGGCGCTGCTGCCCACCTTCTGGTACGTGATCCCTTAGCCGACTCTTACGGCACCCGCGGGAAGAGATGGGGGAGTACTATTCTAGGCCGGTACCACCACGGCACAAGTGTATATATATCACTATATATATATACTCAATTCACTCATAAAACTCTTCGCCCAGTGAAAACAAAAATGAAAATACATACCATAACATGCCAGAATTCGGAAAGGCAGAACTTAAGGTTGTTCGATTTCTAAACAAACGTATTTTTTATTCCAACGCAGCAAAGGTCTGGATGAGCCGCTTCCAACTGGTCCTTGTGGAAATCAATGGGGGCGGCATATGTCCAGCAGTGAACACTTCATGGCTGAGATGATGATGATATTATTTGTTATATATGTTTCTGTATTCGTTATCGAAAAGCTTTTTAAAATCGCTATCCATCCACTAATTTGCTTCTGCAGGGGATAGGTTATTTCTACTCGATTGCTTTGTATTTTTGAAATTGCAACTTTGAAATGGCTGCACATTCATAATTTGCGGAGTAATCAAGGAAAATATATTTAAAAATATTACGACGAATTGAAAGCCTCCTCCTTTTTATGTTGGCTAAAAACTAAAAATTGAATAATGCGCTTTCGCTCATAGTCCAATAACAGCTTAAAATATCGCAGTGATAATATCTTAAGCCTAATGTGAGCGGTACTTTCACCTATCACAGCTGAACAGATTATAAATTGTATGCATTGCTTCCGGGCTGTTTGGCCGTGGTCTAAGTGAAACTTGTGTTCCAGACGTTTTGTCGATCACTGCGGTCGACATCTTCAGTGGTTCAGGTCCGAGCGGCGACAGGAGCGTAGAACTCTCCTTCGCGGCGTCTTCTCTGTCCGCCGCGACACACGCGCCGTGAAAGCCTTAGAGTTCACAGATTATAAATTGGTCGAACTCCAAATATTGGGACGGTATCCCGTCAATAATGATTATAGTCATTTTATTGACTGCAGCAATTGTACCAAGAGTATCTCCGGTTCTGGACATACAATACAATAACTCTTTTTTGCACAAATACACCATTTATAAATTAAATAATAAATATTTATCAAAATACTAAAAAAATAAGGTAGTACAGCACAACGGGCGGTCTTATCGCATATAGCGATTTCTTCCAGACAACCTTTGGATGGATGGATGGATGGATGTATGCATAGATAGATAGATAATGGACTCCTAAAAGGTTGCATGTTCAAGAATGGCTCTCTCTGACTAAACATTCTTCGTTGTCTATTCTACATTTTTCTTGACTTGTATCGTAATCGTATTTGTTAACCAATTTCATAATAGTTTTCCAAAATCTTTCTGGTGCTTTTTCAAATCCGTATGCGGCAGCAATCGTGATATCTATTATTTTACAATAATTTAAAAGAATTTAATTGAAAATTGTACAAATAAAATTAGGTATTACTGGGGTTTGTCCTTGAATTGTTTTTTTTTTTTTTTTTCAAATTTCAAAATATTTATTCAACACACAATACACCATATGATTAATAATATACAAATGATTTTTTAATTTAATTTGTGCAAAATTGGTGAAAAAGTATTTTTGGATTTTAGAGATCCCTAACTCCCACGGTAGGATTCCTTGTGTCTGTGGGAGCTAGTAGGCTTCCAGGGTGAGTCAGTGTGAGAAGTGCGGTTCGATGATGTATGTAATTATGTATGTGGATTCTGAGCAAAGGGTCGATGCTAACAATTCACGATTATATACTTATATACGGGTATACTTTACCAGCTTATACCCAATAAATTTGTCATAATATTGCTCGTCAACTTTTGTAGGTGATTAATGCCAAGCAACAAGCGAACATAGATATTAAAAATCATACCAACTTTACAAGTTACAAGTAGGAGCAGTACGTATCCTACTAATATTATCAATGCGAAAGATTGTGTGTGTGTATGTTTGTTACTTCTTCGTCACGCTCAAACGGCTACACCAATCTCGATGAAATTTGGTATGAAAATGGTTTGAGCCCTGGACTAACACATACTTTACTACTTTTATCCCGGAAAAAGTATAGTTCCCGTGGGAATTGAGGTAGCGGGAAAGCCGTAATCTACGCGAGTGAAACGGCGGAACGCAACTAGTAACAAATAAAGAATAGAACTGACTTACATTTTTATACCGAACAATAATGAAAATTATAATTGGCTCAGTTACAATCGCACCAGTGTGGAGTATGAAAATCGTTTTACTAATTATTTTTTTATTTTACCTCTCAACCGAAAATATAACCTTCCTTGTATTACGATTACAATCAGACACCACAAACAGTTTGACATATCTACCAAAAAGCTCGTTAAATATGGCGAAATAACAAAAACAACGGCCATCTCTTGTACACGTGTGTATTGCACAAGGCAACACAACAGTCAGCCGGAGATATCGGCGCTGATAGTCAGACGGACAAAGCGAATTGCCAGAGCTGTTAAGTAACTAAATACCGTATGAGTACTGTGGAATATACGAGGGTAAAATTGGTGCGGACACGTTACACTTTCAACATCACTAGCATAACGACGTAGTCAGTCGAAAAACGCGTCATTCGAATATTTAAGGCGTTGAAGGCAACTGCTGAATTAATTTTACTTTCAATTGCCAGAGGAAGAATTTCAAATGAACGATATGGATGAGTTAATGTGTTATGTACGCGTTGATGATTATCTCTATCAACTATAATTGACTTGTAATATTTAATGACTTAAGAGACTTTTCAAATGTTAATGGCTTTTGAACTTGGTCACCTTAACCGCTCAGCTGTCGGATACAAAGATTTCGTGGAAATGCAATAACTAAAATTGGCCTTGAATTGCTAGCAATTTTCTAACTACGAGAGGATTATTTATATCGCAGCCGCGGCTACCGAGTGAATTCTTTTGATAGATTGTAAACGCCAACATATCTGTTCATAAATTACCTTACAATTCTAAGCCGGTACCACCACGGCACCCGGTACCACCACGGCAGCAGCGCCTTCTGAGGAACGGCTACAGACGACCTGACTAAGATCGCAGGCAAAGGCTGGAAACGGGCCACTTCCAACCGGTCCTTGTGGAAATCAATCGGGGTGGCGTATGTCAAGCAGTGGACGTCCTATGGCTGAGATGATGATGATTAAATTACCGCGTGTATTATCAGTCGGAGATGAGATTCTGACTATATCTGTAGGTCGCGCGAACAAATCCGCAAGGGTCAGCTACTGGGACACCTAATACTCGTAATGTATGTATAATATAATAGAAATGTATGCAATAAATGATCTCCACTGCGTAAATACCAGCAGAATATGCCAATAGGTACCCGTCCGAACTACAGCCCCGTGTGTTTCCAAAGTTTGAACACGCTCGCCCATTAACTCAGATGTTTTCACTGGTAAGTGGACAATTTCTCTGATTTATGTTAATTTGTGGCCGCGGCCGGACCGTTAAGGTGTCACAATTGAATACCCGCATTATTTAGTGCTGTGCTGGATGACCCCACTGCATACTACCGTTTAATAGCAACCATATAATATCTACTGCTGGTATGTTGCACCAAAATATTTTAGTGATGCACCGGAGTTCAACTACATGGTGAGTTGTAGAATGTATTAGATTATTATTATTATTAAGCTACAAAACACCACACTAGCAGATGCAGATTGATGGAACCATTGGAGTAGGAAAATCTTAGGATAAGACTGGTTGGCCAGCTGTTCGAATATTTCAGACCAATTAAAATATCTGTATATCTCCAAGTGACTGTTATCCCAAACAACAACCAAGAGCAATGATAACTTAATTCCTTCATAGAACGGGAGTATTTAGGCACCAATTTCCAGCTACTAAAACAATGTTGCTAAGCCCGACGAGTATATTTACGAACGCTTGTAAAATACCGTAAACTTTTTTAATTCGTTGATTGTAGCAATTATAGGCACTGAGACCTAGTCTTCTATGTTTACGGGAGCATTTAGGCACCAATTTCCAGCTACTAAAACAATGTTGCTAAGCCCGACGAGTATATTTACGAACGCTTGTACAATACCGTAAACTTTTTTTAATTCGTTGATTGTAGCAATTATAGGCACTGAGACCTAGTCTTCTATGTTTACGGGAGCATTTAGGCACCAATTTCCAGCTACTAAAACAATGTTGCTAAGCCCGACGAGTATATTTACGAACGCTTGTAAAATACCGTAAACTTTTTTTAATTCGTTGATTGTAGCAATTATAGGCACTGAGACCTAGTCTTCTATGTTTACGGGAGCATTCAGGCACCAATCTCCAGCTACTAAAACAATGTTACTAAGCCCGACGAGTATATTTACGAACGCTTGTAAAATACCGTAAACTTTTTTTTCATTCGTTGATTGTAGCAATTTATTAAAAACTATATATATAAACTGTTTATTAAAAATTTTGAAACGATGCATGTCAATTGACAGATTTCGGCATAATATTTGCTGGAAACGTGGATTTTATATTCAACATGCATTGATTACCTATTTATTTTATATTTTAATTTAGTTGCGATTACATAAGCATAAGCCATCTATTGGAAAATAATACACTGTTGGTACACGTGCCTTAATTTATGGTCTTATTAATTAATCCTCCTTATTTAGGTTGTGCTGTTCAGACCACGGGAGAGTCTCGATAATAGCCTAACGAGAGGGGCCGTTACTTGGCATTCGCCATTCTAAATAATTTCGAATGGAAAATATAACCACAAATAATTTGGAAACTTTTATACAAATGTTATTTATGTAGATCTGTAGTGCCTACCTTTATACAGACCAATTGCTGTGCAATCAGTTTGTGAGTCCTTCAGATAAATAAATAGGCTGTATACTCAAAGGTGACTCCCAAAACGGATATTGCAGTTACGTGTGTCGGAAAGAAATTGTTAAAAAATACTTTAGTTGTTATTATATAGACGTCGCGTGTGCAATTAACGCGTAAGAAAAGGGGGTAGACTGATTTTTCTACACATAATAATAATTATACTTAACTCACCCGCTAAGACTTTCAGCTTACTAATGATAATGCAAAACATATTGACACATCATAGCGAAGACAATGCAAGGTCATAATCAGGGCTACTAGTTAATTACCTTCCTACATAAAAAAGAATAAAAAAATTGATGAAAAATCTAAGTTAATTTAATGATTCAACCTCTAAGCTGTACTGAAGTAAAAACGTACACTGAGGTTCCACTATACATATTATTGTGTCTTGTTATTGTTCAGAGGCTGAAATTGTGGTACTTGTAACACAGAGAATCTTTGTATAGCTACCAACGACTAACCTAGGTATAACTAGTGAACTGTACTTTCTAAACTTTGTAAGCAATACTTAGGATAACTATTCATTATAAAAAAAGACGTGTGGCACTCGGGGACTGCCGCGGTAAAGCTATTGCGTAGCATTTATTATCAACTTATGCAATTAATATATTAATAACTTATGCGGTAACGCCGATACAACCAATGCCACCTAGAGGCGAGTTGCTGAACTAAACAGACAAGCGTGATATTTCAAAAAAGTCATTAAAAGTTCTGTTATTCATCGATAGATGGCAAAACTAAAAAGTATCACCGCTGTGCCGGTCGGAGTGGGGGGGGTTAGGTTATTTTCGTTACGGAATTTCTGGATTCGGTCTCCGCGCTCAAGGACTGCGATAGAAGCTATACAATAGCTTAAAAATAGATATATGGATATAATATAGATTATTTGAATTTGAATGATATCGAATATTGTAGGTTACCTACCTACTTGCACTCAACGTGCCTTCCAAAACAAGTAACTCCCTGTATACAAACTATTTTCAAATATTATGCAGCGTTTTTATCGATTCTTCTAGAATGGCACAATGTAAATAAACGAACATAGAATGCATGCAATAGAAAGGTCAAGAGATCATTGGAGTGATCACGCGCCGCGCGTTGCCCAAATATTTAGACCGTTCGCTGTCGAAACTAATGTCAGTTTCTAAAGAACTACGCTTTAATCGGATTTGAACTTTGTATTCGACTTTACGGAAGGCTTTCATATTATTTAAAGCATCGTTAGCTTTTATAGAGCAGCCTTTTGTGTGAATATTTCGTGAATTTGTCGGATTAAGCTGTTACTATGAAGTTATGATAAGTGAATGTGTAATAATGAGTTTCATTTGTCAAGAATAATGGTTCTTTCATAATCACTGTGGATTTTACAGCAGTTTATTTCCGTTTCTTTTCAGTATGTGCTGAATAGGTTGTTTTTACTATTCATCAACCGCTAGCAAATAAATTCTCGATAAAATATTACATTAATGTTTCCATACAAACACTCGTAAATCACCGTATTAGCATACGTTTTTTTAGCCGCTAACTTATTATGACCTACCCTAGCGATAAGGCCGCCGATTGTACTTTAGTTTAATATTATGATGTTGTAGTTGATATTTGTAAAATTTTAGTGCAATAATGTTTTTGTCTATCTATTATATACCGCAACATTGTTCTCCTGTCAACACCATTTTAACCAGACCCTTACCGTGAACCCTGGAAATTACTATTTTAAAATTAAGATAAACCACGCGGGCAAGTTTTTCCTCCAAACTCAAAGAAAGCTCCAGAAACGAGATACTCTGTGCCACAGGCTTTTTATTTTACGAAATCCTCGAAAACAAGAATTATTTCAAAAATCTTCTGTAGTTCGAATATAGACGATTACTATGTACCATTATAAATTCTAGGTCTAGCGTGTTTACACCTTCGTTTGTTTAGTTCTTAGATTTCTATAAGTGACTATGGTAAATTCTAGAGAATTGTGTTCCGGGAAACCATTTACCTCCAGTTACGAAGGGTTTGATGATAGCCTATCACGAACATGGATTCGTCTATATCTATCTATATCTATTGGCAGATCATAATATGATCAGCAAAAAGACAAGGACAACAAAAGGTCATTGCGATTAATATTGAAGTGGTCTTTCCAAAAAGACAACCAGTATAATATAAATATAATTATGATAATGTCAGATATCTGACATTACGCTGCAGTTGCTGGTCGGTACGTTTGGATCTACCGCTGTGCCGCTCTCATACTAAAGCGGAGAATTGTTTATCGAAATACTTCTATAAAGTCGATAATCACATTATTTTATATAAAATATTATTATATTAGTAATTAACTATTAATTAAGAGTACTTAACATCAATGTAGATGGATATAGAGGTAGAGGAAGGCCGAAGAAGGTATGGATGGACTGTGTGAAGAATGATATGTTTATGAAAGGTGTGAGCACTGAGACGACCAATGATAGAAGAGAATGGAAGAAGAAAACATGTTGTGCCGACCCCACTTAGTGTGGGATAAGGACAAGAAGAAGCAGAAGATTATTATACAAGTAATTGCTACACAAGGCTGCATCAACAACTGTAAACATTGCAAATTATACTGTACCTATGTGTTAATCCAGGGTATAATCTATCTTCATACCGAATTTCATCCAGCCTTTTTTGGCGTGAAAGAGTAACAAACATACATACACACATCCATACTCACAAACTTTCGCATTTATAATTATTAATAAGATAACGAGATGTTGACGCCATTATAACTCTGTTTCAATTTCAGCCCAATCCGTTCAGTATTGAGCTTTATGTTGATAGATGACGTCATACTTTCCTTCATGATGTATGAGTACTACAGTTTTTTGTACATTTTGAATTTTGCCCCATTTTATTCTGGTCGTTTCCAGAGGCACAAGTGTTGCCTCAGACCACTTTAAAGGCATTTTTAGTGCAATGCTTATAAGTCATAATCTACACTCATATTATAAAGAGACAGATTATTTGTGTGTGTTTGTAACGAATAAACTCGAAAACAATTGTACATTTTTTTTAAATTCTTTTACCATTTAAATGCTACTTTATCCCTCTATGTTTCTTACTTTTTTTTATCACACATAGACCCCCGCACTAGGATTCCTTGTGTCGCGGTAGGCATGGACACACACAATCACAACACACAAACACCCAAGGCCCGGGAAAAACACCTAAACTCATCGCACAAATGTTTTCCCCTGCCGGGATTCGAACCCAGGGTCTCGGAGACACAGAAGTCAAGTCACTGACACTGACCACGGCGCCACGGCGACCGTCATATAATATATACATAAAATATATTAGGGATATCTACTAACTCAAGATGGAAAAAAGGCAAGAATAATCCTTACGCTGCGAACACTATCGATAGATAAAAAATAATGCTGCTTTATTAAAGAACATGTCAATATCTAAAAAAAAATACAAAACATCAAGGGTCCAGCTTTTGTACTTAGGTCAATCTAAATACCTTTTCTTATTAAAACACTTGATAGGACATCCGACCGAAATGAGAGGACGTTACTCATACTTTAATTTTCATCCTTATCGGAATAAGTATAATCATATTAGATGAGATTACTGTATCTGCACTATGATTAAAGAAAATATTCAGGTTCAATATTCATTCACTACACTTATTAAAGTTTAGCTGAAAACTTTTTTGTTCTAATTAAATGTACCATCGACAGAAGACAAGAATGGAGGGAGAGCCACGCCTAAAATGTATCTGATCTCAAGACCTCCCAACCATACAGTAAGTGATGCCAGTAACCATCCTCGCTCTTTTAAATTATATTTAAAACACAGTAGCGCCCTGCGATTTCAACCGCGTGGATTACGGTTTTCCTGTTACCTCCATTATCCCGCGGGAACTATTTTTTCTGGGATTAAAGTTATATATGTTTTATTATTAAGATATATTAAGTTATAACCTACTCGTATCTCCATACCAAATTTCATCGAAATCGGTACAACTGTTTGAATGTGAAGGAATAATTAAAGACTTCAATATATATGAAAACTTAAAAAGAAATGATTAATCTACAAGCACAAACGTGGAAGGAAAGTAACGTGCCCAGTATACTGGCGGCAATTCCATGTTGAATCGCAATGTTTAATAAATAAATGTATAATAATATGTTATCTGAGCCTTTTAACGTCTCATATTACAATAATTATAATTAAATTATATTAGATATTTAGCATAAACAATAAATTATCAAACAATTCACTTTTGTTAAGTTTATACAAAACAAACGTCGCCTAATGTGTGTTTGATCCAAAGATACATAAATTTACTTTAATTTATAGATGTTTATGGCCACAACCTTTATTTTGATAATAAAATTAAAACATTTGTTATTTTTACGCTGAGCACAGTTCATTATCTAGCTCATTCGTATTTTCATTTAAAATGGTTTCGCCTAAACACTGATTTGTATTGTATAATATATATATTATAGGTACTGTAAGATGTATTGTGGGTATAGTATGTCACTCACACCCCTCAGCCGTCAAGAACAATAGCTTTATTCGCAAAAGTTCACCGATTAAAGTGGAATAATAAAATTTCATTTTTTGTTGCTTTTCGCACAGTATTGTAATAGTAAATTGTTCATTTTTAATCGACTTCAAAAAAGGAGGAGGTTCTCCATTGGTGTGCTTTTTATACTCTTACATTCCCTATATCTCCACACCTTACTCTCCTATCATTCCTCCGTCATTCCTATAATAATATATTTTGGTTCTTTATTGATTGACAATGATTCTTTACTAAACTTTACCATAAGTGCACTTATGAAATATAACAAAAATAAGTACAATGGGCGGTCTTATCGCTTGTAGAAATTTCTTCCAGGCACCTTTGGAAGGACAGTATCTTTGATAATAGTAATAATTGATGGTGCAACTAAATTTATAATATGTTGAAAAACATTCTATCTAATACATAAAGAATCAATAATTAGGTATATACTAATACATATTACGCAACAAAAAAAATTTACACAATGTAAAATATCAAAATAGCCGATAGTACACATTTGCTGCTACTTTCTGCTACTAGTGCCTACGTAATTAATGACACTTTCAACTTTTTTTGTCCCACAACTGGCCTTGTCTAAGATCACTAAGGTCAGTATTAAAATAGTGGTCATATTTTATACTGTTTCTACGGGTATAACGTGACACTTACGCATAGTCAATATCCCGATCGACAATTGTTTTGTCACGTTATACCCGTAGAAACAGTATAAAGTAATTATAAACGTTAGTTTTAATAATATTAGCGCTCATATTACCAGTTGGTACACCATACCCCACTACCGATATTTTTTTTTTTTTTTTTTTTAGAAAACATTCACATAAGGTCTTCGGGTCCCAAACTAGGCAGAGCCTGTACTTTGGTAACCTCATGACTGAAATATACTTATATACATATACACACCCAGACACAGGTCAAACAGACATGTTCATACACACAAATGTTTGACCTGTCCGGGAATCGAACCCGGGACCAGCGGCTCAGAAGGCAGAGTGCTACCAACTGCGCCAACCGGCCAGTCAATTAAGATTTAGTCACTATTAAAACTTCGTGTAGTTTATGATTAAGCTTTCAACAAACAATTAACGAGCCAGCGGTCGGACAAGGAAGTTAACTATCAACGAGCATCCTGCCCGTTCCATGCTTTTTAATTAAATGATAGTATCTTTTATTAAGCTCACGGGACGGGCGAAGCCGGGCTTTCTACTCCATGTAACTAGTATCCAAGGTTAATGGAATGACCTAGGTGATACTAACGCCTAGGTATCCTAGTTATATTTTCTAATTTATAATCACGCCTGTATAACGGGGAGTGTACATTTGTAAACCGCTTTGGTGTTTCTACCGAATTAAAATTTAGACATATTCGATTACAAATTCCTACCATTGACACGCTCAAGACTCAAGTATTATAGGAAACGCTGCTAGGGGGTGTTCATAAATTACGTGAGGTAGTTTTAGCGATTTTTCAACCCACCCTCTTCCCTTCGTGAGATGTCGTGAGATTTTTCTGGACCCCCTCCTCCCACCCATTATCTCACGTGAGACTTTTAAAAATACATATTTTTAATGTAAATAAATGAATATGTGCTTGATTTTGTTGGATTTAATCAGGATTTGTTATTTATTGTTATTATTAATATCGTGGTATAGAACCACACAAAAAATATTTTTACCCAATTCATCCCAGTTTTCTCGCTACATTACAATGTTCCTTGCGGAAAAAAATATTACGTGAGTATTTGTCGAACCCACCCCCTCCCCCATGTGAGTTTGGGTGAGATTCGGCTTGACCCCCTCCCCCCCCGTAAACACCTCACGTAATTAATGGACGTCCCCCCCTATTGGAGTTAATAATCTTTTTATATCAACTTCCAAAACTGAGGGCAATGTTATTATTGGTGAACAAGGAAAGGACAATTGAAATATTTTTATTTATAAGGACTGGCGCCGCGGCGTAGTCTCGTCGGCTACAAAAATATGCTCACCTATAGTAGCTAGCTAACCAGGTAGTGATTGCATATTTAAACGGCTTGGGGTCGAGTCATTGGGCTCGTGGGGCCTGGGAGTCTATCGGATTTTCCAATACTTATCAGAGAGTCTGATCTTTTCGACGCGTCACCAAAATGCTGGCACATATTTGGTCCAACTGATCAACGTGGCGATGCGGCTAGTATTCTGGGTACGCTGCCTACTGGTAGCGGGTCAAAAAGAATTTGAGCTATCTATAGGCTGATAACAGCTAATGAATTGCTCAAATATTATTCTAGTAGCTGTAGTATTGAAATTTGTATTTTATTTTAATAAAAAGCATCTACCTGATTAAAAATGAAGTATTGTTTTTCTCCCTCGTACTGTTAATCATAGGTCGAATTGTGTAACCGCCTCCTTTTTTGAAGTCGGTTAAAAAACCAAACACAAAGTGTGATCAGGCAGCTGTCCTTAACAGTCAGTTAACATTCTAAGTGTGTTAAATAAATAAATAAAATAAAAATTCTAGGTCTAGCGTGATTCTGAGAAATGGTCAAACGTTGGATTTATACCGTATAATTAAATCCTCACTATGTGATCAGAGGATTCGCATTACACGTCTGTTGTCTCTTATTCTGGATCACAACTTATCTAGAATGAACTGAACGAAGTAGAACAGAACACCTGACCGAACAGGTTTGTTTCAAGAGCTCTCTTTTAGTACGATTGTGTGCGTGTATACTAGAAGCTGATAATGTTTCATTTTCCCAAATATATTTGGCCACGGGATTTATTTTATAGTGACTGTTAAATAATTCACTATAACAATTTAAATACTTTTGTAGGAATTATGCAATTAAAATATCTTATAAGATAACACCTAAACTTGACACCCCTTTTTAATTTGCCTCGTGTCGCGACCTCCAATAAAACCATTAAATTATTGCATCATGTTATCCAAACATCAGCATAATAAATACACAACATAGCGTAATAACAAACGAACACATTCCAGTAATGAAATAAACGTATAGTTTCCAATATTGAAACAATTCAATAAATCTCCCATTCACGACGCAGCAGGTTGTATCGGAACAATTAGTTATCGATGCAACAAAACGACTTGTTGTTCGATAACAGCGCAGTATTTTACGTGTTTTGTCGACGCCACTTATCGATGCTTTATGTCTTTAGCTTTCTTAGAGCCTGGTACTACCTCTCGCTTCGGTCAGGACTAGGCTGACTAACAATTAAAATATTTAAGAACAATAGCTGTGCCCCGCGGTGTCACCCGCATGGTGATGAAAAATGATGGTGATGATCATGATGATTATGACCTTATGACACTCACAAATAAGGTGACTTTCTATTGGCGAATGAATTTTCAAAATTGATTCAACAGATACAGAGATTACAACCCCTACAACCTCACATACTTTACCTCTTTATAATATTAGTAACCATTATGAATCTCATAATGGTGGTAATGGTCAGCCGTGGTGGTACCGACCTAGAATAGTACTCCCCCATCTCTTCCCGTGGGTGCCGTAAGAGTCGGCTAAGGGTTCACTTACCAGAAGATGGGCAGCAGCGCCTTCTAAGGGTTGGAAATCATACTGCGCTCGCCAACCCGCCAAGCGTGGCGAGTATTGGCAAATCCGCCCTAAATGGGGGAGGCATACGTCCAGTAGTGGACGCACATGGCTGAGAGAAGATGAATCTTATTGATGGTTTGTTTTTATTTTAATCGGTGATGTGAGATAAGGTAGAAGAATACAAGAAAAAGTCTAAATTTTTTATTGGAAATTCCCGTGAGTTTGATTCATTATTATATAGAAGTATTATCCGGCTTTACTCACGTTTATAGTCGAAGTTTCGACCTAGGTTTCGGGCATATCCGATGTCCATCCTGAGGTGAGTTTACGCTGTCAGATTGCGGTGACCACTATAAACGTGAGCTAAGCCGGATAAGACATCTATATTATAAGGTAAGTAAAGATTAATGAGTCAGTTAAAATAGTAGAGAAACAGTTGATAAACGAACGATGAAAATGAACATTGAAACAAGTTATGAATTGACTACGTCTTTAATTATAGCACACAAACAGGCGATCGAAAAGGGCTTCCACTGATAAAGTGTAGTGACGACTAGACAAAGGCCGCAGGAGGAAGCTGGATGCAGACTTCCAACTTTTAAGATGTTGATGTAAATGTTTAACATTCTTTTATTTTCCGAAATTAGTATTTCTATCGGCTTTAAAGTGTAATAACGATTACTTACCGTTATATCCGTGCACGAGTGTAGTTGAGTCCAAACAAATGGCCTATATTATGGTAAATCTTCACTTCACTATTTCTCTCCGTATTTTTCAAAGTTGAATCAAAGGGGACACTGCGAAGTACTTTCGGGATAAGTTTTTAGCTTATGCCTACAACTTGATTCTTTTTTCAATCACTTAAGATGATTAATATAAAACTAGGCCTAAAATGTGGACTAAAAACAAAAAAAGACACTGTGGTCTGTATACGAGTAACCTTTAGTTGTAATTTTTCGTCTGGTTTCGGATCTCGAATCTGGTAATTTTTTTAATAAATAATAATTAATAATTTGTAGTCCTCAAGTACCTTAACCTTGAGTCTGAAAACTATCGCGAGTTTCTTCCATAATTGTAATGTAACAAACCGACTAGGACTCACGTGGTAAACACGTAACGTACGGTTGCGTGCTGAGGCTCGCGCTCGCCGCCTGGCACGATCATAACTCCCAGATGAAGAACTGCAAATAAGTTCGAAACTGGTCGGAGAGTAATTTTCCAGTGTTTACCACGTGAGTCCTAGTCGGTTTGTTACATTACCTTAACCTTATTCAAAAACTCTTTCCACTTCCCATTACATTATTAAACAATAAATGCCACAAGCTTAAAGTCATCGTACAGCACTTATCCCCACATTACGGACAAACAGACAGACAGACTGTGTACAAACACTCGCCCACGTACCAACTTGAAAAGTACATAATAAACGGGACCGAGTACTCGTCAATACATATTAAAGGGTATGCCTACATTAGTAATACATTACTTTGTAAGAACGTACCCAACGTTACAGTAAAATGCCTTACAATATTGGTACTAATTTATAGATTTTGTAATTTTGGCACTCATTGGGTTAGTCACAACCCAAGTTATCACCCGTTATTAGTGAAATGCTTCAAAATGTGGACCCGTATGATAGAAAACCATTACTATTACTACTACAGTAGTTCTGTTGATCCCTAAAACTAGCTAAAGTTCTGTAAATTTCGTTAAAAGAAGCCCTAATTCGGTTTTGGCTAAAATTGAAATGTTAAAAATGGCTTTTTAAGGAGACAAAGTAGTATAACCATTAGAGATGGCATGGAGATGGAATAATAAACCCACGTAAGTTTTATTCAATCGCCGATAGTTTCAGTCGGCAAGAAATAGCGTGATGACTTATTGTACCTAAAACTATCTGCATTTTTAATAAAAAGATGTAATTTTAGTGTAATTGTTGATAACCTTCATACTAATTTAAACTTAGTGTAATAGTGTGAAAACATTGTAGTTAGTTTGATTGAACATCAGAATCACTTCCAATGTTACCAAAATTATTTTATAGTTTTTTAAAAACACATATGATGCGCTCAAATGGAGTACTAAAATGTGTTCTTATGTCCACATCCTTGAATATAATATTATTTCAATCGCATGTTTACTCGAAAAGAGACCAGATGGAACCTGTTCAGTTGTTTTGCTAAGACGTACTCGAGCCAACTTGAACTAGATCTTGGGAACTTGGGCCCTGGACATTTTGGTTGATATTTAAAAAGTATATTCGTTCCATTTGCTCATCTGTCGGTCATGGTAACCGTTTGAAACAAAGACATATTAAACTACGAAGTACCTTGTTTATACCTACGCTCGTCAATAAATAATAGAAAGAACGCATCATTTGAATCACCGTTTGATACGTTGATTTAATTGAATAAAAATTTAAATATACTCTACAATTAAAGTTATTAATGATCTTGCATTTGTAACATTTTTACCTACGACATGTTGTCGTAGTCGTCGGGTTTGCTGTCCTCTGTATTCATACTTCTAAAGCTTTTTTAATATTTTTATCTAGTTTTTAAAGGCAAATATAAATCAGCCACATCTAGAGAAAAGTTAGCATATTAGTTGTTGACTTTGAAATTGATGACGATTTGTAAACTTTTTTTAATCTTAATTAATTATGTTGTCAAGTTTAATTACTGTTTATTTTTGTTCAGTCGTATTAAATCTTGTCTTTAATCCAAGTTAGTCTAGTTAGTATAAGTACAATCTCACGACCGATTCCATAAATAGAAATAAAGTAAATATGGCGATCATTCCCGTAGAGTGCGTCGTGGCAGGCGGACGTGCACTCTGATGATATTGGCAGTAAATTACGTCAGTATTAATATCGGTAATTGGGTGGCCGGCCGGTAATTACAGACTCGCGGGAGGCCGTGATGGATGGCTTGCCGATGTCGGCGAATGATGGCCAAGGAAGGAATGCCTGAGGCAGAGACGTAGCGCAAAAATTACAGTAACAATATGTGATAAATTAATTTAAATATAAATGTTCGATAACGGTTTTGTTAATAGAATTAGATACTGTTACTTAGATTTATAACACATACGAAAACAAATTACGTTTACTTTCCGGTAACACAACTATTGATAAATAATTGATGATTAGAGATATATACATTATTTTGAAGTACTCCTCCCACCTCTGTCAGGTCATCATCTTAATGAGATGAGAGAGAATAAAATAAATAAAAAACACCCATGACACTTGGGATAAAAAAATATATTCACATCTCATTACTGTTATTATGTACAATGATTGATTTATGTGACTTTCACCAATAGCATGTAAGTAACTATAACACTTCGATAGTCAGCATGTGATTAGTACTACTATTAAATTATTATATTATGTTATTTTTATTATCTCGTCGCGTTATCTATAAGGGTCGCCTGTTTTTTCTAGTTCCAAAAGTGAAAACTATTTAAGGCTAAATGTAAACTTGTCATCATGAACCTACAATCGTTTGTGAAATAAAGCTGTTTGTTTTCCATGTAAAATAAAATAAAATGTAACCTGTCAAAGTTACTGTACTGTGATGAACACATAATATATTTTTTTAATTGCCCCGCATTTATTCCTGCTTCTTCATAATAGTGGCTCTATTTGTTAGGAATTCTAATTTAGAGTACATACAATTAACGTACATACGCTTTGATTAAATGCCTATATTGAATAAATGATTTCGGTTTGAACTCTGCTGGTTACTGCGCTCAAATTAAGAACAATATATATAATTATATAAAGCAGTGCAATTGCTGAGTATATCTACTCCACTTTTGTTTTAACCTCTAGCCTGCCTGAGACAACTAACTTTGTGAGATCCTTTTCTATTCCTTTCTCTAATATATATACTAAGTGAATATTTATATCAAGAGCACTACATGTCACCGCATGAATATACTTACAAATCACTTTCAATTCAAATCATATTATTACAGGTTTTGAATACAAATTACAGTTATATGTAAATTTATCATAATTGCGTTTCAGAACATTTTTAAGGAGGCATATTGAAAATAACTTTTATTTATTATGTTTGTATTATTCTAATGAACATCTGCAATGTTTCGCATGTGTACTGTGACAACAAGCTGATTTTCATATATTTTAAATCTTTTTACGGCTGTATCAATTCACAATTCATTGATTAAATCATTATATACAGTCGACGTCGAAACTCGAGGGACTCTTAAAATATTACGATTATTGACTATTTGAAATATCAAATAGTTCGAAACGACCAACAAAGGAGTAACAGTAACTGATAGTTTTAAATAACACACCAATTCGTACGGTAGTTTGTGTTAAATTAATCATTACAAAAACAAAGGCTTGTATACGATGATAGAAATTTGAACATGTCAGCAGCGGACATACTCAACTCGATGGATTTGAACTCAGAACTCGGACTTGTTTATAAGAGGATCGAGTGACTGATTTTATACGTTCATCATCATCATTACATAAACAAAGGCTTGTATACGATGATAGAAGTTTGAACTTGTCAGCAGCGGACATACTCAACTCGATGGATTTGAACTCAGAACTCGGACTTGTTTACAAGAGGATCGAGTGACTGTTTTTTATTTTCGAGTATTTGACGCCGATGAATTCGAATTAACGCATTCTTTAAGTCGTTAAAATTTAAAAAATCTATTTTTGAAAAAAATCATCGCAACGTTGTGACGTAGCGATGATTTTTCGTTAGAATTACCAAGTGCATAAAAATTGGTATTGATTTAGTTTGAAATATAAAGAGATTTTCTTGGGAACTCGTGATAACTTTGAATTATAGACAGGTACGAATTATTGCAGGTTTGAATTAACGAGAGTGGACTGTTGTTTAATCTATATCTATTTTATATTTTAAGTGTCATTTATTTACAGTAAATATAGCAGTGAGCCTACTGCACATATTTCCACATCACCACGGTCTCCTATCGACTCCTAAAGTCTTTATGGATTTATAAGGCGATAGAACCCGGCGTGTGTAATTGATAAGTAGGAATCAGTCGCAGGCCGACTGTCCGACTGATATGTACGGTGTCAGTCGGGGATGGATTGTTCACGACCGCAGATCGATTAGACTTCAAATGGAATCAATCAAGAGATAGAATCGATTCGGCTTGTAGTAGGCTATAATGACCTAATGGTATTTTATTACTACAAGAGTACATTAATCAAAGAAGCACCTATGATTTCCTCTATATATTACACTGAAATGATTCATGCTTATATTTTGGATCGAGTAACAGCCGTATCGATTACATGCAATTACAATAAACATAAAACTGATAGCGGTACGGTGGACGGCGCAATTAACTCGGTATCGATATTGGTATCGATTCGCGTACCGGTCACGCGTACCAAGTATTATTACTCCGATTCGCGTTATCGGTATTTCGTGACAACTTCATTAAGATAGAAGTATCTTGACTACCACGTGATGGGGAGGATGATATGGATGGAATTTAAAATGGATTAATTAAGCCACTCTTTTTCTTTAGATTTTGCTTTAGAGTCGAAACTATTCAAAAAGGCGTTTAGGTGATTCGCTCTCACTCTCAGTGCATGTAAGTGCAATAGACAGTAGAAATGTGAAATTTTAGACAATACTAAAGTCACAGACTAACACTACTACGCGACACAGAATTAAAGTTACAGATTTCCAAACACCCTACTAATATTATAAATGGGAAAGTTTGTGAGTATGGATGTATGTTTGTTACTCTTTCACGGCTGAACGGATTTGCATGAAATTTGGTATGAAGATACCCTATGGTGATGATGAAAATAAGCCTATTTGTTAATCCAGGGCCGTACTTCAGGTCCCGGAATAACAAATAGGCTACTTTTCATCATCATCATTATCATCATTAATCATCGCCACGCATGTAAAACCGCAGGGCGCAGCTAGTAGATCATATTATAAGTAAAGACATTATAATTCAAAACATTTCTCAAGCCATGATATTTTTCTCCAAAAAAAACGTATCATCAGAATCTGGTGCCGTAACGGCACATTTACAGCATCTCGCTAATATAGCATTCATCTCTCGACTGGAACGTCTAGATCGTACCATTTGAATGCATAAATCGTGGTTTGTCGAGATCAAATCTTAAACGACACAAATATGATGTTTCTGACTTATTTCAGATCTCATTTCCCGGCGGTTGTTGTAAGGATGGGAGCACAATGGGGGAATATTTTTTTTATACGGTGCCGGGCCCGGTTAGTGCCAGGTTTTTATTTTCGTTGCGACTTACAATATACAATAAGCCTTTAAACAAAAGAATGCAGCACTGAGACAATAATATGTAAACAGAGTGTTTGTCTTACTTTGAACTGGGCAAATCTTACTAATATTATACTTGCGAAAGTTTGTGTGTATGTGTGTATGTTTGTTACTTCTTCACGCTCAAACGGCTACACCGATTTCAATGATATTTGGTATGGAGATAGTTTAAACTTTGGATATCTATCCCGGAAAAAGTATAGTTCCCGTGGCATTATTGAAGTAGCGAGAAAACCGTAATCCACGCGGGTGAAACCGCGGGGCGCTACTATTATATTGATAAAACAAACTATTACACGCACTTTATTATCGGCTGACAAGTAATGTAGCTTGAATAAAGCAATAGTTTGCTTGTCCCAGGATAATTTTAAACCGATTATTAGATTTTATTTATTTATTATTAGATTAAAGGGCGACTTCCTTACTTCATATTATATCTGTTGAGCCCCATAATAGGCATTGTTATGTTATAGAGGTGTATAATCTGAATGAGGTCGAATTTCCAAAGTAAGACAATATGGAAGCATTTCTCCTCATTACTCGTGGTCGTGCTATATGGCCAGACATTATAATACAGTTCTAAAATTGTTTTCTGGTCTTTTTTAATTGTGGTGTTTCTAGCATCGATGTATAACAGCACCAATATCACGACTCTAAGCTTCGCTGAGTATTTTTTCAGACAAAACCCTTATGTACATATATAAAATATATATATTTTTTTAAAATTTATACATAGAACTTATGGCCGTTGGGGTCGAAGGGAAGGGAAGAAGACCAGGAAGCGCAGCATTGGATGTCTATCGACTAATAGTGTGGTTTATTTTTCGGTGTATTTGAATACAGTGCTCAGAGTGCATACGCCCGGTTTAAAATTGTATTCACAAAGATAACGTTATATACACGCTACCAAAAATGAACCGCAAATTGTACGCAATTGTACACCACCATCAAATGGCGAATGTCAATTGGTCAACTAGAGAATGGAATGCTACTGTGATTGGTCAATTGAATTTGACGTTAGCACACACGCTGCACTACCTCGTTTTCTTGAACACCGTATTCACGCTATAAGAATGCTACAAATGACGTCACACCACAAACATGTACGGAGATTGTCATATTTTGAACCGACTTGTAGCGTGAATAATTCAAATACTCTGAATTTTAAACCACAGCATAGGTGAACAGACGACCTGACCAAGATCGCAGGAAGGGACTGGATGCGGATTCGTTATCGTATATTACGGGCAATAGTGTTGCCATCTGACATCGGGTTTGTCTATGGCCTTTTTATTTATTTCATTTATAACTATACTAGAGGTAACAGGATTACCTCTAGTATAGTTATAAATGAAATAAATAAAAAATACACGTACTACAATTAATATGTGTACGTATTTATTATATATACTAATATGTAGTGATAATAGTTTATAAGCTATGTAAATATGATATAAGTAAGAAGTTTGAATAATCAAGTAAAAATATATTTGTATTGCCAGGCTTATATATTGTATTGTAGGTACTAATTTTTAGGTATTTGCTCCAAATTTCAGTTAAGTTGATTTTATATCCAATTGCCTGCGATAACGATACTAACACTAACATCAATGTATGATTAATTGTTTTTGTTTGTAAATCCTTTTAGTTAATAATAAATAAATTACGTTGTATTTTTCGATACTGATTCTCATTCGATTCACTGCTTTATGACCATAGCCTTTCCTTTTACTTCGCCATAGATAAGTAATAAAGTGGAGAGGTCTTAAACTTTCATAAACTGTCGTATCTGCCCTCGGCCCAGCTCATTACAGCGCGTTAGTATGCTGGCGGCACGGGTGCGCTTGGAGCTGGCGCATCAGCTGCAGCCGCGGCCTCGCTACGGAATCAACAAGTTCACTCACGTACCTAATTGTACAAACTGTACTTTCTAACTATGTAGGTACCTATGAATTGCGAGTTATGGAATACTAGCTGCACCCCGCGGCTTTACCCGCGTGGTGATCATTGATGATGATGATGATGAAAAGTAGCCTATGTGTTAATCCAGGACCTGAAGTATCTACATACCAAATTTCATCCAAACCGGTGTCGGCGTTTGAGCGTGAAGAATTAACAAACATACACATATATACACATACAGAAACTACCACGTTTCAGATTACATACGAAATACTTTATAGTGTACTTTTCTCAGGTTCAAAGACACAAAAAAGGCACAAGCAATTTATAATAAAACTAGCGGACCGCTCCGGATTCGCATGGGTTAAAAAATTAAACGTTAAAGGGATTCCTAATTTTTTTGAATATATAATATAGCCTGTGTGAATCAGAGTGAATGTAGCTTTCCAAAGGTGAAAGAATTTTTGAAATCGGCACAATAGTTTTTGAGTTTATTCGTTACAAACATACTTACATACAAATCTTTCCTCTTTATAATATTAGTATAGATAATCATTATCGGTTGTCTATAGTTAATTTTAAATAATTATAATAAAATCCTACTGCGGGGGATTGAATGCGATATATACAAATTTTACCGAGAAGTTAATAAACGCGTTTATGTCTTTTGTATGAAGCTTAGCATCGAGCTAGCTCACATACGACATTGTGATGACTTTGGTTGGATTACTTTTTTAAATATGTGTACTATCTACTGATTAGTACCGATAATTTTAAATGGTTGCCATGGCTCAGTGGTCAGTGACATGAGTTCTGGATCTCCAGGGCCCTGGGTTCGAATCGCGACAGGGGCAAACATTTGTGCGATGAGGTGTCGTTGTTTGTCCCGGGTCATGATTGTGTGTTGTGATTGCGTTTGTGCCTTCCGTGATATATGGATTCCTAAAGCAGGGGTTTGAAAGTTACAAAAAATATTAGAAAAGTATAATTATAATAAAATGTCATGAAACTAAGACCTAACTATTCCAGAAGAACAATTTTATAGTTTGTTATATGATATAATATTTTAGTATGATCACAATAATCGACATTATCATGTCAGCCATAAGACACTCATTGCTGGACATAGGTCTCCCGCATTGATCTCCACAAGGACCGATTGGAAGCGGCACGCAGCCAGCCTCCGATATTGGTCAGGTCCACAAATCTGTAGTACACGTGCCTGATCACAATGCATCTATAATTATCAAACTTTTTCAGTTAAGAACAGTCAAATATCTTCGTATTGGATCCTACAATTTTTGATTAAAATTTGTACGTTGATAACTTTTCGTTGATCACGAGTATCCCAATTTTACATCACAAAAAATCTACACTGAAAAATCGGAATGCTACATAATAATATTGTATATTTTCTGAACTCGTCCAATTGAATTTCCTAAAACTGAGTTTGATATAAAATTTGCCAGCGAGTAATCTCAATTACCCGCCGACGATCTTATGTTGCAACAAAACAGCAAGATCCGGCCCGCGTGGCTACACGCGCTAACAACTAAACCTATTAATTTGTAGAACCCCGTCCTGTGGGAACTACCATCGATATAGTAAAATGTTAATATGGGTCTAGAATCGAGTTTAAATCGAAACAATAATTGACTAGTTTTTTGAAGCGATGTCAAACTAACGGACGCTGGTACGATCGCCACCAACGAGCTTCTTCCCTCGGTGTTTCCGAGTAGCTACAATATGGGATTTCTCAAAAGAAGAGTTAACAGAGTCTTAAAAAGTATTAGCATCATATTGTAATATATTACACATCAAAAGACGATGGTGATCGCTCACGATCAGGCGGCCTATCTGCTTGTTTGTCACCTATTAAATTAAATAATCTCTATAGACCCTCATAAATACTTAGAGCCAATGTTAATCGATAAGAAACTATTGATCAGTTTTTTTTTAAATAATTCATATTTAAGGTGCAATATAATGGTGGAGGCGTTTCAGGTTGAAGCTTCCGATGGTCCTGTGGGTCCTCTGCGACTGTTAAAGGCAACATTGGGTGGACA
This sequence comes from Apeira syringaria, assembly GCA_934044485.1. Lineage (NCBI taxonomy): Eukaryota > Metazoa > Arthropoda > Insecta > Lepidoptera > Geometridae > Apeira > Apeira syringaria. The sequence continues at coordinate 8,197,389 of OW203658.1, read as the reverse complement.
TTATGATAAAGGAGAAAGTTTGCTTTAAAGTTGATATATATAAAACATATATCCGATTCCTGTAGTAGTACCCACTATCCAGTAATTTGAACTAGCTAGCTAGTATACCTACCTAGTGAGAGCGAGATCGGACGCGCTTGCGCAAGTCACCGCTGTGCTGCGCACGCGCGTTTCTCAACTACACAAAAACTAATAAAGAGAGTGGATTATGGGATCGTGCAGTAAAGCTCGCGAACAGACCAGTGGTTACACCCGGTCTGAATAACATTATGTTTCTTTACTATCAACGAATGTCCTGTGTCAACATTTGCGTTGATGCTGGCGTAACTGTTTCAGATTATTCAAAATTATTAAACTATCGCATAGCTTCTATCGCGGGTCTTGAGCGTGGAGACCGAATCCAAAAATTCCGTAACGAAAATAACCTAACACCCCCCACTCCGACCGGCACAGCGGTGATACTTTTTAGTTTTGCCATATATCGATGAATAGCAGAACTTTTAATGACTTTTTTGAAATATCACGCTTGTCTGTTTAGTTCAGCAACACGCCTCTAGGTGGCATTGGTTGTATCGCCGTTACTGCATAAGTTATTAATATATTAATTGCATAAGTTGATAAAAAATGCTATGCAATAGCTTTACCGCGGCAGTCCCCGAGTGCCACACGTCTTTTTTTTTCATCCCTTCTATTCGGAAAACAATGACTGGTTCTTCTATAAGTGCGATCAAAATAGGTCTAATCTGTTAGAGAGTTTTAAAAGCACGTAAAAGAGTTTTACGCGCCTAGATAACTTATACCCTGGATGCTACAGTATAGGCTTATTTTCTTCATCACCGTAATCGCCGTTTTTCATCACCATGCGGATAAAATCGCGAGCCATGGGTTGTATTAATATATGTTTTCAGTTATTACTTCATAATTATACATTATATGTACCATTTGATGACTGCCACTTCCAACGTGTCCTCGTGGGGATCAATGGGGTAGACCTGCGTCCAGCATTGGACTTCTATGGCAGACATGATGATGATGGTGGTGATGATGATGAAAAAGTACCGTTTTATTTATGAATTTCGTAAGTAGTACTATTTAATAGTGTCATATATTTTTCTCATAGTGGGATGAAAAGTAGAGTAAATCACACGGTCGCAAAATTATTTTTTCTATGGGCGAAGTATATTGAATCCCTCGCTGTGCTCAGGATTCTACTCAAGAATCCTTCCTTTGGCCCAAAGTGAATATCGAATCAGAATCGGAGTGAACTAATAATTAGCGATGTTCACTTACTACACGTACTAGTAGGTAAGTATATCTAAATATAGAGTGACCTACTATATTCCTTTTACAAATAACTGCAGGTCAACGCGTACCATGAACTTTTCGCAACATGAGCCTTCATGACATTCTAAACGGTCCACAGTAACTCATTAAGTGCATATTTTGAAACCTTCACCAGCGCAGCGGAGGTCCGCCCTAATCAATCCACGTTCATTGTTTACATTCACGAGCGAAACGAAACAAGGGGGACCTCGCCAAATGGAAACAGCACTCCTTTCCCTTCGACCGACCAATAGGAACGTAACACCACGCCCCTCAGTCAACCAACGCCCAGAGAATGCCCCCACTTGCACTGGTGATATGACCCCACTTAGGCTTAGTCAGACCTATGACTATGCTCCACTGAATCTCTATTACAATTTACATCTAACCGAGCTAACGACCCGGTGCGATCTCACAATCGAGATAACGTTAGAAGCCACACAAATTTCTTTAACCCTTGCACTTCCACAAACAAACGACCTACAGAAATATCATATAATTGTTGTGAATGTATAAAACATGGAGATTACTCACGTTCTAAGTCAGCGGGTTCCGACTATAGTTTCGACCACATTCGGTGGTCTTTTTAAAGGAGAATACCGGGTTCGGCTAGTACGTAGTAGAATATGGTTGAAACTATAGTTGGAACCCTCTGACAGATTACGTGAGTAAGCCCTATGTTTTATACATTCATAAGGTATCAAAATCGTCGTGATTTTGATACATTATGAATGTATAAAACACATTTTAATAACAAAATCTTATAATTGTGTCTATAGACACGCGTATGCATGCGAATAACCTAAATACATTCGGTTTTATCACCTCGATTTTTTATATTATATTAATAGGTGAATATCATATATAGATTTAGATAGTTTAAGACCACGATACCCAAGTCTTGTGAAGTCTACTAATTTCAAGTCCAGATTCAGTCCGGTACGAGGCAGGGCCGATCTCTGTGGGGCCGATGCTAATAAGACAACGCCAAAAGTGCTTGACAGCTTAGATGCCAACAGACTATGGAAAATGATGTGCTATGTCACTGAATCTAGAACTCTATAAAGATTGATTTAATAAAGACGAATTAAAAATAGCAGATTGCCAAAACTGTTAAAATAAGCATTAACATATTTCCGTATTTAATAGTAGATTTAGACCCCAGGTCGTATCTGGGTCGTATCTGACCCCAGGTCGTAACAACACTATGTACTCAGGTGATGAATTCCATTCTGCTGCAGTTGTACTCATTTTGAATGTGGAAGCAAATCACTTTAAGCAACGTTCAATGTCAACCAAGTATGAGCGTCGCATTGCTACCTGACTGTGCGTTATTACACATAACGTTAAAAAGCAAAAAGACCATATGTGTATGACCTTATAATGGTAGAGCTTTGTCTAGCGCCCGCCTGGATAGCTATCACCTCAACAGCCAATTGGAATATTCTCTCGTTAAACAAGAAAAAAAGATTTCCTATAATCAGGAAGTCAACATTATTGGACTAATAGAATAACACAACCTCATATAACATCTTCGCTTAGCATCAAGTTAGATAGTGGTCGTTTAGAATGGAGGCAAAAAGTGCATGCAAATGTGTATGCATTTGAGGACAGTCGTAGGTGCATACTTGACTCCGAGCGGGAGCGACTGAAGAACAGACCGCCTTCCAACATTGATTACAATTATGTTAATAACACCCTCACATGCTGCTTCTGCTCTCGAACATTTATTGCAAAAATTGGGTATATCAGCCATGTGAGGACGCACAACCGGTAACTACCCAGAAGCAGCAAATGGTCGCCGTAGCAGAAATCGTCTTGGACTGCATCATCATCATCATCATCATCAGATAGTGGTCTCAGGCTAAACCCATCAATATAACATAACCATAACCTCTCGTATATAATTACCCTTTTTACTTCGTTATGCAAAAGTAATTATTAATACGGGAAACCGTATTTAGTATGAGTACCTATACTTCTAATTTTCTTTCTGTAGCAGTCTTCGATCAAAGTAGCAGTATACCGTTGGGGTAGGCTGAGACCACAGCCTTCCAAATGCTACGATCCCGATTTACACGAATAAATACACTTCTTTGGTTTCATCAACACTCATCAGACCTTTCATGAAAGAGAATGCTTTATGACCGGCCTATGGACCTGGCCCTTACGTAGAACTTCCCGAATCAGATTTCGGAGCGTTCGCCTAAACCTTCCTCTTCTAACACTATCATTATTTTTGTTAATAAATCAATCGGGGCTTGATCGCGAGAAAAACATTTAGTAATTTATTTACCTTATTTAGTCATTTATTTATTTAACTATCATTCCCTGTACCAGTATATCGAAATGGAAATTAATGTTATATTTAGATAAGTATCATATTCATTTACACATATTCTAATATTATAAATGTTAAAATTTGTATTTGTCCATCAGTGTGTTTGTAACTTGCCACTCTGAATAGAATTATATAAAATTTTCATTAAATAAATTACATTTAAATATGAAAATTACTTATACCGTGGAATATCATATGGAATACTAAAAAACGGCTCCAGCTGTCGGATATTCGACGTTTTCACGAGAGATAACGGGAGTATATATCATACGAAGATGAAACCGCGGGGCGCAGCTAGTAATTTATAAAAAAACTAACACCTACAATAAATTTAAAGCAAACATAATAAACCGTTTGTTAATTACTCGTTAGAGATTTCAAATATACTGAGTGCTAAACCAATAAATAGAAATGGACTTCTTACACGCTCCAGATTGTAATCCACGCCAAATAAAATGTAGTCGCGGTGGAGTCCCGACTCCTTACTCATATCGCGTTCGGGAATCTCCATCGAACTCACATAGTATAGAAAACGCATCGGCTTACAAACCGCAGTATGTTAAAAGGATAAACAGTGAATATGAAACCAATCGACTCACCAGGTGTTGGGAACCATTAGTTTTTATTGATAAATGACGTCATATTTTAGATTTCTTTGAAATACCATACAATAAAGTGAATGCTCGTTTTTATAAAATAATGAAGGTCAATATCAAACTATATCGATATTTATTATCTAGTTATTTACGTATCTTTGTCCCCGTATGCTACGTATTCATGCTATCGTATACAAACTGGGCTAAGCTCAGTCCGACATTTGCTAAAAGTATGTTTCTTTTTAAAATATGTTTTTACCTATATAAAAAAGTAAAAGTAAATTAAAAATATTTATTATTGTACTTTATGAGAAAAAGCAAAACTTTCATTTATATATGTATGTTTTATAATAATATTAATAATATTTTATAAAGCCCATTTTTTTATTTATCTTTGTCCTTAATTATAAACTGTAGATCCACTGTGAAGAATAGATATTATACCGACGGCACACGGGATATTGCGCGATATTGCGTCGTTTGTTTTCGCAGATCCTCTCGAAGCTGGTAACGGCGGCGCGGCGGCGCGGGCGCAGGAGGAGTCGGTACGAGCTGGTGATAAATTCACACCGTTCGTAACGAGCGCTAACGAGGCCCCTATCGCTACTGCATCAAGGACGCTGCCCTACTCTCATGAAATAGAAACCATCTATTGTACCTATCTATCTATATCTATCTATCTATATGAAAGTTCTGCAGAAGAATTGCTGTATCATTTGAGACCTAACTTTGACAAATGAGCGTACAATATCGTTATAAACGTCATAGATAAACTCCTCTGCGTCCGCTACAAATTTATTATTTGGTATTATTTTATCTAAAATGTGCAATGGGCGCAAATATGATAAAATAAAAGACTATTTACAAAGCAGTTATATAAAATATAAATATATATATAAATATATACAACTACACTACACTAACTACAGGCAGAATTCGTTCTTCATTTGGGCGTGCAAATGCTTTAACGATATATCCAATAAACTCGATATTGATATGTTTCACACTACTTCTGCAAAAATGAAACATGCACTTAGTTGTTAGTTTTTTGAAAGCTAAATATGTCTATGATACTTGTGTGTCTATGTCTATGTCTATGTCTATGATAACTTATCTTAATTTGTATTTGTAATTATATATATTTCGTGTAAACTCTGGTATAGTGTCTCTGGTATAGTGGCATAGTATAGTAGTATCTGTATATATATTTCCTCCACACATCTAGATGTCGTCCATTAACTTTTGTTTTGTTAACTAATTTGGCTATTTGTGGAAGTTTGTAATTGGCCTTCAGTGAATGTTTATTTACCGCGTTTTATCGGCTAGCTGTTAATTTCCCTAAAATTTTTAAAATAAAAAATAAAATAAAATAATATATTTATTAGCAAACGTACTCTTCATTTTATAAATGTGCATTAAATTCATTTAAAACGATGTCTAATGATTAAATTAAAGTATTTTGATTAAAACGTACTTGAATACAATATAGTTAGACTTATTAGCGTAAGCATTGGGTACATATGGAATACGTGATTTGCTGTACCTTTTGCTAGTTTTAAAATAACAGAAAAATATAAATCAGACAGGCATATCGGAGTAACGACCGGGGAACACGCCATCGAGTGAGAAAGCCTTTTCACAATGGAATATCAGTATTGCAGTAACGAGAAAAGTTTCATGTGTTTTTTTGCACAATAAGATTTAAGTTATATTACATCGATGTAAATAAAACATGATATGTTTTATATCATGTATTGTATATACATAAATTAAATAACATTTCTTTTAACACGATTGATTAGTTTTATATATTCAAATGGACTATAGGTAACATTTATTGCAAGGCACACATTTTCTAAATCTGCAATTATTTCTTCATATAGGTATTTTAAGGAGTAGAAGAAGAAGAATGTTCATATAACATTTGAGCCCGTAGCAAAATAAGATGCAATTTTTTTTTATTTTTTTTTTACATCTATAAGTTTGCGTTTGACAACTGTCTCACCTGATGTTAAGTGATGACGTTGTCTAGGATTTAGCACGCAAACCTAGAAGGTACCTATTCACTCGCGACTTGAAGACTCCAGGATTGTACATATCGGGAAACACAGACTCGGGCAACGAGTTTCATCCCTTGGCAGTTACGCATTAAGAAAGTGGAAGCAAAACTCTTCGTACGTATAGGTGGTATATCTACCATATAGCGATGGCGAATTGCCGTACGTCGAGTCGACCGATGATAGAAAGGAGATGGTGGAATCAGATTGTGTAATTCCAGTGCACATTCACATTCATATAATACCATAATAACCATGATTGTTACATGTCTGAAATTGATCCCAACTCAGCACATTCGTCATCATCATCGCAGCCATAGGACGTCCACTGCTAGATATATAATATGCCTTCCCCATTCATTTCACCAACGACCGGTTGAGAGTAACCCACATCCCCATCACCCTTTCCTGCGGTATTCGTCAGGTTGTCTGTTCACCTTGTCTGTGTCCGTCCTATGCTTACGTTATATAATATAAACACAATGTGTTATATTATATAAACCAAGTAGTAGCGCCCCGCGGTTTTACCTGCGTAGATTACGATTTTCTTTGCTACCTCAATTATCCCACGAGAACTCTATACTTTTTTCGGGATAAAAGTAGCCTATGCGTTTTTTCAGGGTCTAACCTATCCCAAAACAAATTATATCCCAATCCGTTCAGTAGTTTTTGCGTGAAAGAGAAACAAACATCCATTCATCCATCCAACTGAATTTTCACATTTTTAATATTAGTGGAATGAACGACTCACATATTGCACATGCATACTAACATACTATAGATCATCTGCCCCTAAATGTTACTACATAAATGACTTTATTGAATGCATTCAATTGTTTTTCACAACAATACATTCGTGATAATGATAATGATTGGCTCTCGTCTCGAAATCGTTGCAATAGTACTGGTAGTTAAGTTTATCTTACGCAGATTTCACAATAACCACATTTGAAACATTACTACTAGCTCAGCGACACAGAGTAGATAGACCCACTTTGACAACCTCTGACAAGGACCAGCGCCATCATCCTTCGCTATTATGGGTGCATTCCCGCTAGTCATCCGCTTGAAACAGTTTAAAGAAGTTATTAAAATAATTCGTACTTAATATATTAATAAGTATCATACTATTATTAATCACAGCCGCTCCTGGTCCATCCCTGCCGCGATATAGATTCGTGACCGCGCTGCAATAGCACGTCACGGCGGCCGCGGCGGTGGCGTCCCGACATCGCGACGGTAATTTATGAGAGGCCGGCGAGCCCTCTTGCACCCCACAAACAACCGTAGAATAGGCAACAGTCACTAATGCCTGTAGGGATGCCATGAGGCTGGAGATATTGTGATTATCTTCCTTAAGTTTAAGAGGAGTTTTGAGAACAGGTAGGTGAAACGCCTTTGATTCACTTACAACTTACGGCCATGCCATTGTGATTAGATAATATTATTAAGTATGTGCGAGAAGTTTTGAACAATAAGATATAAATATTAGAATTATTTTTTTATCTTTACTCTTGCTGTTTTAACTTAATAACCGAATATCTACTGAATTAATATTCAGTCGGCGTTGAGCTACGCGGACGCAAGCACTACAATCGACACACACCACTGAAAACGATATACCCTGAAACCATTTGTTTGCGGAATCCGAAACATTGAGGATTAGACATTATTGCGATATTTCGAGCCGTTTGTGCCGCGTTAATTCCGCGTCACAACTCGTACGGATGGCTCGAATTTTTGCATAGGTAAGCCATCTTTCCCGTCTAAGCTGAATTTAAAAACAATCAAAAGTCGAAAATCGAATTTTGCACATATTGCACGAACATATAAGTATACAAATCCGGCCATGGCTACGGTATCATGTGAACAAAGTTTCATTATAAAATCTCAAACGATTTCTCAAACGGTTTTATGTCAAATCAAAGTATCTATTACTTTAAACAACGGCAATTTCATACGCTAACCCCTATTATTATAGAGGTACTAGCTGCGCCCCGCGGTTTAACTTATGTGGTTGTGATGATGATGAAAAGTAACCTATGTATTATTCCAGGACCTGAAGTATCTACATACCAAATTTCATCCAAATCCGTCCAGCTGATTGAGCCTGATTGAGTAACAAACATCCATACACGTTTATATTATTAGTAAAATTTTACCGTACAATTTACTCGGGAATTGTTTATAGTTCCGGAACCATGGTTACCCCGCGGTGTGGAGCAGCAGAGGTCGGCAATCTATCTGTCATGGATATGGTTCATTGTGTGCATTTTTCTGGTTTGGCGCTGCCGATGTATCTACTCCGCTCGCTTACCGACGCGGACCATCCCGTCTTGCTCATTTTGCTGCTGAGGTTATGAACATAATGTCGAAGATGAATAACCCGGCTGTAGAATAGACAGTATGGAAGACAAAGCAGGCCTTAAGTAAATTTATAGGAGGAGAGTATTGTGTTTAATTTGTTTTCTTGTATTTAATTACGTGGTCGAATGCACAATGCACAAATTCATTCTGTTGTTCAACCTGCTTTCTGTCTGGAAGCAGTAGTGCGCTGACACTACTTTTACTATTGTGATAAAGCGCCAGATGGCAACTATAATCATGGTAATAATATCATCTCATCAACATCATATCAGCCATATTATGACGTCCACAGCTGGGCATAGCCTCCTCCAATAATTTTAATAACATTATATTATACATAGTAAAAAAAGAAACATAAGTCAATATTATAGAATACCTTAGAATACATGTCAGTATTCTATTTGGTCTGATTGAATATCACTGCTATTCAAAAATATGTGAAACAAGGGTTCATAATTGGCCCTCCAGTTTCCAATGAAATGTCAGGGTATAAAACACTGTATGCATTATCAAAGAAGATATTTCGCACTCATTGTATAACCATATATATTCACTGCGAGCTGGTTAATTATGTTAATCAACATTCTCTGAGGTTATAACTAGAATTGATGACCGTTAGTCGCAATTTCAACTAAACACGGGAGTGTTTAGTTGAAATTAGCGTAACTAAACAAGACTAATTCTTATGTAATACATAATTTGTATGAAAAACGGCTTATGTGTAACTCAATTACTGATAAAGGGAAATCGCTCAAAATTGGGCAAACTAATATTGAGACTGGCTTTCTCAAACGTTCAATAAAACTAAAATTAAATATTTAAAAAAATTACACTACTTTTACCCTAAACAAAGAGGAAAACGTGGACAAGCTTACCAAGCTTATTAAGTGTACCATAAACCGACTTCACGCAGCTTGAAGATACCTACACCAAACTTGCGCACCCAAATTTGTGATTTTGGTGATCACATTCTTATTCCTATAAGTATGCGATCATGATATAATGGTTATCACTATAACCGGGTTATAGCGGGCTATAACCTCCTTTTACAATGTTCATATCATTATATATTTCACTTCTTGTATTATCTCTCTGTGAGGCATTTTTTCTATTTCAATTTCAATTCAATGGCTTATTGCATTATAAGTTATAAAGTTAAGAAGGTTACTAAATGTCGGATAGGAGCTGTTCTTCGGCGATTTCTTTCATCTTAATACTAAATAATTAGTTTCATTTCAATTGTGTATAAGGGCAACGGATTTTTTTTTTTTTTTTTTTTTTTTTAATATTATAAGCCTGCGTTTGACCACTGTCTCACCTGATGTTAAGCGACGACGCGGTCTAAGGTGGAGCACGCAAACTTAGATTTTAGACATATAAAAAAAGTATATATACCTCATACAACCTTTACCAAAAGGACACGTTTACATAACTACTGCTTCTTGTTATAAAAATATAATACAATTTTCATATGCCTATGTACTCCATAGTTCTAAATTCTTCGCAATTCACTTAATTTAAGTCAAGTTTTGAGTGAAAAGATATACCAATTTTTGCCGTATTTTAAGAAAAAATAATAGTTTTAACTTACATCCAAGGAAATTATGATGAAAGACTCCAGAAGGCTCAACTCTATACACCGACGCAACTACTAAAATTGACACAAAAATCATACCGGGTCATTTTTACAAAGAAAGTAGAACCATTGTATTCAAAGTAAGTATATGTAGGTAATTACTGCAGCTAATGAAGAAGAAAGCAGGCTGAGATAGAACATTTAAACTAAATTCACTTAAAAATTGATGGAAATTAATTAGTGATTAGGCAACCCTCATTAAATAACGACTTAATCGATGTGTTTTCCATTAAGTCGATTTTATTTTATTCAATACACGTCTTACTACTTTCAAAGTACAATTTAATACCGTGTATTTCCTCATAGAAGTGGTTTGGATTGTATTTTCGGTTTAGTTACCTTTTTATTCGAGTCATATCGATGACCGAAGTCATTCAACGATTATAATATTTCGATTTAAGCCCATAAGTTTTCAAAGTAGTCTATAAATCGATCGAGCATACAATGTATGTTGCATTTTCTACTGAAAGGTTCCGTATATTGTGATTATTATACTATCTAATGCAGTGATACTAAAATAATCGAAATCTTTAGAAGTTGACAAGTCCTTAAGTAAGAATAAAGAATTATTGGGCTATTGGGCGTCATTTTATTATGAGGTTAGTTGTTTAATCTTAAGGTTTGTCAAGAAGTCGAGTTACATTACTAATATGGAACGTATTTTTTGTATCACACTCAGACCCTGCGCTAGGATTCCCTGTAACGCGGGAGGCATAGATACACAATCACAGCAAACAAACATCCAAGAACCGGGACAAACATCTACACTTATCGCACAAATGTTTGCCTCTACCTGGATTCGAACCCAAGATCCCGGAGACCAAGAAGTCATATCACTGACCACTGCGCCACGGCGACCGTCAAAATTTGGGTATCCCGTAGACTGGGTGCTGTTAGCTGACTACTTAACGACTAACAACTAAAAAAATAGTCAGTTTATAGATTACGACTTTATACTCGACGCTTTACCCCAGCCTCTGTTCTCGACGGCCGTTAAAAAGGTGATGCACAGAAGTAATCTCAGAAGTTTCAGAATCATAATTTATTAAGCTTTATGTATCTAGATAAGTAAGTTAAAATTTACTCAATAGCATCAAATTTTGACTCTTAAACAACTATCTCTTACTCTCTTAAGTAGACTCTTAAAAAACTAATATCTACAAGTGAATGAATATTAGTTATCTAGTCTATTAAACCGCTACCAGTGGCCAAGGTTCCCTATAAATGTGATTTACAAACGCTTTTTTCATTCGGCCCTGGCCTCTCTCCCTAACAGAACAAGTGCGCCTGCGCAGCGGAACCCAAAAAAGCCAATCAAAACAAAACGTTCATGTTGTCGCGTGGGCGCGCATCACGAATTATACAGCATTTATACAATAAACAGTGTCTTCTCCATTACCATGCTAATGCACAGTTCGGACGTCCAAGAGCGCTCGCTCTGCTCTCATACCTACGGGTAAGTACTTGGTAGACTTAGAGTGATCTGTTTCGATGATTATAGAGCTGACCCAAAAGGACTGGTTAGGTACCATAATTACTTATTAACGGTTTTATTAACCTAAGTATATAGTCACCAATTTTGAGTGTGTATTAGAATCTGATTTATGCGTATTCATATGTTGTATGAATTACGATTTAAACCTAGTCGGAACTGTTGGAAGTAGGGTTGCCAAATGGTCGGGATTCGTCGGGATAATCCCGACTTTTCGTATGATATCCCGACTCCCGACAAAATACAAAATATCCCGACTTTTTATAAACTTGTAATTTTAAACTTGTAGGTTAAAATAGTGCGAAAAAGATAACTAAATATAAATATTTCTACTAACTATGAAGGAATTAGAGATTTGGAATAACGTCGACAGAGAAGAAAACCTAGCAAAATTGTGACGTGAAAAAAAATATTGCGTCAAAATTTCTTAGTAAGTAAGTACCTAAAAAATAAAATAGTGTAATTAGTTCTTTTGATTCCTGTAAGCAATGCTTACTGTGAGAGAGTCTTTAGCCTTATTAATAGCTTGAATTTGAAAGGACGAAACCGCATGGTCTTCGATCTATTTAAAGTGGAGCTATTAAACCGATTAAATTTTAACTAATTTTTGGCATACCACTAAGAACGAAATCGTTATAGTTTCAGTTCTGAAGTGTAAAAAATAAATTAATTGGCTTTTTATTTATCCCGATAATAACCCTAAAATCCCGACATTTTGATAATTTATCCAGATATATCAATTTTCTGATCTGGCAACCCTAGTTGGAAGGGTGGCCTCCCACCAGCCTGCATCGAGCTTATTCCCGAGATCTTCGTCACCTCTTCGACTATCTTGACGGTAAACGACTTACGCCGCGTTCGCTAGCTAGTCTGATGTCCCAATTATTTTAACTCTCGTAAGGCATTCAGCCAATTTGGGCGATCTGAAAACTCTACATTGAGATGGTCACTATCTATATCTACTATACAGCCTATCCGCCGTGCCCGGTTTGGACAGTGTGGTGGATTATAGCCATAACTCAGTGTCGCAACAGTGGGACCGTATTGGGCTGATTACAATGATGTTTTGAGTTTGAAAATTATCGCGAGCTTCAAATATAATGATGATGTTGATAGGTGACTCTATTATTGATGTAAATGTATGGTTCTCGACAGGCGTTTCATTATATAAATAATACATTTTCAGACTTCAACTTATCGTTAGCGGAGGGAGAAGTTCCGAGAGGCCAAGAGCTTGGTTAGCAGCGCCACCTTATGGAGACCGTTTTCCGTTTCAAAATGGAATTTGAAAATTGTTATTTCAAATACATGGCGAACGATTTGTCTTGTTTTTAGTTAATAAAATAGTAAATAAATTACTTACATATATAGTTAGTGGTATGGTGTTGGTATGAGAGACCGTTCAGAGGTGGCCGCCGTGTTATGGAAATCTAATGGATGCATGTCTCATTTACAACAATCTGTGCGGTCATTAGTTGTTGGTGTCTATGCTGTAATGGGAGAATTGATCACGACGCCATCGATGTTGATGTGAACATCGATGGTATCGTAATCTAATCGTAATCGTAACAGTCTCTACAAGTTTTTTAAATTGTCTCTAATAATGTTTATTATTAAGTATGCTTATATTTGAAAAAGTTATCAAATTTATAATTTTTTTATTTCCTAATATAATATAATTATTATGAATTTAAGTATGTATATTGTACAAATATATGAAATATTGTGTAACACATATTTACTACTTTAACAAATTATTTTTCAACGCTAACGGCGCAGAAGTGTCGCCTAAAAATTCGGCAGTTCAGTGTAGAGTGACTCTTTGCTGAGATGGACCTAGTTTGACACTGACCCTTAGTACTTTTATAAGATCTGTATGATTATTTTTCTGATAACATTATTTAGGTTGTGATTTTCTATGTATCTGTCAAATAAATATTTTTTCTTCTCTTTTGTTTTCAGTCTAATTCGTAAATTAATGTCAGGTATTTTATTAATCCTATCCTACTACAAGTAATATTATAAAAGTGAAAGTGTGTGTGTATGTTTGTTACCTCTTCACGCTCAAACGGCTACACTAATTTCGATGATTTTTGGTATGGAGATAAATTAAGCCCTGGATTAACACATAGGCTACTTTTATCCGGTAGCGGGAAAACCGTAATCCACGCCGGTGAAACTGCGGGCGCTACTAGTAAACCACAAAACTCGTATGGAGGTAATGTTTGTTACTCTTCCACGCTCAAACGGCTGGACGGATTTGGATGAAATTTGGTATATAGATAATTCCGGTCCCGAAATAACACATAGGCTACTTTTCATCATCATCAATTTTATTATCACCACGCGGGTAAAACCGCTGGGCACAGCTAGTGTAATAATAATCAATGGGAATCTCTATCGATGTTGTACCGGTGCGGTGGATCAACATTATGCTATATTAATTAGCTTAGATCTATTATTAAATTTCTCGGTACAATAAAAAAAAATTTACAAAATTTCGTGGCTTTCTTTGAAATGCTGAAATGTTGGGTCCCTGAATTAGGGTCGTGTAAGGAACTATGGCTTTTCACGAGATCGAATCTTAAATGTGGACAACCGTAGAAGTACGACAATTAAAGGCATAGAAAAGTTTAAATATGGTGGGTAGGACAAAAATCATAACGACATATCATAGAGATCTATACAAGAGGCCTACGTACAGCAGCAGATGTCTAAAGACTGAAATCATAACGAACATTACGTATTCTTCCGATTCCTGTTTCATTTTATATGATCACAAATAACAAAACAAGAATTATGAATATATATTGTTTGTATGGTGATATATTATTTTAAGTTTTTTAAACGATCGTAAAGGTTTCGAATATGAAATTATTTCGGAAAACTATTATTTCCTCCTTAATTTTCACAATTATATAAAAACTAGCTCCGCCCCACGGTTTTAACCGCGTGGTGATGAAAAACGGTGATGATGAAAATAAGCCTATTTTATTTATACTAAATTTCATCCAAATCCCTCCAGCCGATTAGGCGTGAAAGAGTAACAAACATACATCCATGCATACTCACAAACTTTTGCATTTATAATATGAAATCATTCCAGCCGTCCTCATGTAATGCGTTAACCATATAGGTATACGCAAAAAATCGCGCATAATGATATGGGTTTTGAAAAAAATCTACACCAAAGCCGTTGCAGTAATTGCCTTATGTAGTGTTAATGTCTCGCTCACGACTTACATGCTCCTTTAATTTTCACGGCTTTCTACTGCTACCACAGCAAAATTAATAGTTATTATGCCTACATCAGCCATAACAAACTCAAAACTGAAGGAGCGCATTTGCGGTTGAAATCTCCCAATATTTATCCGAATGGTAGTAACCATTCGGATAAATATTGGGAAAAATTGATTGATTAAATTTTTGCATTGGAAATGAAGTTAAATTCATGGATGAAATTAACAGCAGTAAAACGAGGCAATACCTGGGGTATTGCCCAGACATATTATTGGAAGATTGGTATTGTGAACGCAGAGATTTTAAAGGTTCCCTTTAGGGATTACCATCAAGCAGCTGGTCGCTAGGCCCGATAGCGCCTGGGTCTAATTAGGTTTTAACTTTCTGCTGCTTGGCGGTGCACCATTCCTCAGACCCTCCACGACCAGTCCCTGGATAGGTTCGTAGCGTCACATATCCATATGCTGTCGCTGCTTTCACAAGGTAACTCATAGATGACGTAATACGATATTGCTAATTGGTGTTGGGTCTGTGCGGCATTGCCAAGAGTTTGTTAAACCCGGGGGTGAGTAGGCAAAGTTTTGATGAATTATAAAGCTTCCGATTGAATGATATCATTAGATATGTGCCATGAAATTAACTAAGCTATTATATACTATGTAACATAGTGTACAATGGGACGTTACGACGGGGCTATGACTAGCATCGCACTCAAGATCCTTCCCTGATGAAAGCTTTTGGGTGAAACTGAAACAGTTTATATATGGAATGTAACAACATATAACAATGGACCAAGTGTCACGCTAATTTGAGTATTTTAAACTATAATATCCAAGTAACACATTTTCAAACATGATACCTACTCGCAAATACAGTATGTTCTTTATTAAAACACATATTATTATTTTGGTTAAGTTTTCTAAATATTTAGGTCATCATCAACTAATTCTTAATATAACTAGCACGTATGAGCTACAAATAGACATAACTAAATAATTTTAAAGGCCCGCAGACAATATGCTCGCGGGCCGCATGTTTGATATTCCTGTTCTACCGTGCTGCACCACAACGATTTCTAAATAGCCTTAACTGGTCGTGGGTTAGATAAACAGCTTAGATAGTGGCCAATATCCAATACTGGACCCGAGACACTTAACAAACTGAATTAACACTGACCACTTCTATGGCTTGTGGTTAATTAGATAGAGATACGTGTAGGTCTTGACTTTGACAGTTCTGCTCCGTGGAGAAGAATGTATGAATGAATAAATGAATGAATATAAGTTTATTTGCTATAAATATGAAAGATAAACATAGTAATAAATTGTAACTATTAAATAAAATAAAACTATACAAGGCGTGTCATTTTGGTAGCACGTTACAAAGCAAATATAAAAATAGCAAATTGGCCTCAACTCAGCGTTGTGCTGATCTTACGATCAGCGCTGATCTTCCTTTGAAGCCATTTCGCTGACATCAGCGACGGTTATTCAAATTAATTGTTATTCAAATGCCTACAAAAATACAACAATATGTACAACTTTGACTTACCTACTTAGCTATATACAGTTAATATTCAGCAATGGTGTCTCTCGTCGGTCGGTTCGGTCGTTAGCGCTAAAACTTTTATGGTTCACCAACACCTTCCTTACGCGATCACAGCCATATAACGCCAAATGATACATTGTGAATCCTAAATCCCCAATACAAAATATGATTTGGCGTTATTTTTTATTAAGTATTTTTCCCTTAGCGTCCTCTAAAGCACAAACTGGCCGAGCCTGCCTACTGGCACTTCAAAATGCTCACCTGAATGGTGTCCTATGCAGGGACTTTTTTACTTCTATGGATCTCCTCATTTATTTTGATATCTTAGAGAAATCAGAAGTGCAGACCTACATCGGCATTGAATAACCATATTACGATTTATTTGTAACTCAGTATTTACCTAAGTTAGTCATTTAAAAAATATGAATAGTAGGTAAAAAATTTTCGGAAAAGCTTTATGTACCCTGGTAGATAGTTGTGACTTTTATTTCTTTCTAATAAGTTCATTAATTTCAAGAGAAACAAACGCATTCACTCACACCTCTGCACTAGTAGGTATATCCTGTGTCGCGGGAGACATGGACACACACAATCACAATACACAAACATCCAAGACCCGAGAACAAACATCTACGCTCATCACAGAAATGTTTGCCCCAGCCGAGATTCGAACCCGGGATCGCGGTTCTAGAGTCAGTGTCGCTGATTACTGAGCCACGACGACCGTCAACAGAAACAAACCAACAGAATTAGATTCCAAATCGAATTATTAGATTCGAAATCATTTTCTATTTAAATAGAAATATATGGGTACGTATGTTCGTTCTGTGTTGCCATTACGTGGGTATCAGTGACACAATTAGCCGCGCTGTCCAGAGCCGCAGGCGGCGAGAAGCGAATGAACCGGCAGATGCACATCAAGACGAGGGTCAGGGGTGAACACCTCCGAGTCCGGGACCCAGACCGCGCTTAATGAATGCCATGCTAATTAACATGTGCATACGATTACTGTGCTCACTAGAAAGACTCCTTTTATTCTTCGCATTAGTTTGCACAAAGTAAATAATAATACAAAAGTTTGATTTGATCATGTTCGAGTCAGGGTCGATTTAAAATGAGATTATATAATCATATCACTCCCTAAAACAAGCTGTAATAGTTTTTGGAGAAATCCGACGTTATACAGTGGAAAGATTAATTCAATAAATAGCAGATTGTACTAAATTTATTCTCACATACTTTCTATTTACATACATATACTTATCTACATACAATTTCTGAGAAGTGAACTAATCATATTTTATTCGGTGCTCAGAAAAAAAACCAAGTCTTTCCAAGAAATCTTTTGTTGTTTTTTATAATACTGTATAGATCTAGCGTTTCACCACTAGATATCTCACATGATGGTCAGTGACGATGTGGTCGAAGACATTATCACGCTGGACCTAGAATGCTTACTTGCTCTATTTTTTCTAGAACAAATCTTTTCGTGGAAAGTTTTGGATATTATGAATGTTTAAAACACGGGAGTTACTCACGTAATGAGTCAGAGGGTTCCGATTATAGTACCAACCACATTCGGTGGTCTTTTTCAAAGAAACTACGGGGCGCTCGCGGTTCGCCTAGTACTGCGGGAGGCCGCGCGCAGCGCACGCGATGACAAATGCTGTTGCGGGGGGCGGGGTGCTACTGGCTGCGTTGGTGCATCCTGGTGTGAGTCCTCTTCGTCACTGCAGGTGTCCTCCGGGATGGTGTCGAGAACACTCAGACACACAGTAACTCACTGTATCCTCATCACCAGGCACTTCACATACACTCGTGTACGCTCCACGAAGACATTGTTTCCAGTTGGTGGCTCCCACATCGGTTACTCACACCGTTGAAGAAACTGTCACCCAACACAGGCAGTTTTAGGCAGCGGTCCTCGAGAGTCAGTCAATATAGGTCTAGCGTGATTCGACCTTTGGCCTAATCGTCACTGACCATCAAGGGAGATAGCTCAAAATCTATAAACAATCTAGAAAACATGACACCGTTACACGAGTGTATCATTCGTATCGGTTATTCCGACAATATTTGAATATTTTCAAGAATCGTAAATTGCATCGAATAATTTATAAGCGAATAACCACTTTCAGTGAACCAAATATAAAAAAAATGTAACTCGGTAAGTGCTTAATGATGATTCATATTATTGAAATATTTAGTTTAAAGTTTTACTTTTCTAACTTGCCTACCCCCTAAAGCAAATGTTTATCTGAGAAATTGATACGCAATTTTCAACGATTAAGGAAACCGCAATATTATACTAAAGAGCAGAGTATTACTGAGTTAGCAATTAGTTAATTGTATAATTTGCATATTTGTAGTACTTATTAGAGGTAGGTATTCCAATCAAAAATAATTTGAAATATGTATGATTTATAATTCTGTAGGATCCATGCCTGGTAATCTGTACCTAGCTGACCAATTCCGCGCCGCGCCGCCGTCGCCGGTCACGACGCTCGTTAGACGCCGTATTTGACTTTTTGATGGCGAGAGCAAGTGTGAAATAATGAGACGCCGTGACAATGGTAACAGATGTAGCCGATTTGTCGATACGTTACCGTGACACGCGATCCAGGAACCGAAGCGACGACGACGACAACGCCGCGACACGCCACGCTGCGCCCGCGCCGGCGCTGGCATAATGCAGCGGTGTAAACCCACTCGTTAGGGAAACAAACGACGAAGGTGATGTAGTCAAATGGCTACACGAAAGATACACGCCGACTGTCCGAGATTGATTGCACTCTTCGACCGACGGCCGTGTGAATGGCTCGACACTTGAAAGCGGTTTCTGAAATTTATTTACCGATACAAACGCCGCCGCGCCATTCCAATTTATTCTAATAATGTCCGTGGGCATCAAAGCGATTTCCTCGGCCATTAATTTTCATAACTCACAAAAAGTCGATAAAAACTGAAATTAAACACACTAATCCTCTTATTTATCGCCCAACGGTAGCCATCATTCAAATGTCGATTCGTCGCGATCATTCATCGCAGTCGATTATCGTAACGGTAGCGATAAAATTGTTTACGATAATCGCTATCGGCGATCTTAAAGCGTTAATCGATCAGGTTTTACGCGCGGTTGCATTGCCAACAATAATCGCGCTAATGAATAAAAAGATATTCGCAGGGGGACTGCGATGAGCACGTTATCGAGAAGTGGGTTTATTTTAATCGGGCCACCGCATGTCGCCTCTCGAATAAATTAGACGAACTGTTTAATCCCATTTTTGTCACGATCACAGACAATGGAGCACTTGTGCAGCTGACGTATAAAAAGCTCTTTGTGTGGAACCCTCGCGGCTGCGATGAGGCCGATAGCTTTTGTGTTGAATAATGTTGTTGGCAACAAGTGGCCAATCTGCAGGCGGCGCACGTCGCCAAATGTTTTTATCGCTGTTGTTAATAAACTAACCCCAATTTCTGCAGTTTAGCTGCAATTGTTTTCGAGATTCCCATCCTATATCATGTGTGTTGTAAAAAGCGGACTTTGAGAGTTCGAGAACATTCGACTCCCATATGGTATCAGGTATGTATTCCACTCACTATGAATGTGATTTATTTATGAGAATGGATGGTGTGATCTAATGCTAGCGTGCCTTTGATCTCTTCGCTTCAAGACGATCAGGTCATTCATTCGCATGCCAAGACACAAATAAGTAGGTAAGTATATGAAATACCTACCTAGATTCATATTCAAGTGATCATATTAATCCAACTCGGATGGGCTGCATTCGGGAAACTCCGCGACGTCTTCTCGTCCAAAATTTCCCAATACTTCAAAACGAAGGCCTTCAAAAAGTGTGTTACCAGTGATGACTTACGAAACCGAAACTTGGCCTCTGACTACGGCCTTGTGAGCAGGCACAAAGTCGCACAACGAGCTATGGAGAGGGCTATCCTCGGGGCTTCTCTACGCGCTCGAATCAGAAATGAGGATATCTGTAGAACGAAAGTTACCAACATAGCCCAGCGGATTAGCAAGCTGAAGTGGCAAGGGACAGGGCACATAGCTCGAAGAACCTATTTGGTCGTTAGGATCGAATGGATCTCGAATGGAGACCACGGACTGGCAAGCGCAGCATAGGACGGTACATGAACACATTAGGTACCGTCAACATCATATTATAGTTTGCGGGTACAACAAAAGCAATAATCTTTACTAATCACTTTATTTAGCTATAACGTAATTAAGATACGTAAGTTAAGCCGTACGTAAAACAAATAATACGAAAGTTGTAAACCAGTTATTTCCTAATTCATTGGCAAAATAAGAATTGAAAATATAACGATCTCTTGTTCTCAAATTAGTAGCAGCCCAATATAGAAATTGCCAATAAGGCTCCTCGGTCGTTACTGCACAGTTACATAAAGACCTCCATATATAGGTACCTACATTATACAAAGATGCTGTACTAAGATAGTGTTGAACCGCGACATCGCCCGCGTGCTGTTGTGTGAACAGTATTGCTTCATTAGGGCTAGTGTTGCCACATTTTGCAGGCTTTGTCTCGCCATTGAGAACACGCAACTGTCTAATGATGGTAAAACGAGCAAAAGTAGACTCTATATCTATGGCATACGTGGGTAGACACGTATTTACACGATTTTTTATTATGTCTAGCATTAAGTACTGCTTCACAAAAATAAATTAGGTAGTGACGATA
The DNA here is from genome assembly GCA_934044485.1 of Apeira syringaria. Classification (NCBI taxonomy): domain Eukaryota; kingdom Metazoa; phylum Arthropoda; class Insecta; order Lepidoptera; family Geometridae; genus Apeira; species Apeira syringaria. Next base: position 8,176,068 of record OW203658.1, on the reverse strand, counting down.
TGGACGGAGGTGGAATAAAGCAAGATCTAATAATCGCTCAATGACAGCTACCGGAACGCACTGGGTTGTTTGATGGACACATTTTGAAACTTGGGGGAGTAGTGGCTAGCGATGTGTGCACCTGGAAATCCCTGACCATCATGCAGCTGATATAACTATGTAGGTAATTCGCACCGAGCCACTCCGACCCCACATACCAATGGCTCAATAGTTTGCATTGATTTAAGTTTGTGGTAGTAAAAAGGTTAAGTAATAAGACAGATACGTCATTTTGAGGTTATGCACTATGCGTGCTTAACGTTCTTATAATATAGTGCTCTTAAAATGCTGGCTCCTGCAGATTTTTGCCACGATTGTCTAATAAAAAATAATAAAAAACAATTATATATTAGGATTAGGAGATAGTTACGTAGCAAAGAATTTAGAAAAACTTCTGAGACTGACTTAATAGGCACAGATTTATTCCAGTGCCTAATTTTCCACAATGCACACGATTACCCATTGACACGTTTAATTAAGTTATCCACAATATTAGTGTGTGAAAAATGGTGTAGCACGGTAAACAGTGTCGTTCTCGATTGATTTTAAAACGTGCAAAATTAATATTTAGTGTTTTTCTCGACACAAGCGGTCTCACTTCGCAAAAAAAACAATGTAATACACCCTAAACCGTTGCGGCCGGGCTTAGCATTCATCATCTCAGCCATAAGACGTCCACTGCTGGACATATGCCTCCCCCATTGATTTCCACAAGGTCCGGACATCTTAGTCAGGTCGTCTGTCCACCTGGTCGGTGGCCGTCCTATGCTGCGCTTGCCAGTCCGTGGTCTCCATTCGAGAACCTTTTGGCCCCAACGGCAATCGGTTCTTAGAGCTATATGACCTGCCTGGGCTTAGCATTAAAACCATCGATTATAGTTATATAGTTAAATTGAAATCAATTATTCAATTATTTTCCTCCTCATGTTCTAGGAACCACTGCAAGTAATCACACGCCCTAAGGTTTGTTGAAAAAATAAAACTATGCTTTATTATCTATTTTCACAGATTTAATAGACATGTAGGATTACATATACATATTACTCTCATCATAAAACTATATTATATGCATTAATTTAGTCAGCTAAGTGTCCTAACAGGTGAATCAGTGAACAGACAACACATAGGTAATATAATCTTCTGCACACGCGCCTCCCACTCTGCACACACACAAACTATTCTAATTTTATCTAGATATGTAGTTTAAAACACGTGAATTATTCCTTTAGATAAAATAATAAACATTTATGAAAACATATATATTGTTGGTGACAGTATAGCAAATATTATTTATCATAACGGTTTTACATAACAATAAAATCGATATTATGTGCCGAGAAGGAATACATACAGCTTTGCAGGAAGTTCTTCCTGGTGAAAACTATGAAAGTACAGATCGCTACGCTCCCCGAGCAACTTGCTGGCGACACCTAGCGGCCGAGCCAGGCACTACATTGGATTGTCTGATACCCATAGACTATAGATGTTTTAAGGCTAAGACACATGGTTTCTTCATTAACAATGCTGTATGTTTTCCGGAGGCACATCAATAACATAGATAATATGAACAATAACGCAGCATGAGAATCAGGCTCATATAGAACCAAACCGCATTGTGCACGGAGAACAGGAGGCGTGTACGTTCAACAGCATCGTTATAATTATTTTGGAACACAGTGTTAGCTACATACAGTCAATCAACACAAACTAATTATACATACAATTATACTTATTTATAGCGCGAGGTACACATCACAAGTGCTAACGTCTGACCCCAGATTGCTTTGAATACCATAAAGGTGTCGTTTGGAGAGAGATAGGGATCGACGTCAGCCGATAGCTATTCTAGTTCCACAAATATACGGAGACGATGTCGAAGGCCAGATTTGACAGAAAATGTATTTTTTAGTATATCGAATATCTTGTTATTAAAACTTACGTGGTTTTGATTCATTATGAATATCTCTATAAAACACGAGAATAACTCGAGTAGGGTTCCGACTGTAGTTCGACCACATTCGGTGGTCCGCGAGAGCTCCATAGCTCTCGCGGACACGGTCGAGCTTTGCCTTGTACTGGAATTACTCACGTAGTATAAGTACCGTGTTTTTTATATTCATACCAAATATCGATTCTAGCAAATTTTAACCCCATGCAATCTTGAAATCACATGAACTCGTGCTTCTTATGGCGTTATAAGAAAAACAAAATCGGAAGATGTAAACTTTGAAAATATTCAGTGATAACATTGATCACTCAGCGCATTTATTATGCGCTAATGATTAGGCACCGCAAGTCAGTGACCGCGGTGCTACCGGGGCAATGAATCAGCTGATAACGAGGTCACTGACCGTACCACCGGAGTGTTTAGAAGAGTGCAGATGCACCATGCACTCACTTATAAAATTTCATTGAGTAAAACTTTACTTGGAGATGGACTTAAAGAAGCACGGATTTGCAAATTAAGTTACTTTCTTCCACTTTCCCACGCGTGTCCACTTTCACAGACACTCAAAGAATCTACGATCATTACACATTCACAGGTGGAGAAACACTCATTTCGGAAAATCAAACAAAACTAACTCTCCACATCTACGAGTATATTTCCCGCCACAATCTAACATGTATTTAGACATAAAAACAACAATGACGATATTAAGATATGAAATTGTTTGAAATTGATTATATTTGTCCATTTCCTGTATGGACTATATATGTCGGACAAGAATAACATAACAATAAATAACAAATGCAAAGCGGCAGTTCACTCACTTCGCAATACAATCAGATGTGTGTACCTCGCGCTATATTATAAACAATCGAACAAAAAACATTAACATAACGTTATGTAAACTAGTACTTTCCTAGCCAGTGGCAAGACAATAACATCAACTTATACAACAAAACGGGCTCAAAGCCACTTTGTACGTGAACCGTTCTTTGGCTACAATAACACCTCTGTGAAGCGTAAAATATACTTTATTCATATTTATATAAAGCGTTTCAAAATTAGTAAACAATACATTTTTATACCCTACACTCGCTTGTAATATTCGTTTAAATACGCTTAGTTTGTAAATAGTTGTACTGTGGTGCCAAAAACGTATAAAATCAGTCTTTGAGACCACGGATGAAACGTACATTGTTGACATTTAAGATTGTTGAAAATTCAAGAACAAACCCATTCTAAAATAGTAACTTTTTGTTTAGATCTGATTTTGTAAAATGTGTTTTGTGGTGACACGCTTATGCGCTGTCATAATAATATTATAATACAAAAATGATGTACGAATATTACAAACGAGTCGATCATAAAATGAACCAATGCTCTATGTTTCACACAGGACGATATGGTATAATAATATAATTATAAATTGAACAGTGATTTTCGATATAAATATAAAATATATTGTAAAAAATCCATAGCGTGATATGTCGAGTTATAGCTGGCGTTAAGGTTTGTTCGCATTGTGCATAACACGAGCGCCTGCAGAAACCTCGTTATTTTACAAAATGGCATCGAATGGCGTTACAGTATGTTCGATTCATGTTCAATGGACAGACAAGCGATTTTGCAGCAGCTAAACGAGCCAGACGAAACGATTGCAGATATATCATTAATTAAAACATTTACTGGACATTTCATTTCTTTAACGGAACAATTGTGTCTCTAATAAAAGAGAAACTCGTCATAATAAAATACATTTTAAAAACATACCTAATTAAGTATAACTAACCACCTTATATATTTAACGTTTTATATTTTACCGTTTCTAGAGCCATTTTTATTTTGTTATTCTGGTGGTTTCAATGTGTAGCATTATGATTGCGATTACGAACAAAAAGGGTAACATAAACTGAGACACCGAATTGCGGTCCAAATTACAATCATTCCCGTTGAGAAGGAACCCTGTTTATTAATGATAGTTGTTATTTTTGTGTAGTTGAATACAAGCAATGCTGAGAATCTGCTATTAGATAAAAATAGATTGAACATTGTTAATTTTAAATAAATCATTGACTAGAATCGCTTAAAATTACGTATGTTTCACTGGCTCAACATATATAAGAAAAATTAAATGTCGATTCGGACATAATCGCTTTAAATGAAGTTATTTTTTATGATGCGCTATAATATTGACAAAACCGGTCAAAACCGGCAATACGTTACTAGTAAATATTTGTGTCGGCTAAACAAAGTGCTGTGAGAATTTTATATATATAAATATAAAGTGACGAAGCTAAAAACGTAGTGTAAGTGAAATTGTAAACATTATGATCATGCTAATGAAAGTAAGCTTTGACCGGTCATTGTCACATATTAGATATTATACGATATTTTGGCACACTCGGTGACAGACAGACAACGAAAACATACCATTTATTTTTTGTATATTATACAAGAATTAAATGATAGGAAGATGACGCGGAAGTCTGAAAAGCCCCTTTTCTGTCACCTAATATTTAAGGTACGCGCCCACTATGCCGAATGTTCATTTTAACGGCAGTGTATATTTCTAAAGCATTGAACTAGTGCTCGAACGCTTTTTTATCGACAAAAGCTTTATAACCGTTCTTATGATCTCATTACAACTTAATTTCATATAAATCTATGTAACACTATGAGTGTGCGTACCATCACTAAAGGAAGCTATTTACATAGCTTAATTTAATGATGTATGTACAATGGTACATATATAAAACAACATACGGCACATTTGCATACAAATCGTACATTATTTATTAAAAGCTGTTAAACAACACTATAGTAAACAATCGAGAAATAAAAGATAATAAAGTAAATTTTCAAAAATTCAACAATAATCTCTCACAAAATTTCATGTTTTAAAACCGGTAATGGTGCAAATTTTGAAAATTATTTAAACTGCGCTTGCAACGGAATTCAATCACAGCTAACGTTGTCAATGGCGGCGATACAATATCCGACAAAACGATACAATCGCACAGAATCACGGTTAGGTTAGTTTTCATTCGCGGCTGCAGACAAAAGGCTCGACGACACTATATCAGTGGGTCCCCTACTGATTCTATTGCGACAAACACCTTGGGAAGTAAAACTAAAAACATGTCCATTCCCGTTTTTACCCACCAATTGTACAACAACGGTAACTCTAACATAACTATTACATATAACTATTAAACAAGCGTATGTGGCCGGACGCTCCCTCGCACGAACTCTCACACATGCATACAACGAACAACAAAAAACACATCGTGTACGACACATCTATGTTTTTTTTATTACACAATATAATATTCGCATTATGGGGCGGAGACGCCGACGCGGGACTGACAAGCTATATTTCAACTATAAGGACGCGAGGCGACAAATATTTTTTTATCTTATTGACGGTCATATCCTCTCTAATCTCTATATTTTGGGCCATTTAGTAGTACTCTTCACATCAAAAATTATTTTGTTTTGCACATTCATTTAACTTACAGCTAAGCAACATGACACGATCTGATTATTTAACATCCTTATATAATATACAGCAGTGTAACGGCACCAAGCTAACGTTACAAGGATTGTACAAATATTACCAACATGTTTTTAAATAAAAACAAAACTGTTCAAAAATGCTTATTTTGTTATTGTGCAATCAATAAATATAAATTAACAAAAATAAAAATAATCCTTCAGCTCTTATTACATACAACAGGAAAGCCGAGAGATTCCTACGGATTATTTATTAAATATATGAGTTATAAAATGTATCAATGGCATTTTTTTTTAGTTATACAAATAAACCGACCAACAAATAAAAGCTAAACGTTAATCTCACATTAACAAAACATTAAATAAAATTAATGTCAAAATACATATAACACCTTATAGTATAGATTACAATCGGAGATTTTCTAAAATTACTTTTAATAATAATAAAAATTTCATATTATATATTTATATACTAACAACTACATAAAGCATTACATTTGTGCATAGATCTCTGCGCCGTATCTTACCCCTCCCTTACCTTTAATTAGATTTTCGCACAAAACCCCCCTTAAATAATACTAAATATTTATATTTAATAAACTTAACACCTTTGGTATAGAACTTAGACTAAACAAAAAATGTACACAAATAATACTTATTAAATCAGAATACTGCCGTTGACGGAGACAATGTGATTCAAAGTGAATAAAACTAACAAAAAAATTGTACTTAAAGTACCAAATATTATTCAATGTTATACGTCAAAGAAAAATAAACTAATAATCTCAAAAACGTAACCACAATTCGACCAATCTGAAAATTTACACTACGCATATCCATATAACGGTTACCTGACCTGAAATGGTAACATTGAAAATTTTAGTTACACCTCAGATTCGAAAAATACATCCCTTTTAGTACGAGATACGGCATAAGAAATATATCCCCTCGTCTGTTATTTGCTTGTGACTTTGATTATATGTTAATTAATATGTAGATTGATACATGGCACATGGGTTGCCTAGCGAAATCCCGTGCCTACACTGTTTAATAATAATAACTAATATTAAACAGTGTTATTTAACTGGATTTATTATTAAATTAAAGCTTATTTTATAGCCTATCCAACAGCATGAGGTTGGCTAATTAAAACTGTGTTATGTTTATGTTTGATTAGATTTGATTAAAGTTCAGATTGAAACGTGAATACGGAGTGACAGAGAAGCGTTGCACGCGCTACTCCATGTGAGAGACAAGGAAGCAGAGACATTTTTTCAATTATTGGGTTATTTGACAGTATAGGCCCGGGATTTCCTCGGCAACCCATGTACACTTTATCCCTCTACACATTATCTAACATTTAAGGCTTCTCATAATTAAATAACAGATCCGGGGATATATTTCTAAAGCCGGATCTCAGACCATTTAAGAATGACACCAAGTCAAATTTATTGGGCGTGAATGAGTAACCGATTATTCCTCTTGCCGTCCCGTTTCCTTTGGACAACCGGTCTAACGCCCTAAATATACAATTGTACTCAAATTGAACTTTGCCAAACTAATTGATAGCAAATACTCAGGTTAATTATAACCTGAGGCTGGATTATAGTTTCTTACTTGAGTATTTCTTAGTGAAGTTAGTTTCCAAGTCTTGATCAATTAAGACTTGGAAACTCTGACTTTGCTAAGTAAAACTCTAACTTTGCTAAGTAGTCTTTAGACAAAGCACTGCAGTTTTCAGCTTTAGTATTGACACAGGACCAAATTTTCCTCATTGTGCATTAATATTAAACGGTGAAATTTCCAAATTCAAAAAGAAACTGAAAGAGTGCTGCCCCTGTGTAACGGTGTTTAACAGTTAGAGGGATATTACCAATTCATCCCACCATCATATCATATATGCGTAGCGTAAATAACATTCAATATATTATTCATCAAATGAACAACGCAGATATAAAGCTCTATGACTAAGAAAGCGTCATTGAAATATATTTCAGCAACTGAACCCGTCGTTAAGGCAAATAGGATTATAGAAAATTTGGCTCGCTCACAGTAATGTGAAATAATTTCCGAAAATTCCCTTCACAGACGGAAGTGTTAAGTTTCCATTCACTATGCCAGTATGCTCAGCTTTAATTGTAGGCCGATTTTTATGGCTTTCGTAAATGATAATTTCTTAAGATACATATCAATTAAATCGTCGTATATTATTATATCCGGTATGAGACCTGTCGATTTTCACTCGACTACAGAAAAGCTAAAAGGATAAAGTATTTAGTAGTCTATGCCCAGCAAGCACTCAATGCGTTTTTTTTTTCATATCAGTACCTACCCACTGTATTTATGTCTAGAAAGCGGATCGTTTTGCTAACGCGGTGTGTAATTTCAAAGCTATAATGAAAAACTACTCCTGTCAGGAAGATTACCTTTTTAAAAAACCCGCCCTAAGGCATGTAATCACTGTCATTCAACAAATAAGCTAACCAGATACAATCGCACATGCGGTTACTATAGGCACGCATGTTACAGGCTTAGACTACTAAACCGATTTAGAAGAGTTAAACAAGGTGTTGAGATTGTTTTTTCCCTATAGCTTGACCACCGTAAAGTCAATACGAGAGCGGGGAGAAGGGTGCGTACGTCGGTTGTAGCCTTGTGCGCGCTACCATATGAGATTATATCACGTTTTTACATCCACCAACAAATATGAAGTATGACTTTCATAATATTAATCATATAAAATAAAAACATAATTTATCAGGAGGGTCGACTTTACAGCGGTCAAACTATAATAGTCAGTAATATATGAAATTTCTGTGGAACTTTGGGGGCAAGCTGTTTTTTCATTTTAAAATATTTTTTTACGACGATGCTGAAATTAAAAATTATCACGTATAACCAAACTTGTATATATAGTACTGGCGCAGGATGCAATGGCGTCACAATCCGTAACATATTACGCATTCCAAAATGAAACGTGTTTAATGACACTTTCTTAGACATAAGAGGGAAGAATAAACACAAAATTAATACAACGATAATACTAAAGCGGGAAATGTAATGAGTATTGGAAGAAATGCCTCGCAAATCGACGCAACACAACGCGGGACTAGAAGCTGGATAACTCACAATGGGTTTTTGTTTTTACCTACATCCATACAAGTCCAATGCTAAATTAATTCGACAAATCCAAGAGCGACCTTGTGCTACTCGGTTAGGGTCGTATATGGTATACCTTCAAAGAAATTCGATGTTTGTCCAAAACCACCATGTATGGGACTGGGATTTTTACTCTTACAGTTAAGGACTTTATGGGACATATTCGTGGAAACTATGAATCTCTTGAGACCAATAATATTATTTATTTTTTAACTTGTACATTATAAAACGCAATATTTAAATATTAATAGCAGCGACAGATGTCGCCAAGTATATCCGCTAACACAAGTTTGCAAACTTTTGTTCATAGTCTTGTCTAAATTTCAATTATGTATTTTTTTATCGGATTAATATCGCTTGGAAATCGTGACTAGCTCGCTTACATATATTACACCGTATATTATTTATCATTGAGTTTAGTTTCCCGATATTGTCCCTTACGCCCAACTAGCATGACTTAAGACACGAAACTTTGAATCCAATACGGTCTCGTGTATAAGATTCGACTTTGAGAGATCGTGATTAACGATAAGTTCTATTCTATTATAATTATATAATAATAATAAGGAACGTTAATTAACTCTAAGAACAACGATAAATATAAAAATTCAACGCGAATTTCTATCGACGTATCACTAAACAGTGCGTCGTGTTAACAGTAGCACATCCTGATCCCATTCCTTACTTCCTTCACTTTCCCTCCCCTTCCCGGTCGGGCGGCGCACACACACTCACATAGTGACACACATACACACGAAGACACGCAAATACAACTCCCTACTATCTCAAATGGGGTTTACCGATTACACCCGATCCTGCTTTCCGATCGAGTCTGTGTTGCCAACGTCGGAATAAAAACCGTCTCACAAACCCTGGCCACACAGATCGTCATTTATTATTTTTTCAATATTTACAATTACCCTAAAATTTAAAATTGAATACACTCGTCGCGACGAATAATTGTTAAATTAAGCGCACCACGACACGGCGATAACTGTTTTTATAACTATTTTCATATATATTTCTTTCTTACTTATTTGAGTTGCGATTTCAGAACTATCTGTAACGCGTTCAGTTTTTCAATCATTTATCTAAACTCCAAACAAATAAAAGCACTTACTTAAAACTTACATTATACATAACAGTATGGACAAACTGCGTTGGAGCGCTCGTGAACACATCGACGTACACTTATTTTAATAGACGTTATACTTTTACTTCCCATTATGATTTTTTATATATCTAAACTACGGGTAGCAAAACACTAACAATAGTTACCAAACCGGTTTCACAATTTCTGAGTCATGAAAGTACCAATAAATTGTCCGAACTAAGTACACATGGTAAAAAAAAAAGACGTGTGGCACTCGGGGACTGCAGCGGTTAAGCTATTGCATAGCACTTTTTAACAACTTATGCAATTAATATATTAATAACTTATGCAGTAACGCCGATACAACCAATGCCACCTAGAGGCGAGTTGCTGAACTAAGCAGACAAGCGTGATATTTCAGTCATTAAAAGTTCTGCTATTCATCGATAGATGGCAAAACTAAAATGTATCACCGCTGTGCCGGTAGGAGTGGGGGGTGTTAGGTTATTTTCGTTACGGAATTACTGGATTCGGTCTCCACGCTCAAGGCCCGCGATAGAAGCTATGCAATAGCTTAATAATAAACGATCGTGTTACGCACCAGAGCGGGCCTAGAAAAAATGCATCGCTTCTCTTTCTCTAACCGCTAACGAAGAATATTCGTTTTCGTTGAGCACGTGATATACTCGTATAGCTTTGAAGTGTCAATCTCATATTTTTTTTGTTTTCTCTAGCGGTAACGCTTGTACTGTTACTTTTTCTAGGCCTACAGGTTTCGTGACACGTGTTACTTAACAGTTTGTATTAATTCCAATTCCTGGACTTTGAGCACCCAGAGTCCAGGAGAATTTAAACGTAAATGTGAGACGATTGGTCCAGCGCTTCCTAGGCAGATTAAATGATGTAAATACGTACATTATCGCGACAGCACTTTAAATTCTCATTTGTGAGTTAATCACAAAGTAAAACTACCGTCTATTATACGGTACTTTAGCTCCAAATAAAGAATATCTGTCAAGTATTGGAAGAAGTCCTGATTATCTTACATTTTCAAAGCTGGTCTCAAAATCGTAGCATGCGTCATACTTTAAGTTCAGTTTACCTCACTGTTGTGAACGTGTTAAAACCTTTCCAGAAGAATGTTTTTCTAAGGAGTGTCCATACTGGATGATTTGTATATGAATTGTTAAGGAATCTACCACACAATATCGACCACAATTTTAATGTAACGCGAATAAACGAACAGTTTTGAAACCGCAACTTTCACATTGTATAGACAATAAACCCTCTTTAGTAAATATATTATACATAAACACTAAATATATGGCTTTGAATAAGCTACGGAGTGCTACAGCGCAAACTCAGATAGCTTCATGGACAGAACATCATAAGTAAAGCTTTGATCATTGAAAAAATAAATAATTTTGGGCATCTTATGGTTCATAATCGAGGTAAAGCGTTTGAGGTAACTATAGGAGATAGAACGGATATAATATATTTCAGTTGCAGTTTTAAAAGTCACTCTTATTAATTTCTCCCATGACACTTGGCAACTAACAAGAGTGCCATAACTATTTACTTCTGTGGCACTGTCTTTACTTTGTTTTTAAATGGGGATTAAGTTGTAATACATTTAAATGTGGAGGGAGAGATTTTATTTTATAATTACGCTTGTGCCAACAAAACCTCATATGGCACTGCCAATAGTGCCAATAGAACTGTCCTATGGCACTACCGATAGCGACAGGCAGAGATTTTAATATGTAGGTATTGCGTACAATTGTTATGTGAATAAGTTATTATCTGGAAAGATTTATTTTTGTCCGGGTAAATTATTTTTTATTTAGATACCAGGCAAAGTTAACGCATTTTAGGCCACGGAAACGGATCGTATGCTAGGGAAAGCTTATATTAGATATGCTATAGAACATGGGTTCTAACCTAGGGAAATAGGGACATGAGTCAAGGTAACGCATTTTGGGCTAAATAAAACAGATTGTACGTAGATAACATGCCAAGGATAAAAGATCGTGTATTAGCAAACGCGCATAACATGCTAACTATAACGGATTTTGGGCTTGAGAAAGCGGATTTTTCCGAACCGAACAGGATTTATGCAGGACGAAATTATTATTTTTTTTAACGCTGAGTGATCATGATTTGTACAACAGATCATTGATGAGTGCCAGACGACGTTTACTTGGAACTCTCACAAATCTCGATTGACCATCACCAAATTATAAAGGGAAAATCGCTTTGTATCCAAAAACGAGCGCTGACGGTGAGCTGTTGTAACGAAAGTGTTGTTTAAAATCGAGATATTTCTTATAGAACGTTAATTCCTCTAATCGTTGAACAACGCACTTATTTTAAATTTACACATGAAACGTGATATTTAAAAAAATATGGCGAGAGACATCCCTAGATCTCAATAGATAAAGATAAGCGCATTTACGTGACGGTTGCGTGCAAGTCGACTTTGCTTACCCTACATTTGACTACAGCATACAAACAACCAATAATATTAGTATTCGTACTTAATTCGCATAAAAACAACATTTCATCGTGGAGCCTGTCAAAGTGATGTTATACGTAATTGACACCTGACACCAAGCAAATGCGTAGAGGGTAGAGAAAAGCGATGACCAATATTATTGGTAGTTCTGATATATGAGACAAAATAAATAAATAGTGTTAGAGAGTGCGCGTTGTGTTTGCGCAACTCCTGACTAGATTGGACTTAATTCTTACAAACCAACGTGAAATTTTATTCGCTAATATTGAGAAAAGTACAATACTCAGTCCATGCTGTAGCCTTATTTTATTTCTACTTTAAACATACAATTGAAGTAGTTTCCATTTCGCTATGTTACTTGTTCACTGCTTTTGTTGATTGTTAAGATCTCATATTCGAAAATCGCAATTTATAATAACTTCTGGAATCAAGTCATTCATACAAATGAATTTTAAAGTTTATTTTCATTTACATGACATAACTCTGGTTTCCAAACAAAATCACTGGTACATAAAAGTATAGATTGCTTATAGCAAGTATGGAAACACTTCAATATTATATAGAAATCAAGGCCATTTTTTTAATTTAGTAAAGTACGTACACATGAAATTCTACAGCATGGAATACTGAGCAATTTATTGACGAATATAATTTGCGCAGCGTATATAATACCTACGCCATATTGGCAGACGATAAACACTTGATACTTAGTCATTATTATAAAAAATAAATAAACTTTCGCACACCTTACTCTTGTACGATATTCGGAACCAACGCACTTTACAAATGTAATATCTACGGGATGTGACGTGAACGTTCGATTTCGTATGAAGTAGAAAAAAACGAAGAAGCAAATTGTCAAACTAGTACCACGTAGAACTGTTTATTTTTTAAATTATATTTTATTGCTTCGTATAATCCCTAACTCTCATGGATGGAATCGGAACCCGCGCGTACATACTTACCATGTGAGACTCTTTAATCGCCGCTCACTGATCCGTTCGCGCCTTTTTTTCGTTAACTGTCATATGAAGATAGCGCGACATCTATCGGATTGCTTGAGAAACTTCATCCGACCGGAACAGTCATTTCACATACAATTAATTCGTAGTGATGTTGCAATTTTATACTAATTGTTACATAAAATATTAAAAGACGCGTGTTCTACTCGCACTCTAAGATTTTCTCTTTCGAATCATAGTATTATATTTTTACTGAGCGGGGGTTACGTATAAATAAGATTTATAGGAGGGGATAATACTTTCCTGAATTTAGATGAAATGGTAGTTCGTTTTCCAGTTACGTTAACAGGAGAAATTAGAAACATATATTTAGCTAGTTTCAATACGTCATATGGCTGGTAAATAGGGAATCATAGTAATGTTATTTGTCCAACCTATCGATCATTACAAAGCCTAACGTTCACGTCGAACCCAGTAGCCGACGAGTTTAGTATTACGTTTTAGTAAAAAGGCATGACAAATCATTTTATAACAAAATTTAAATCTATTTTGTTACGGTTCATAATACGCTGGCACTATAGCAAAAGAGGACACAAAACGTGAAACTCGTCCGACGACAAGGGTAAGGTCGAACGATCTATTTATACATCTGCCAAAATAGGCGCAACGAAAATAAACGTTCCAATAAAAGGAGTTGTATCGTCGCTACCCGCACTTCGCTCAGGCTGGCGTACGGTCGGCGGGAGGGGTCGTCGCCGGGGGTTGGGGGTTGAAATCCTTGTTTACAAACGAGAAGCCGCGGAACTCCTCCTGTAAGGGGGAAACAATATTTTAAACACTGTATTCAAAATGGCATCATTAGTTATCAAAGTAAACAGTTATTTCACTTCTCTTTTACCGTGAATGATAGATTGCATAGAAATCTTTCTTTTGGCATGCTTCTGTATGAATAGACAATTCCAAATCCCTTTAGGGAGTGATTTTATTTTTAGTGCTTGTGGCCCATCCGACTATATGTAGAGTACGCGCGCGATCTGAGTGCAGTCGGGGTTGAGGTGTGGCGCGGGTGGATCTCCCCCCGCCCGACACACACCTCGCCGAGGCCGCTTGTACTGTAGTGCCGTACTGACCTTGATGTCTCTCGCTCGTGCGTTTATCGATAGCTAAGCTATAGGCATATATAAGCTACATCCGATTCTGCCATATCTGTGATTGTAGAAACTGATGATGATTAAAATTACAATATACATTTTTTACAATAATAAACTTGTTTGATTAAGATTTTCGCCTTTTCCACACAGTTTTCTTAAAGTAGGAAATATATGCATGATTTTTTCTATTTTTTGTACCATAACTTTTAAAACAAATATCTAGCACCAATATAATAAATAAAATGTGTAAAATACTAACAAATACAAGCAGTTTGAACATCCACTTTTAAGGTGTCAAAGAAAAATAATAGTCACATCACTAGCGCATTCCTCAGAGCTGCACTCAGATCGCGCGCGTACTGTACCTTCCAATTGTTGCACAGGTGCAAATTATATTCACATGTAAAATTCCGTTATTCAGATATGTATTGCATGTTTGGTATTAATGTCAACGTGGGTGTAAAGAAGAGATGGTGGACAAGAGTGGTGTGCAGACCTGGTTGATGGTGCGCAGCACGTCGCTGGGCACGGGAGTGAGCACGGGCTCCTCCTTCGTGAACTCCGCGTCGAAGTTGGCCGCCTCGCGCTTGCTCTTCTGTAATGTACAAACGCACACATACACATACACTTTCTTTTTTATGAAATAGGTGACAAACAAGCATTTCGGCAGCCTGATGGTAAGCTCCTTTTGAAAAGTCCCATATTGTAGCTACTCGGGAATACCGAGGGAGGAAGCTCGTTCCACATTTTGCAGGTGTATGGCAAACACGGATCGGTTGAATCGCACCATTCGCCATGTTTCCGATAAACGAGCGATATCTCAATCTACGGTTTTTTCGTTACCGTATTTTATTCGGAAAAAAGTAATTGTCCTAACAGATGACTTGAATAAGTTAAAGAAATAGCAAAGAAGAGTAGTATTTAAGTGAGTTACTGAAGTATTTTTAGAACTTACTGAATACCTATTTTTGTTCATTATATAACCATATTCCTTTAGTAATTATAAGTATACTCTAAAAAAGATATTAAATTAATAATATCTTTTTGATATGGATTTCCGCAAAGTAACGCCTGATGCCATAAACTTTTTTTAAGTATACTCTAATTTTGATCAATGTTGCGATTTCAATAACATAAAATCACAGGAGACCATGACATAATTACATTAGAACTTAATATGAAGTGTGGTTTCTGGTACGACGATTCGTATGCTACTGTTCCACACTCGACTGTCGAGCCCGTGTCGCGGAAACTTTTTTCTTTTTATAATATGGCAGGCATTCAATATTTTAGAGGTACCATTAAAACAAGTATAAAGTTATAACGAGTATCAGTCAATATTGTATGTGAATTTTAAATAAATATTAAAAAATGTAGGGCGTACGGATCGATCATAAGCATATTTCGTGTGTTAAAAAAAAGATGGCATCTTCGACCATATTTTAAAATCACACATAAAAATACAAATCCTTGTTTCAAATACATCATCATCAACTTACAGTGGCGGCTATTTTGACGTTAAATCAAACCACAATTGTCTCATTGCTAAGTTCTTAGTTTTCTTACGATAATATTCATAGCGATCAGCTGATGAAAATACCAAAATCGTTTGACCAGATCTTGATCCAGAAGTGCCACTTTTAATATATTGTGCCTATGTATCCATATATAATACAGATACAACGGAGCGGGCCTCAAGAAGCGGGAGGGTGTACCTTGAGACGGAAGGATAAAAGGAGAAAGGCGGAGGGCGTACCTTGGGGCGGAAGGGCGGGCGCAGGCGGCGGTGCGCGAGCGCGTCCCAGTCGACGTCGCGGAAGAACGCGTGCGCGCGGATCCCACTCGCGCCGCCCAGCACGCCCAGCCGCCGCGCCGGACTCTTCGTCATGAACCCTGCACGGATGCACACGCAACATGGTCAGCGTCGTCTCGCAATGAGACTGTTCATTGTCAACCAATATCAAAACGCGGTTATCAATATTAGATCCTCACATATGAAATAAGCGTTTAATATGGAAAAGGCAAAACAGCTTTTTAAAATGAAATAATTTTAAAATTAATCAATCAAAGTATGTACCGTTGTATAGATAACAACGGTACTTTCGCCATAAAAATCTAAAGGCGGTTTTTACAGCTTCATCGGAATTGATGTTTTTTCTCGCAAGAAGTTGTTTATTTCCGGAAGTGATAAAATTCCGGAAGTGATGATATGATCCGGGACCTGTTGAAACGAGGTCCAAGGAGTAAGGAAGCATCGAGCATTGGACAATCAATCGCCAGGAGTCAGCCGGCGAGTCAGCTCGGACGAGAAGGTACTGGAGTTCTCCTATGTTAGGAACGACCGTAACGGACGACAAATAACTCGGTTCGTCGGCTTCGCCGCGTCAGACAAAAGGTCGGAGGAAGGTCGGTGGTTACCCTTGAGTATGGAGACGGCGTCTTTGGAGAGCCAGACCGGGTAGAGCACGTCGTCGTGCAGGATGGAGTCGAAAAGATCGTCTTCGTTGTCAGCCTCGAAGGGCGGCTGGCCGGCGAGCATCTCGTACAGCAGCACGCCCAGCGCCCACCAGTCTACCGAGGGACCGTACTCCAGCTCCTGCAGGATCTCCGGCGCGATGTAGTCCGGCGTGCCGCAGAACGTCGTCGTCGTCACGCCCTCTGACAAACACAACTATACTATTATCTTTTATTTCAAACTGATGATACGGGAAGGGTACATCTACTGAACTATGTTACATAAAATTGTAACATATTTCAGTCAGAAGGTCACAGGGCGATAGTATAGGTATAGGAGGTAGTTAGGTACCGTATATGCCCTCCTTGCACATGCCGAAGTCGGCGAGCTTGCAGTGTCCGTCGGCGTCGAGCAGGATGTTGTCGAGCTTGAGGTCGCGGTAGATGACGCCGTGCGAGTGCAGGAACTGCAGCGCCAGCGTCACCTCCGCCGCGTAGAACCTGCGACACGCACGTACAGATGTACCGACACTTGTCTTGGGTACCTGCACCCTACCCTTCTTGAGAGTCTACAGATTTCTTTCGTTTACAATTTACATATTCGATTGAGTCCAATATTATTAAAATAGATTGTTGAAATCGACTGTTAAAATCCTTCGACTTATTACCTAGGTCATATTAAAAAAATCATATGAAATATGTAAATAGTTCGAGATTTATGTAAGTAACTAAAGAGGATCTTTTGTGACAAATAAAAGAATTATGAATTACCATTCAAATTCACCACCAAATAGAACTTAGAGGGTTTTTTTCATTGAACTGACACTTCCATTCGATATAACATGACAATTAGCCTCTTAATCAATAATTTGTGTTTTGATTCATCAAGAAAGAGCACATTGCACATATTATCAATGCTGAACAGTATATTGCTATGAATAAACATTGACGTGTTAATTTTAAAAAACACTTGTGAACGCGCTCAAACTTGTATAGTGTTATCATGGACTAATATACTACAAGAAGACTGCCAATCGCCTAAAGAAAATCGTACGCTAAAAAAAACCTCACAATTTCAGGCTAAATCTAGATGGCGCTACAGGTTTGGAGAATGGTTTAGTCACAGAACGAGTACCGACTCGATTTAGTAAGTTACCGATTTATATTCTTCAATGGAAAGTTGATTTGATGTTGATTTAATCTATAGCTTGAATATTAAATGTATACCCTATCGATTTATTTTTATGTATGCGCCATCTAGTGAACCATCGATGCGTTATTTTGAATAACACCTGGCTTATAATCGCCGTGCCATCTATCAAAAGGCAGAAAAATATATGGAATATATCACATTTGAAACAAATATGTATACAAATCAACATCAAATCAAATTTGGATTAAAGAATATAAACCGATAACTTAGTAAAACTAGTCCATACTCGTTCTGTGACTACAAAAATTTCCAAACCTGTAGCGCCATCTAGATTTAGCCTGAAATTATGAGGTTTTTTCCAGCGTACGATTTTCTTTACGCGATTGGCAGTCTTCTTGTAGTATATTAGTCTATTGTGTTATGCATGTATAAAACACGGGAATTACTTACGTTACGTATACGTACACGTTACGTAAGTAATTCCCGTGTTTTATACATTCATAATGTGTCAAAACCACCCCAGTTTTAAAACCAAACCTGTATAGTGTTCATTACATCCATGATAGGCATGAGTGGGTTAGAGTACTGACCTTGCCCTGGGCTCGTCGAACTTCCTGGCCCGCTGTATCTGGAACATGAGGTCTCCGCCGTCCACGTACTCCATGACGAAGAAGAGGCGGTCGCGGGTCTGGAAGGCGGAGTGGAGGGCCGTCAGGAACGGATGGCGCGCCGCCAGGGCTAACACTCGCCGCTCCGTCAGGGTGCACTCCACGTCGTCGTCCTGTATTATGGCGTCCTTCTTCAGGACCTTCACGGCGTACACCTGGACGATATCGAACGATGTCAAAAATGCTACAATGATCGATATTGATACTGTAAAAAACAATAGCATATTGCAGAAAATACGAGTGTGATTTAGAGTGAGATCAAAGAGGCAAACCATTCGAAAGTTACCCAGTCTGAGTCTCTCTTACACTACTCATACACTAGGCTGGCTCATGCCACAACTCCCATTCAGATTTCTGCATCGTGTTTAATAAACTACGGTATGTTAGGGACACCAGCCTCGCAGCCAGGCAGGTATTCACAAGTACCCTAACACAATACTGGGACTTTGGTAAGAGTGTTGTCTTCACCGGAAGCTCAATCCGTTGGTGTGTATCGAACCAGCGTCCGTCAGTTTGACAGCCGACGCTTTCACCGTTAAGCTATGATTGCTCCTAAAAGGTTACAACAATACAAGTGAATTAGTGTTACCAACTAAATTGTATTATAGATTTTTATAAAACTAGGAGAGGAGAGACATGATGTAGCGTGTATGTTACCTCGTCTGTGTTCTTCTTTTCAGCGAGCATGACCTTTCCAAACGAACCTTTTCCGAGCACCTTGATGAAAACAAAGTCGTCTAGAGTGACCTTGTCCCGGGCAGTCATAGTTGCTCCAGTGAATTCGCCCGCTGAAAATATTAAACAGTGATATGTCATTTTCGCTCACAAAAACTAACGGTCAGGTCATAATCGGTCTATAATCCGAACACTAAAATAGATTTTTGATACGAGTCTTTCTAAACCCATCATTTAATTTATTGGTTCTACATTTAAATATGGCATTTAAGCTTAATAAATGTCGAACAGTACTAGCCGGACGTACACCCAAATACATTATATTCACTAAGTTGATCATGTTCTGTGACACTTCAGTGCCAGATCCAATGTAGTATAACAGCTCCGAATTAACGGAGTGCAAGTAACTATTACAATATAAGAGAATATTTCATCTTATACAGCCAATGAGAACTAACACCAATAGAGCCTACGTAAGCTGTCAATTCAACAGACGTAGCACTAACCATCACACATAATATAATGTGATTGTTAGCCGTGAGATTCTGAAGCGTATTAGAGAATTAATATATATAAAAAAAATGATTACTAGTGAAAATATCTTTACTTATACACTTTATACATATATATTAACTTCAGGACAAAAGCAATTCCATTTTAGCTAGACACTCTCAGGCAAAGTATACCAAAGTTAGTAAACATGGCAAATGAAGACAACAAAGCACTCAACCCCATCCACCACACCCTCCCCCCTCATCATCACCACATCACCATCAGCGTGCCCATCACCAAACACAAAGACAAACACCTTGGCAAGAGAATATATCTTCGAGATCGTCCCAGTGCGAGCGCCACCCGACCGCGTTCGATTCCAACATACCTATACATAACACACAACGTGGTCACAAACAGCACAAACACAAAATTCACAGTAACATAAGGGAAACAATTAAAAAACATAACTGGCCATTGTATTTACTGGCTTAATTTTGCCACTATATCACATAATGTTAAGTGATGACATGGTGTAAGATGTAGCCTGCATGCTTGCAAGGTACCTACTCACTCACTCCAGGATATCCTATCGAGATTCGGACACGCGTTACATTCCAAGTGGAAGGAAGATGAGGCAAGGCTTCGCATGTGAAAGTATATGAACTAATACCCCCAGATACCAGTAAACATTTAACTGATTTGAGATACAAAAAATAATCTCAACAATTAAAACATCAAGAAAATATTAATCATATAATTTGGCCACACATTGTATTCATGTGTGTGATAAAACACATACAGATCAAATAACATATTCAGACAAATAGAGCTAATCAAGTCAACAAATAAAACATACAGCATAATGTGTTATAGGGTAGTGAAGATGATCACTTACATTTGTCATCGTTTTTGTCATCTTTTGAATCGGATTCACCGGACGAAGTCAAGTCGGACGCGCCTTCCATCAGAGCTGTATTCAGATACTGCACGAGAGAGAGTTTAAACCATTATTTACAAGTCACACCTGTCCACAGCAGTAACATTTGTAGCACTGCAGTTTGAACACAATCACTACGAGATACAATTGTTGAGTTCAATTAACATTTAGGGGTCATCAAGGTCTTCAGGTCCCAAACTAGGCAGAGCCTGTACTATGGTAACCTGATGACTGATATATATACTTATATACATATACACACCAAGACACAGGTCAAACAGACATGTTCACACCAATGTTTGACCTGTCCAGAAATCTAACCCGGGACCAGCAGCTCCGAAGGCAGAGTGCCACCAACTGCACCACCCGGCAATTAGATTAGGAACACATTCACAACCCCCCACTAAGCCTCCCTGCCTCAGGGAGCATAGACGCACCTCATCTATGCCTACCTATGGTACAAATTAATTTTCCGGCCGGGATTTGACCCAGAGATAATCAAGCTTCTATATGAGTGCGTTCCATCCCACTAACAACCGTGAAGGTGTAACAAACATACACACATAAAGACTTTCAAATGGCGAAAGTTTGTATGTGTGTGTGTGTATATTTGTTACTCCTCCACACTCAAACGGCTGTACTAATTTTGTGAGTATGGAGATAGTTTAGACCATATATTAACACATAGGCTACTTTTCATCTCGAAAATATTTGCCATTATCGTTAAAATAATATTAAATGAATACATATCTATAATGAAGACAATAGCTGTTGACAGTTTCTTAAGTTTCACACTTTTCAAACCACTGAAGCACTTAGCAGCTTATCGTTCCAAGTTGTGACCACCGAGAACAAGCTCCTTTAAAAGACTATGAGTGCTTTGACACGCAACTACTCTGTTCATCATAATATTTTGTTTGTAAACATCATAGTCGATATATTATAATGATAAGATTGTTCACTTTCATGACATTTTTTATTAATGAGGACTAATTTTGAGAGGATTTTTATTAGCTGACGATTTTCTCTCTTTCCCTTTGCCATGGGAACTATCTCCTCCCTGATCCCAATTCATCATCCTTCTATCATCCCAATTCATCAATTATTATTTATAATACCTTAGAAGCCCTCGGCCTGGGGTTCTTGTCCGGCGAGATGCCCATCTCGTTCAGTATCTCAGCCATCATCTTGGTGTTGATGCCACAGTTGTTGGCTACATTCTTCTGACAACGCTTGTGTACGTTCATTGAACACACTAAAATAAAAATAATAATTCTAAATTATTAATTTATTACAATAAATGTTTTAATAATATCTTATTTCAACTGCAAACAAATATCTTTGTAATTACTCTGTTCAGTATATAAGAACTTATGTAACCAAAAGGGACAACGGTGCAAAAAATATTTTCTAGTGATACTTTACTATATTTGAACAAAAGAACATTTTATTCGTCGTTTTATTTACGTTTTCCTTAAAGTATCATTACTTTTAAAATTTTGGAATAACAAAATATTGGTAGGTAACCTACCTTTTGTCTATAAGTTTGTTTGTTAATCAGTAACGTAACTTCTAAAAGACAGAATAATAGAATAAGATAGACCACAATTAACATGAAATATGGATATATGATTACGAAAAACATTTTTCACTGGTGAAAAATGTTTCGGGCAACTGGCATGTTCCTTCGATACTTTGTTTGCATTTTATCTAAGATTTTGGAACAGAGTATAGAATAATCTAATCGTAATGGCACTCGCAACAGTGTCGAGATATCTAGTGCCAAAATATCAAAAAGACTAGGAAAATATCCCGTTTATAAAGTAATATTATTATGAGTTTCAATACATCTGATTATGGACAGTAGGAGAATCCTTAGGAAGTAAATATATTCATGTGGTGCTTTGGCAGTAAATATATTGCTAAATTATTAATTTTGATAAAATTTTACACTAGTTACAGCTCTAAGCTATCCTTCATTTAAATTAGCTTTAAGGCGCTTAGTAAAAACTTAGTCGAAGCTCAAGAATAAAAAAACAGGTTAGCATGAAAAATATTCCCCCTAATTATTTTATAGACAGTGAATGATTATACCACCGATCTTAGAAATTAATTGTAATAATAATTTTGGAATATTTTTTGGTCACAGATATTATATGTGACTGTGACCAAAAAATATTCCAATAAAGTGGTGATGTGGTGGTCGAAGAGGTGAACATTTTTTTAAACATCAAAGAAATGGAAAACCCTTTTTTGTGAAGTCACCAAATAATTATTAAGCCTTTTATAATACATTTGGGGCCAACATGAACTAAATGAAAAGCTTACCTTCACACTGTAACCCCTGTTTTATAAGGCCATAGAGTAGGGAACCGCAGTGATCGCAGAATGTAAACCTCTTATATGAATGCACCACAAAACGATGAGGCACATTCACATTAAACCTTTGACCGCTGGAGACGCTGACTGCACTGGTTTGCTACAAAAATAAAATTTTATGAGTCGGAACAGTGTTAATTTTGAAAATGTACCAGGTAGTAAGATGTGGATTCTGATACATACATTTCCTTCTTCTTTCATTCCAGGACATTTGGTGACGACTAGAGAATGGCACCGTTTGTGGACGACGCATGTGCATACTGAAATATAGAAGAAACTCACAGATTATATTGAAACTGTTCAATTATAAAATAAACAGTTCGTGTGATTTGGAAGATCTTACCTTGACACTGGTAGCCTTGTTTACCCAAGCCCCTGAAAAGATACAATAACAATTAAATATTTTTTTAAGTTCTTCTCTTAAATATATATATATATACATAATTTTGAACTATTTTAACACGACGATAACCGTGTGCCTTAATTTTCGGGTACCCGTTACTATTACCGACACCTACTTCAGCTTCTTGGCGGTCATATGGAGGCTCACGTTAAACTTTGATCAGGTTCATCAAAACGTGTATTTTCCTAATACAATTAAATATTATCATAATCATGTTATTTATCGATATCCCGCAAGATATATTTTTCTAATGTTTTGAAGGCTGGTTCAC
Organism: Apeira syringaria; assembly: GCA_934044485.1. NCBI lineage: Eukaryota > Metazoa > Arthropoda > Insecta > Lepidoptera > Geometridae > Apeira > Apeira syringaria. The sequence goes on along the minus strand of OW203658.1, from coordinate 8,152,253 downwards.
TTGAATGCATAAGTGCATGGGTCAACAGAGAATATTTTGAAAAGCTGTAAGTAAATAAACCTTTGTCATTTCACAACTATATTTGGAACAGCCCACGTATTTTAGCTAAATTGAGACAGCCGCCGGGACAGTCGCTCAATCCGTATCGAGCATAAGCCCAGCTTTAAGTAAATTAAAAGGTGAGCCTGGAAGTGTGTCTCTTCCAACCGGTCCTTGAAAAGATCAATGAGGGAGGCATATGTCTAGCAGTAGATGTCCTATAGCTGACATGATGAATAGTTGACCCAAAAAGATCATCGACGGCGTCTCTCTGGTAGCACGTAGGTTTCTGAGCCTAGAACGGCGGCCTTAGAGTTTCATGCCAATCGGATTTTCTTCGGAAGCGTTTTGTTTCTAGTTTCTTAATACATAGTGCCAAGGAATGGAACTTAGTATCCGAGTTGCCGTGATTCACGATATGTATAATCCTAATCTACATCCGTCTACATCCCTCCCATCCCATATTACACAATGTCTCGCTCATTTTTAACGTTTTTATGAATAGTCCTTTGCATGCTTTAAAACAGCACAATTCCAATGTCAGTTAAAACCTATTACTTGGAAGGGTTGCAAGTTGACTATAATCAATAATTACTCCAGTTTAAATTAACAAGTTGCCATTCCAAAACATATTGTTTTCAAATGCAACCATACATCATAGATATATGGTTGATTGGCCAGTTGGCGCAGTTGGTAGCACTCTGCCTTCTGAGCCGCTGGTCCCGGGTTCGATTTCCGGACAGGTCAAACTTTTGTGTGTCATGTCTGTTTGACCTGTGTCTGGGTGTGTATATGTATATAAGTATATATATCAGTCATCAGGTTACCATAGTACAGGCTCTGCCTAGTTTGGGACCTGAAGACCTTGCGTGAATGTTAATAATAAAACAATAAAATAAATAGATATAATTGTACATGTCACGAGTGAATAGGTAAATTACCTTCTAAGCATGCATGCTACCTTTTAGACCACTTTATCACTTCGGAATGGAATGTAACGCATTTTGGTAAGTCTGGAGAGTTGCTAAGGAGGCAGGAGACCGTGCTGAATGGGGAGTATTTTCCTCATTTCGAGCTGGTCTCTGCCCACGTTAACCACTGCACATAACATCAGGTGAGACAGTGGTTAAACTAAGGGCATAGGTATAATAAGTTAAAAATATAGCCAAGCAGTCATTGAAACGAATCTCACGTTTTATTTAAGCTTACAGGAAAGCCATGATGCTTGGTGGTAGGGCACTTCTAAGTACCCATCATTCATGTTTCAAATGCTGTGTCTCAAATGATGGATGTGCCCAGGTTGCTCTTGGTTGTTAGAGAACATTCAGTGTGAGATCACATTGTCACTGACCAACAAGTGAGATAGTTGTCTAACACTTGACCATTTAAAGAATAGGAATTATACTGGAAAAAAATAACAAAATACATAGATGGATAATATATAGTTTCTTTTGTGGTAACATTTCGTCCTGATTAATAATGCTATTTATGAGAAAAGATAATACATTTATTTATTTTATAAATAGGCAGTATTTTTTTGGTTGTAATTATACTGTATATATGTTCACTGCAAGCCTCAGTACGTAGCTGAAGTCAAGACTGTTGCAATAGTCAAATTAATGCCGTGTGCAATGTCTGCCTAGGCGGATCCTAGCCGGTTCTAGGTACAAACTTGATAATTGTGATTACAAAACTATAAAAAGCGATTTCAAGTATACCATATGAATTCGCGGCAGTGGCTGCAGAAGGTGGGCTGGCGCAGGAAGGTAGCCATGAACTTGTGCCCGTTGACCTGGTGCACGCGCCGGCGCATCGCCCCGCGCCGCCGCGCGAACCCCGTGCCCTCTTTGAACTCGCGCCCCCGCCCCGCTCGCGCACCACCACCACCCCCGCCGCCGCCACCGCCGCCTCCCCCGCTCGCCCTCGGATCCGCGCCACCTGCAGACACCACTATAATAACTGCCTACACCAGCTTCACGACTCAATCTGCTTCCAACTCGTAGAACCACATTTTTGAGTTTCCGAAAGCTCTCTTTAACTAATGTATAACTGGCTCGCTCACTCGCTTACATTTGTCGCATCTTCCTGTCTCTTATGCAGGCACATAGACAGCTTGGTTGGAGAGTTTTTGGTTATCAAACCATCTTTTGCCGGTACAGTTGTAATCATTAAGTTTCACCATTTATTGTACATCCATACAATGACAGATACCCACAGAGATGTACAATGATACAAAATTATGCTTAGCCTTCTATAACTTATTTGAGGCCTTGTAACGGAATTAACGGGAACGCAACTGTGTAAGCATACAGCAGTGCTATGGTGGTACCGGCTTAGAATTGTAACCCCCCATCTCTTCCCGTGGGTGCCATAAGAGGCGGCTAAAGGATCACGTACCAGAAGGTGGGGAAGCAGCGCCTTCTGATGGTCAGAAAATATACTGCGCTCGCCAACCCGCCTGCCAAGCGTGGCGAGTATTGGCAATATAGACATGGAAGAAACAACAAACTCACTCTGGGACATGTACAATAAGTCCAAAATGACCAAGGTTTGTGTGCTGTTTTCCTAAGCAGGACAACCTTCTACTATATGTGTTAGAGAACACATAAAGTTATGAAGTGTAACATTCTTTATTTACAAACATTTATCCATATTGGTAAAGCCATTTCTTAGATGGCCTGGGAACAAACAAGAATTGCTCATTTATAAGAATGTATCATAATATCAATGCATAACAATAAAAGGTGATGTAAAATGTAAAATCGTCAGTTTGTAAAATGTAAGCATATTAATGCTTTTTTACTAAGTGCCTGCTTTTTTATATCTAAACCCCACACATATCTAACTAAAACAATGGATGTATACAAAACATCAATGTTTTATATATATATATATATCGATATAATATGCATATTCCAATGCATTACATTATAAAAAAAACACAAAAATATTTTTTCTATGTCTATCACTACTACAGACTCAAAATTATAACTACTCATTCATTTAGACTTTAGACATGGTCACCCAAGAATAGATTTCACTAATAAATCAGCAAATACAATCAAATTTTGTGAAATCAGAATTGACATAGAAAAGTAGCCTATGTGTTAATCCAGGGTATAAACTATCTTCATACCAAATTTCATCAAAATTGGTGTAGCCGTTTGAGCGTTAAGAGGTAACAAACATATACAGATACTCAAAATTTTGCATTTAGTAGGATGTAGGACTTTCAACAAAGTCAGCTGAAAATACTCAAAAATGTCTGTTTAGTAAATGGTAAAGCCTTAAAAGCCACAATGACAATATTAACAGTAAAATGCATTTTTCAACAGACTATAATCAGGATTATATGTATTCAACAATGGAAATGGCAACAGTATAGAAACTTTAAATACCTAATCTATACTAACCTTGAGAGTTCCATTTCAGATCTATTTTGAGATGCAGTTTTCCTCTTGGTTCTAGATCCACCTGAAAAGGATTTTTTACTAGACTGAGTAAATTAATTGTTTTGTAACAGTAATTCCCGTAAACAGTAGTCAGTAGTCAGTAATCCCCAAGGAGGGAGGAACAGTAATTAGTTAGTAATAAAACTTATGATATTTCATACTAAGCTCATTATAATTTTTGTTGTATTAATCAAATATAATAGAGATAAGTAAAAACATATATAAATATAATGAAGTAATTTTCTTTCTCATCTTGTAATGAAACAACTTCGGAATCATGAAACATCTCTTATTTGCTTTTTCCAAAGATAATATAAATTTAAATGAAACCATGAACATTTTTGTTAAAAACCTTATTGGCGATAATTCTAAATTGTAACTGAAATCAAATCTTACATCAAGGTGGATCCCTGGAATGCACATTATGATTCATTTCAAATTAATGCATGATTCACAACATGTAAGGAGACAGTTTTACAGAACTGTATGATGAAACAGGAAAATAACAACAATATATTATAAATAAAGCAAGCAACCATCCCACCTCTTCCTCTAACTGAACATATTTAGGGTCAGGACAAGAAAATCTTCTCCTCAAATTATTCATAGCAAATAAACTTAATTTTAGAATCAAAAGCAACATACTAAAGACTTTCGAACTCCTCATTATGAAGGTTATCTGCCAAAACAAACATTACACAAACACATTGATAAAACATTCTTACAGTACAAACAGACAATCTGTATATCTTATCTGGAGATTAAGATGGATAATGTCTATAGATAGATACTTATCTTGGCTTTTTTATAATGAGTAACCATCATGTTATTAGTTAATGGTGTTGTACTCACCCAGAAGTCTGATGCATCTTTGTCACGATGCGTGAGATCCTCGAATGGTATTGTGCAGTTTGCAACAAAATCATCTGGAGGTATTGCAGCATCGTGGAACACGGTGATGCCCAAACTATAACAACAAGAATATTATTAGCCCTGTACGCACTGTCAATTTGGTGAGTAAAAACATATAGCAGTAGTAACATACCTAGTGGCATTGTGCACTTCATGAATAAAGGTTTCATTCCATACAGGGTCAAATGTCTTAGGCTTCGTGGTTGAGCGGTCCAGGTGGTTTTCGTCGGCGTCTATCGACACATACGGGTCTATCGGCTGATCATCTGTAATGATAGTGTAACCCCGTATTTACATACCAACACCCATTTTAGTAAACATACTACGCCTACTGCATGCGCAATGTTACGCGTATACCCTGCAGCATTATTTATGTTTATGGTTTCTATCAGACGCTGTGTGGTATGCGTCATGCGTCCAAGCAGAATTTCAGGACGTACCTGGTTTCCCGAAGGTCATGTTATGCCGTTTCTGAAAGTCGGTCGGTCGGAGGCCCGTGGCCTCACAAATCCGCACTCGCACCGTACCACTGAACATGGTGCTACCGACTGTCGAGCCGTATCACCAAGACCGCGCCCCCACACGATCACTTCCACTGTATAAACCCACTTAAAAACATTGAAGGCGCTTCATTTTTAACGCAAAAAACTGAAAACCTTGACATCGACGGGATCCGCCATGGATGGAAATTTTGCTCTATGGAATGGAATCCTTTTCGATTTCCCGAAAAAGTATACTTTTTTCATTATGGTTCATGTACAGTCAGCAAAGCAAAGTAAAAGTAGAAGGACGGTAAATAAAATATTTTCTGTCTAGGGTCAACAACAAAAGCTTGTTATTATCAATATTTTGAATTCCATCAGTGAACATAATCAATGTAATATTTATCATGATTATGGCCCACACCACACTAACGGTATTCAAAATAGCATGCACAGTTGCCTCCGCGGGGGTCCTAGCCACGTATACTTTTATGGTTATCCGGTATGGGCGCGGCCGCTCCCCTGACCCAATTGGGGTCCTTAATACACCTGTCCAGGCGTGTTAGTGGGCCTGGCCCTCTGCCGCATCCCCTGGCGGGGTTCCCCCTTTCATTTACCTGGGAAAATCCTTTATGGATACCACCAGCCTGGGGGTCACGGTGGTCTTGTAGGAGTCTCCAGCAAAAGGGCGGCATACCCACTAAAAACCCGGGGTGTTCCACCTACATCGCCTAGTGACGGGGGCACGGTTCGGCTTTCGCCTTATTCGCAGCCCCCACCGACGCCGCTGCCCGCTTTGCAGCCTACCTCGTGGAAGGGATCAACCTCCCTCTCCCCCCAGTGAGACGCTCCGGAACACATCGGAGCATCTACATCTCAGAGTGCCTTTGAGTAAAGGTGTTGAATGCCCCAGAACCCACCACCCCCGGCACTCAGCGTAGACGGGGTGCGGGCTCCATCCGAAGATAGAGCCCGGTCCCGGTGTCCGCTCTTTCTGAAGCGCTAAAAAGAGAGTGTTTGCTTTCTCTCTCTCTCCCGCCTCTCTACCTCCTTCTGTGAGACCATGTCGCGATGATCTCACAGCGGGAAGCCCCCCGCTGCCTCTCTGCAGCTTGCGTGTCGTGGGCTGTCCCCCCCATCCCCCGCATTCAAAGGAGACGGAAGGAAGAAACCACGACTCCTCCAGGACGTCCGGTCTTCGGCCGTCATGGATGACTAACGACCGAAGAGGAGAGGTCCCCGCCGTATTGAATAGACCGACTTGAATGGGATGCGCCATCTTAGCATCCCATCGAAAACGGTCTCCCACGGCTACCTTGCTGCCTCTCTGCAGCCGGATGACGTGAACTGTCTCTTCCATTCCCGGCTAATTCGGAATGGAAGAGAGCAGTCACGCCATCCTCCTCCTTCGGGGTCCGTGCGCCGTCAGCCTCATCCCCTCCTCCGATCAAAGAGGGGACTCCTGGCATGGTCTTCAAAATTTATACGCGAAATATTTGCCTAGGTAGATAATTTAATATATGTTTTTAATGTTTTATTTTAATTTTCCAGATGGAATATAGCTATGTATATATATTAAACTCACATCCTGGAGCCAATTTTTGGAGAGAAACAATTAATAAGGAAGTTAGCAAACTACAAAAAACAAAGTTTAAAACAAATATTGTTCAGTTTTGAATTTATATTTGGTTGATGCTTCTTATTCAACGTTTAGAATTGTGATATCTGATTTCAAATAAGTAATAATTTAATTTTGACAAGAAGAAAGAAGAGGGAAAAGCGTACAAAATTTGTTGATAAAATGTAATATATTATATTGTCGTATTTTAATGCACATCAATCGAAATTAAATAAATAAACATACCTACCCGTGGCAGGGTCTTCTATCGATTTCGATAGATTTAAAATAATAAGCAGCACATCCCTATTCCATTGGTACAACTGATTGATTATTTTACAGTTGCCATATTGCTACTTAGTGGCTACCTAAATGGTAGCCCTATAGTTATTTCAGCATAACTAATATTTTTCTTGGCTAGCTACAATTTCGTCAACCACAAAAAACCTTCTGCGTCATACTTGTTCTAGTAGGTATAATGGCATATATATAAGAGGCCAGAAACGTTTTTATAAGCTTTTTTTAACATTTTAAGCTTACTTTTCACCACTGTCTCACCTGATGTTAAGTGACGACGCGGTCTAAGGTGGAGCACGCAAACTTAAGATGTACCTATTCACTCGCGACTTGAAGACTTTGGGGTTGTACCTATCGGGAAACAGACTCAGGCAGTATGCATTATACGTGGGGTGCACTAAAATATTCCGGAACTAATAAAAAAAAAAAAAACTATTAAAGATCAAAAATGAATTTTTGGTCTCTTAAAATATTCTCCCTTTGCGTAAATACACTTTTTCGTGGTGACCTCAGAAACGTATTTTTCATGCTATTTAAGTTACTCGTTGCCCGAGTCTGTGTTTCCCGATATGTACAATCCTGGAGGCTTCAAGTCGCGAGTGAATAGGTACCTTCTAGGTTTGCGTGCTAAATCCTAGACAACGTCATCACTTAACATCAGGTGAGACAGTTGTCAAACGCAAACTTATAATATGTAAAAAAAAAAAAAAAAAATTTAACAGCCTCGTCTCGTCATAAAATCGTTGACTGCCCAATTGGTTCTAAATATCTGACAACAGAAAAAAGAAACAACGTTCCAGTTCTGGACTGTATGCAGGATGGCTGAAAAATGTAAGGCTTATGAAGTGAAAAATAAAGCTATAGTAATAAAGCAAAGTATTTTATTGTATGTAAGACCGTGATAATTTAATATAAATTAATAATAACTATAATATTACCCCGTTTAATACATATCACAGTTGCTTTTTTATTTTTGGCTATCGATTATATGGCTATCTGTAATATGCCTAAATAAAATTAACGTCTTAATAATCAATTGCCAAAAATTAAAAAATAAGTAACTGTCCAAATAAAACTTAGCGGTCTGTCATTGGCTCTTTCGTTTCCTGTCGCACGCGTTAGCATCCTAATAAAGTTTGTGACACTTACATACTCATTGCAATGATCAGAAACCAAAGACTACATATACTTGTCAGAAACTTTTCGCTTTCTGATCAACCTCATTGAAGAAGTAAAACGGAGTGTTTATAATACTTATTCGATATTCATTGCTAAAAAGTAACGAAGGAACGAAAGTTAAATTTAGTTAATTTGATAGTTGTTAATGTTAAAATGGGATTCCTCTCTATCTTAAAGAAACTACGCCAAAAGGAGAAGGAAATGCGAATTCTTATGTTGTATCCTTTACAAATAGAAGTATCTACCTAGAAAATTGACTTTATCTAACCATAAATCTCCCTATAACATTGTTGCGGGATAGCTGGAGGCTTGGCAAGAAAATAAACAGTGACTGATGACTAATAAGCATTCTGGCTGTAGAGCTTTTAATTTGGTAGTTGATGTAAACTCAGTGGCGGATTTACCCTAAGGCCCGGTAGGCCCGGGCCTAGGGCGGCCAAATTTAGGGGCGGCCACAATCGTGTCATAAAACTTTTTCGACTCGACGTATATGTTCAGCAGCTATTAATAATAGCTGATGGCGGCTGATGGCTTGGTGCCTAGGGCGGCCGAGACTGCAAATCCGCCACTGTGTAAACTGTAAGCTCAAAAACAGGAATAAAACCAATGTATGGTTTTAATCTTGTTTTTGAGCTGTGAAAAACCTATTGGTATTGGATATAGTGTAAGATTTTTAAATTGTTGAGCTTTCTGAGCGTTGATTTTTTTGATCTCTGAAATTCACTCAGAATCCTGTCTGAGGATTTCAGTTTAGTAGGTATATTTTTGTAAGTTTGGTTTCAAAATACCCATATGATGGTATTGTACAGTCCTCTTTAAATTGGTAACTTAAACAATGGTTTTCATAAAATTCATATGCCAGAGGTTTAGACAATGCTGGCAAGACGACAATCCTCAAGAGGTTCAATGGAGAACGCATTGACACTATCTCTCCTACTCTGGGCTTCAATATTAAGACCCTTGAGCACAAAGGCTACAAACTGAACATCTGGGATGTAGGAGGGCAGAAGTCATTAAGGTAAATTTTATTAAACTAATTTTCTATCTATCCTAAATAAAGAGGTTTGTGTATAAACATTACCTATATTAATGTGCCCATGGGTATGTGTGCACTTTACCATGTTGTAATTAAATATTATTAACCTCTGATATGCGAACACAGGTATATAATAAGTCGAGATTTGTTTCCTGGGGTGTTGTAGTGCCAAACCTGTAAATAATTGAGATTTAGTTTCTTTTGTGGCCTAATTACAAATATTTTTGAAGGAATAATATTGTGTACTAGTGGGATATGAATCCACAACTACAGAATACCACAGTAACAAAGGAACAAATTTTGGACTGCTAGTGGAGTGCTACTATAGTTGGCAAAGTGACAGGATGGTATTTTGTGGTTCTAGATTGAAGTTAGAATATTAGCTGAAATTTTACATTAAAACATTTTTTCTTTAACTGTTGATTCAGTTCAAGCTTTTCTCTCTAAGTTCTTAAAGAACAATAAATATTTTAGGTCTACCTTTAGGAATCACTACAGCCAATAGTGAAAAAAAGTGTGGCCTAAAACTGATTAAACAGTATTTGAAGCTGTACACTACACCTTGTAGAATGAGCATGGTAGATATTTATTGGGGCCCTAGATTATGTTCCCATAACCTCCATCCTGTTGTTTTCATCACATTGTTAGTCGGAAAGCATTGATTGCTAATTAGAGGTGGATGACTACCACTAGGAGGACATAGCTTCATAACTCTAATTTAGGAGAAAATACATTTAACTTTGCTTTTCATGTGTCACTCACTACACAATGGCTTACTTGATCGGAGATTGTGATGTCTAAGTCAGAATATGTTTTGTAATACCCATTTATTTAATGAAGATTATCCTGTCATATTATTTAGATGTTAAAGATACACAGCGAGCTTTTGCGGCAGATACCTGATTTAAAAAGAAATTCGACAAATAGTTTAGAGGCTTTATTTTATTTAATTCAATTATCAATGAGATTTTTTGTTATTACAGAACAAAAAACTAATAGTCTACCTGCATGCAATAATAAATACCAGTTTCTCTGCATTCAGAGGCAACAAATGGTTTCACTTGTCTGCATATAAAGTCACATATAATAAGGCACTCTGTTCACGTTTAAGATTTTAGATGACAACTCGCAGCAGATCAATAAAAAAACACAGGAACCACATATCCATAATTGGAAAGCGGAGAAACATATACAGTATCTATCATTCTCTTCTCGGTCCTTTATCTTTCGATCTGAATTGAATTCATTCGTATTATCCTGCCCTATACCACGTCGTATGTTAAAAACTCGAGTATCGCTGGGCTAGGGGTCACATAAACCAAATTATACACAGAAACGTATATTTATCTTTTGTTCAAATTACGTGATCATATGCATTTTATAAAGTTATTTCGTGGCGGCGCGGTGATTGGTTCCAGATCGTACTGGAAGAACTACTTCGAGAGCACGGACGGCGTGGTGTGGGTGGTGGATAGCGCGGATGCGGCTCGACTCGGCGGGTGCGCGCGGGAGCTGCGCGCGCTGCTGGCAGAGGAGCGGCTGGCAGGCGCGACATTGCTCGTGCTCGCCAACAAGGCCGACCTGCCCGGCGCGCTTACGCTAACTGACATCCGGCAGGTACCGAAAACTCCCAACACCTGACCACTCGGAAATCTACGACGATTCTTCTTAACATTAAAAGTTGAAGCTTATCTTGTACCTAAATGAAACGTTTTTACGTGAGAAATCGGTTGACCTCTTCACTGCCTAAAATTTTTTTTAGATATTTGCATGTGATCGATCGCTATCTCACCTGATGTTTAGTGACGACGCGGTCTAAGGTGTAGCACTTACGCAACCTTATAAAGTACACTAGTTCACTCCTAGACCCCGGGATTGTACCTATTGAAACGAGGACTCGGGCAGTGAGACCTCCGCTCGACGGCAATACAGATGACAAAAGTGGAAGCATTTTGCTTCCTGCACTTTTATAATGCTTTGCTAATATCCGCGTTGTGCGTAAAGTTATATCTACCATGAAGCCCAGGCGCATGGCCATACGTACCGTCTGGTTGACCGATGATAGAATGGAATGTGATTCCAGTGCACATTCGCCGAAATGTAACCGACAGAAAACCCATAGGCAAACGGCTCTGCGCCGGTGTTCGAGGCTCTGCTGCTCTCAGCCGACCGCGCCACCTATTACCTTTTGGGCGCGCCTTTCGATAGAATCTAAAGCTTCGAGATATTTGGCTGTCCCATCTCGAAGATGTGAACAGTCCTCCGTGCACGACCGGAGTCGTACCTGATACAGGTCTAGCGGCTGCCCCGACGAGAAGTAATATCTCACTTTGGCCAATATGCCCGATTTCTTGGCAGCCGATTGCGCTTTCGATTCCATATAGCTGCCAAAGTTCAGCGTGGACGTCGATTTCCCGAAATGTCATTGTTTATGTACTGTGGGCGATAGATAAAACCAGCTCTTCTTTTATAATTATTCCAGGCCCTCGAACTGGACAGCATAAAGACTCACCACTGGCGGATTGAACGATGCTCCGCGGTCACGGGAGAGAATCTTCTAGAAGGAGTCGACTGGATGCTCGACGATATCGCCTCTAGGATATTCACACTAGACTAACTCCCTTTGACTACATTTAACTCAACTTAACTTTTAACTTATTTAAATTGCTGCCTATTGCAGAAGGAGAAAAGAGATAAAATAAATGAAACTACAAACGACCAGATTCTATGAAAAATACTTTTAAGTTCATTGACTGAACTTTATTCTCCATCTTCGGTTTTAATGAAAAAATATTTTCATGACGCATGATCTCGCGCCATAAATCCGCCGTTTTATTTTTTTATATAATTTTGATATATCCCGTGTCACTGTCACGATTACGACGAATGTAATTAACCTGAATGTAAAATAAAACCTATCAAGGTAAAACTCGTCGAATCGTTTACACTACAGAGCGCGCCAAATAAATTTACATGCAATCAGAAAATAACCCTCCTACCTGTCGGGTAACAATGGGTCAGCTGATTTCCAGTGTCTTGTTTTTTTACGGTATTTCAATAATACGCTCGTCGGGTACACTGCCGTTGAATACCATACATTTTGAGTAAGTGCATACTTGAGTGCTAGGAAGTTTGATACGGGTCGATCTCTTTTCAAATGTTTGCTGAATTCTTTTATTTATTGTCTAAACAAAGATATTTATTATTATTTTGAAGGTGTGTGTATTTGTATGTTAAATCTTTTCGCAACCAAAAAATATAATATGTGGTGGCTATTGTCTTAATGTGCCCGTTGATACGCTTGCGATTGTCCTAATTATACTGAACTGATTTGTAATCTGATAAGTTTTGCTTATGTACATTTATTACTTAGTCTATGATTTTTTGTAATACTTTTATAATTCTACTTACATCAATTACCGTCATACTGTCATACTAACGTAGCGAAGAAAGCGTCAAACTTTCTGTTAAATTCATGTCGCTTGATTACTATTCATTCCAATTAAGCTTTGTTATATTACCCTAACATTAAATGCTAATATAGCTAGGGCAAAAATATATACACGCAATTATTACATAGTTTATACAATGACAATGATGCGGTAAAATATCTCTTTCCCTAAAACGAGGTCAGATTAAGATTTTTTTATTGTGAAATTATATCATATTGTGTGTTAGTGACAGATGACATGATATGAGTCACAGGAAGAGGAAAATGTGGGGGTCCTAAGGCTGAAACGTCGACTAATTAATTAAAATAACTTATTGCAGTATATATTCACTGAGTTTGTTAATGTTATGCTGTATATTATAGTGTAGTTACACTATTTTATAAATCTAATTTTAACTCTCAGTTCCATATTGTGTACAATTTAGACATTTAAAAATTAGAAGAAAGTTCTGATAAATGATGCATTTATAAACCTCCACAAACAGACAGAATAAATAATTAAATAGGTATGCAAACTACGCCACTCGCATTTAACATGGGGTAACTACATTCCATTCGCAATTATAATAAAAAAATCATTATTTTTGGACACATATTCCGTTCCAGTTTACAACTACTGTGAGCAATATAAACTGTAACTGTCGAATCTCACCATCCGAAAATTCTGACGTATAAAACGAAAATTTCATTTATATTTCGAATGGAACAAATTTCAAAATAATTATTCTGAACGTTCTTGGCAAAGTTGGCGTTCTTCCTGTAACGCACCAATGATAACATGATTTTTGCTATGATAATTCCACACAACCGCTGTTAATTGGATGGCACTAGCGGTACTACATGGGGCGCACTAAGTTTCCGGAATTAATAAAAAAAATACTATTAAAGGTCAAAAGTAAATTTATCGTTTCTCTAAATATTCTCCCCTTGCGTAAATGTAGACACGCGTTTTTAAAATGTCGCCACAATGTAAAAACAATTGACAGTCAGATGAAACAAAATGCATTCTACTGCCAAAGAGTTCCGTTTTCAAATGTTGTAATTACTTTTTAAATATTGTATAAGTAAGTGGCCAGTTCCGGAAACTTTTAGTGTGACCTATGTATTATATTACCTGTGATCATTGTATAAGTTATTGTTTAATAATAAAATTTTATACATAACAGTTTGTGTTTCCTTATTCCGCCAATACTTACTTCTTTATGTATTGTAAGCCCAGGAATTCACATACTTCCAGTAGATATATGGCTACACACAGCTGTATTAATAGAGACAATAAACTTTTGCACGAAATAATTATTTTGACCTATACTAAATACTTCGGCCAAAACAGCTAGAAACAATGGTAGAGGAACTCTGCGAAGTTAATGAGTGTCGGATTTCATCTTAACACATTTAAAACAAAGGTATCCACAAACACATCCAAGATTTCTATAAGAGTCAATGAATCAACGCTTGAATATGTAGACAGCTACATTTATCTCGGAAAAAAAAAATCTTTCCAGAGCTCTAGAGAGACACATAGATGAAGTAGATAGGAGGATAAATATCACTTTGAAGAAATTCTGAAGCAATAAAGAAATCCTTAAATCCCATCTATCACTTAGGCTCAAAAAAAGGTAATGGATTCATGCATACTACCAAGCTTAACATACGGCTCACAGACATGGATATTTAATAATAAAATACGAACATGTCAACGAGCAATGGAAAGGAGCATTCTAAGCATTAAACTCAGCGACCGACAAAAATATAAGGAACAAAACCAAAGTAATAGACGCTCTACATCACAACCAACACTTGAAGTGGAAGTGGGCTGGGCACGCGTGCGCGCACCGGATGATAGATGGACCAAACGAGTAACTACTAGGCCAGGCCCGAACGACCACAGACGAAGAGGAAGCCCCTACGAGCGGTGGGTCGACGAACTACAAGTAATTGCAGGGAGAAACTGGGAAATAGAAGCAAAGGATAAAAGAGCATGGAGAATATTGGAGGAGGCTTTTACCCAGAAAGGGGTCTTAACATAAAAAATGGGCAGACAAAAATCATATATTTTACCATATTTCATTATATTATTTTACTTAATGCTGTTCATAGCAATAATGTTAAAAATACTTGTAATCCTCTTTAAATTGTTGGGGAATAAAAGGCTTAAATAAATAAATACTTCGGCGATTCGTTTGCATGTTGATGGACACACATAATTATTCCACTTTTTAGCTGTACTCACTATGAATGTGGAAGCACGCTTCGTGTGACAGGTTGGAATTTCTACCATAGATTTGGCATTGTAGTCTGTCTAGTGGTTCTTTGAAGAAATGGGGTGAGGAATCAAATTATGTAACTCCAGAGCGCACTCCCCGAAATGTATCCTGTACAGAACCGATAAACCAGTGACTACCTCGGTGCTGCAGGCTTTGACTGACGATTCAAATTCATCCCAAATCATCATATCAAAACCCGTAGTCTAAACCAATAAAAATAAAAGTCTCACAGAGTATATGTAAGTCCACAATTTATATTATCTATACATAATGCACACAACTACCGAGGCTTGCGTTAGGAATGTTCATTCTCTGTCACCGTTTCCACATCTTTGCTTTTATCATGATCTTCCACCTGGGTATCGTCAATGGACGCTATGGACACCATGGCCTGGTCTACCTCTTCCCCAGGGATGGGGGGGACTTCTGGTTCTGTGCTGAGTTCCACTGCATTCTCCGTTTTGGGTTCTTCCGATGCTGATGTCACTGAAACATGTCAAATTGTTAAAAAGTTATCAAATACACAGTGGGATCTTTCACTAGCACAATTTTAGCATACTCAATTTCTAAACATTAACTTCTTAGCCTAAAAGATTTTATAACTATAAATATTACGAATGCTATGTTTTCGTAAGACTCGAGTACACAGTCCAAATAAAAGTTCTGATTGACTACTCCTATTTTGTAGACAATTTTTTTCCATCACACTCATACCCCGCACTAGGATTCCCTGTGTCGCAGGAGGCATGGATATACTCAATCACAGCACACAACACCCAGAGACTAACATCTACACTTATCGCACAAATTTTGGCCCCTGCCGGGATTCGAACGTAGGGTCCCGGAGACACAGAAGTCATGTCACTGACACTAACTACTGCGCCACGGCAACCGTCTAATGTTTTACAATATTTTAAAAAAACGGTTTAACAGTAGTATGTAGGTGGTAGAAAATATGGTATTCCGGCAATTTCGAAGAATATTTAACCACAGACATGGGTATAGCTAGTAACATTTATATCATTAAGTCTAGCGTGATTCCAACTTCAAGCACACCGTAAATGACCACCAAGTGATATAGTAGTCAACACTACATTTATAAAATAAACGAAAAACAATCATTGGTGTAGCGTGTTATTGTTGTTCACAACTGTAGCAAATAAGTATTCTGTAATGATAAGCTCAGTGCGATACCTCTCCGGGTGTCAAATTTCGGACACAATTAATGGGCACGACAAACAGATGTGGGTATACCACAACAACTGACAGGACACTGGCACTGACCGTAGCGGATAGAATAAAAGGAGAATTTTTTACCTTTCATGAGCTTTCATGATTTAGATGAGATCTTTACCGGGCTTTTACAGTGGAGTGAATATTACATAAACCGGTTTCTGACACACATTTTTGAGGTGGTCTAGAATACCATACAGAGATATAACATACCTAAGAGGTGAATAATATATGTTTATACCCAAAGCAGGCAAAAGTGACTATGTAAAAGTCGAAGCTTATAGGCCAACCTGCCTGATATCTTTCCTTTTAAACACCTTGAAGATACTAAGATCGGTATATAAGCAGCAATATGCTTCCTGGGTACCGCTTCACTTAGAACAGCACGCGTAGAAGTCGGAAGCCGCGTAGAACGGATGCCGTGGCATTCGACATTAATGCTGAGGCAAAACCTTTTTGTCTTAAATTAAATAACAAATGTATTTTAATAATTATTTAAATTTGCCATGCACTGGTTGTTTTTTCATTTAGTAGCATTCGAGGAATGGTGCGTATGTGCAGTGAGGGCTCACTCAGTAAATCAGAGGTGTCCACAGATTAACTTTATAGTTTCTCTAAACTAGGCAGATTCACACTGCCTAGCCTCTTCAACACACAACTCAAATGGTGATGAGGGGAATACCCGGGACATCACACAAGACAGTAGATTAACTGGGATAAACAAGTAAACAACTAAATAAAGCAAGTATGTATTTCACTTTTATTATTCTTCGCTATAAAGAATAATAATACAAAAGATTGGTAAGACAAGGGGATAAGGCCTAAGATTACCCTATGGCTCCACAAGATTGTCATAAGACCTTAATTAACAAACCGGCGATCTAATGTGGTGGCCCAGAACTACACTGAGTACTTCTATAAATAGAATAAACACGTCTGGGCTGTCTGTTGTACACAGGTTAATATGTGTACATATTTGGTAAGAGATGGAGGAGGTCCCATGTGCATAAGTGCACGGAAGCGCAGCGCACGAGAAGGCGCATACCCGGCCCTGGGGTGAATCCAGCGGAAAAGGGCTGCCAAATTTCCGCACCGACAGAGGGTGGCTGGACTGATAAGCGATGTTTATCAATTTCCTAATGATTAAATTTCTTTACTGACCTGTTTCTTCCTTGACTTCGCTTTTCTTTTCCTTATCAGTTTCCATCTTCACGACCACTTCATCGTGATGATCGTCGCCATCACTATCATCCTTATCAACATCCACTGCAAACTTGTCCCTCTTTCTTCCCCTCTCTTCGTCATTATGGTCCGTTTCCCCGTCCTTGTTTATTTCTTCTCCATTTTTGGCGTGTTTGTCGTCTAGAGTAGTAGCTGGGTTGTTCTCTTTAGTGCCTGGCCCTCTAGGACGGAGGCATCGTTGCTCTATCCGCTGTAACTCTTCTTGTAGCTCTTGCCGTTTTTTAGACATACATTCTGTAATTGAAAAAATAAAAATGACATATATAGTGACATGATTGTACCTCATTTCTTATCATGTCCTCTCATGACTTAAATAATAATTTACATTTTCAGAGGATAATTTAATATCTTACGACTGTCATATGACCACTGCCTCACTGGTGATAATAATTACTGACAATAAGGTTGGCGATAATTTTTTTTCTTATTAAAACTATGATAAAACTAATCTAGAATGTTGACTGGCACCAAAGAATTGCTGCCATGTACTGGCAGCAATTCTTGGGTGCCTTGTTTTGTGACAGGTTATAAAACTTGTGGTTACTATTTAGCCATGTATCTGCTAGAAAGTACCCCACTCTGCTGCGGATATCGTAACAATATTACGTTTACCAAAAGCGAAAAAGCCAGTTAGCCAGCCATTGTATTGATCTAGTGACACTCTGAAATTGATAATGATTGATCCAGATGTGGAGCATAAATATAATTCTGATTGTAAACTAAGGCTTTCACGGCCGGCGTTGCATGTTGATAGCGTCTTCTCTGATACTGAAGCTTCAGTATCAGAGAAGACTCCGCGAAGGAGAGTTCTACGCTCTTGTCGCCGCTCGGAGACTGAACCACTGAAGATGTCGACCGCAGTGATCGACGAAACGTCTGGAACACGGGTTTGACTTAGACCACGGCCAAACAGCCCGGAAGCAATACATACAACATAATTCTGATTGATTGATTTATGCGTGTTTTGTACACATCTTGTGTCTAGACTGTGAGGAAGGAAATATTACCAATAGTTTAGGCACAAATTGAAATGCCATATCAAGATCGTATTTGCATAGGAGAGAAGTTTACCTTTTACAACTGTTATGTTCATTATAAAATATATTTCGCTCAAAATGTTTACTTACTGCGGTAAAGAAGATATTTAGCTGCAAGTTAGAAACATATCAATGTATGAAACTATGAATAACTTAAACACTGTTTTATTTATATAGTATCAATGACACTACAAAGTCCTCAAAGCATAAAAAAAACTACTTTAAATTGAGCTGAAAATTTCGACCTCAGATCTATTTCATAATCACATCCTTTTTCGGTTGTTAGATAGCTTTATTCGCTACTCTGCCATTTTGACATCACTCAGATTTTTATAGTGCAATCCTAACATTTAGGTTTCACATTAGTCACCACTCAGGAACACATTTAGGGAATCCTTTAACGATTCCTTCCTTTGATGAAATAACAAGTGATACTTATTTTTAGCTTCACCATTTGAACATCTCATATGTCAATCGTACAGTCCTTTGTGACTAGTTTGTAAACATGGATTATTCAATTTCTAAAGTAAACAAAATAAAATATTATTTTTGTAAAACAATGTTAGCTGACAGCACAAATATGGATGCTGGTTTGGAGGAAGGAATATTGTTATATTTTTTGTTACTGTTGTATTAGACAATACCTAGACCTGACCAGAAATAAGCTTATAAATACTAGGCTAAATATACTCATTATCTACTCACTTTCGTGATACTTTCTGCTCGACGCCAACTTTTCTTCTGCTTTATCATTCATCTTTTTAGGTGTCCAGTATATATGTGGCTTTGCTCTGGTCAAAATGAAGTTTCCTATATGCTTCTGTGATTCTTCCCACCTTTCAAACTCCTGGACTCGACCCATTTTGGCCTCTAATGCTTTGATTGTGGCTTTTTTATGTTCTCTTTCAGCGAATAGTGTCTTTCTTTCTTTCTGTTCACGTTCCTTCTCTTGACGGGCCTGTTCTTCTATTTTGCGCTCCACTTGTGCTTTCTTTTCTTCCTGTAAAATTAAAGATATATAATAACTTAAAACAAATATTATCTCTTATCATTTTTAACAACAGTAGATGAGCATACATTAAAGTGCTCTCTAAACAATACAGATTATCTGCTACTGTTTAGAAACTCACTAAAATAGACTGATGCAGAGATAAAATCTGGCTTTAATAATAAATAATCACCTTAGTTTGTAATACAATTTCTTCTTGCTTGAATTTCTGAAGTGTTCCTAAGAGTGATCCGAAGATCCTCCTATTCCGTGTCCTGGCCTGCTCATCATCACCTTGGGCTCTGAGCACTGCGGCCCTGGTGGGGAGCTCTCGACATACTGCTGATGGCACCCGGGTTCTCTTGGGCCCTGGGCCATCTTCCTCTCCATCACTGTCTTGCACACGGGCTGATAACCTGAAATATTGAGTTCAAATTTGAAGGGAAAAATTTGGCTACTTGTATGACTAGAATCCATGACTACAGAATACGTCGTGTCCCTTTGTCCATCTATTAAACAATATTAAACAACACATCTATTTCACAATGCTCTACAACTTAACAATCTTAAACAGTTGTGGGCTCAAAAGCTTAGACGAATCTTAACATAGGAATTACGATATAAGACTAAAGTAAAAGAAATAAATCTAAAAGGTTCAATAATATCCATATCCACACATTCATACACAGGGGATTTGATATAAGTAAGTTCAAATATAATTGTCCATACAATTTTAAAACAGCCATTTGAAAAACATGCTGTCACCTTTGAACTAATAACTAACTAAAATCTAATCTATAGTAGCACTCCACTAGGGGTACGAATTTAATCCTTACTTTAACATCTATGGGGATGTTAAGCGCCATCTACCTTTAATTGTATGAACCATTAAGTAATAGGACTGATATACCAACATTACAGTTCATCAGTACTTCATATCAAGCGAAAGCACCATACCCTTTTTCTATGAGTTTTATGGTTTATTGCTTTAACAACATGCTAGGCGGAACATAGGTCAGTACAGTACAGAATACAGTCCTGTAATCGTGGGTTTAAGTCCCACTAGTAGCCGAATTTTTCCTTCAAATAATTTGGACATAACTTCCGAACTGTTCCAGTAAAATATTGTGGTTAAAAAAATCCCATAGAGTAATATGGTGTGTTACTGTTATGAGGCCATTATTTAATTCATCATTTCTTATCTATTTTGTATGTCATATCTTTCTTGGAATGGGCCTGCATTCAGCTCCCTCCTGCAACCTTATGAGTCGTCTGCCAATTTATTGAAGCATATTCTACCCTTTGCTTAGCCGAGGTCTCCACAACATTTTAGTTAGTAGTTCCCATGGGATATTTGGGGTAGTGGGAAAACCACAGTCCACCCGAGTAAACCGGCTACCTGGGCACAGCTAGTTTGAAGGTAAATGCATGTGACAGAAATGCAAATTTTAATATGGATGTGTGGTGTGACTGGAATGTACAAGTAAAGGAATATCAGAGGAAACTTGATTCTGAATTATAATTTTCAATAATCGAGGCTTTGCACCTAATGCATCCAATCTAGATTTGCAATAATTAATGCAAATTAAAATGCATTTTTAATCAGCCCTTACCTGCTAAAAACAGTCTTAGTCTCTTGTTTCCTTTTGCCGAAATGGTCATCGAGTTTGGTAAAGCTGTTACCAGATTCTCCAAAGGAATTACGGCCTCCTACACGATTATTGCCTCTTGTATATTCTCCAGAAGTATTAAATCTACAATTAATAGGCATTTAAGTCAATAACATAAACAAACGATCAGAATTATGCTTCAAGGTAAAGTGCTAACCTATCGTTGGAAAATCTACCACTCGTTTGAACGATTTTTTTAATATTTTCGTCAATCTTATACAAACTGCTCTTTTCATTTTCTAATTGAGCACGTAAAGAACTAAACGAAATCGCAACTTCTGTCCCCATTTTTGGAAAAACACAAAATCAACAACCACCCCAGTCCGAATTGCTTGCTTAATTTTTTTTTGGTTTGGGTTGGTTTTTTAAAGTGGTCTTTTCTTTCTTTTATTTACATTGCACAGATTCATTATATAGTAACCACAGGTGTTCAAATTTTATTTGTGCGTTCGAGCAAGCCATCAAGCGATTCAAGTTTTAGTCTGAGAGCGAATATACGGCTGCCGAGTACTTCATTACAATTTATAATAAATTTCTTCTCATTACTTGTACTACATGTACTAAATGAATATTTCTTTTAACACTATCAATGATTGTGGCGGATAAATTTGCCAGGAAAAGGATTACGTACAAGTATCTAAGTAGGCTCTTTCTCTTGTTTCTTTCCAAAGGATAAGCATTGAATCAAACAGAAAACCAGAAGACTTTTGAATAGTATATCATTTATTGTATGAAAACTATGTACAAATAAAATAACAATTTTAGTGTATACAGTAGATCTACGGTTTATTCTTACGTAAAACTGAGGTGTAAAACCATATATGCCCATTGTTATTAACCTTATGCTCTTTCAGTTTATGCAATAAAACATATGATATATAACCTGTCTGTATATATATATATAGTCGTAGATATAGATATATATATAGTCTGTCTGTGTCTAAAATATATGATATTATATAAACTGTTTAAAAATATTTTTTAAAAATCTTTTGAATATGCCATGCCGCTGACAATTGTTATTTAACGTCTGTAGCGGGAGAAACGGTGCGGGAGCGCCCTTTACGTGTTGGTCGAGGCAAGCCGCGTGCGCGTTATTCACTCATAAGTTGCGTGATTAGGAACGCTCCGAGCAGTAGGATTGCGCCGACCAATCACAGCGGAGACTACAGATAGTCCCGCGATTTTATTATTAGAATGGCGGCGAGTGATAAGAGCATTTTTGTGTGTATAGAAATATAAAGTTTTCAACCGGAAGAAAGACTCTATTTAATTAGCTGACCCACCCCGACTATACGTCACATTAAAAGTGCACAATCATGCGATGCTACATAGAAGAAAATTATATATTAAAAAGTTAAGTGAGCAGCTTAGCTACTCA
The DNA here is from genome assembly GCA_934044485.1 of Apeira syringaria. Lineage (NCBI taxonomy): Eukaryota > Metazoa > Arthropoda > Insecta > Lepidoptera > Geometridae > Apeira > Apeira syringaria. The sequence goes on along the minus strand of OW203658.1, from coordinate 8,129,969 downwards.
AAAATAGATAGCGCTAAAATCACATATAGGTCTTGCTAGTTGTTCTACTCGATAACAGATCTATGCGCTTATAATTCATATTCCGCATTCATATTTCATCATTTTGATTCGTAGTAAGTCAATACTTAGCTCCATATTTGCTAATCACTGAGCCACGGTCGTCGCGCCTCAGTGTTAAGCGACACTGACTTTGGAACCGTGATCCCGGGTTCGAATCCCGGCCGGGGCAAACTTTTCTGTGATGAGCAAAGATGTTTGTTGCGCCTCCCGCGGCACTGGGTATCCTAGTGCGGGGGTGTGTGTGGAAAAAAAATTAGATAATTGAGGCGGGGCGCTACTAGTAGTACTATAAATATATAGTAGTTTGTCGTTTTTATAAGTTTGTTACTCCTTCACGATGGAACGGCTGGACGGATTTGCATTAAATTTGAAATAAAATATCAGGCCAATACCTGATATGGAGGTATAGGAACTGACAGGTACGTACCTGCTTACAAGAATCAAATTAATATGTATATAGATATTATAAGAAAAGCAAAAACAGACGCCAGTCATTGAGGTAGCAGGTCTTATATGATGCCAGTTGGTTTAATTTCACGCATGTCCGAGGAACTCCCACGCGCTATCACAGACTGTCCGCGGCGTGTCACTTGTCGCATTTATCTTCTTGTGCCATCACATCAAGATCGAATCGGAGATGTCTGGACTATATACAAGAACAGCTTCAGGTTTGATAGATGGATTATATTTTTGGCAGGGTAACAGGGTTCACTAGTTAAAAACATATGTATTTATAGGTACACAGGACACGGTAGCTTTCGTAGCGATGTTTGCGCGTATAAAATCTTAACTGTTCTAACTTCAATAGAGCGCTTCAGAGCATGCTTCGGAGGGGAAATTAAATCCGGTTGTTAACAGTTGAGCCATGTCTGAGTCTCTTGGGAAGCGTGAGAACTTCGACACAGGGTTGGGCCACACTATCCTATCCGCTAACTCACATTGGCCAGCGTCGCTGGCCATAATACACCTCGCTGGCCCAGCGAGGTGTATTATGGCCAACACTGCTCTCTGACAATAAGGCCCTATAGTCCCAGCAGTAGAACGTAGGTGACGGCTACAAAATCTGATTAGCCTGAATCAGATTTTGTATGTGTGCTTGCATATTTTCAACGATAAATCACGAACCTTTGACTAATCTTTACAAGTTTTGACGACGCGGACGGTTAGATAGAAATCTAAAATTTAGATAATATTTTTGAGGAAGACCTACGAAGGTATAAATATAGACCGTGAGAAGAATCATATTTTTATGAATGTGGCTGGATTGAAAGTGGAAATATGTGTGTTCGACCCCGAGGGAGTGAAGAAGGCTAACCGCGCTGGCGACATCCGCGCTAAGGTTTTCATGTTAGGTAAGTACCTCGGGTCCCCGAAATTATTTTCACCCTTATACTTAATCTAATCATAATGATGCCTGTAACAAAGTTTAATCACTAGCACAGGTATCAAATGTCCACTCATAATAATGACGGTCACCGTGGCGCAGTGGTTAGTGTCATTGACATGACTACTGTGTTTCCGGGACCCTGGGTTCGAATCCCGGCAGGGGCAAACATTTGTGCGATGAGTGTAGGTGTTTGTCCCGGGTCTTGGATGTTTGTGTGCTGTGAATATGTGTGTCCAAGCCTCCCGCGATACAGGGAATCCTAGTGCGGGGGTTGAAATGTGATAAAAAAACCTTTTTAGTATAGGTAACACAATGTAGATAGGAAAAAAAACATATTATCTGTATCATCTAAATTAATATTTGATTTGATCTGGACTGAGCTGAAGCGAGCTGAAGTGGAAAACTTCAGGCTCGGGCTGGATTTTCAGATTTTAGACGAACTATCAAAGTATCCACATGGGAGATCCAAGGATAGGACCAATCTGCTCTTGCCTTTTTTTGATTATAGCAATGTACCTATGTTGTACTAAATTTATGACCGAATGTCTGTTGTATGGGAGCCTCCTAATATTTGCCTAAATATTTGCTTTATTTTAATTTAATTATTTATTTTTCAAGTAAATATATAACTATAAATAATCTGTGTCTACCTGTTACCGTTTTGAATATCGAGCAAAAACGAGCAAAAAGATCACGTTTGTTGTATGGGAGCCCCCTTAAATATTTATGTTATTCTGTTTTTTTGTTGTTATATCGGCAATAGAAATACAGAAAATATCAACTGTCTAACTAGGTATCACGGTTCATAAGATACAGCTTAGTGACAGACGGACGGACGGACAGCGGAGTCTTAGTAATAATAGGATCCCGTTTTACCCTTTGAGTACGGAACCCTAAGAATGGTAAGGTATTCTCAGTTTGTATTCTCTCAGTGGATCAAGAAAAATGGGTGGAAAGCCAATGATGTTTTACTAAAGATGACGTATATTCATACTGCGCGGTGCTCAGATTTTGTTCCTTTACGACATAAACATCCCCACTGCGACAGATAATACGGTACAAATAATATAGAAAAGGATAGCTATATGTTTAGACTTGCGCTTGAAATATGCGTCGTAAACAAAATTACTACAATTGACTTAATTTTGCTGCCTCAGTTTTCGCGCGCTTGTGCGACATCTACCTTATATAAACATATAATAATGGTGGAAAGCACTTAGTTAGTCAACTACCTATAGATACCTAGTTGATTTCAGCTTACGGCTCGATGCCTTTTGTTTCAACCTTAATATCCGTATTTACCTACTTATACCTATACCTATAGCTTGCAAGTGGAATTTATAGTCTGTGTCTGTATCCTTTATAGACTCATTCGGATTGTCTTCATGTCACGAGTGAATAGGTATCCTCTATGCAACCCTGATTGTAGATATCATATACCTTAGGAATAGTGAGTACCTACATAGGTAGTATAGGTACGTAATAATAAAATAAAAAGATATGGAATACAATGCATTTAATTCATTTTAGATTGATACTTATGTTTTATAGTAATGTTTACTAAGAACGGTCATAAGTATTTAGTAAACATTACTATGAAACATCATTTTAAAATTTTATTTTGTATAAGTACCTACCTACTACCTATGTCCGATACTACCAACAACCTAGGTATACTACCTACACTATCAATATCGAAATAGAAATGTAAGGTTTTTTCTTAGTATTTACTTATAGGTATGTCTTATCAATCAATCAAATTTTTATTTCATCAGATTATAATAAATCCATCGTGGGTTTTTCAATTCACATTATTATATACAATGATGTTTTATACTAAAGATGACGTATATTCATACTGCACAGTGCTCAGATTTTGTTCCTTTACGACATAAACATGCTTACTGCGACAGATAATACGGTACAAATAATATAGAAAAGGATAGCTATATGTTTAGACTTGCGCTTGAAAAACGCGTCGTAATGTAAATTACTACAATTGACTTAATTTTTCTGCCTCAGTTTCCGCGCGCTTGTGCCACATCTACCTCATGTAAATATATAATATCATTGATTAATGGTTTCAGTCTTGCTACTAATACCTATACCCATCTAAATGGCACACCCGGTATATTAATATATGTTCCTACCTACAATAAAAAACAATGCAATTAAAATACTGTCTCTGTCGGTAAGATTGCAACGCGAGATCGAATTACCTACCTAGTCTGAACATTGTCAAATTCCTGAAACATCACACCAATATTACTGTTTCCATCATAGTTATTTGAAACAAAAACCGCTCGAACGGCGCGCTAGCACTAAGCATCCAACTTGCATTGAAGCGCATATCCTCAACAACTTTATGAAAAAACCAATTAGCTGAAATGTCGAGAGCGGCATAAAATGAAGTAAATCCGTTCACCGCGGGACGTGGCCGCGGTCGAGCGTTCACGCGTGTATGAAAAATAGCTGACAGTGTGTACACTCGCTTGTAAAAGTGTTTCGAGAGCTCTGTTTAAAGTCAGCCATAAGTTGTTTACTACCTACTGCAATACGTACTCACCGGTACATACGAATGTGTGTGAATTCAATTTATTTTGAACATATCACGATCGACAATTATTGTTTCGGCTTCTTCCGGAAGCCTTCATCAGGATCTTGAGTGCGGTGTCTTCGTCGCAACGTCCCGTCTCCCACTGATATCGACTACCTACGCGTAAGCGCCACGTCATACCCGTAGAAACAGTAAGAATTATGAACTCGATTTTTTATAATAGGTACCCATATTATAAATTGTTCATTCAATTGAATGAATAGGTACTCTCTGTCCTTGATTTATTCAAATTGAAATAATAATTTATTTGTCAAATAATCTACTTAAATATGTAAAGTTTATGATCTCTCCTTTTAAAATCCAACTACCAATGCCCCACGTGACACCTGTATCTGCTAAGTTGAAGTGCCACTCGCTCGCACTAAGCAGTACAAAAGCATTTCGCTTTCACATTCGAATAGCTTGATATACGCAGAAGGTGTGACATCGTGAGGTGCGTAGGTAAATCTGCCCTCCCTAATAATGACTGAGCATGACGACCACGACCACTCTGTCAACAGCGCAACGACTGAGAAGAAGAGAGACACAACACCCTAGAGCGGGAAAGCGCTTGGACCTAGAATGTGTTAGCGAGCTTATCCTGTAACCTGAGAGGCTCCCAGCGATCGGCAAGTCAAGAAGAGGACTGAAATGGCTAAAGCTGCAATGACCATCAGAATGGTCTTCAATGTCCCCAAGATGCGACAAGGCAGGACATTGGATTGTTCGATATTCAGTCGAAGGCAATTAGATAGGTACCTATATGTATATTGCTCATATTCGTCTACAGCAGTGAGCAGCCAAAGAAGCTAGAGTGGTGAAGAAAGTTGAAAGAATAACATTTCGTGGCCATCTGTTGGTCAGACTAAGTGACTACCTTCACTAGCTTCAAGAGAAGACGAATACCGAACGAAATGGAAGTATTCGATGAAGATGACCAGATAGTTATAGAATTAAATTGATTCTTGAATGCTCTGTTCTCCTATCCCACTATCCAACTCCTACTAATATTATAAAGGCGAAAGTTTGTGTGTAGGCATTAATTGATTGTAACTGTACCGTTTCCCCAGTGTTTGTGTTTGCATCCATTCCGTCCTCCCTGCTCGACGTCGGATCGGCAGCGTTACGGCAGCGCTGCGTCACGCAGCGTCACGGCGTCACGGCCGTACTACTAATATTTCTTCCCCGTCATGGCGTCATGGTTGCTAACCGAGATTGATGCCATCGCTGTTCCGATCGTACTCTGTACGCCGGGGTCACGAAAGTTCATTCAACAACTTAGACGGTTTACCTTTCTATATTTGGTTGGTTCCCATATAATTATTTAATATTATTGTAAAGCACGAAAATGATTTTCATAATATAATCAGCAGATGTCACAAAATGAGATACTGAGTCCAGTAAGCACCACTATATTTTATCTACCTATGACTAGAATCTTGGAACCTTGAAATTGTATGATATGCTTCAGCTATTCTTGTTAAAGAACTACATTCATGAGTGGTAACGTGAAAATCGTAAATCGTGACCAGGCTGGTAAAACCACGGGTTGCAACTGTGCGTTATAATTATTTACTTATAAAAAAATGTTATAAAACGTTAGCGCCACGCTATAATAATTTTATTCTAATAATAGAATCATCCTCACACTTCAGATTTTGCTGTGACAATGCTAATTTGCGTTCGCATCAGCAATGAATCGGACATACATAGCGATCAAAGCAGCATCAGCCACGCCACAACCATTTGCGACAAAAAGACGGCGGCAACGCCATTTTGTGTCCCGTTTATCTCTTTGCGCCGTCACTCGACACAACGTATTTGGCGGAACCGCGTCCACCAACTGACTCTGAGGAATAATAAAACGCTTACTCTGATTAATTGCGACGCTCATTAGAAATAACTCAGACACTTCCACGCGGGCTGTTTGTTTCACTCTCGATTTAAAAAGGCGTTGGAAAAAGCGCGGAACTAAAACTCTGTTTTCATTAACTGAAACGCGTGGCTTGTATCACACATCTTATTTTTGATACAACTCTGCTGGAACGAATTTCATAAATCTTGAACGAGAGCGAATTTAAAATATTTTTTGTCAAGCAACAGTTTAATGACTTTATGGCTGATTGATTAATTTAAAATACTTAGCCGTTGGTTTGATTTTAAAAATACTTTTGATTTCATACAGCTGACAAAACAAATGAATTTATGAAAAGTTTTTTGTTAAGTGCCTAAAGACACTTATTTAAACTGTTTTTCTCAGAAAACATTTTCTGTATTTTTGCTTTGTAACAGTTTAAAAATAAATATATAAAATACGTTTATTGCCGCAAAGTTAGGGATACAGGTAATGCGTGAGGTGTTACACAAGAGTAATAATAGTTTACTATTATTAGTTTACTTTGTTAGTTAAGTATAGAGTTAGCACTTCGACGACCGAGCTTTACCTACTCTGCGTTGCCTTGGCAAGTCACCTGTAGAAATTATTATCTAATATGCAAACTAACATGGAAATTTTAAGATTTGCTTCTGAGATAATTTGGGATAAATGAGATAATAATCTGGGGATACTTTTAGTATTATATTATATTACTATATTTATAACTAGCTGAAGTGGTCCTGTAATGGCCGGTAAACATTTTAACTTGTGATAAAATTATGATCTCGTTTTTCGGGCTAATATTGTAGCCTATGACAAAGACAAATAATGTGGCTTTCTATTGGTAAAAAAATAATCAAAATCCCTTTAGTAGATACAAAGATTACCTCCTACAACCTCACAAACTTTACCTCTTTTTAATATATAAGTGTAAATATCTAATACTACGAGCACTTCTGCTAGCTGTATATGATATTATAAACCAGTGTATGCATTAACTTCTTGTTAATAACCATAATATTATTTATTTTTATTCCGTACCTTAATAATTCGATACCTAGGTAGTTATATACGTAATAACTTGACTGCTACGACGATAATAGTTCTACGAAGAATTGAACTAAGTATTTTTAATCTACAAAACCATAAATAAACTTTGAAGTGAAGACAGGTCTGACTAGTAAGTCTCAACCGTTAATCACACGGTCGATGGATCGTTCCCCACCTCTTTGGGCAATATTACGGTGTGGTACATGAGGCTCTACAAACTGCGGGCAGCAGATCGAGATGGCGCTCATTCATCCAGAGCAAAGTCCTTGCAACGAATATAAAATAACTTCCTTCTTGGTATATTTCAAATCATAACGGACGAAAGTTTTCAGATATTGCTTCCTCTCAATTACCGTTGAACCTCTGTGGAGTACGCTACAGTAAGCCAGGCTACGCCACACCGCGCCGCGGTGCGCGACGCTGCGCCACGCTGCGCTAGGCCACGCTACATGTGACAGCAACAAGGTGTAACGCGGCAGCGTGCGCAACGCCAAATGGCCTGAGTCCGAGCGCAGCAAGGCGGCAAGCCAACACCACTGCTACATAGAAACTAATGCTTATCTGTGATGTCTTGTAGCCAAGATTCAGGTGCTTGACATCTAATTGGACGTGCGAATATGACCCAAGTTCATTGTCGATTGGCACATACATTATGAGTCCAATTATTAATGTACTAAGTATGACATGATTCGGACGATGACATCTTTTATGTCGGTTGATATTTATATGAATAACCTATTCGTATTTTGCTAGCATGTGTATGAATTGCCTTGAACTGGATGGAATACGTAATGGCGTGACAAATAATTTTCTTTATTTTATTTTTATTCTCTTAGGAAAACTACAGCTTATATGGTATGATAATGCATATTTGTAAGTATATAGGTGGTATTGGTAGGTATGTAAGCTTTTTAAAGTTTCCATAATAATGGATGTATTAACGGTTTTTCTATAACAGTATAGGCCTAGATAAGATGCATCGATTCTCATTCTCTGACCGCTAGCGCTTTATAATTATTGTTCTCGTTGAACACGTGATATCGCTTTGAAGTGTCCAATGTTTCCTTTCGGCGTTAACGCTTGTAGAATGTTGCTTTGTCTAGGGCTACTGATTCGTTTCGGCAGCGACGATTTCTTGCCTAAGTAGTACATACGTAAGGTAAGGTATTAAGGTATATAATAAATAGGTATGGCACGCTAAAAGGTCACGAAGCCGGGACAAGACACGTCCTCTATTGTAGTGTCTTGTATTCTGCTTTGCTTACGATCAACTTCTTAGTTAAGTCACTTGTCCATATCTGGGCACCTACATGATTATCAAAGAAACTCAAGAAAGTGGATTGTAATTATGAAATAAAACCCTCGTTCGGATTTGTCACGTTATTGAAGCAAAGAGGCGATATGTCATTTGGAAGTTCACTTGCAAAAGCATACCTACTTATAGACCATCGCAATTCTTACATTTTTTTGCAATGATTTCTTATATGGTAAATGATTAGTATTTAATCGAGTTCTTCTTATTGCTATCAGCGTTGGTATAGGTATAATGCATGTGGGCGGGTCTGGGTTTATCCATTAAATAGTTGCTATGCCTATGCTTGCGGCGTTCACGCTGCTTGTTTTGGTTAAGTCCAGGCCTTCTTTACTCATCCCGCGATGGGTAGGGAGGTTACGGTCTTGGGGGAAGCGCAGGTCGTGATGATCCTCAAGGCAAGTCTGGCGATTACCTTCTCGCGGTGCTGCCTGTTCTTGGTCTAATTCCTCTGAATTAGACGTAACTAGACATCGTCCGGCGCCTCGCGTGTCTCATATCTATGTAAGTTTATTTATATCCATTTATTTATGTATGTTTATAGTATTTTGGCCGGGACTGCTCCCGATAGGCTTTGCTCGCCAAGCCGACGAGGAGCGGTCCATCAGACGGTAGGTTGCGGTGCTGCAAAGCACTGCAACTGAGGGGGGCAGCGGCGCTGTGGGACGGCGCTGCAGCTGAGGAGGCGCTGCGGCGGGAGTGATTCAGTTCGTCTCCTGCTGTGGCGCCGATATGGCCGCCGTCGGAGGGTGGCGGCCGAAGCGGCTGGCGATGGGGCTGCTCCATCTGGCCCATCGCAGGGGACCACGAGCGTCGGATGTGGGAAGTCTGGCGTTCCTTGCACTGTGTGGTCCCCGGGGTGGTGCGGCCGTGCTCTTGGTCCCGGCACGGTCGCGAGGGGGAGGGTCATCCTCCCCCCTGGAGGGGTCCGGAAACGGACGGCCGTGGTGGGGGCGCGGTATGCAATACCCCGCGCTCCCTCCGTTATAGCGGCAGGATGGACACCGTGGGTTTTAGTCGGTAGTGGACCCTGGCTGCTGTGGGTGCAGTTAGGGTTGGGGGCCATGAGGCCCCCCAGGGAGCGGTGATGCTCGAGCGAGCCCGACACACCCCGCCTACTTCCCGGTAGGCGGAAGTGCGTAAATGCATTTCGCCCACGTAAAAAAAAAAAAAAAAAAAAAAAAAAAAAAAAAAAAAAAAAAGGTATAATGCATGTATGATTCAAGCGACCTACATTAGCCTGTCTAGCATGTCACTAAAGATTTGGCGAGTGCTGTGCATTAATCAAATAATTTGGCATGCGATACATCATCCAGTGGAAACCGTCGACAGAGCGGAGCGTGGTACGTCCTCCGTACACTTGCTACTTTGAAACTACTAATTGGTGATTATTATTTATTGGTGATTTTATTCTTTTTTTTTACATCAGCATGCCGCTACAAGATGCCAGTTTGGTATTACATAGTACCTACCACCTGATAGTAATAACTCCCACTGCAGTCTACGAGTATCAGTGGACATCCCATGGTGTCGCACATTCTCAATATGCTGCTTCTGCGCAAGATCTCACGGTGCCGCGATGGGCGAAGCGGCAGTGTATCGCAATATGAATTATGAATCAATATCAATATCAATCAATATTTATTTCTAAAAAGTACATTGTCCAACACAAAACACTACTAATTACAAGATATATGGAGTATAACAATATGTAATTAAGTTACAAGTTACCAGGAAGTCTCAAACTAGGCGACAGCCTGTGTCTTGAGACTCTTGAGTGCGATTATACAAGAAAACATTTTCCTTTGATAGTGTAAATATTAGTGGATTCTTGTTTATAATTATGTCTCTCAAAAGAAACTTAAATATTAAGTGATATGTGTGTATAGTTGTTCGAATCAAAAGTTAAATTAACAATTTAGTTCTTAGAGTTATACTTATAATTAATATAAAATGGTTTATTAAATAAAGATATTGGTGAATTTAGAAATAAATTTGAGCAGTATGTTAGGTACAATTTCTCTCTTGTTTGGTTATGTGTGAGTTTGTGTGAGAGTGGCGTGTGCGTGCGTGTGTGTGGTGTGGATGGTGTGTGTGGCGTGGATGTGTGTTTATAAATGAGAGGTATATATAAACATCAAAATGTTATGCAAGAGGATGCGAAGAAGGAGCTTTTTCGCAGTTAGTTTATATGAGATTTTCAGTTTCATCATAAGATAGGTTTAGTAGTAAATCTTTAACTAACCTTTTGCATGTAAATGCGGAACAATTCGCAATGGTGCACAATTTTGAAACCTTATTAAAGGTGTTAAGACTTGCAAAATTGGGACTTCTGCGAACTAGAAGAGATGTAGCTGTTGGAAGAGGAAGTCTAAAGACTCGTTTGGAAATAACATTGCTATGATCTGACCTACTTAGAAGTGTCTTATGTATGTTCACACAGGCTTTTAATATAAACAACTGTCGAACACGCAACACTTCGAATTCTTTATACAATTCGTCAGTAGGGTGACGATATGGTTTTTTTAAAATAACTTTTAAAAGGGCACGTTGTGCTCTTTCAACCGTTATAAAATTGGTTTTACCTGCACTACCCCAAACGGATACACAGTATTGTAATGTTGATTGACATAAAGCTAGGTACACTTTTCGCAATACCGGGTACGGTGTACAGTCTCTTAAATTCTTCATTATAAAGATTAATTTCCGCGTGCGACTCGACAAGTCAGTGATATGGTTATTATAATTCATGTTTTGATCTATAGTTACACCTAAATATTTTATTGCCTTAGTTTGACTGATGGTACTACATTTACAAGAACTGGGTTGACCGAAGAGCTTAGCAGCAGGGCAGGAGTGAATTTTTAGTGAGAAACTTAGTGGAGGACTAGATATGGAAGTTTTTGAGAAAGCTACATACTTAGTTTTTTCTAGATTAAGTGTTAACAGATTTCTATCTAGTAGAGCGGCTATGTGCTGTAGACCTTCTTCTGCGAGTTTACCTACTAGTTCCCAGTTTTTGTGAGAGAATATTATAGCAGTGTCGTCAGCGTAAGTTATAATTTCTGCATTTTTAAGATTGCTATTAACTATATCATCTATGTAGAGTATAAATAGTGTGGGGCCAAGGATACTGCCTTGAGGGACACCAAATTCAATAGAAAGAGTGCTACTGTTACAAGAACCTATTTTTACGAACTGCTTTCGACTAGTTAGATAGCTACTGAACCAATCCAGTGCAACTCCTCTTATACCACGATATTCCATTTTCTTAAGAAGCAGACCAACTGAGACCGTATCAAACGCTTTTGCCAGATCGAGAAACACCGCCACACAGTTCTCATCGTTTTGAATATGACTCGATACCAGGTTAGCAAAAAGTGACACAGCGTCTTCAGTTGACCTGCCTCGTCGAAAACCAAACTGTCTATCAGATAGCATGTTAAACTTTTCTAAATATGATACTAGGCGCTTATTTACAATTTTTTCTAATACTTTTGAGACAACACTAAGCAACGCAATCGGCCGATAATTTTCAGGGGAGGTTTTAGATCCATTTTTGTAAATTGGAGATATAGCTGATATTTTCCAAGAATCAGGAAATGTCCCGGATGTAATACTCAAGTTTATTATGTGTGTTAGTGGAGGCAGTATGGAGTTTAGTGATTTACGAAGCAAAATGGCAGTGAATTTGTCCGGGCCTGGTGAGCTATCAATTTTAAGTTTAGAAATTATGTAAGAAACTTCGGAAGGATCTGCCGCGGTTAGAAAAAACGAATGAATTGATGAATTGAAGGGTTTATATTCTGCAATCAGATTATCTTGTGTTGTACCAATTTTGTGAAGAATAGAATTAGCCAAATTATCACCAACGGATACAAAGTGTTGGTTGCAATAGTGTAAGGATAAGTCGGTATCATTTTTAATACAATTAAGAAGTTCCAAGTTACTATTGCTATATTTTGACGTGTAGCAAATGTTTTTTATTGATTTCCATAGCATTTTTGGATCGTTTATATTCTCCTCTATACGTCTACGATTATATTCATTTTTAAGTGTTTTTAGAAGTTTATTGCAAAAATTACGATATCTTGCATAAATTTTACGTCTAATTAAATCATCTGGGTTTTTTTTAGAGTCTAAATGGAGTTTATCTCGATGACGCATGCAACGAAGTAGTCCTGGAGTAATCCAGGGTTTCATGGCTACCCATTTACGCCCCACTTTGACCTTATGTGTATGTTTGTCTAGAATATTATTCAAAGTGTTATTGAAAACTGCAACCGCCGCATTTACATCACACATGTTGGTGACTATTGACCAGTCTGTAGAGTCAATATCAGCCACTGCCTTCTCAACATTTGTTTTCATTATGTAATTTGGTCTTGGAGCAGAAGGGTTTGAGAGGTATGTGCTGGATATTACCATACAGTGGTCAGTGATTGATGATTCACATATAAATCCTAATGTTTCGGCACGTGATTTTATGAAAATATGATCGAGACAGGCTAGAAGTCTTGTAGGCTTAGAGATCGCCGCAAGTAAACCATGTGAAGACATTAGAGTTAGATAATCACAGTGATAGTTATTAAATTTACTGCAGATGTCTATATTTATGTCTCCTGCGACCGCTAGGAAGGGGTAACTTTTTAGAGAGCTCAGTGTATAGTCTAAACTGTTGAGAAAAGGCTCTAGGTTTGTCACCTTTGTGGCTGGAGATCTGTAAACACCCAGTATCGCAAATTTATTATCAATCGTTGCCACAAGTGCATCGCAGTCGTTTATTTTCGGTTCATAAATTGAAGTCTTGTGTGAGCTTTTAGAGTAAATAATGACCCCACCGTTTTTGTTTTGTTGAACCGTGGTGCGATAAGCATTATAGCCCGGTAAATGATCTACGATTGAGCCGTCGCTGAGCCAGCATTCCGATAATACAATAACATCAACATCTGAGTCTATTCGTTGCAGGGCTACAGTAAATTTGTCAAAATTGCAGTTAAATCATTATTGTAATCGATGGTCCGTGGAATAATGTGCCTTAACAAATCTAACAATTATTTGTACAGTTATGTGTATTTACACTCTACAACTCGCATAATAATATTATAAGCTCTAGCGGCCTGAACCGGGCGTAATAAAAATAACTACATTACATGTGATCTAATGTAACTAAGACCACGCTAAGAAGAAGTGTCTGCGTGTCTACAGGCAAGTAGTTACGTGTTTGCAGAAAATAGAACTCCTATTAAAAAAACATTAAGGCTTCATCATCATCATCATCTCAGCTATAGGACGTCCACTGCTGGGCATATGCCTCCTCCACTGATTTCCACAAGGACCGGTTAGAAGCGGCCCGCATCCAGCCCTTTCCTGCGATCTTAGTCAGGTCGTCTGTCCACCTTAAGATTCTTCTTCCTCCATTTAAGCTTAGAGCCTATATATACTCGTATTATATAAATAAGCTCTCATTGCTTAGTCATAGCATAGGTAAGTAAGTAAAGTTCAATTCAATCTGAAATTAACCCATTCGTTTCATATAGAAAATTTTGTTTTATGCGCGTTTGATCATTCTAGGTATAGCGTGATAACATTTTCGACAACGCTAGATCTAAGGTACAGTACTTATAAAAAATGAAAAAGCTTATAAAATAGACCTCGGAATTTGAAAAGTTAGTCACTACTAATACCATCGTGTAAAAACGAATCTTTGCGTTACTAACTTATAAAGATATTACTCACCAGTGACTCAGCTAAGCTATATTTACCATCAGCAAATTTTAGTAAGTATTTCGCAGATATTTTTATTGATACAAATAGGTAGCAATCACCAAAAAGTAAAGAGTATGCGATAGACTAAACATTGACTAGCTGCATTAATGGTGCAGCTTTAATGCAGACTACAGCAGTGAAGACTACAGGCAAAGTCGTCGTACTGAGAGCTAGAGATGAAAGCGGGGTTCTGCGAATGGACGCTCGAACGAGCCATTGCGCGCCGCTGCACCAGTGTGTCACCGCCTTTATGACAAGAACCTTAGAATAAATTAGATTTAAAATATATTGTTTTTGTTTACGCATATCTATACTAGTAATAAAGTACACACATAAAGTACACTCTAATATTATAAAGAGGAAAGATTTGTATTTTTGTATGTCTGTAACGAATAATCTCAAGAACTACAGGACCGATTTCAAAACTTCTTTCACCGTTAGAATTCTACAATAATCCCGAGTAGCATGGGCTATATTTATTATTAGAACAAACTACGGATCCTTCCTAAAATTTCAATAATGTAACCGTGCGAAACCGAGACGGACCGCAAGTACCTGATGTACACATATTTTGCTAGTGGACTTCAATTCTCAATAGCTGCTTATAACAGGGTACACAGAATCGTTTTAGCCGACTTAAAAAAAGGAGAGGTCTTTTATTTGTGTACAAATAGAACCAAATGACTTATCAATGACTTATCACACCCATGTTCAAGCAAATAAATAATTTTGACTTTGACTTTGAATTTGACTTTGAATGAGGACGCTTTCCTGTATGTATAAGCCATTTTTTTTAGAAACTGTTAACTTCATTTTATTTGATTGAATATATTTTTAAGTTTTCCGGGCATCAATTTTTTGATAATCGAGACCATCCGCGAGTATATAGGTTAGTACCTACTTCTCTTCATTGTCGTGTAATTTTTCCGTCCCTTAGTCTTAAAAGTCACTTTTCATAGTGTTAAGGAAAGCTCTATTAAAATTGGTCAAGTAGTAGGTATAATCCTCCGTACTTGTCATGTAAAACTGAGGGTATGTTTAAACCGGCAATCATGTATGTACTAAGGTTCTGACCTACATGTATTCGGTGTCATCCATTACGTGATCCAACGGGGCAATGCTGCCAACTGGTAGCAGGTAAGAGCATTTGAGTTATCTATATAGGCTGGCCACAACCAGTGGATTGATGTTATTGTATAATTAGTAACTGTATTACGGGTATTGTAGTTAGTTATTAGTGTTTTACATATTTAAATATGGGAGTCAGTCCATTAAAAACAAGATTTAGCGTATTAAGTAGGTTGTATAAATATCCGGAAAGTAAGTTTCTACTCGTAACTTGCGTATTTTAGAAGATGGCAGACGATTGGGGCCCCCAAAAATAAAAATATTAGTACCTACTACATTGGGGTAACAGTTTAACGCACTTTAACGGGCGATACCTATTTCATAAAACAAGTGATGTACGAAACTTGACAATTGTTTGATGAGTCCTTCTTGATGATCCACAATGTGAGAGTTGCTTAATCCGAAAAAATAAATCATTCGTAATGTAATTACAATTGAATTACTTTATTTTAATTAGCAAAGAGTGGTGTCACGTAGGCGTTACTACAATGTATAAAGATATTATATTTCAGGTTACTAATCTCGAGGACGAAGCACGAAGTATAATTACATAAAATATCATATTTTGTTTAAGTTACCGATATTTCGATGCGGTCGCAACTACCAACCAATCAAATAGAGTTGTGTTATCCTATCTAGTGCGTACTACGATATTATACATATATTTATTACTTACATAAAAAAATATAAAGTATATATTTACATATTTCCTACTGATCTATGGGCTCACAACAACTAAAGTGGATTGCTCAAATGTCAATTTAGTAGGTAGCTGTAGTATTGATATTAAAAAGAATTGCAAAGGACGACTTCAACACACAAAAGTGTGAAGTAACTTGTTGAAGTCGGTACCACCGGCTTCGTGCTGCGCTGGTAGAAGCTGTACTAGCTGTAATACAAACGAACGTATTGATACGATGTGTGTCTTTATAGTATGTGTAATGTGTAACTTGAGTATTTCCCGATTCATTATGCATTTTCATTTCGAAAAAAGCTTATTATTCTCGGCAGCTGAAAGGTTATATCCTTTACTCGTTGTGACATTGCCGTAGTCCGATAAAAGTGAGTGACGTTTACTGGCAGTTAAAGTAACATTATACCCAATTCTTCGGCGCCTCAAACGATTTAATAAGCTACATATGTGACAGGCTGTCTGTCTGTGACTTTGTCACGCTGTGGTGAGAGAGCGGCCGCTTTGATATATATACCACAGCTTCTGTCTTGTTTGTTTGTTATGTGAGAGCGGGAAAAAATGGCGGAAGTTGTAGAGTATACACGGGAAAGTTGCTTGATGATAATGAAGCGCTCGTAGCAGACTTCACCTATGCGATCTTAGCCAATCAATACAATTTCTCTATCTCAACAAATCAATTTACCTTACCTATAAAAGCTAAAACCAATTGGGCTTTCAAAAGATTCTGCTTATTAACAACTTAACATTAGCAATCACAACAATTATACACCTAGGTACCTATGTTATTTATGAATCTTTGATATATATATATTAAACACATAAAATATAGCTTACAATAAAATATATTTAAAATAAATCGTCGTCGACGATAGTTTTAAGACATGAAATTTGTTTCAACTCTTTAACGTTATTGTTTTTAAATTTTAAACAAAAAATTGTAAAGATGTAACTCACAAACTGTAGGTACATGTAAGTAATTATTTCAAGTAACAATTTTCCAGGCGACAGTTTTTATATTTCCAATCATTTCTATTGCTCCTTATAGTAATAATAAGTGGACGGTTCCGTGCGCGGTTCTACAGACCTAAAAAAGCCACATCGAGCTCTTCCGAATTCCCCCCCATACGGGGGAGGCATATGTCCAGCAGTGGATTTCCTATGGTTGAACTGAGCTAATCCGAGGATGTCGGGCGTTATACTTCTCAGCTATTCACACCTTGGATGTGAAACAAGTTATAGAGTGCATGTTAAAAAATTGTTGATTACAGTATAAAAAATGGGATTATCTCATAGAAGTAACATCTGAATTATTACGTATGCTTCGAAAACTCTTAACATGGTGGCCAATGATAAACTGCTTAATCTAAAGCTTGAGCAGATAATAAATATATATAATAAATAGGGAAGTTGCCGCGTAATCTTCCGAAGAGCTATATAACCATGTTTAACGTAGAGAGATCACGTTTGGTCGTAATTAAAATTAAGACCTATGATGATGATGATGCATTCCAAGCCGATTTCGGCTACGGCGACCATTTAATGTTTCTGGGTACGGTTGTACCAGTTACCGGTTGTGCGTTCTCACATGGCTGATATACCCAATTTTTGCAGTAAATGTTCGAGAACAGAAGCAGCATGTGAGGACGTTATTAACATAATTGTACACAATGTTGGAAGGTGGTCTGCTCTTCATTCGCTCCCGCTCGGAGTCAATAGAAGCGGTCAAGTGCGCAGAACATATTTTAGTGCGTAAGTGGTCGCGCTACCACAGACGCACTCTCTCGTCCACTCTCTTCTGTAGCCAATGGAACGGAGACCGCTACGATTGGAGAAGAGCTGGATGCAGTGTCTAGCCGACGGTAACTTAACGACTCCTACCGCCGCCTTTGGCCTTCCACGATGCCTTGCTGCTTCGCCAGATCCGCCAACAACACTCGCTTATCAGCTGTCGCGCTGCCTTCACTGCTGAAACAGACTTCTGCATAATTATGCGGGGAGTAGCCATAATAGACTTGCTTAGGACCACAAGTCCCCCTCAAACCGGGTTTGGCCCACGAGTCGACGTGGTTTACCAGGGTGTGGCCGCTGCATGCCTGCAGCTGCTTGGAGCCACCGGTGAGAGATTGTGAGGAATAGAAAGTTTGATTCTTTGACTTCAAGTTGGAGACCGACATAAAGAACAAATTACTTCCGCACCCCACTACACCCTGTGGTGTAGTGGGGTGCGGAAGTCTAAGACCTATACAATAGATATATAGGTGTATATATAAAAAAAAAATTCTAGTTCCGTATCAAAACTTTTAATTACTTTTTCACTAAAATACCGCATAGAAATATGTAGTTTCTAGATTATTAATTACACAAATATATTTGTCTATGGTATTACAAAGAAAAAACTTGACTAATGTCCATTTCCTGGTTATTCATGTTCACCTGCACGGACACAAAGTAAACTCACAAAAAAAATGTTCCTATACTCTTAGGTAATTACACCCTTAGGTATATTACTATTTATAAGTTTAAATTAAAAAGAAAAACGAGTGGATGAATTAACTTCTTTAAAAACATTTATAAAAACTATAAAAAAATATTGATTTAAAAATCTAAACTTTGTTCTACTTTCGAAACATTATTTTATTCCTTTATATGACACAGGAAACACACTTCTACAGATAGTTCAGTCTTAAGAGACTAATATAAAGCATGATATACTTATATAATGTTTAATTATATAATAACCAATACACAACATCCTCAAGCACTCCTTAGTATACCAGATAGGTATTGTGATTCTACCTCCGAGTAGGTACCTATCTGTTTAATCAATATCATTCATATCTAGTGAGAGTAAATGTGGCTTAAATGCAGCTACTTCAAAGAAATAAATTAATGCACAGTTATGGTAGGTAACACACTGAAACTGAACGCTGAAACAAAATAACACTCAAAAAGAATTTGCACACACTAAAGTACTTCAACTTCGCCGCTGCCGCGAACAAATGCTTTCGTTCTAAACCTTTACTATGTGCACTACTGCAAGCTGCCATGTAACAGTACCTAGAGATGACGTGCCCCAACAAAGTCATAAGCGTTCGGGCGTCTTACAACTTACAGATTATGTTTAATTCTCTTCTCTTCGAGACAAAAGCCCACGTCAGCAGAGATCCATGCAGATTAGGTTACCCTTAGGTTACCTAATGCTAAAAATCTAAAAAAATAATCTGAATTAGGTACCTACACTCCGAACACATCAGACGATCGCAAACCCGAATTGATGATCCAATTATCGCTACGGATTACTCGCGTTTCTTAATTATACCATCTAATTAAAGACTGAACGAGATACCATCAGCTTGTATACCGCTTCCGTTGTATTACGCCCTTTGTGCCTACTTACTATACAATAAACTACCTTAATTCTCAAATTTAACGTTAAAATTTCCATGGCTGCGTTTATTGAAAGCTCTCGTGCGACTAAACAATGCAATATCAACCTTGTATTGTATGCAACAAGATTAGAGTTTCGAGTGTATGTTGTTTTGTAAAGAGAAGGGTAGGCGGCACTATTACTGTCAGCAGTGGCGCGTAACGCCCGCCGCTGAGATCTAAGGCGCATGCGTGTTTGGGAAGTACGGCCACCACTATTTATAGGAAAACGACAAGAGCACTGAGCTTGGGCTCTCAACCGCACAAGTATTAATGACAAGTTTTTACAGACTGCCTTTGTGTTAGTACTGACGAAAGCTGTCAAAATATCGGGCCTTTAACGTGATAAATGAAACATTCGTAGGTTGTGTGTACTTATTTCTACTCTTGAATTCAAGTCTGTTTGAGAGAGATTTTTTATTTTGTGCCTTTGTTTACTTGATACCTCTTACGTAGGTACCCAAGTCTGTTTCCGTTCAACAGTTTCGTTAAATGAAGTGCAGTTGTAAAAATGTAAATAGTAAAATTGTGCTGAAAGTTTTAAACCAGCATTTGCCCAATAAGTGCAATAAAATACTTAAATTGAGTTTTATCTCACGATTGAAAGAAAAGTAAAGTATAATATTTTCTCGTAAATTCCATTACAATTCCAATAAAATTTATCACACAAAGTGCACTTGATGGTATAGGAAAATAGAAAAAAGGAAAAGCACATTTTTTTGTCTTAACGTATAAAACTTTTTTATAATATGATTGAAATAATATAATATATTTATATAATATATAATATAATAAGACAGTCAATTCTCACTCTGCCTTCTGAGCCGCAGGTCCCGGGTTGGATTCCCGGACAGGTCAAACATTTGTGTGCATGAACATGTCTGTTTGACCTGTGTCTGGCTGTGTATATGTAAATAAGTATATATATCAGTCAACAGGTTACCATAGTACAGGCTCTGCCTAGTTTGGGACCTGAAGACCTAGTGTGAATGTTAATAAATAAAATAAATAAATAAATAAAAATGTTCACTAGTGGCACGTAGGTAGGTAGGTACGCTTTGAAAACTAGGTATGTTATGTATTATTACGGTATCTCCTCTATCATTGAAAATTGGTAACATACATTTCTATGAAACCTTTTCTTTGCGGCCGCGGGGAGGCGAAGGAAACATTTTACTAAGCCTTTGGTGAAAAGTATTATCTACCTATTTGTTCACGATTGCAAACATTTTTGGAAATATTATTAGCTCGATGAATCGTTCATCTATGTAACAAAACTGTTCAAAAGGAACATTTAAATAGAGGTTTCATTATTGATATATCAAATTCAATCCTATGGACGGTATTCTGTAGTCGTGGGTTGAAGTCCCACTAGCAGCCGAGTTTTTTCCGTCAAATATTTGAACGAAAGAGTAAAATTTTCTTAAAGAATCTATTAAACCATGTATGATTTTTCTAGAAAATAAACCTGTTTGTAATTATTAGATTCTTAAACTCTGTAATAATATTTAAATAAAGAATACAATTTTCGTGTTTTCGTTTATGTGATGACTAGAATGACGTACGGTCTATACCTACCTACCTACTCTAAATAGCGGCACACATAGCTACATTTTTACTACACTTTAGCTACAATGTTTACCTACTGTAGGCGGACAGTCTTTATTATTCACTAGAAGCGCCCCGCAGTTTCACCCGCCGTTGATTAGGTACGGGTTTCCCGCTACCTCAATTATCCCACGGGAACTACACTTTTCCCGGGATAAATGTAGCCTATGTGTTATTCCAGGGTTTAAACTATTTCGATACCAAATTTCATCGAAATCGGTGAAGCCGTTTGAGCGTAAAGAAGTAACAAACATACACACATATACACAAACTTTCACATTTATAATATTAGTCGGATTAGGGTACCTACGTTATGGAGACCATAGAACGAAAATCACTTTATTGACCTGTGTGACTGGGTTTCCTAAAGTGCAATATTGAATTGAAACTGGTTCCATCAGTGCAAGGTGACGAGTGGTCACGCTCGACAGCGCGTGACCACACACCGTAACTACCTATTGGTGAAACAATCGCTCTGCTGCCTGCGTAGTGGTGACATTTACTGCTTTATGTAGAAACTATTGTACTAGGACTTTTAGTAGGTAGGTATATTGCTACGCTATGCATAAAAATAACTACAACTCCGTGTGTTTGATAAAAATTGCTTCTAAAACATTTCAAGAAGAATGAAGATGAAGAAAATAGATTTATTTGAGACCGGAACAAAAATATCTATAAATAAACAAAATAAAGTTAGCTTGAAAGTAGTTAGAAAACTATACAAACCGACGTTTACTCATTTGTGGAACATTGTAAACGATTATTGGAAATATGAGAACATCATCAATGTAGATGAAGTCAAATCAGCACTATTAAGGATAAGTCAAAACTACTAGTGTGATCTTAAACAAATGTAAATAGGGCAGAACAATCTTATGAATAAAAATCATTAACATTGTTCACCAATAGAAATAAGTTTTGTGATAACACACATAAAAAACATATAATACTTAATTGGAAATCTCCTCCGTTTTTGAAGTCGGTTGAACGATATAACGAAGTTGATAACCTGCTTTTTAATTGAGTTGAAAATAGTTTTATGTTTACATAGAATAAATAATATTACCTATGCATCATCTAATGAATATAAATAAATAAGAAATTTGTGTTTCTAATTCAAATAAAACTTTGATGTAGGTAATTACAAGTTCAAGTCGCTGCGCTGTAGAATCGGTTATTAAATGTTTGAGATCAACAAACATTTCTTACGTAACGCAATTTTTCTTGATAACATTTTGCGATAAAATGTAATGAAACAGAAATAAAAATGCAAAAAATATCGATTTAACGACAGCTATAAATCGAAATTCAATAGAGAAAGATAAAGGTTAAACAATGCTGTGTGGGCCGGGGGTCGCTTTCCAATCTCGGCCTGGAGGGACAATCGGGCATAAACCACGCACCTTGGCGCCGAACAATAGCCTTATTGCTGATTTATTAACATAAACCTACGTCCCTATGCGTCGCTTTCGCTCACAAATTATATAACAGTTACTTCTGCCAACTGGATTCTTACCGTACTAGGTTCGTTTTATTCTATGGGCAAATACACCATGTGACGACCAGGCACGGAGTTGCGCGGGCGTCGCTGTGTGCACCCGCGCACCAAAACTGTTGTAAAAATCACGAAATAATTCCGAGCAAACGAGCTTGTTATTGATATTTTATTTCCGCTTTAATTTTTAATGCACTGGCGCGGTGGGTGCGCGACGTTTCTCATGAAATAATTGGAGCGAACTTTGAGAAAAGTGTAGCAGTTAATTTACTTGCTCTACATAAAAAGTACCGGAGCGTCTTGATTCTGAATATTTACCATTAAAGTAGATTTCATGTTGCGTCGAAATGTTTAAATATTACTTTTAATAGATAGATAACTCTTTCAGCGTAATAAATGCAGTTGAAATGAGAGCTCTGAGTATGATCATAGGCGTATATAGAGGGGGGTCGGGTGGGCCGTGACCAATCATTTTTGCCATACACGTGCAAAATGTGGAACTAGCTTCCTCCCTCGGTATTCCCGAGTAGCTACCATATAGGATTCTTCAAAATTAGAGTAAGATTACCCTTAAAAAAAAGACGTTGCCGCGGTAAAGCTATTGCATACCATTTTTTATCAACTTATGCAATTAATATATTAATAACTTATGCAGTAACGGCGATACAACCAATGCCACCTAGAGGCGAGTTGCTGAACTAAACAGACAAGCGTGATATTTCAAAAAAGTCATTAAAAGTTCTGCTATTCATCGATAGATGGAAAAACTAAAAAGTATCACCGCTGTGCCGGTCGGAGTGAGGGGTGTTAGGTTATTTTCGTTACGGAATTTCTGGATTCGGTCTCCACGCTCAAGGCCCGCGATAGAAGCTATGCAATAGCTTAAAAGGATTGGCAAAGTATCGTATAATGCCCCTGTTACAAATATCCCTAGACGACCGTGATCACCATCAGGCGGCCCGTATAGACTTGAAGATAGCCACCCACCTACCTATTTCATTAAAAAAAATCGAGATTTTTATCATCTGATTATTATTTTATATTATCTACCTATATTGTTCCAACTGTAGAAACTCACAGACGTGTATCCAACAAATGGGTAACTAAAGTAACATTTTTTTTACAAAACAAATACTTCACATATCAAATACTTCAATCACACATACGTACATACGTAGGTACATAGGTATATACCTAACGGCATCCTCCGTACTTCCACAAAAGTTCGATGCTTCTACAGAGGTCAGCACGCTCGGTCGGTGCGTTTGAGTCTGCGTTTTGACGCGCATCATTTGCATTGCAGTAATTTGTTCCCATCCGCCGTCGTCGCGTCGTACCGCATGCGACAAAGCCGACTTTATGCGTTTTTATTATATTTTTTCGGGAATACGCGACATATTTGCGGTAATTAACAGAAATACGGTGGCAAGCGCGGCGCGACTGAAGCGTTTTTGCGAGATTATGCATGGTAGCTTTAATTGCTGGCGGTATGCTGCTGCTGCTACAGTACCACATGATGTAGGAATGCTAGCAGAAGAGTGGAAAACTGAATACCGTAGAGTGCGTTCATACACACAATACAATTTGTAGCAAAGAACTGCATAGCATTTTAGCTGTATTATTAGTTTATTATCATCATAATGTATTAACTTTGTACTTTGTGTGGGTAGGTTTTATGTATTGTACTTAGGTTAATTTGTTCTTGATATTATTTATGCCTGGCCGCCTACGTAATCCTTTTTATTGATAGCATATTGGGAACATGATAATGATTTTAATTTGTAAAATATATAGTCCCGTGTTTTTGGAATCCTTAGTAGCTGTAACACAGGGAATCCTAGCACAGCTACTAAGGATGCCTTTAGTGTTATATTGTAGTTTCTAAGATAATAACAATATTTGTGAATTTCATCAACACTAAAGATGTAATTTAAGTATTTTTTGCATAATTGGAATGAATAAATGAATTATGAACTTTGTGAATTGCTATGAATATATATAATTCTAGTTTAGTTTCGCTGGGGGACTAGAGTTGGAAGCCTCTCCGTCGGGAACTGGGGGTCATACGCCTATAAATATTGCTTTGAGTATTTCAATTATTATTATTATTTATTATTGACTGGCCGGTTGGAGCAGTTGGTAGCACTCTGCCTTCTGAGCCGCTGGTCCCGGGTTCGATTCCCGGACAGCTCAAACATTTGTGTATATGAACATGTCTGTTTGACCTGTGTCTGGGTGTGTGTATATGTATATAAGTATATATCAGTCATCAGGTTACCATAGTACAGGCTCTGCCTAGTTTGGGACCTAAAGACCTTGTGTGAATGTTGATAAATAAAATAAAATAAAAATAAAAATTCTATCGTATTCGACTTTGTTTCGACTGTTAATCAAATTATTATAAAATTGATTTATTCACTGTACCTACCTATTGAGTAGATATAAAGCTTAATTATTATAAGCTACAACAAATCTTCTGTTTAACATTAATTTTCATCATTATCATCATCATCATCAAGAGTTTTATGGTTTATTGCATAAACAACATGCTAGGCGGAACTTACGTAAAATTAAATTGTTTGAACGAAAAAAATCATCATATCATCATCGTCATCATCATTATCATCATCTCAGCCGTACCTAGGACGTCCACATACGACATATGCGTCCCCTACTGATTTCCACAAGGACCGGTGTGGGAAGTTGTCCGAATCTAGCCCCAGAACGGGGGCCGGTCATACCTAAGTATGTTGCACTTTCATCAAAACTCGCCACGCTTGGCAAGCGGGTTGGCAAGCGCAGTATGATATGTGTGAATGCGCTACTGCCCACCTTCTGGTACGTGATTCCTTAGCCGATTATTACGGCACCCGCGGGAAGAGATGGGGAAGTAGGTAGGTACTATTCTTACCCGATACCATAGACAAATATATATTATAAATTTAAGTTAAAAATATATTCAGGAAAATCTTACGTAAGTGTGTCGACTGTCGATAGACGTGTGACTCGTTAATTTATATAGGTACCTACCTAGTAGGTACCTACCTATTCAGCGACAGAAATTGTTATAAATATTATTACCTACTTATATGTATTTTTCTGCTACCTATATAGGTATAAGTAGTAACTATAATAGTAGGTTAAGTACCTACATTCACTATTTTCTTTATAGGTACCTACCTAATCAAATCCGAAAAGGCGATTAAAAACAAAAAAACAGCCTTACAGCACCTAATTGCAGAAAGAACACGTACACAAGTGCATACATTTATCCATTACTCCAGTAAATTACACCGAAACCAGTATGTACGTTAGAAACATAATTTAACGAACATAAAAATATCAATTACAATCTCCACTTTACATGGCGATTTCGTCACAGTAGCAGTCACATACAGCAACAGTTACATAGCATTGTACGTATGTATGTAGTCAGAACGCACCCACCACCGGTGCCAGTGGCCACATTATGTGTAGTTTACCCTGCCTACTCGAGCGGGACGCATTTTCCTCGGCTCTCGTCGCGCTCCTGCCCAAGCGCATCCGACCGAATGGGAAAACAGCCATATTTCTATTCCGTCTCACAATCAATTATCAACTTTAGATCCGAGAGCGTCGAGTTGGAAATGCGACGTTGAAAACTGAAGATGCATCAACACGCTCAAATAGAATGCGACATGGAAAAAGGAAAGCGTTTGAAATGGAGCGCGGTGATTGGTCGTCGCGCGCCAATGGCGTCTGCAGGGCGGAGCGGGGTGCGCGTACGCCGCGCCGGCGCCACCGACGGAACGGATGTCACACACGTCGCGGTGCCGCACTCCGTGACGAACGCACGGTGCGTCTTCTGTCTGGTTATCTAGTGGTGCGGATGGTGTTGTGATTGTGCGAGATGTTGGGAGGAATGGACGGGAAAGAGTACGGTGCGCTGCACGCCGCCGCCGCCGCAGCAGGGTACGCCATGGAGGCAGGTGAGATTACCTATATTTTCAAATAAATTGCAACTCTTCGATTGCAGCTGTTGGTACTATTCTTGGAACAAATCTTAAATACTTAGATCTTATCGATATAAGAAGTGATCATAAAACAAGCATATGCTAGCGATTGGTTGCAAAATAATTGTACTGACGGATAAACAAAAGAAAGTAGGTAGAGTATACATACCTACAGAAATATTAATAATTCTACAAACTTATGCAGGTAACATCACAATAATGCTGTTTTTACAGTACATATTGAAAACGATTACAATAGGCTTAGACTCGATCACATACCACCTAACTAAATACCTTGTCGCTGTCCTTAGTTGAGTTTTTATTCCTTACCTTCGTTACTTTATGTTGCCGTATCTTCGGATCTTATATCATATCACCATATATTCACAAGAACGTGGCGGCCGGTTCTGTATGAATCATGCCATCGATGATCAAGGAACCTTCTCTGATCAACATGTGTAACAATAACAAATTTTTAAGAACTATTCTCTGGATTTATTTATTAAATATCTGATATGACCTTAGATGTGTATGATGTACCTACCTATCTACTTAGACATGTGTTTCCATGTAACATTGAAAACCGAGATTATCAGATTAACAAAATTGTAAAAGGCTGCTAAACACTTAGGTACTTAATCAAAACTCCCAATTAGACATTTTATTCTCCATGATTTGTTGCATCATGTTGGGGCATTTCTATAAGCTAAATAAGCGTGCGGCTTCCAAAGTTCCCTTAGACCCCCTGTGACCCCCCTGTGTGAACAATGAAAAATATTGTAGACCAGGTATAGGTACGGTATTGTATAATTTTGTACCTATATTAACTAGGTAATTATTAAAATATATTCTTAGAGAACTAGGTATAGTTATATTCTAGACTAGCGGCCCGCTCCGGCTTCGCACGGGTATAAAATATATAGCCTATGTCATTAATGGATGTTATTATACATATAAACCTTCCTCTTCAATCATCTCTATCTATTAAAAAAACCGCATTAAAACCCGTTGCGTAGTTTTAAAGATTTAAGCCATACATAGGGATATAGGGACAGAGAAAGCGACTTTGTTTTATACTATGTAGTGACTAAGTATATAGACCATTCTGACAACTTTATCAAAAGCAGTCAATTAGGTACTTACTGGATAAAGATAAATAATTTGCTGCTGAAAAGACAGTAGGCGGTGATGATGCAAGCATTCAATGTGTGAAGCAATATAATAAGGAGTTATGTCTGTATTACCTACTCTATTTAATCTTTTATACTAAGGTTCGCTCTGTGATATATTCTCCCTTTTCGTATCCCCTAAGAAAATTATTTTCTGGGGAAATGGTGATATGAGTGGCATCTTTGGAAAGGTTCAATCGCCAGCATATTACTGGCTTATAAAATTATCATCTACTTATACTTCACACTTTCGTTGTAAACTTCCATATTTATAGAGTGATACGATAAAGGAATTTGAAAATAACCTTTTATATCACTCTCAGATACTTTTATAGAATACCATATTTTTATTATTTAAAAAGACGTAAGGAAACTCGTACCTATAACAGTACCAGTTTTCACCGAACTGGTCTACAATCTGAAGTATTCATAAATTTATTCAGGACGCATATCTATATAATTATTCAAAAAATAAAAATAGGTACGCTATTGGAATATTAGGTACCTAATAATGAAGACTATTGAAAAGTGCATTAAAATATATTATTACATAAACTGTATGAAGATGATAAGAGCAGGCATATGACCAGCGTGGATAGGATATCTCACAAGTAGGTTTTTATAGTTTCCTTCATATAGCTATTTAAAAAAATAATTATCTAGTTTTGGAGAATTACATTCTGTTTCCATTTAAAAATATTTTTCAGAACGTCTGTCCACTTTGCCGCTGGACTTCCTACACACTGAGCCTGCGGTCCATGGTATCCACTCGAAAACCTTTCGATTTAAAAAATAAGGGAGATTCTACCTTATTGCCAATCCCGAGCATAGCCTTCAGCCTAGCTCGTTGTGCGACTTTGAGCTCTTTTACGAATCCCATAGTGAGACGTTTCAGTTCCATATCTCATCACCGTAACACACACAGATCAGTTGATCACAGAGCATTTTTGAATCAGTGAGCGTCACCAGAGATGACATAATTAATTCTTTGACTTTGCTAACCAAGTAACAATACCTAATACTTCCTTCACATGCTGTAATACGCCTTGTAATACTTTGAGTATTTTATATGCGTACCAGTGGAATGTGAAAATGTAGAAACCCCTTTCTACGTTTTCCACATTCCATAAATTACGTGAGGCACTTTCGGCGATATTTCGACCCCGTCTCTCCTTGGTGAGATTTCGTGAGATTTTGCTGGACCCCCTCACCCTAATCTCACGTGACATTTTTGTAAATGCATAATTTTTATGTAAATAAGTTAATATGTGCATAATTGCGTTGGATTTATTTAAAAAAAGAAAATATTTTTTTAATTGTTAGAATAGTTAGAACTAGTAGGTACCTAGTATTTAATATTTTTTAGAGTGAAGTATATATTCCCCAATTTTTTCACAATTTTACAATGATTCTTGGAGAAAAAAAAAAAGTCATTTATTTTGCCTAGACCACCTACGTGAGATTGTGTGAGGTTTGGCTGACCCCCCTTAAACATCTCACGTAATTAATGGACGCCCCCTAACCAGATTGCGTATGAAATAAAATATCTTACAAAAATATCAACATTATATAAGTAGATAATAGTAATGTATATCTACCCACACAAAGGCACATTTCATTCATAATATTATTATACAATCACATATAAATTTTATAAATATCCCAACAAACTTGTTTGAATGTCAGTTAGTAAAATAAAATTATTAAAACAATTTTGCTATCTATGTATGCGGACTTTTTAAAATTAATACTCACGACTAACCACCTTTTTTAAATATATAGGTAATCTGCTAATTTAAGGTTCTATTTTAAAAATAGAGAATCTTCCTAATTATGCCAACCACTTAAAGCAGTAGTTATAGGTAAGTTAAAAGTGAAGTGAAAGTTTGCGCCCTTATTTTTCATGTGTTCCTATTTAGTCCATGATTAGTAGGTACCTACTAAAATCATTTTGGCGACACAACCAGTGAGGTGCGCGTGCGGTGCGAACGCATAGTTGCAGCGCCGAGTTTATCGTCGGATCAGAGGGCGCCACGGGTTATCGGGGTGCCGCCGATAGCGCACGCGCGTCACCATCCTACCTATTGTTTATTGGATACTCGCATATTTCAAATAAAGTGGAAACTACTCAGTAATTAATTCGTATGTACTTACCTTCTTATTTGTGGTTTTACATGTGATGGTGGTAAGATGATTACTGTTACCAAGTTTGAAAACCTGCCATCAAACACCCGCCACCTAAGTATAATTAACATTATAAGTAACATACAATTGCCTATATTACATAAAACAATAATCATGATACTCAAATACTGATTATTATTTTATGTAATGTAGGCAATTGTATGTTAATGTATATATGACGACTGTCAGTGGACCGATTTATGCATGGATTGACGGACTGCTAGGTATACAGACGGGCATACAGACGGACGGACATCCAGATGGACAGAACTATTTGTAGTATTTAGTAAAATTAGTAAAACGGTGTGAACTGCGAATGTTAATACTACTAAAAACCTTGTGGAACAATATATTACTTAAACTGTCACCAAACACATAGTGTGTTCAGCCAGCAGTCCTTGAGAGCCAGTGAGCATTCTAGGTCTAGCGTGATAACATCTACGACCACATCGTCACTGACCATCAAGTGAGATAGTGGTCAAACGCTAGATTTATACGGTATAAAAAAATAATTAGTAAACTATGTAATATTAATTAACAAATAAATCATTAAATAAAAAAAATGTTGCATGACGAATGAATCAATTATATTTTTTTATTATATTTTTATTTTAATGAATACTTTACAGGCATGATAACAAAATAGTAACACGTATTAGCTTAATCATCAAATTAATATACAAATATTTCTGACTCCAAGTCCAAACTAATTGATACATTTAATCAGTGTCAGTAATAGACATTTTTCTATAAATACCGCCGTTACATAATTAACTTTATCTAATCTCATACTGAAATATAAAGATTAAAAATCAAAATTTAAACTTGAATGACAGTCTTTCCAGACAAGCCATCGAAATAAATTTCATAGAATACATTATGGTACCGGTGCCGTGGTGGTACCGGCCTAGAATGTACTTCCCCATCTCTTCCCGTGGGTGCCGTAAGAGTCGGCTGAGGGACCACGTACCAGGAGGTGGGCAGCAGCGCCTTCTGAGGATAGGAAACCATACTGGGCTCGCCAACCCGCCTGCCAAGCGTGGCGAGTATTGGCAAATCCCCCTATATGGGGAGGCATATGTCCAGCAGTGGACATCCTATGGCTGCGATGAATGAATGACATAAACATTATAATACAGCTATTATATGGACAACTGTATCATAATGTAACTGTTACTCTTTCACGCTCAAACGGTTCGACGGATTTGGATGAAATTTGGTATGTACCTAGATACTTCAAGTCAGCAACAAATAGGCTACTATTCATGACTACGCGGTAAGAACCGCGGGGCGCAGCTAGTCAATAAATAAAGATTACCTTAATACAGAAATATTGCCAATCTTCGTCAATCGTCATCCAACTGAAGTCATAGCCATTTTAACTCATTAAGATACTTTGAGTTTGAAACTTCTATCTTCAGCAAATAACAATATTTTTTTCGACCATCCACAGATCCATTGCCAGCATTAGAAAAAGAACTTGTGTCTGCTCACGCCACCTCGCCCTCTCGCGCTCGCGTCCGCGTCGCCAAA
The DNA here is from genome assembly GCA_934044485.1 of Apeira syringaria. Taxonomy (NCBI): domain Eukaryota; kingdom Metazoa; phylum Arthropoda; class Insecta; order Lepidoptera; family Geometridae; genus Apeira; species Apeira syringaria. The sequence goes on along the minus strand of OW203658.1, from coordinate 8,098,690 downwards.
GTATCGATACGCGGGGTCGCGATAATCGCTAGTTATCGAGAGGTTATCCGCCGCGCGTCACCGCACGAGCCAGTAACGATCCGACCACTCGAATACAACTCGTATACCTACTCGATACTACCGTTTGCTGACGGTTTATTTGTATCGGATTGATTGTTAATTATGTGAAAATGTTTATCTGATCAATTAAATTTGGAAAAATATAATTAATATAGAATTTTGATTAGGTGTTACTGTAAATTGATGTTTGGATACCGTTGAAAACCGTTCGGATACTTAACGGTAGCGTTTGTTTTTTTAACTGCTACAAATCTCTGTCTACAAAAGTCTACAGCTGTTACATAGATTATATAAATAAAAGCTCATCTGAAATGTTTGCAATCTCAGCCCAGAAGAAACAGCTTAAAAAAGGGCCAACATTGCAAACATATTTTAACGGCAAATAAGGTCTAAAAATCGGTCGTAAAGTATTTTTTACGCCCTTCTACACCCATCCAAATTTCCAAATAATTTAACCGTCCATCAATAACGTGAAGTAATTTACGTAAATGAAGTGTCGTGTTACTTTGACATTTCGATAATTTATATAGCAGAACAGCGTTTGCCTAATCAGCCAGAAAAACTATAAATGTAAAAAAAGGCTGCTGTTAACCAAAATTTAAAACGTCCGATTATCAATTTAACCGGCGGTCAAACTGTTTTCACCACACAGTTAACCGACGGTTAATTGATAGTCGGTCGTTTAAATTTGGTGAACTCCACCCTAAATCTGTTAACATGAATGTGGATAGATATAGAGGTAGAGGAAGGCCGAAGAAGGCATGAATGGACTGTGTGAGGAATGATAAGTTTTATGAAAAACACTGAGACGACTAATGATAGAAGAAAATGGAAGAGGAAAACATGTTATGCCACCCCCACCTAGTGTGGGATAAGGACAAAAGGAAGAATAAGAAAAGTCTGTCTATCTGTGACGTTTACACGCCTATATCACTTAACAGATGTTGACGAATGTTGGTATAAAGATAGATAGGACCTTGGTGAAGGATTTAACTTATTTTATCCCGGAAGAAGTTATGGTTCCCGTGGTGTACCTAACTGAGGTAGCGGAAAGCCTGTAGTACCTACAAGGTGAAACCGCGGGGCGCAGGAAGTGGTTTAATAATGTTCGTTATGTTTAATTTGCTTATGCAGTAAAATACAGAGATTATACACTTCATAGACAGACTCCGTGGAGCCAATAGTAAGAAAATAAACTCAAAACGTTATTACAGATCCAGATTCCAGATAATGTTTGCAAGAAAATCTTACAAGCATAACTGAAAGCAATGCCACGTAAAAGTGATGACACAGACAAGAGCTGTTTGTTTGTTTATCGTCGGTGTTTGCTTAGGGCGGCTATAGGCGACGCGGACGCCGCGACGGGGCGCGGGCGCAGCAAACAGTATGCCGCTACCGTGCGACAAAATATACGGCTTTATTGGATTTATTTGTTTTGAATATATTTTCTTATAAGAAACCTAATTTTTTATTTGCATTCTCATGCGAGTTATGAATAGGCTGTGGTTGAGACGGTACCTCTATTACAAGTTAAGCTCAGAAAAATGCCCTTCTCTAGACGTTCCTTCAATGACGGAGATCGTGGCGCCACTGCCTATCTCATTCCTTCCCTATCCTTGCAGGGCTAATTCCTGTGTAGATTGTTCATCAGAGCAAGTACATTTTTCAATAAATTGCTGAAGAAGTGGACTTGTTTAATGTTACAGTGCTCAAAAAAACGTTATCCGGAAACTTTTTAATTGAGTTTGTGTTTTGTTCGATTCTTTCTTTTAACGGAATCTATATTTTTTTTAAAAAGTATTGCCCGTAGAAATTTTAATTGGCCTTTTGTAAATATTCTGAAATACTTTAATGTTACTCGCAGTATGTTTTCCTAAAATTAATAAATAAAAAATAAACGCTAGATCTATACGGCATCTAAAACGATATATTAAATCTCAGTTTATAGGTATGTACATACATATCTACATGTCTAGAACAAGAATTTGGATAAATGTACTACCAGTTGGTTGAACCTGCAAAATTATGCATTAGCATTTTTAAACCGGATATATTCTTAGAGAAACTTATATGCGCCTCACCACTATTACAGGTCAAACGATGAAAAATATATTAAAAAGAAACCCTCCATACAGTTGAGATGGCGCCCTTGCAAACGCAAATCATGGTTTAAATATTGACTCGGCCATTTGTAGCGGTTACATAAAGATTACTCTGTAATCCGACGCGACGCACGCAGGGCTCCTCACTAGTGATGGGATGTAAGTACAAGCGCAAACATTGAATAATGTTACAATTTCCTGTCAATTAGGACAGTTTGAAGAGTCAATGTTTAGACAAAGACGGTCACTGATTTTTGCTTCTGTCTGTGTTTGGATATGTATATTGGTATTTTGTGTATCTATTTGCACAGTGATTTGTTTTCTGATGGACTTTCTACCTATTACATGAAACAGCCATTAATTCTAGATTTAAATCAAGTTAGGTACTTGTTTTCATTTTTTAAAATTATTTTTTAATCAATTATAGGTAAGTTACCGATCTCATATTTCTTCAAATATGTAAATATTATGAAAAGCAAGGGAATGCATTGCTTTACAAAAAAAAATGTATCCTACCTTGTACTATTTAGGAATCTGATACCTACTATCAAAGGATCCAGGCAACGTCGGAAACGTCTCTATTTGTTTAAAAAGTCCTATACCTATGAATAACGTTAAGCTAAACCATGTTCTATAATGGCTGCTTTTTCACACTTATTGTGTTTCTCACATAAAAGTACTTACAATAGAAATTTGAAATAAGAACATAATAAAACTAATACCTAGTATAAAAAGATGATATTTTCTTTAGTAACTCACAAGTCACAACATAAGATAACCTAGAACATATAAAAAAGTCCAAACACTTATTTTTTTCGGCCGCATTATTTATATAATGTTTATCGTTGCTGACACGCACAGCACTAACAGTTTGCTGGCCGTGCTCGGCTAGCGCGGCAAACATTTAAGCAGCGCTCGCCCCAGCCCATCGCCAAAGACAAGACGTTGTACCTTGTACAGCAATAACGGGCGCAGCACTATTTGAGCTGCACCGGTGAGCTCAGGGTGTCATCCACGGAAAAATATTGCTTTGAGTATTGCTATAGCTTTCGACTTTTTTCCTTCTTTTCGAACTTAAGAAAGCTTCAACAATTAATGATTTATTAATAAACTAATTATCAAATTAATTTATTAACTGTTAATCAATTGTTGAAGCTTTATTAGGTTCTAAAAGACGGAAAGAAAGTTGAAAGCTATAGCAATAGTCAAAGCAATATTTTTACGCGGATGACCCCCTGACCATGCCGATGACCGCACGGAAGTTGCGGGACGCACCCTTCACGGTTTCAGGTAAATAATAGAAGGCCCTCACCGTTTGCTAGCCGTATGGACAACGGAGAGCTGAACTAATACTGATAATGATTAGTAATTAGAGAATGCATTCACAGGTGAATCTAATTATAGCCGAGGTATTTTAAAGCGCGACCTTTAAAGTACCTATTTATCGGATTTCCGAAATCATTTACCTCATAAACTTTTTCCGTTAGCTAGCTTATAGAGCTTTTTCCGTTGCCTGAAAGGCAAGGCAAAGGCAGGTGCCTTAAGGACACGAAATTCAGGGTCGAAGATACGACAGAATCTACGAAAGAAAGTTAGATAATTAACACTAAAAACATTAGGTACACTCCTATTTGATGTTTGACATTATTCCGAAAAAAGGCGAATCGATGGAATATCCCCTTGGTGATCGATTCAAGAAGGCATCCTCCAATAACTGGTATAACCCTTGCCACTTGAACCTTGTGTTTGCGCACGCATTAGCCGCTGCGCCGAGTAAACATCGTAATGGCGGCAAACATTTCCGTCCCCTCTCCACCTCTCGCCTCCCGAAGCCGGGGTCACGGGAGGCGGGAGGGGCAGACATGTCGCCGCTACTGTGGGCAGATGCGTGCGCGCAATGGGATTTATGAGGGACATATTATTAAAAAAAATGTGTACTCTACGTGTTTTCTTAAACTCTACTTGGTAGATGATGCTAGGTAAAATCAACTGAGCACTTTCGTGCTTTGGAGAGCACGTGTATTATTCTATTTTAGGTGCTATGTTGGTCCCATATTTTTTGGAACCTGTATTTACCAATGCTGTATCCTTAAGCATCCAAATATGTGGCCTTCAGGGATACAAACTGGACACACTCCATTATAGGATCTAGTGCACATCTTCGTGAACACCTTTTGGTATCATTGTAAACATCACAAGGATTGTAATTAAATATTTTCTTGAATAGGTAGCAGTAGACGGTCGTCGTGGCGCAGTGGTCAGTGACATTGACTTCTGTGTCGTCGGGACCCTGGGTTCGAGTCCCGGCAGGGGCAAACATTTGTGCGATGAGTGTAGATGTTGGTCCCGGGTCTTAGGTATTCGTGTGCTGTGATTGTGTTTGTCCATGCCTCCCATGATGCAGGGAATCCTAGTGCGGGGCTAAAAAAACAACAAAAAAAGTAACATATCTACAACATTTTTTTACAACAATTTTCCTTTAAAATTCTTTAAATTCAATTATTTATCGACATATAACCAGAACTGAACCTATTATTTGCGATTCGGCCTTACATCTACAATCCTTAGTAGGTATACGATAAGGTTGTCTATATAATAGTTCCATACCTACTATAGGTACCTACTCCTTTTTCCCGAGATGACCGTGATTACTGTGCTGTATTGATAACGAGCAAGTGAATACTATGTAACTTGGTTTCAATTGAACTTTTTATGACATTGACTCTGAGCTTTGCGCGGTTCCTCGAAATTTCTAAAAAATGATTCCGAGAAACTCATCATTTACCACGTTTATCTTTTTAGTAGTCAAATAATTATAATTTCTACACACACAAAAACATTAAATAAGACATGGTAAAAAAACTGGAAAACCATAGCGAAATAGGTACATTTTGTTCCATGTGTAAACTTAATGGAACCCTATTAACTACTTACGAATAACGGCACAACATTTTCTACTCTTCGTTTTTACTACATAAAGTCAATAGCCATTTACGGGCGCTCACGTCAACATTGCTGAAACAAAAATAGAATTCAATATTCGCAAATTGTTCCGCACAAATTGGAACACAGTCTTAATTAAAACGGTCCCATAAATATCTCATTACGAGGTCCAGCTGCCACGGATATCCCGAAATATCCAGGAATACTTGTCCCGGAATACTCGGGGCACTTCAAGACCGGTACAAATCAGATTCACCTCTAACCCATAAAACTGCCACACAGTTACAAATTGCAGGGACGAGCTGACATTCTGCTTGATGCAGGACTAGTGATGTGTAGCGGATGTCCCGATTTTTGTAGTCCGTGAGATTTCGGCCCCGTCCTTAAACGAAAAAAAATTTCAATTCAAATGAAGAACATTCAAATAAAATGAAAACCTAACTTGATGTCTATTTGGTAGAAATAGTTGTGGTTTAGCCGAATATATATACAACCTTTTAATATGATATAATTGAACATTATGTAATACAACGGTTGTAGTAAATCCACGCAGTAAAGATTCTAAATAAAAATTTCTTTTTTTTTTCTGTTTAAGTAGCTTTACCTTTTATAAATATCCGTCTTGGCCGACCGAATTTCAGTTGTCTTGCGCGATTACTTCAACAGCTTTAAAATGACACACGTTTATATGAACCTTTTCTTTTTATCGAAGATCTAAAGATATTATATAAAATCTTTAGATATTTAATATCTATCTAAGAATATTAGCAGATATATGAGTTTAATTAATGTATATATTTATTTAATTCAAATGCCAGCATAATTTACACTGATACAACAAAAATGTCAACAATAAATGTTAAGTGTCCTCATATTTATTGGGGATGGAAGCATGCAAATTAAAAGGAGTGAGCAGCACACTAATATTCCAATTCTAATAGGTTGTTTAAATAAGCAGATTAGATTCGATAGGTTAAACGACTTAACACTGATGTGTTAGTCAGTTTATATAGTGATGGTATTTCATTGGCTGCCGGAAACTAACGCATCTCAGATAAATACTGTCTGATATCTTTTGGTTTCCATCCCTATTTCATCCCTGTGCCACATTTTCATCGTACAGCAACATACAACACTATTTGACAGTCCGTGTCGTGGCACGTGCTGAGGGATGGGAGTTAGGATATGTCGATAATTAGCGTCACAAGAAAAATGGCCGCAAATAGTTCACCACCACTTATAAAGGTTAATAAGGCCAGCTGAGCAGTTACTAGTTTGAAATGGTAGTTATTGTCAGTTGTTATTGATGGTTTGATGTGGTGCCAAAACAGATGATCGTTTGGCCTAAATTTATGTGTGAAGTCCTAAATTATATATGCATGAGAATATTTTTGTAATCTTCAGCCCTTCTTACCCGCCTTATATAGGTATAATAATTAATTCATCACAGTTTTATGCAGTGCAAATAACCTATAATTGATTTTGCTACATACGCTGAAAATATGTGTAATGGGCTTTCTCCCACGCAATCCTCATGCCGCAACATTAAATTTTCATTAGGTGAGCGATTAGAGTTTTATTCCGGCAAATTATTGTATTGCCCCCAGTTTTACAGATATTGATGATCGCTTAACACCAGGCGGCCGATCTACTTGTTTGAATTATATATATAAAAACCTTAGCCAAATCATCCTATTAATATTATAAATGCGAAAGTTTGTGTGTAAGTGTGTATATATGTGTATGTTTCGTACCTCTTCACGCTCAAACGTTTCCGAAACATAAAAGTCAGCCCTTCAAGCAAGTAAATTAATATACTTCTTTAATATTTCAAATTGATTTTCTTATGTCAGCGTTTACAAATAGATATATGCTTAGGGTTTGAGACAGTCAATTGTAAGACAAAATGCAAGTTACACAATCCACACGCGTTTCGATCGACACATTTAGATAAAACGTTTCACAATATTGATTGCGGTGTACTTAAGTTAATGCAAATTTTGTTTGTATTGTTCATACCGTGCTTGGTCACGGGAGACACAAAGCGTTAAGGGCTAAATACCAATGACCAGACTCCATCTGCCCAGTCGATGCCACCGCACCGGTGCAAGTGAAGCTTCCATCGAGTCCGGAGAGTGGAGCGACCACACACGTGGACAGGCCGCCGACAAACGGTCCGCTATGCAAACAGCTTCCGACGACGGTCGCTCGAGTACGGAGCTAACACACTCAAGTAATACGATAACAGAATGAACACTAAATAGAACGTGCTTCCTGAACCCGTTCTCTATTGTCACGTGTAGAAATGCACAGTTTGTGGTCTCTCTCTCTCTCTCTCTCTCTCTGTGTGTGTGGGTGTCTGTGTGTGTTTTGTATCCTAAAATTTTACTGCGCAAAATGAAGCTAAACTCGTTTACATACCGCTAACAAGCTGACTAGTGGTAATTTAATAAATACAAATACAGTCTGGGTATTTTCAAGTCACGGTATCTTCTGGGCAGGCGTGCTCAGGCGTAGATCGCATCAACACTTAACATCAGGTGAGATAGTGATCAAATGCCTGCCTATTCCCAATAAAAAAAGTTATCATCAAAGCCTATGCATGAATGCTTCTAATACTGGATGGATTAAAAATAAATTGCCGACACTTTTATGACTCTGGTAACTCTCCTTTTGAATATTGCTTTAATGTTGTAGCTATTGAAGGAGAAAGTTCGTTCGACACTTTTCAGATTTACCTATGTCAAAAGTGTTTGGGTGAATCGTACAGTACGTGACTCAGTGTAGTTGTGTCAAAGTACTGTTAGACTACCAAACGCCTTTAGAACCATTTCATTTGTACTCAGTGTAAAACTAAGGCAAAAAAAAACTTAGTCAGTTCAAGTTTAGTTAGAGGCTCTAACTTGAAACTTTAACTGACTAATCCTTTTGCCTATGGGCTCTAACTTAGAGCCCATATAAGTCACGTTTGTAGGGGCCAACTAAAAATCGCGATATCTCAGAAACCTGGAGATAAAAATAACATTCAAGACACTTAAAAATATTGTACATAGAATAAAATTAAATTGATATCAAAATATAATACCTCTGACAAGCAAGAAAATAGTTCTAGTCAATTATAGCTAATAACACTCTTAAATAAACTAATAACACATATAAAATATTTGGTGCGCCCCGCGGTTGTACCCGCGTGGTGATGAAAAATGGTGAAGATGGTGATGATGAAAATAAGCCTATGTGTTAATCCAGGGTATAAGCTATCTCCATACCAAAATTCATCGAAATCGGTGTAGCCGTTTGAGCGTGAAGAGGTAACAAACATACACTCATACACACAAACTTTCGTATTTATAATATTAGTAGGAAGTAGGAAAGGATAATATAATATTATATAAAGTATATGTAAGTTTATAAAATAGCCTTATGACGTGTAGTCTTTTTAGAATATAAGATATACTTACCTACAGAAAATGGTGATTTAAAGGTAGACTACGCAAGATAGAGTGGCTTTAAGAACTATATTGTATACTAGTAAAACAATCCCGTTGAAAACAGAAAATCTGGCAATGCTGTTACAATTTATGCACAGATTTTATACGATATTGGCCTTTCCTACGTTATTTACAATCGTAAGTATTCAAAAGAGAAGAACAGTGATTATGTAATCTCATTCAAGGGTCATCAATAAACTGTGCCACAACGTTCAAACAGATCAAACATCTTTACACTTGTTTGTGAATATTAGCAAACAAATATGATTATAAATGCAATGTGCCGAAGTTTGCTTACCTCTGGCGGTACGGCCAATGGAACGCTCTTATTGGCCGTTTGCATGTGTGGGTGCGCGGATAGGCTTGAAAAGTTATTTGACCAACATTTTGGTAAAAGTTATTGCGTAAAAAATATTTTTTCTCGACTTTCAAGTGTGAGAACATTGCATTTCAAAAGAATAACATTAGTATATATTGCCTCATTATTTAAAATCTTAAATTTGAATGAGTGGTATTTATCAATTTATTTATTTCTATATTTGTTTTATAAATTTTAAGTAACTTTTTGCTTGTGGCTGATATCGCAGTAATGTAAATTTTATCAACTAATCACTTATCACTATTTACCGCTTACTAAGCAATACTCTTTATCTAGGAGAAAGCAATGATATTATATGTTTATATGAGGTAGATGTCGCACAAGCGCGCGGAAACTGAGGCAGCAAAATTAAGTCAATTGTAGTAATTTAGATTACGTCGCGTACGTCAAGCGCAAGTCTAAAAATATAGCTATCCTTTTCTATATTATTTGTACCGTATTATCTGTCGCAGCAAGCATGTTTATGTCGTAAAGGAACAAAATCTGAGCACCGCGCAGTATGAATATACGTCATCTTTAGTAAAACATCATTGGGTGAAAGGAATTTTCTCCTTTTCTGTAACCCTGAACAACGTGACACGTGTAGGTATACAAAATTTCGTGATGATCCGTTGAATAGTCGTAACAAAACAAAAACTATGACTAATTATTTCATACATTGATGCTGACATCGGCCAAAGGAATGTGTCTGGACAGGACATTGAATAGATTTTTTTTTAAAATAACACCAATATAAATAGCATCTAAAGAAAAGTCTTTACAAGCTTTTCTCTTGACGAGAGTGAGGTGCACGCTGCACACAGGACAGTCACCACAAGCAGTTTTGTACAGGATTGAAATTACGCAAGACATTTTAAATTAAAAAGAGTTTAGTATGCATACATTTTTTTTACATATTATAAGTTCGCGTTTGACAACTGTATCACCTGATGTTAAGTGATGACGTTGTCTAGGATTTAGCACGCAAACCTAGAAGGCATTCATACATGTATGTATACATGTATGCAAAGTAACACCTAATTGTTTATTTTGTTACGTTTCATAAACTAACCACGGCTAACTACTCATTGAGTTTGGTTATTTTCAGTGTTATCACAAACATGTAGCTATACTTGCTATTGAAGGGAAAGCATGTGCTCACTCGTTAATTATTCCAATACACACATTACTAACAAACCCTTATCGCTCTAACAAACATAATACTGTATAATGTAATTTTCCGATATCGAATTGGGAACTAAAGAAATATAAAATTGATTGGAAAAATTGCTTTCAATGCGTGTTATGTAAAGAGTGTCAAGACTTCGTTTAAATATTATTTGAGCAGGTTTAACTATTTGTGTATTTAATAAAATATGCCACAAATGAAATTCGCGGCTCTGGGTATAGGTAAACACTCTAATACTCTTTTTGTGCTATTTTCAATTAATTTTAGCCAAAGATGAGGCTTTGTCCCTTTGGTTCTCGGTTTTGAGCTCAGGAATGGTTCTGGTTTATCCGCACATATCCGAAATTTCACAAAAAAAGAATTCGAAACTATCTCTTCTAAAATATTAGAAGCCTATGATCCTCCTATTGAATCCTCAACCAGGCTAGCCAAATCCGCGTCAGGCGGCGTCAGTCCGCGTCAGGCATCCAGCTCGTCGTGGATGCCTCAAACTCTTCAATTTGGTTTATTCACGAAGTCATTCAGATGGTCCTTAGAATACTTTAACCGTGTAGATTATTTATAAAAATCTGCATTCTTTTTACTTTGACCCATTGAACGAACCGCTGGCGCTGGCCTGCCTTGCTGGTATAAGCTTCTGAGTAATCTGAGTCTTGTACGGATCGTGGCAAAATTTGTAGCTTTTCCTTTCGTAAAATTTAAAGTTTTCAAGAATGAGGCCAATTATATAGATGTTTTTTGTCAAAATGCTAGCTTACAACAGCAGTGTTGTTTAAGAGACAAACCGGAACGTTGTCGCAAATGAGACTTATCTACTGTCCATAAAACGTTTCTCAACGTTTTTATTACTCATTGAATTGACACACTGACTACAAATAAACGAATTTTCACGAATGTCGATTACCTATCGACAATCGTGTCGGTCGGTACCTATGTCTAAATTGTGAGTTGAGTTGTTGTTGTTAATTACAGTTTTACACTCTACACTAAAGTGATTTGGAAAAAAAGAGGTCAAACGTACATTGTAACAATAATGGATATTCGATTAATATGCGCATGCGTGCGGTTCTGATTGGTCGCAGTTAGTATCGTAAAAGTGGTCGTAAACAGTCAGGTTTCGGTCGCCATTACGTGCCCACGATAATACGAAACATGGAATTATACTGAACTGAACTATAGAGTTAAGGAACTATTTAATTGACTCTTATTCATTGGTACCACTCGCCGACCGCTAGTGACACATTCAATTAAATGTGTGCATGTTAATCCGTCGGTCTGTTCGTCGTCATCATCTCAGCCATAGGACGTCCACTGCTAAACATAGACCTCCCCATTGATTTCCATAAGGACCGGATGGAAGTGGCCCGCATCCGTGCCTCATACATGCGATTTTAGTCAGGTCGTCTGTCTATCTTGCCGGTGCCCGTCCTATCCTACGCTTGCCCGTCCGTGGTCTCCATTCAAGAACCTTTCGACACCATCATCATCACTTCAATCATCAGTTCTTTGAGCTATGAGCCCAGCAGACTGCCACTTCAACTTGCCAATCAGCTGGGCTATGTCAGGTCGTCTGTCTATCTTGTCGGTGCCCGTCCTATCCTACGCTTGCCCGTCCGTGGTCTCCATTCAAGAACTTTTTGACACCATCATCATCATTTCAATCATCAGTTCTTCGAGCTATGTGCCCAGCAGACTGCCACTTCAACTTGGCAATCAGCTGGGCTATGTCAGACTTGTCAGTGACTTTCATTCTTCTACGGATCTCATCATTTCTGATTCGATCGCGTAGAGAAACCCCGAGCCTATAGCCCTCTCCATAGCTCGTTGTGCGACTTTGAGCCTGCTCACAAGGCGCATAGTCAGTGACCACGTTCCGAGTTATCACTCGTAACAAACCCTGTTCGAAGACCTTCGTTTTCGGGTACTGCAGTATTTTAAATGAGGGGATTAAATAATAATAACAATAATAAATATTTATTTCCAAAAAGTAAATTACAATATATATTAAAGGTTACATTAGGTTTAGTATATAAGCACAAAGTATTGTAACAATTACAATCAAAGAACAGATTTAACGTCGAGTCTCGATTGTAGCGAAGTTTTCTGAACGGCTTAGAGGATGCTGTATAGAATACTACTAACATAAACCGAGTCTACTTAGTCAAATACGTTCCTATACTATTTCCTACTAATATCCACCGCCTGTTGTTACACATCGCTATGTAATGTAAACTGTTTTCTTGTATTATTTTAAAGTGTTTTCAATAAAGTATCTATCTATCTATATAATACGAGTTATTTCATTTTGAAGAATTTCAGTGAATTTTAGCTAGTTCTAGTGATTAACAGAATTAGGGCCAATACCTTGCGGAACAACGTTCATATTGGTTGGTCGGTAACGCGTGCAGTTTATCGCTTCATATCGCATACGTAAACTCCGTGACAGCAGTTTTTAAAAAAAAATATTAAGAAATACAACTGACTCAAAACTGTGAAATAACTTGTTGAAGTCGGTACCATGATAGTTCAAAGTAATTATATTATCAAAATATTGTGCGCATAGTACCTACTTCGACACACCGTTATTTCACACTTTTGAGTGTTGAAGCCGGTTCGACTTTTAGGTATTTTTTTTTCACTCTGTTTAGTGACATTTGCTACTCACGGGATAAATTGTCATTGTGTATGTTTACAGATTTCTTCACCCAATATTAAAAAAACATCATAGTATACGTAAGACTTTTCAGTTATTGGAGTGTCACACAAAAACCGCTGGACCGATTTTGATGAAATTTAAATGGGAGCACACGGAAAGCACCTGCTTTCAAAGTTCTGAGAACACACACATATTACAAACATATCAAAAATATGAATAACTAATAAAATAACATACGGATCGCATTGAAAACCTCCATTTTTGAGGACGGTTAAAAAAGTGTCTAATTGGTGTTCATCTAATTGGAATGAAAACGACTATTAAGTCTTAACGTGTCACGATTCCTGATCTTAAATATCAAAGAAAAACTCATAAGTTATTCCGTTACAATCGTGTCGAATCATAAAACTCTGTCCGAAGAAAAAACTCGCCAAATATTCTCAAACAACAAAGAGTGGAAACATCACAGTCGCCACTTCAAAGCAAAGAACAATCAATTAATAACTAAAAGCGAAGAATACGTTAAACGACACAAATTATAAAATTTACTGCCGCCTCAGATTTTAACGAACCATTGCACTCTTTGTTCTGAATGTATATCGGCTCTCCGAACGCGGCCAGGAATATACTCGAAATGGTGCTAAAGTCTCGCTCGGATTAATGAATGTGTTATATTCGCCGAAAACACTAGTAACTGTCAGCAGTGAAATTCAAAGGGGAGCACTAAATTATCCGCAGAAGAAAGATGCTTCCCGCCCTGTTGTCGTCCTTTTCTAACCATACAGCTGAAAGATATATTTGTCCCGTTTTAGAACCAATTAGTTGAGAGTTAAAAGTGCCGACTAACGGAGCCAATTTAATAACGAAATATAGTATATCGATATTTAAAAAAATATGTTAACTATGTGAATATTTTTCAAAAATGGTAAGCGACGATATCGTTGAAGGCCAAAAGATTTGTTAGATTTCTTATACTTATTTTCCTTAGATCATTACATCCTTTCCATATATTCCTTAAATCTATAATATTGACTAACTCATCGACAGCTGTCTGAACTCTATATAGGTACCTATATACATTATATAACACCATTTATACAATGTACTATGTGATGCCAGGTTTTGAAACTTGGGTCATCACCAAGTTTCATAACTGTGTCACCTTCTCACCTTCAAATATCAAGAGTAAAGACCAAGGTTAGATATCTTTGCTTTCATACATTCGCTACGGGAAACAAATAGTTTTTCGAAAGAACCTTATCCAAAATGTAGCATGGTAACTGAGACTAATCGGTATAACAAATAGCCTTCTTTCCATCACCTTAGACCGCTTCCTCACTTAACAACAGGTGAAACAGTGGTCAAACGTAAGGTATCAATAAAAAATAAAAAAAAATCTAAAGATATCGATCAAAAGATACTATTTCACTGCTACGTTCTCGTAGCAGCAGCCGCTACGCCTCTTGCAAGTAAAATGAGCAGGAAGTGGCAGGGAGCATTATCGTACAATGACCTCTATTTCCAACTAGCTATGTTCAAAAATATTTTAGTATTGTTACTGTTGTTTATAAGGACTGTATCTAGTGCGGTACAGATACTCAGTCAATGGTTCCATCCTTATTTACGCGCTGTAAATACGGAAGCAAAACGACTCGTTCGAAGAATAAGGCAAGGCGCTGTAAGCATATCTGTCGATCTTTGTGCCACTACTTTACGCTACTTTGCGCTCCTTCGTCAATATATTGCGTCACACTCGCACAGAAACAGATGCTGTCGTCCTTACGACGATGAAGATCGAAAACCTTTTTCTCTTTTTCGAGCACTTTATAAAAATCACAATGTTTATTTATTTTTTTGTTTGGATCATCAACAAAACGTACTTTATAACAGTACCTAAGATACAATCAAATTTAATCAAAAATGTTTGTGGCCACTGTCAGTAGACAATTCATCGTACAAAAGTGTTTCCTGTGCACCTAGACAAAATTCATCACGTCATAGCGATTCTCTGGCGCTTCATCGTTAGCGCTTGGAGCGCTAGCGCGTCACGCGTTCACTGGTATCGCTCATTGTCTTCGATCGAGAGATAAAATGCGCAGGATAAAATTTTTTTTAAGAAAAAATGCAATTAACTTCAACACTCAAAAAAGTGTGAAATAACTTGTTGAAGTTGGTGCGGCCGGTCGGTCACGCGTAGCACTTTTAGCTATTGGATTATAACTCAAAAACCGCTTGTCCGATTTTGATGATTTGATTTGAATTTGAATGGGACCACCACAGAAGTATGCTACATTAAACGAAAAAAGAATAATCAAAATCAGTCATAAACGACGAAGTTGTCCGCGAACATAGAGAAAAAAAAACAAATATAGTATATACGGTCGAATTGAGTAACCTCCTTTTTGAAGTCGGTTAAAAACGCTAGTTGGTAAACTGGTCAACTCTAGCTACTGGTCTCCACTTACGTCCCTGTCCGACGTGTCTCGTGTACTGACCGGTCTGCCGGACAGCTCTTAAAAGATCACTGTGTCACAATTTTAATACTTCTAAATCAACTCTAATTTTTCTTAGTCCTATATACAGGGTGGGGCAAATTTTTGCCCCCTTCAGGGTAGCTACCTTTTCTTTTGTAGTTAGAAGGTTTTGTTCTTAGGAACCTTCTATTTTATTTTGAAGAAAAATATATTGCCATTTTTAGTTTTTTGAAAATAAGTAAGGTTCGTCGGAAAATGACATTTGTCAAAAAAAACAAGTTGGTCTTAATCGCCTCTATTTCCAACCAGGAACACTTTTCCCAAAGTAAGATACCAAATCAAATCGTGAGTTTTGGCACTAATTAAAAAAACATTCCCATACATTTTCTATGCTAATAATAAATAATATATGCTCATCCCTATTATCCCAACAATAAGACTACATACCGACGCTTGACTTTACTCGAGTGCTAATTTGTTGATCGTCAGCCCGCGTCAATCCGCATCAAGGTTTTTTTTCTATTTCAACTTCGCTTTCCAATCGTAAATAACTTCACGGTCTGCGTTCTAAATTTATGCGCATTTCTTACGGTTTAGTTCTGCCAGTAGTTTCTTTGGATTTAATATATTTATATTTATGTTGATATGCCTGATTATCATTTTATTTCATTTTGGCGAGGAGACGACGAGCCGTATGAGTTATATTCCAATGTGGTGATAGGCCTGATTCACGCTCTATTTTATTTTGTTAATAGTTTTTTTTAATAATATTTCTGCTGCCGCAAACAGCCGATTTTGTGAAAATTCTTCATTTAAATAAGAAAGAAAGAAAGAAGAACAGACAACAACAAGAAGTAAATGCAAGCAATTACTACAAAAATGGCTTGTTAATATGACGTATGAGGAGACCGAGAATATGTTTTTCATACAGAGATGATATAATTTGAACAAGAGATAATATGTTTCAAATTCAAATGTTTTATTTTATAATAACATAGGTACACATTATGCTCGTACTATAGGTAGTTAATAAATCACTAAATGTTACATCACGAATAATGAAAAGTTCTAATTATTTCATAACAATGTCCGTAAAAACATTATGCTACTACTATCTTCATAATTATTGTCATTCAGAAACTCAAATGTCGAATAATATGTGTTGTCGATGAAAAATTGTTAAACCTGTGTTTGAATACGTCATTATATTTACGTTTTGAATACATTGTGGCAGCTTGTTATAAAATAATATCATCAGGCAGAACATACTGCTTCCCCTGACAGCTTTTCGAAACGTTATTATCATTTCGTCAGAACACAAAAGAACAAAATATATTACTGATAACTGATCTTCACAGCACAGGGTATCCTAGTGTGGAGATCAGGGTTTTGTTTTTTTGGATACTTTTAAACAATGTTTAAATAAAAACTGCTTTCTTGTGTGTTAACATGAAACTATTACTATAAATTTGTATCGTATATTGTACTTTATATTTAGTCTATTTTAGTTAAATTACATCAATGTACTGTTCTGTATTTTTATTATTATTGAACTTTTATTATTATTATGGTACAGTTGTCCATAGAAGACCTGTATATAATGTAACTTTTTAAATTTATTTCAATATATTGTCTACAAAGACTGCCATTCAAGTTCTGTTTTTGATTTTTTAATCTTTATATTTCAGTATGAAATTAGATAAAATTGTTTCTGTTACATCAGTTGTAGAACAATTAGTTATGTAGGTAATCTGCTTTTTTGTACACTTGTTCTCGAATAACATCATACCAAGTGGGGTTATCTTCTGCATGCACATGCAAAAATGTTTCGCACAATATAAGTAGGTTATGTTATCTGTTTTTGTGGTTTTTTTAACAACATAGATAATTATTGGTCGTTGCCCTGATACTGGACCACAAAACCGCTCATTGTTATAATGTCTGCAGCCTAATGTGGGACATTCCGAACATTTTTTTTTTCACGCAAGGTCTTCAGGTCCCAAACTAGGCAGAGCCTGTACTATGGGAAACTGATGACTGATATATATACTTATATACTATACACACCCAGACACAGGTCAAACAGACATGTTCGTACACACAAATGTTTGACCTGTCCGGGAATCGAGCCCGGGACCAGCGGCTCAGAAAGCTGAGTGCTACCAACTGCGCCAACCGGCCAGTCAACATTATATCTGTAGTACGCAAAACGCTGTCAAAGTTACGTGGTATCGTTAGCAGTGTCAACGCCACAGATTAAATACAGCTACTTAACCCAACCATCTGACATCTGTTAGCTGGTGAGCAGTGCCCCGCCCACCGTCTTCTAAAGCACCGCACTGCTGGCGCTGGCCGGCCGTCTACCCGCCACGCAGCTCTTTGATGTCTCCTTTTTCTAAATAAAATATAAATTTAAAACGATTTCTGTGAAATGTACAAGGCGTGTCCTGTTACGACGCGAGTCTGAATATTTTGCGACACACAAACGTTTAATCGAAATTCACGAAACAATTAGTTATGTGAACTTGTCTAAGCTTTTTTATCTTTGTGCCAATTCTAGTTAAAATATTCAGGAAAATTTATAATAAAATTTAAACAATACGTTAACCCACATCCTACGTGTGAATAGAATACGAGTGTCTACGTTCACCCCACGCAGCAAAATGATATCAGCACTGATAGTATGGTTGTTATCGATTTAACTCATCACGCATACTTACATAACAGATACAAATTTCTTTTTTCACGTAGACAAATTAACATAACATATATACGTATATAGCCTGTGGGCCCAGTACTCGCGCGTGACGTGCAACGATCTCCGCGTCCAGTACAACAACGCGTTCAGGGCGGTGTTGGGGCTGCCCCGGTTCTGCAGTGCCGCCAATGCCACCATACGTAAGCGGATAGCGTCCCTGGTGCGTAGGGTCCAGGCCAGTACCAACGCCGTCCTAACGATGATCGCGGAGAGAACTGATTGCCTTTACATCCGGCATTACTGCGGCTTACATGTCGCCGCAGTAGTGCCGGATAAAAGGTAGATATTAAATTATGTATGTACTGAATTTTTTCTCTGTATGGGTGTCTAATATACAATACCTAAAATAAATGAATTTTATTTTATTTATTTATCTACGCTAGTATTATAAAGAGGAAAAATGTGTGTGAGTGTTGTGTGTGCGTAAGTTAGTAATGAATAAACTCAAATACCTACTACTGTGCCGTTTTCAAAAATTTTTTTACCATTGGAAAGTACATTCTCCCTGAGAAACAGGCTTTATATTTTCAAAAAATTAAAGATCCTTATAGTTTTTAATTTTTTTTCCCGTACGAAGCCGGAGCGGATCGCTATTATATGTATAATACACAAGTGAAAGCCCTGCCAGCTGCTTTAGTATGCACTGTGTTGCAGCAGCTAGTCTCTTCCCCAAAATAGACACAATACATGAATCAAGTTGGAAAATTACAGGAAATACATTGAAACAAATCTCAAACTATCCAAGTACGTATTTACACAGCAAGGAAATCGAAAAAAAATAAAGTGTTGTGTTAAATAAGTTTAAACTAATCGGTTGTGTCTATCTATAGATTAAAATTAGGTTGGTAGGTTTGAGAAGCATAGTGCAAGTTTGTAGGTAGGATTGAATTATAATATCTACATATAAATAAACAAAGCAATAATGTAGTAAGTATCAATCGACTCTTACAAAAAGTTATTTGTAGCTTTATAATATAAAAGCAGCAATCATGCTTTATAACAACTTAAATATTACAGGATTGTTCCAAAAAAAAAAATGCGTTTTTGTTAGCACTTGAAATACAGCGTAAGTATAATCGAAGTCAACAAAAGTATATATAAAGGAGGATGGCAGACTCCCATACATTTGCAGCCTAGAAGAAATAAACCGCGTTCATGAATGAAACTTATACATATCGATAGAGCAATAAATACATTGTATATTCAATAATTTTCCTAGAAGTTGCGAATAAAAAGTTATCATGGAAAATCATCTGTATCAGTATGCTAACTACACGTCCATAAGCGAACCATTCAATGGATCGCTATCCATCTATAGCGTCGTAGACAGAGAAAGCAATATTGTATGGATCGCGCTACAGATACTGATTACTTATTATATTCTGGAATAAACTAGGCATGGGTGTGTTTATGAACGCAGTCCGGTTCTACAGAGCAGCTGACTACAAATTATAGAGTAACAATAACAATTAATTTCAGAGCGTAAGTATTCGAACGCAATAAAGATAATGAGAAGTATAGGGTGCGTTCGAAAACTACAAAAACCACATAAATAAATAAAATAAAAGTACTTCTGATTCCCAACTTCATAAATAATGCAAATTATTCACGGAATTCACAAAAATATAATCTAAATTTTCATATATAAACAATACATGAACGGGTTGTCATTTCGATTTTCGGGAGCAAGGCTGGTTCTGCCATTCTCCTTTAGATATATTTTAAAAGGATTTACCTACTTACTCATGTGCCACGTGCACAAATCTTTCTTAAACAAATGCTTAGACATTAATTTGCACATTTATTTTCACACGTCTAACAAATCTGAATGCATTAGTCAAACGTTTTGGTGTAGACGACAGCGCGTTTGGTGAAACTTACAGCAATTTGCACAAGTCACCCCTCAACTCTCACGACCAGAGCAGGCGGAGTTCAGTTGATGAATTGTTGAAAACTTCTTTTGTACTTGTTTGTTATGTATATTAGCGTTGATTGTTATTTTGTAGTTGTCATAGTGAAAGGGCACACTATAGTGCTGACCTAGCTACCACTTACAACATTAAAACTTTTTTATTTATTTTTTTTATTCACAATGGGCAGGCGTTTGACCACCTACCACCTACTCACCTGATGTTAGGTGATGATGCGGTCTACGATGATTCACGCCTGCCTAGAAGATACCTGTTCACTCGTGACTTGAAGATGCCCAGGTTGTATTCATGTGGAAACACAGACTTAGGCAATGAGTTCCACTCGCTAGCTGTACGCACTATGAATGTGGAAGCAAAACGCTTAGTGCGACAGGGTGGAACGTCTACCATATATGGATGTCGCATTGCAGTCCGTCTGGTCGTTTTTTGATGGAATGTGGAAGGAGGTACCAAGTTGTGTAACTCCAGAGCACACTCCCCGAAATGTATCCGGTAAAAAACCGATAAGCTAGCGACTCTACGTCGGTGCTGCAGGCTTTGAAGTCGTGTCTTGACTAAAGAATCCTTGTTAATAAGCATATATTGCGTTCAAGCCATTGCGCGCTGTCTTTATTAGTCAACACTCACTAGTAACCATGATTCCACTTAGACAACCTCATTATTGACCATCAAGTGAGTTAATGGTCAAACGTGACGAGGCACCCGAATACCACGTCCATAATCATTCGGTGGCGAATCCCTGAATGGTGGTGACGGTGATGTTTATGGGTATAAGATACCAAAAATCCGTTCTTAGCTGATGCGGCCTCATAATGACTGTGTGCGACATTTTAGTGTAATCTGTTCAGTGGTTTGATCTGTCTGTTAATAGATAATTCAATCACCTATTTTAGCAAGATGTCACGTGCATCAATATCGGCTGTTAGATACATTTATTATGTTTTACTTATTGTCGCTTTGTAACCCAACCCGAAAAAATCCTAATCTAATCGTCTCAACAACTTTGTAAGTCATTTGTTCATCTTCCTCTATTTATATACCTTCGCGATGCCAAGCAGCGTGTCACATCACCTGTCAACGTGACTGGCGTGTCAGCGTGACTGAAGTGTCAGCGTGACTGACGTGTTAGCGCATACGACTCTTATTGGGCGATGTAAAACGAGATGACTGTTTGATGTCGTTCTACTCATCGGAGAGGAAGTTAATAGGTTCATTTTCGAACATGGCTTTAGGTAGAGAGGGACTTGATACATTTAATGATTAAATTTTTAATTAGAATTAAAAATTTAGTATTTTAAGTCTGTTTTTAAAATTAGACAAAAATCACGACTTCACACGGGGCTCGAGCCTTCCATCTTCTGTGTTTTCAATTTTTGCTTTCTTAACCGGCGATCCCACGAATAAGCAAGTGTGGCCAAACGGTTATTTATAAAACAATTTCCCGTGAAATATTTTTTTCTGGGGCAGCGGAAACGTTGGCGCTATTTAGGTACTAGTTGATTAAAAATTTCGATATAGACTAGCATACATACCTACACATTATGCATCGACTACAAATCTAATTCAAAATACCTAGGTTTTTTATCTATATCTATATGTATCTTAATGGATTACGACTTCTTGTTTAGTCCGTAATTGGTAATAGTGGTTGCAAACAATTATGTCTGTGTGTAATCTTTTTAAATCTACTTGGTTAGAACATAATGGCTCTAAATTTTTCTATCAAGATAACGAGAAAAATAATGAGGCACTACTTCGGGATTGGCACGACGTATTGCACTCATGTCTATCGCCACATCTTGTTAATAGTTGTGTAAGTGTGTGAAGGTGGAATAATGTAATAATAATAATAATAATGTCTCGCCCATAACAATTAAATCACATTTTAGTTTTTCGATAAAACTTTTATTATCTAGCACCGGAGGGATTAAATGAATGTTTTACGTATACACCGTCTTGAATTGTCCCTCTTAAATAAATTAAAAGGATGATGAAATTGTTCTATTATTAAATCGTCGGCATAACAATGCATAAGTATGTTATTCTCAAAATTCAAAATTAAATGACATAGAAATCATGTTTATGTGAATGTTTATATTTTGCAATTTCTCATCAGCAAGAGGTTGTTTGCCTGATTGTTGTGTGCTCAAAATGCCTTATTACAAAAGGAGAATAACGATTTGTATACTACCATCTCCAGGATGCTATTAGAGTCTTCCCTCGTTCGCTACATCAAAGATGCCACCTTTTTCTGCATGGTGGATCGAAGGCCGTAAGAGTCTGTATAAACATTTTTTTTTGTTTTTTTTTTGTTTTAAATATGGGACAACATTCACACAAGGTCAGAGGTGCTACAAAAATAACACTAACATCCTAATCCTAAGGACGTTATTAGGTATATAAGATGCGAAGCATATCCAACAATCTTTTGGAAAAGTTAGAAAGAACGTCAGGTCACCCGTTTCAAATGCTTAGCTTGAAACATAAAGATTCCATTAAATAATTTGCCGCGACAGTCAAGATGTCGAAATCCCGTTGCAATAACTAATTTTAAAACCCCTCATTAATCGGAAATCCAAGCCTTAACTTTTCGCCTCGAAACACGTTCAATATACAATGTCGAAATCGCAAGCGAACATAAAATTAAACATTTTAACAAGCTAGCGTTTTACGACGTCCACAAAAAGACGAGGTAGTGTCGCGCGATACCAGTGTTCGGAGATCTCAAAGTGTCGGCCGGTGTCGGGTGACACTCGTGCCTGCGGTGTCGGGTCACGCCCGGTGGCGTCATCACACGTGTGCTTGACAAATTATCTCCTTTAACTATTGTTTTGCGATGTCTGAAAGTGTCTTCTATTTAGGGCCGATTATTTAATTCTATTGTATGAAGTGGAGGCAACAAATAGCCAAACGAAGCAACACATTCTTCATTTCTGATACCTACATTGCTTATAATTATGAATGTATAAAACACGGGAGTTTCTCGAGGAGAGCTCGCGGACGCGGTCGCGATTCGCCTAGTAGTACATACTAGGCGAATCGCGACCGCGTCCGCGAGCGCCCCGTATTCTCCTTGAAAAAGACCACCGAATGTGGTTGAAACTATAGTCGGAACCCTCTGACTTATTACGTGAGTAACTCCCGTGTTTTATACATTCATAATGTGTCAAAACCACGTCAGTTTTAATAACAAAATTGCTTATAATTGTTTGAAAGTTTATCAGTGATAAGAAAATAGGTATAGGTATCAGCATTTAATTATTAGTTACTTACCAAAAACCTGCCTTTGATGGTGAGCGAGTTAAACTTGTAAAAAAAATCTGATATTGTTTGTTGAACAATTTATACATAGAATGATAATTCACTTAGATTAACCATCGCTAATACATGAGGAGAGGCGAAATTATTTACATTTAGTTTACTTAGATTTATGGTCTATTGCATCAACGTCTTGCTAGGCGGAACATCCGTTAAAATTTTGCAATGCTATAGCTTAGTTGGCAAAGCGACAGAACAGTTAGTAACCTACTCTACCTACACTACCTACAGTATCATTACCAGTACAACATACCGTAGGTATATCTGCAAAATAACGGAGTAAAATTTATTTACTCGTTGGGTTTGTCTGTAGATCCTAGTGGAGGCGGCATGGGTAATGCTGGCATGGGCGCACCAGGGACGCAGCAGTACGGGGAGGTCAACCAACTGGGGGGAGTTTTCGTCAACGGCAGACCACTACCGAATGCTGTCAGGTTGCGGATAGTAGAGTTAGCGCAGTTAGGAATCAGGTGAGTTCACTTGATTTAATGTTGGTAAAGATGTATGTTTCTGTTTGCCCAACCTAATCAAGATAACCACGGCAAGTCTTGCGCTTGATGGCAGCCACCGACAATAAGATGAAGAAGAGGCAATTGGGCAACTTTACAAAGATTCATCTTATTAACAACTGAACAAAAACAATATAAAAAAATGAATATCCATGTTGTGTATTAATTTATTAACTATAATATTCAAAATTGTCAATAATTCTATGTATCTAAAAACAATGTGAAAAAAAGATTGAAATGTTTTATTTGCATTGATTTTTCGTTTAGAGAAAAAAAAATATTCGAGTTAATCTTAGATAAATGATTGGTCTTATTAGTTTTATTTTTTTATTTATTTTATTATTTAAATGATTGGTCTAGGATTAGGTTGACTGACCGGTTGGCGCAGTTGGTAGCACTCTGCCTTCTGAGCCGCTGGCCCCGGGTTCGATTCCCGGACAGGTCAAACATTTGTGTGTATGAACATGTCTGTTTGACCTTTGTCTGGGTGTGTATATGTATATAAGTATATATAAAAGTATGTATTTAAGTATATATATCAGTCATCAGGTTACCATAGTACAGGCTCTGCCTAGTTTGGGACCTGAAGACCTTGTGTGAATGTTGTCCCATATTATTATTATTATTATTATATTATTATCTAAGGAATCGGCATTAAGTCTATCACATATTCTATAGGGAGGCGCTGCTATTCAGCCGAGACCTCCTTCAATCGCCAGACCCTATGAGACATTACCACACATAACACTTCCGAATTAATGATTGTATATAAGTTACGTGCTGAAGCTCGCGCCCGCCGCCTGGCACGATCATAGCTCCCAGATGAAGAACTGCAAATAAGTTCGAAACTAGTCGGAGAGTAATTTTCCAGTGTTTACCACGTGAGTCCTAGTCGGTTTGTTACATTAAGATTGTACATAAGTATACATACAATAAGATTTAGCCCATTACCATCGCTAAATTATGAATTCCATAAAATATTTATTCAGTAAAAGATTATTTGTAGTTTGTATTTGTTGGTCAATTCATCATTATTATTATTTCAAAATTAAATATAGGTATAATACCGATCTTGCTTATGCCCCTCATTAATGAATGAAAGGAGCACTATTTTTATTTTGACGACACAACCCAGTTTTATGTTCCTGTAGATTATGTTTTTTAATTTGGGTTTTAAATGTCTTCTTACATTTTAATAATGCTATGGATAGTGGTATTTTATCAGCACTTTTCTCATAATGCAGTGGAGCTTGGTGAAACATTTACGTTAACTCAAGATCTATGATGCTATATCTACAGAGGCTTTCTTCAATGCAATAGTTCAATGTCAAAATTTTCACAAATCTCAGGTAATCAGGACTTAAAATATTTTTTTAATATCAAAATATTTACTCCCATATTATACATTAACAGGTGCTTAAGTTTTGTATTACTCTATACACAATAGATAAGCCGTATTTGGTGATAACATTTAATAATGCAAATTTTTAGCATTCTGAAATAGATAATACCCAAGTGTACATTTATCATTTTACGTTACTACACTACACATTTTAAAGAAGCTTGCTGTCACACATACGTTCCATTGAATCTCATGTGAGTTTAGAGTTTACAAGTGCAAATTAAAAAAAATAGTGTAGAAGTCACAGAGCATGATTAGCTTCTGTGATTCGGTGGTTCGGCGTACTTACGTAATTGTTTGTTTTCTCATTAGGCCATGCGACATAAGTCGACAGTTGAGGGTGTCTCACGGGTGCGTGTCGAAGATCCTGGCGCGGTACCACGAGACCGGCTCCATCCTGCCGGGAGCCATCGGCGGCTCCAAGCCAAGAGTCACCACACCTAAGGTAAGTCACTATTAAATTTGATCTAACGCCTACGTTCTACATCTATACTTTAATAAAACTGTATAAAGGCCAAAAAGTCTGTTAATCGAAAATATTGTAGTGAACAGGTTTTTATAATAGTTGTAATATTGTAATGTTCTTATGTTGGTTGATTATCCTATAAAAAAATCTAACCAGAATCAGCGTTTTTTTTCCATTTCTGTCTGCCTGTCCTTATAAAACCTTATAAAACCTCAAGAGCAGTTCAAAATAATTTGTTACCGCTTCTACAACTGTATTACATATTATTTCATATAGATTACCAGGTAGAGTATATTTTATTTCATTAAACGTCAATGACGCTATATAATGAAAGCATCTATATTTAGATTTATGCATCTCTATTGTATCCTTATACATTCTAATGTAGGCATGCTTTTCCAGGTGGTATCCTACATAAAACAATTGAAAGCGAAAGACCCTGGAATTTTTGCGTGGGAAATCCGCGACCGTCTTTTGGTAGACGGAGTCTGCGACAAATACAACGTGCCTTCCGTCTCCAGCATCAGCAGGATCTTGAGGAACAAGCTTGGAGGAGGTGCCTTGTATCCCGTCCCTCCTCTATACCCAGTGCCGCCTCAAAGATGTTGGCCGCTGCATCAGCCGTATGACTACTATATGTATCTTCAGGTAATAATGAAAAAGATTCATCAAGCACTAGGAATCATCAATAATTTTAATAAGTTCCTTAACTAAAAAATATCAACGCACTATCATATTAAACTTATGTATATTCTTCCTCGAACAAAAAAAGTTATTTAGTGTCAGGTTGAAGGCAAAGTACAAAACTTGGCACATGAGATCTGATTAATCAATTTCTAGAAAGTAGAACTTTTCAACCTTATATTGGTATCACGGTTGACCACCGCACCAGCAGACTAGCCGACACCGCTTGAAACCTCATCCATAGATAACACATGGAATTCAGATACTGCGTGATACTACCGATCGTTTTTGCCATACACCTGCAAAATGTGGAACGGGCTTCCTCCCTCGATGTGCTCGAGTAGCTACAGTATGGATCTTAAAAAAGATAGTTGACATGTCTTAAAAAGGATTGGCATCGTATCGTATCGTGTATATAGGTGTATATAGGTCTTCCTATTACATAAAAAAATAGTTTAGTCTTCCTTTAAGGTTCCCTTTAATTTGTATACGTTTTTTAAAAATAAATACGAATTACTATTTAGTGTGTAATAAATATAAACGTTTTTTTTTTTTTAAATGTCCCTATGATGTTTTGTTCCAACAGGGCCGTCAACACAGCGGGGGCAGTCCGCACGGGCTGGCGCCCCCGCAGGCGCCGCACCACCCCCACGCGCACCCACACGCTCATGCGCACCACACGCACGCGCTATGACCCGCGCCGCGTCCGCTCCGCGCGCACACCAACCACGACCGATGACTGAGACCCGGCACTGAGCTGCCCGCGCCAGTCTCATTTCGCTACGCCAATGACCGCTGAGCAGACACCACTCACCGATGACAGCTAAAACGAAAATGCCGCCTAAAGGTCGTCATTGTAGCCGTCATGATGGTCGCCAGAGGTTATCGAGAATTAGTTGACATACCGCCAGGGCCTGTAGCAGGGCGGGGGCAACTGGTGGACCGTCGGTTGTCATTGATATAAATAGAACTGACATGTGACAATTTGGAATGGTGTCTGCAATTTTAGTGCAATCGCAAGACTGAAAAGTTTCTTTGAATCGTTATAAAAAAATACGATTTCTACTTCAGTGAAAGATCTATCGTTTCTAGTGAAAGACTTATACATTTGTATACCTATAAGTAATTATTGCATATAATTTTTAAGATTTTCTAATTAAAAACGAGTTAATCTTTGTGCCTTAGATACTTTATAGAAACCTAAAGGGCCAACAGGGTCGTATTAAGTATTTCTAGTCTCGACTTAACATTTTAAATACCTGTGCATTTTAACGTTACATAATTCCAAAATATTCTTGTGTTGCCAATATTACATACTCATTGATAAACATGTTAAAATAAATGTCATTTCTATGGAGGTATAATTAAAGTGTAAAAAGTATTAAATAGTGTAAATATCCAACAATGTGTAAGATAATGAAGATATTTTAGATGTAAGATATTTTAATGGATGAGAACATTGTTAAGAATTATATTTAAATATAAATAATGTATATCTAGTTTAAAGCTTCATTATGTTAATTTGGTGCAATTATGTAAATAAATATATACATATTAGAATAAGAAATAATTAACATTATACGCATACCTGAAATG
Organism: Apeira syringaria; assembly: GCA_934044485.1. Classification (NCBI taxonomy): domain Eukaryota; kingdom Metazoa; phylum Arthropoda; class Insecta; order Lepidoptera; family Geometridae; genus Apeira; species Apeira syringaria. Next base: position 8,070,753 of record OW203658.1, on the reverse strand, counting down.
TCAAAGATAGGTAGGTGAGTCATAAAGTCATAACATACAGCTAGTGTATTGGTGTGTCATAGTGTTTTTAAATTCTGTTTCATGTTCTAGTGATTGCAATCATAATTAATATTTCCGTTCCTCAAATGTCAGATTATCCTTCTATAGCAGAATTGTATCGCAGATAGTATAACTACTGAAAAAACGGCTGGTTCTTTATACATTAAAATAATAGTGATAAAGATCAATTATTAAAACAAGTATCGCATTTGATTTTGCTAATATGTCTTAATAATAATACTTACTATATTTCTCAAAAGAGTATACTCGTACTGTGTGTGTGGTTTTAGATGAAAATGTAAATATACTATACGAATTTTTGTACATAATACTCCTAATTATATTAATCACACCATCAACTAAAATTATTTAGTCACATGCTCTTATTCTTTCTGCGCTAAAATTCGTATAAACTCCTTACAACGCTATCTCTCATTTTGGAAGACTTTTATTCTATGCTGGACCAAATAAATTGCTTATCTTACTCAAAACTACTCGCAATTTTATGGAAATATCAATTTATTTAATGTTATTGATATGTGTTATACTAATTTGGACTTTATCGTAACCATTATATAGGAAATATCTTATTTTCCACAATTACACTTTAGTTTGGTTGAATATGAGAATCACTACGAAATACCACCTATCTTAGGTCGTGACCTTATATCCTATTTTCAAATAGACATACGGTAAGCGATTGTAAATTCATATTTATCTTATATTTATAAACATGTACGTTGACAGTGTGAATGAAATAAGTACCTAAGCACTATTAAAATTTATTCTTCATCTAAAATATTTCATATATTTACAAATTAAATATTATATTCTATTCTTTTCTTTTCTTATCGATACATAAGTTATAGATATCATATCCGAATAGATATTTAAGAATTGTACAAAGTAGGCCGATATTTGCTTAACTTTAAATAAGTATTTAAATAAAATATTACGAACGGTGCAAGAATAAAAGTGTGAATACATAAAAACATATTTTTATTTATATGTGCTTTATTATATAGTCGATGAACAAAGCCTATGTTCACGAGTACAATCTATAATAGTTTATAATAAATAGTATAACTATAATAAATAGTATAACTATAAAAGTGTATAGGCTAATAAGTATGAGTTTAGTTAACTTTGTAGTTATTTGTTTTCCATGGGGGTAAAGTTAATTTTAGGCGTGAGTGCTTAGATTGAAGCCTGAGCAAGCGAAAGGTTGAAGCATTGAACCACCAGCTAAGCGAGTGGTTCATATGAAGAATCGTAGCGATGGTTTTTTTTTCACACTCAAAACCCCGTACCTGGATTCCCTGTGTTGCGGGAGGCTTGAACACATACAAACACGGCACACAAACACCCAAGACGGGACAAACATCTACACTCATCGTACAAATGTTTGCCCCTGCCAGGATTCGAACCCAAGGTCCCGGAGACACAGAAGTCATGTCACTGACAGTAACCACTGCGCCACGGCGACTGTTTCAACACACGAAACACTTTACCCATGAGTAAAACAGAACAATTTTCACCTCAGTAGTGAAGAATTAACTAATGGAGTAATTGTAATGCCCGCGGCGGGAAGAATTCCCTTGTGTGTTCTCTTCTCTGTTTCGTCGGCGACGTTTTTTATTTTTCATTTACATAAGCTTTCTCAGGTGCGTTCTGGAATTATTAAATCTTTTTACTTACTTGAAAATAAAATAGCATTTCCATTTCAGAATTCTATAAGTAAAACTAGCGATATAATACTTTTTACATTTGGATTTTGAGCACATTTTTATTGATGGTCAGTGTCGAAATGGTCGAAGATGTAATCACGCTAGAACTGTTCCATGTGTACTGGCTGTCAAGGACTGCTGCCTGCTAGGTATAAGTAGGTACCTACTGTGTTTGGTGACAGTCTATAAAGCTTGAGGGTAGTAGTATGTATCGTTAGATACCTACAGATATCCATCGACGGTGATCTCTCTAAGTCTTAGACTCAAAGTGGGATCCAAAATAGGGAGCTGTCTTTGATACAAAACAATTTTGCTAGCTTTAGCCTGTCGCTTAGCATAATTTGATATTAAGTATTTTTCAACTGCCAAAATCTGTATGTGACTGCCATATTAAGAAGGGTAGCATGCATGTTATACATACAAGTTTAAAATAATGAAATCAATTTACAGAATAAATGTTAATACTAACCTAATAAATATGAATTACCTACAAACAATACCTACGACAAATACAGAATTGCCAATTAAATCCCCGCATTGTTTCTCATAATGCTACCTAATCTGAAATTTTATTGTATTAACAACACAATTTTACGAGGGATTCTGTTTCATTCGCAAAAAGCGCGGGAGTAAAAAACAAAATGGCCGGCGTTGTAGTGACACTTGACACCGCCATTGCCGAACCGCCGCCGCCCGTCGTCGCCATGAGTTGTAATTAAAAAACGCGGAGCGGTGGCTTTGTTGCGAATAGCGTAGAAAATCTTATAGAATTTTTTACAACGATTGAGTTTAAACATAATTTTGTTAATGATGTTTAAACACAATAGTTGTAAAAATTTCTGCACAAGACAAACGTCGCAACTAGACCTACCAATTCACCATTCTAGGTACCTAAGTAGTTGCGCGGCTATTATACATTGATGGATTACGTTGATGGAAAATCAGAAAATTACCAATTTTGGACGTAAGTATATAGGTACGTGTTATAATATCGGGCAGCAAAGCGAAAAGACACCATAACCATATAACAAAAAGAGGGCTGAGTGTGGTTGTATTTAAAAAAAAAATAACATACGGGTCGAATTGAGAACTTCCTCCTTTTTTCGGTTAAAGATGAAGGCCAATGAAGGTATGGATGGACTGTGGGACAAATGATATTATGTTTTAGAAAGCTGCGGCGAGCACCTGATTTCGCCTAGATTTGGATAAGGACAAGAAGAGGAAGAGGAATCTTATAATGATGCGAGTAGGTATAATAATACGATACTAACACCACGGTATAATCTGTAATAATGCATGGCTCAAATTTCAAACCCATCATGTTCTTAAAACCCACTAGAGTACGCGTTGGCAGCATAATGAGAATGCTATAATATGCGTTCGAGATGGGGATGGAACATAATTAAAAACGCCCAAAACACTCACATTCCGCGTTCGTTTTGGCACAGGTGGCGTTTTGAACTGTTTTCGTTCACTGTTCGAGATGCATGAAAAGTGTTAAAACCGCCACCGTGATCTGCCACTTTTGACCCACCTTCGAGACTGAGTCTTGACTCTGGTTTGTGAGCGTTTTTGTGAAAGCTACAGCTGATGTGAGTATATAAACAAACTTGAAAAAATACGCCGGTGTAATGTTTTCTTTTTATTTCCATTACGAAAATGTTTTAAATTATCGTTATGATTCAAGCTCTTTCAATATTAGGAATTGAAACTATTCAAATGAATCTTCGTACTGACAGCTCTCGCTTAAATGACGTATAGGTATGCGTCGTTCGATTTGGTAAAAATCGTTTTCGCCACAAATGCTGTGCTGCTGTGCTGCAGCCCCAAAACAAACGCTTGTCCAGTTGTAGGTACACTGCTAAAAATGCTGCTTGTCCATCTCGAACACACCTATTCCAAGTTTCTGATCATTGAGCGAATGTAAGCAAGCAATTTGTTGACGAGTCGCTACGACAAGCCGCTTTGCTAAGTTTTATAAAACCAAATAACTTTCATTTTGAGTCCTTACTTTGTTAGGCAATAAACAGAGAAAAATATCTCAGATTAGCTTACAGAGCTGATAATGATGTTCAACCACAAAAGTAAGGATTTTTATTGAAAACACTACGCGCCCCGCGGTTTTACCCACGTGGTGATGATTGATAATGATGATGAAAAGTGGCCTATGTGTTAATCCAAGGGCTAATCTACCTTCATACCAAATTACATCGAAATCTGTGTAACCGTTTGAGCCTGAAGAAGTAACAAACATACACACATACACACAAACTTTCGCCTCTATAATTATAGTGTGATTTCTCGCAATTAGCGTAGCACTGCACCGCCATTACCTATCTCTGCTGATGCTCAGTCACAATGTGGTCTCTGACGTCACATCTCAACAACCCTGGCAATGAAGGAGAGCTGCTAGATATATTATAAAACCGATACATAAATCGGTGCTGTGGCCAAGAGTCAGTCGGAAATGGTGACCGATCACATTACAAAGTGACCGCCGCACGACCCATGACACCAGTTTCGACTACCGCAAAAACTGGACAAAAACTGCACAATGGGAAGTTGGTGGTCGTCAGCAGGCGACTAATCATGGGACGGTCAAATGACGCTGCCGCGGCGACCCGTGCGTTGCGCGCGGATGCCGCATGCGGCCGCACCGCTTTGAACTTTCGTCACGGTCCATGACATATTTGAACTGATTAAGAATATTCGAAGATTATTTGAAATTTGTATTATCAGCGTGCCAGGGTAGCAAATAATTGGTCTTTATTTTTAATATTGTAATTAAATATTGGTATGATGTGTTTCGAATCTCTGAACCTGGAATGTTAATGTTTTTTTTTTGTTTTGTTTGACAGGCTCTCACACAATACAACACCATATGCTTAGTGCCAGACTTAGAGAGGTCGGGCACTAGAAAATTACTGTACCACAATCCTATGGGTTTGATTGATCCGGAAATTAGGTACCCACTAAAGGCGGAGTTCATCAAAATTGAAAACGTCCGATTATCAATTTAACCCTCGGTCAAACAGTTTTAAAAACAGTTTAACTGACCGACGGTTAAATTGACAATCGGACGTTTCAATTTTGGTGAACTCCACACTTAATATATTAAAAAAGAATAAAAATTAAATAGATCTTTAACCGTGCGATTATTATTATATGCTCATTATAATCATTAAAAATTCAATCAATAATATCGTCGTACCCACGATCATGTCATCGTTTTAAAATTCAAATGACAAACAGTCCTTATTTTTAAACGAGTTCAAAAAAGAAGGTTTCTCAATTTAACCGTATAATTGATTTGTTTTGTTTTGTTTTATTTGTGATGATTCTGTTTTTGTTTCATAGAGTATACTTCTGAGGTGGTCCCATTTAAATTTCAACAAAATCGGTGAAGTGGTTTTTAAGTTGAAATCCAATAACTGAAAAGTGCTACGCACACGTGATACGTGGATGACATTATAGTTATAGTGAAGAAATCGGTGAACATACACAATGACAATTGATTCCGTGAGTAACAAAGGTCACTGAAAATAGTGAAAAAAAGTATATTCTTCAAAAACTAATATGGTCAATAGCTAATCGTGTCTTGCCAGTGTCAAGCGCAATAGTAAAACAGCGCAATTTGACGCTCCTTATATTCTTAGATAATAAGGACGAACCGACGAAGGACGGAAGGACGAATTATATATATTATATATAATTATATGGGTATATGTATATACCTATGTCTAATATATTTTGATGGTATTTTGTATGGTAGTGGGTAGCTGGTAAGTAGTAGTAGATTGCGTTTACCTGATCGATGTAAATGGTGTCGGTAAGCATATCTACCAGACAAAGTCCTAAGTTTAATAGCGGATGTTACTCTCAACATTGATGGTTATTTATTATCTGTTTTATGCAAATTATAAACATAGCATTTAACCACTATTTCAACGTGATCAGTGATGATGTGATCGAAGGTTTCGTGTTAGACCTAGTTTTATCTCGACGTGCACTTATGATGTAAAAAATGGGACACGATCCCATTTTTAGTCCCCCCTAGTCTAGTCATCCCTAGCATACTATGTGACCTGTCATTTCACATAACTGTATCTGTACACTTTTTAGATATATGGTTTTAGAATGTACCATATCTTTCTTTTTTAATAATTCTATTGTCGTGCATGGACGGTTATTTACATGGGGTTGGGCCAATGGTACCTATCTATTATAAATGTTATTGGGTTGGGTGAGGTAGATAGCCTGCAGGGCGGGTCTGGGTTTATCCATTAAATAGTTGCTATGCCTATGCTTGTAGCGTTCGCGCTGCTTGTTTTGGTTATGCCCAGGCCTTCTTTACACATCCCGTGATGGGTAGGGAGGCTACGGTCTAGGGGGAAGCGCAGGTCGTGATGATCCTCAAGGCAAGTCTGGCGATTACCTTCTCGCGGTGCTGCCTGGTTCTGTTGGCTGAAACCAACAGTCTCCATTAAAAACGTAGAATGGCAAAAATGCTATCGATCCTACCTAATGTGTATTATCGAGCATATGATTAGGCAATCGAAATTATGTACCACGGCAACTACAATATTGTAAAATTAGAGTATTACACCACAGATTAAGATAAGGTATTTAAATCTATAAAATCTTTCGTATGATTAATGAGATAAGTTTAAAAGATTAGGTTCTGCCCTCTATCAATGAATAGAAGAACTAAAACGTGTGCCATATTTGAACCATGGTTCAAAGTTTGCTAGCACCCGCTACACGCTAGATGTCGCTATCTGTATGTGAATTCTAACGACATACTTTGTACCTAACAATACACTGTTATAAATGATATTTGCGTATTAATTTATTATAATGACGTTATTTTTGATTAGCAGAATTATTGTTACTGCTATATCTAGGAATAATTAAAACTTAAAACTGCGGCATGTCCACGCATTGTAGGCATTTAGCGTTTATGATTAATAGAGTCGGTCTGGCTATCATTGACTCTGATTACAAATGATTGCTGAAAGCCTTTTTGCGCACGGCACTAGTGATTTAGTCGTGTCGTGTGAACAACACTTAAGGGGAAATCGCACAAATAAATATAAAACGAATAGCATAAAATTCTTATTGACAATTACAATCCATAGGTAGTAATGCATAATACCAAACGCGCAGAGCTAAATACATAATTATATTATTCACACTTATATTACCTATATAGGACTAAAAAACACTGTGATGGACACATCAACACCCCAAGCGGGTCGTCAGTGCAGGACTTAGCAACCCTAATTCGAATAAGACACATCAGCGTCCATTCTGCTCGTCAATAAAATGTAATAATAATATTTTGAGAGCCAACAAAATCATTATTAATATCATTATTAATTAAAATCTTAGACGAGGCAAATAAATTAAAGTTTTTAAGCTAACAAGGTCAGCATGCAAGAATTATGATTATATAGGTACTTGTTTTCATTTTAGTCAGGGCAAAATATGACTTAAGAGTCTTTTGCTATAAGAACTTTATCAGGAGCAAAGAAGTGTATATAATAGTTTCAACAAGTTCATTCAGAGTTCAAGTTGAATGCAAAATGCATAAGGTCTTAATTCGGGTCTCTCGAGCCATATAGGTATGTCGGCATTGAGAAAAGATTTCCTGAGAATGCTTTCTTCGAGTTTGCTAAAGTATAAATCCTAGGTGCATACCTAAGTGTAATATATCTATTCAATACATTTTGTAGGTATTCGCCTACTTAGTAATTCTTCAGTGTCTTCAGAAACAGCTGAAAAAGCTGGATGTAAATATTTAATGATGAAATCTTGACCTTAATTAACGTGCAACCTTTTTTAACACCCAACTGTTTTTTTAGGTAGGTAATCCTGAGCTTTCTAATAAGTTATAGAACTGGACATGAATCAACATGGGTACCCAGTTCTTACTTCTTAGTTTATTATGAAGACACTGACTTCAAATCACTGAGTTATTATTATACGTAGTAATAGTAAGCTCAGTGCTTTAAATCCGATCCAATAGCCTAGCATACTCGCAGGCATAGGCGAGCTCCCCTTGAAAAAGACCACCGTATGTGTTCGAAACTATACCCAGTCGGAACTCTTTGACTTAGGTACTTACTACGTGAGTAATTCCCGTGTTTTATATACCTATTCATAAGGTGTCAAATCGACGTGAATTTTAATTAAGTATCTATAAGATAATTGTTATGTCTAAGTCATAACTATTATCTAATTACATCATTGATTTTGCGGTTATGAAAACATCAATTAAACCTAAGTACCGACTGTTAATTCAAGTCCTGTTAAAAAAATTAGTACTTGGAAAGCTCATGAATAATAAATCAGTTTAGTACGTGAAACGTTGTACCTTAACAGTCTTGCACACGGCACCGATCTTATCAGTTTAAATATTTATTATGATTGATAGCATATTTATTGAGCAAGCAACAACGTTGCAATAGAGTCACACACATAAAGACGTGCGCAATCGCACGTCTAATTTACTACTTTAGACCTTAAACGTAAAGTAGAGTTCAAAATTGTTTTCATTGTAAATAGGGTGACCACCTTAAGCTACTATCATCTAGATTTAGATAGTAAGTGTAGCCAGTACATCAAAAAAGTTTGATAACATTGGTTTAATCGTAGTCTGGTCCTATATTAGTAAAAATCTAATCTGAATAATATAGTAGGTACAATACAATACAACGATTCTTTATTGCACTTTACCATAAATAATAGAGGTACCTAATTAGATAAAGATAAAGGTAGATATTGTGTAAAGCACTACTATGAAATAGATACTTGTCGCATGGTCGGCTTTTAGATTATTGTGTAGGAAGGCATGGATAGAGTTGTCCTATTCTCAGGAACTCAGTTAATCGTAGACAACAATTACCGAAACTACTTTACCTTTATCTATCGCTAGCTAAAGTTGTTAGACAACGTTTTCCAAAATGGCGCTCGGCAAAGTACAGATAAGTTTGATAGGTGTAGGCTTTTAAGTGGAGTTACTTACAGAAAATCTGTGACATATAAAATTCTTCACCTTAACAATCTTGCGCACGGCACCAAGAAGTTTATTATCGAAAACCAACAGCTTTATATCAATTATCGTTGATATCATTCCAGTCCGGGCATCGGCCGCGACGACCGTCATGTACCTACCGCAGCAACGCTCGTGGCTTGTTGCCATGTTGTACCATTCGTGACGTCTCCAGCCGATGCCTAGGCACCGAGCTGCTTATCAAGAAACGTGATTGCAAGAACGATGAAGAAACGATGTTTAATTCGACGATTCATGATAGTGATCATAGTTAATGGCCTTTGCATCTATTACAGATGATATATGCAGTGTGTGTGGCGGTTAAGTTAAGACTTAAGACGCTACTTTTTGTGGCTATATAATCTAATACGAGAAAGGCAAGAACGATGACATCTTGCGGAAATGTGTGCGGCGAGAGAAAGATTATTGCCGTTTTGCCGTTTTGCTCTGCTATCAGCATGCTTTTCAAACCAGGATATGTCGTGTAGTCTTTGACCAGTGCTGAGGCGACCTCTCCACTTACTTCTAACGTCACCAAGTTTTTTCCATTCTCCATGATTAATACCAAACGAAGCCAAGTCTCGCAGTACTTGCAACATTTCTTATTGCATCTGCCACTGCGCCAAGCATTACCTGGTAGTGATAATAATATGTATAAAATTATATTATTATTATTCCCTTTCCATTGTGGAAAAGGGATTTCCTAAAATTTAAGATAATAGGTGGAGAAGTTGTGTATATCAGTGTGACATTACGTCGCAAAATGAAAATAAAAGCAACATATAAATAAAAGCTACTCTAGGTCATAGCGTTTTGCCAGTTTCGGCATCGTAATCGAATATTAATTATTATTTTTATATTTTAATTCATTTTAATTTAATCGTTGAGCCAAATATGTGCCAGCATTTTGGTCACGCGTCGCATCGATCAAACGCTGTGATAAGTTTTGGAAAATCCGATGAGCTCCCAATGTCTCGACCCCAAACGGTTCAAATATGTAACCACTACCTAGGTTAGCATATTTTCGCCGTTTGAATTGCTCCGCCGAATAAGCCGCGGCGCCATCCTTAACATGTGTCTCTGGAAGATGTGACAGCGCCAAAGAGTCAACTTATGTAGCGTCCCACACTAAAGGCCCCCCTAACTTCCAGGGAAAAGTGTCATGCCGTCAGGTCTTTTATCTCATCTGTCTCAACGAATCAGCATTGCAATTCAACGTGGCAATGCTGCTAGCATACTGGGCACGCTGCCAGCCGGTAGCGGGTTAGAGCATTTGAGTTATCTATAGGCTACCAATAGCTGGTGGATTGCTCAAATGTTATTGTAGTAGCTGTAGTATTGTAATTAGTTATTAGTGTTTTGTTTTAATAGAGCCATCTGCCAGTAAAAAAAGAAATTTAATCGTCAAATTGCTTTAGAATCTCAGTCATTCAAGTAGTAAAGCACACTAACTACAGTCTGCGACTCATACACACGTCCAGATTCCAGCCACATAAACACACACATAAACCCAGACACGCTATATTACACACTGAAGCTTAACCAAAACCTACTAGTGCGCATACTATGAAAGTCTATATAAATATGTAATGTCAGTAAAATGTAAAACTGTTATTGGCCTTAGGTGTGAGCTATACACAATATAGTATAATTTGTTTTTGAATAAAATAAATAAAAATAAAATAAAATTTGGCCCCGTCGGAACATAGACATTATATAGACGTCTATGTGTAGCTACGTAAGGCTGATTATTTCCCCAGATTGTAATTACCTAAGTAGTTAATAGGACGTGCGTCCTATTAACTAGAAACTATTTTTGTAGATGCGTAGATTACGATTTTCCCGCTACCTCAATTTGTCATCCCACGGCAACTATACTTTTCCGGGACCAAATTAGTCTGTTATATATATATGTTATTCCAGGGTCTAACATATCTCCATACTCAATTGTCATCGATTCATCGAAATCAGTGCAGCCGTTTGAACGTGAAGGAGTAACAAATATTCACACATACACACACACTTTTTACTAAGTTTTTAATCTGGACATGAATCAACATAGTTCTAATTTAGATTTTTAGATTTTATTTTAGATTTTGATAAAAATCTTAATCAGAGCACCAACAACTGAGTAGTTATAAATGTTTAAAATACGGGAGTTACTCACGTGATAAGTCAGAGGGTTCCGACTATAGTTTCAACCACATTCGGTGGTCTTTTTCAAGGAGAATACGGGGCGCTCGCGGACGCGGTCGCGATTCGCCTAGTACTGATATTATTACGTGAGTAACTCCCGTATTTTATACATTTATAATGTGTCAAATCCACGTCAGTTTTAATAACAAAACTGAGTAGTTCTTTTCAGAAATGATAAAACAGTTCAGAAGGATATCACCGGACCGAAACTCACCTCTGATGATAGCATCGTATTCAAATCAACAAATAGACAAGTGTGATTGTAGAGTAGAAGATATAAGAAGAATACCAGTTGACATTGTATGTCTAGCGTTACCTCACCTTCGCTTCGTCCACATAATATAAAAATACTTAATACAGAGTTAGAATAAAATAAACTTTTATTAATTTATTTCAATTAATTACACCACATTCGGCCGTGGTGGTACCGGCCTAGAGTAGTACCCCCCCATCTCTTCCCGTGGGTGCCGTAAGAGTCAGCTAAGGGATAGCGTACCAGGAGGTGCGCAGCAGCGCCTTCTGAGGATCGGAAATCATACTGCGCTCGCCAACCCGCCTGCCAAGCGTGGCGAGTATTGGCAAATCCCCCCCATATGGGGGAGGCATACGTCCAGCAGTGGACGCACATGGCTGGGAAAAGAAAAAAAGAAAAGACACCACATTTATTATCACAATTTATATTTTGGCTAGTCCCATTACATAATTCATAAGACTACAGATATATTAAAAATATACAAATCAATGTCAAAACATGATATAATACGATACGAATTGAATCACTTTTGTATCCCATTAGAGTAGAATATGAATACTAATTAAAGACATTAATATTTTTTTACTAAAATAGTGGCGAGTATTGGCAAATCCCCCCCATATGGGGGAGGCATACGTCCAGCAGTGGACGCACATGGCTGGGAAAAGAAAAAAAGAAAAGACACCACATTTATTATCACAATTTATATTTTGGCTAGTCCCATTACATAATTCATAAGACTACAGATATATTAAAAATATACAAATCAATGTCAAAACATGATATAATACGATACGAATTGAATCACTTTTGTATCCCATTAGAGTAGAATATGAATACTAATTAAAGACATTAATATTTTTTTTACTAAAATACATTTATATGGGCAAATAATATATGACATAGACAGGCAGTAAATAAAATTGCTTGCAAGTAATTTATTGTCTTTATTATTATTGCTCCTATGATTGATTGGATATGAATATAAAATGTGATTCAACAACAGACCTTACTCTGTTCAATTAGCTTAATCAATATATAAACTCATTAAATGAATGTGTTTAAATAACAACGAATATATCTGTACAGTACAAGGTCTAACTGAATATTGAACTGTATATATATATACCTAACTTATTAATAATAATTAGTATTAGCTGAACCCCTCGGTTTTATTAGTAGCTGCACCCGTCGGTTTTACCCCCTGGAGTCTTCAAGTCGCGAGTGAATAGGTACCTTCTAGGTTTGCGTGCTAAATCCTAGACAACGCCATCACTTAACATCAGGTGAGACAGTTGTCAGACGCAAACTTATAATATGTAAAAAAAAAGGGTAGGTACCGTTTTCTTTTACATCGGTACACGCACACACACAATACATACTCACACACTCAACCACACACCAAAACTAACATAACTCTATGACACTTACATAATAAATTAATAATCCCACTAATATTATAAATGTGAAAGTTACGATATTTTGATGGATGTTTGTTGCTCAATCACCCTCAAACGGCTGGACGGAATTGGATGAAATTTGGTATGTAGATAGCTTATACCCTGGATTAACATATAGGCTTATTTTCATCATCACCATCATCACCGTTTTTCATTACTACGCGGGTAAAACCGCGGGGCGCAGCTAGTAGTAAATAAGTCTTAGCCTTAGGTATAATAAGTTATTTCTCACCAAAACGGTGTATAACGCTATAAATGCTTTCTCCTTCTTTATGTATATCATACTTACCTACCCACGGAAAATCTCATAGTATGTTTGATTTTAGTAAGTTCTCACACGCTACTCGTAATTATGTAGGTGCAACAGAAATGTTCCTGTATCTCTTAGTATGCAAAATTAGTACCTAAATAAAGTTGTATAAATATAAATCTACAAAGTTATACGCTAACAAGTCTGAGAGAAGGGCCAGGAGTGCCATTGCACGAGGTCTACCTGGTTTGGGCTCCTGCTCTTCTCACAGAACATTAACAGACATGCAACTAACATTGATGTAATATAGTGTAGTGTAGTGTAGTGTGTAGTGTATAGTATACTAGTTAAGGACTTTATGTGGGAAGATAATAAACAACTACTTTATTTTATGGGTTAAAAGGGGACAAACGGTAATAATAATGTAAATTTCTTACCGCTTGTCCCCATGGGGGGGAGGGGGACATATCATGGGGACAGACGGGAATATTTCACTACCAGTATCTAAATATCAGTTATGCCATAGTAAGGATAATGATAACAAATGTATATTATTATATAACAGGGCCTTAAAATATTAGCAGAAATTTAAATTGTTATGCCGCGTATGTTCTTATGCAACATAACATGCATCGACTCTCAATGACTTTTTAATGACATGCTAATATCGTGTGTAAATTTGTGATCTATTTACAAGGTTATGTACGAAAATAAAGTCATGATTTACTTGGGTTTTTACGAAATAATAGTCAAGTTCATATCAGTTATGTCACGTTTATATACATATTCTGATTGGATCTCGTCTGGCATATTTATGTCTATAATATATATACCTGTTAATATATTCTGTAAGCTTCTAATCTTTTTAACTGGGAAACATCGTAGAAAATTCTGAATTAATGTTGACCGGTTGGAAGTGTCCTACTGGAGATCAATGAGGGAGGCATATGTCCAGTTGTGGACTTCCGACGGCTGAAAAGATGATTATAATGATGAGCATATTAATTTAATCGATACGAGAAAATTAAAACTTTATTGCCTAGCCGGGCTATGATGCGACACCCGAGATAATTTATGTCGTGGTTTTTCAAATTCAAAAAAACACGACATAAATTATCTCGAGTGTCGCATCATAGGACCGCAGCATAGTAAACAATTCGGTCATTGGATCTTCTGACCTCGAGATAATTGTACCACAGGCAACCTAAAAGAAAATAATGTGGGTACATGTATAGAAAATATCCATACATGCACCTGTACATCAAGAGACTTTTTGTACCCTCTCCAATAGAAGCGCATATATGTATAAGAGCTCTCATGTGGATGCCACACACATACATTAGCCTCTAGTTTTCTTCGCACCAGGAATCTGAAAATAAAATTGTTACCAAACAATGGAACCGTCTTCAACAGTCAAAAGTGTGAAATAACTTGTTGAAGTCGGTACCATGATATCACGGGATCAATAATTGTCATTATGTATTTTAACCGATTTCTTCACGCTCAATTAGGAAGTCGTAAAACTTTTCAGTTATTGGAGTGTAACTCAAAAACCGCTTGTCCGAGGTGGTCCCCTTGGCGGCACACACTATCAGAAAAAAAAATCGGAAAACATACTAAAGACATAATTTTTTGAAATCGGTTAAAAATGAGCCGGATCACACTTAAGTTGTTAATCTCACTAGCCTTCCGAAGCACGAAACCCAATCGCTGATAAATAATATTCTTTCGAGATTTCAGTAATGTGATAATAGAATATGTAAAGCTTCTGTCGAATGTGACACCTAAATCTTTTATAGAACTTGACCGTGTAATAGTGTTTCACTCAAGTTTGTAGTCAAATTCACGTGGGGCTGAACTCGACCAAAAGTGACCTGAGAGCACTTTGAAAAGTTAAACTCATTATTCATGCTCCACCCATACAACATAGCGTCAATGTCACGTTGTAATGCTTGACATAATATAATCATATACCCCCTTACTTATGAACGTTGAATAAGCTGCGAATTCAGTGTTTTGTTCCGTTCTTTCAACGTCAAACTGTCATATAAGCGACAAAGACAAAACACTGACTATTCAGAGGTTATTCAACGTTTATAAGTAAGGGGGATAGATTATATTAATGACTTACTACTAAACTTAATGTTTATAAATAGTATATTTTATTACATATTTATATTTTGCTTCTTATTATTTTTCGATTTTGTTTTCCATTTCTTTTCGTCATATGAACATATACGTGGAAATTGTTTTGATAAAAATTTCAAGGACACCCATCGCAACATTGCTAAATAAAAAGAACCACTACAGAAATGACGACAAAAGGCGGCCGCTCTTTTCAAATAGGTTTTGAAATGTGTATTTTACAATATTAAAATATTCCAAGCGAATTTGTCATCAAAAATGAGTTAGGTAGATACACACAATAAGGGGTATTGTAAAAATCATTTTTATAACCTATTTCCCGGTAATTAAGTTACTCCCTTTGTGATTTACAATTCTAAATACGAACGAAGTGATTATGTATCATATGAGTGGTTAATAAAATAATTTACAGAAAAAAAAATTACCAAAAAATGGAACCGACTTCGATACTCATAAGTATGAAATAACTTGTTGAAGTCGGTACCATGATAGTTCAAAAGTAACTGATATCAAAATATTGTGCTCATGGTACCTACCGACTTCGACAAGTTATTTCATACTTTTGAGTGTTGAAGTCAGTTCCATTTTTTGTTAAAAATTTTACGTGTCGAATTGAGAACCTCCTCTTTTTTTGAAGTCGGTTAAATATAATTCAAAAATAGGCGTTGCCAGACCCGGTTTGAGCTCACAAATCATCATTAATTTTATGCTATGCTATATACGACTTGAAGCTGTGGCGGATTTTATGTGTGGTGTATTTTTACATGTCTTTCACATCATTTCTTTGTAAAAGCAGGAGATGACCTTGTTAAAAAACTGTTGTTGGGACGAAAACTACTTAGCCGTTGATTATTTTAATTCCTTTACGGACCATTGACAAAGATACGAGCAGCATTTATAATGTTTCACGTGTTATCTACTAAAACAGTAACGAACTGCGCACGCAGACACACGACCGCACGTCGCTACCTGAATACTAAAACCATCGAAACATACTAATAACTATCTAGGTAAGTACTAGACCTAAGATATGTGTTATACGGGACCAATTATATTAAAGGATTTATATCTCGTACTTAGGTTGTAGTGCCATTGATGGGCAAAGTGAAGAACGGAAGAACATGAGGGCATATTGCGTTGTGGTAGAACCACAGATCTGACAAGTGTGGGTAGAACAAACGCATAAGGGTAAACCGGGTTCATAAGAGAACTATAAATGGGTTGGTCGGTAAAGGGTAACATAAGCATAGGCAACGTATCACAAAAAAATACCTAAAAAGCCAGGTAAAGTAACCGCAACCAGCATTTTTGAAAACGGCCTGGAAAGTAGAAAATGCGAAAATATAATCTATTATTTGTTCAATATTATATCGGGAACCCACAAGTTCCCCTGGAGCCATTGTGACAGCGACCCATAAGGCATTGCCCCGTTGCAAAAAGGAGTTACGTAGGCTTGGGTAATAGAACCTAGCGGGGGAATACTCAAAAGACCCCAAGCGGGATGTCGGTCTAGGACTCACTTCCTCATCTCGAATAATGATAAACATGTAGTTCCCTAAATAGTCGCCTAAAAGGGAAAGAATCGTATTATATCTTTTTTTTATTTCAAACAAACGAAACAAAACTTACACTATAAAACAAACATTTGGTCACAATTTTGTTAGTAGTAGGTGGTAGTATCGTAACTATATATGTATGTTGATTAACACTATTACCTAATTTATGGGCCGTTTCAGCCGTATTTAAATTATATTGAAATATTATTTCTTCGAGTACACAATGCATTGTAAAATAAATAAAAACTGATCTCTGATTACCATTTCACTGAAACGTTATCATGGATCAAAATGATATCAGTTCAACTAGGTATATATCGTTTCCTTTTTTTGTGCGCTTATTTACCTTCGACTACTAAACGTGCGAATTTATACCGAATACTTGTCTGAAGTCTGATGTTTGTTTTAATGTTAAATAAATATAAAACTACAATCTACAAATAATTAATACTATTAAAATTTAATCTCAAGAACGCCCATTGTGACATTATTAGGAGGCATATATTGTTACTTATGTTTTTTTTTTGTATTATGGTGTTACAATAAATTGTTCATATATATATCATCATCTATCTATTTCAAAATCGCCTTCAACTACTTATATTTACCAATTTCACTCCGCCCAATTTGAAAGTGGTTTGATCATTTAGATTCAATGTAAACGATGCTTACGAGCAGTATTGCAGAGCAGCTATTGCGTGTTAATCGACAACTAGAACTATTGTGATTGAACGTAATTCCAATCATATCGTCACTAGCGATAACAATCACGGGCTAAATCTATTAATTTAAAAGAAACGGGGCCACTTCAATCATTATTTGATAATAAACACATTTAGGTACGCGCTGCTGGCTAATAGAGTAGGTATTTCCCCAACTAGCATAATAATGAAATCAAGTGGTCAAACGCAACTTTACAGTTTTGCTCGTATACCGAAAGTTGGTCGATGAAATGGAATATTGTTTTAAACTTTCATGGCTTGTCGGGAACTCAATCAAAATCAAAATCATGGTGCGTATCCCGTGTTGAAAAATGTATATATATATATATAGTGAAAAGTCCAATACCAAGGTACAAGTGTGACTTGGCGTGGAGACACTATTATCATATGGCACCTATCTTATATAACATACTGTACCTTAAAACACCTGTAAAAAATATGTCTTCATACAATTTAAAAACTACTGTAAAGGATTGGTTACAAAAGTTACAATATGAGAATGTTGAAAATCTTTTATCTAAAAGTAACTGACATACGGTTGTGTGTACATGCACTTGACTGAGGTCTCCTTCTTTTTTGTTGTGGTAATATAGTTTGTTTTTGTTCCTTTTTTTTATTGTTAACTAAGCCAACCTTGGGAAGACACTGACTGCTGCAACACAGCTAACGCTAAAGCAGTAGGCAGGCATTATTTCTTTCATGTAGCCAATGGAGCCAACTCCAAAGACAAACAATGTTACGACATGGCCACTGAATAATATCTGTACCTCGGAGGTATACAATAGTAACTCCAATTTTTTCGAAAATATGTTTCTTGCACCATTAAAATCGCAAGAACCAGTTCTACATAATGGTATACGACATTAAGTCCTATGACATCTATGAAAAGAAATATCCAATCGTATAGGACATTAAATCCACTAACGTCTGATGGGTATAGGACCTCAAATGACGATAAGATTATTTACCTCTAAGCTTTGCGAGAAGTTAATGTTGTTCATTGGAGTTAATATTCTTTACTTCTGAACGAAAACGCGCGCGGCGCGCTAAGTATCCGTATAAACCGTCGGCGTCGCATGCGTCAGTGCGTTCGTCGTCGTACCTACTGTAAGTGCAAAACTATCCGCGTAATTATAAAAAATTGTATTAAAGTCATGTTTTCACGTGGAAAATTACTGTGTGACCTAGTGTATATCGGAGATCAGCATGAAACATCTTCAGAACATGGTAAGTACTTATTTAATTAATAATAATAAAAATCATAGTTCAGCGAAAACTTAACGAGAGGTAAACAATAGTATCTCCTGTAAACGTCTTATGCCATTGAGCTCTATTTCTTGGTGTTAAGATACTTTTTTCAATGTCGAAAATTGTTAGTAAGTAGGTGTGCATTGTTGTGAATATTAGACTTCTATGATTCTTGTGATATCAGTTTTTACTCATATTAGGGTGTTGTTATAAATAGTATTTTCCCATTAGTTTATAACAAAATATTGCAGTAAAACGCCCTGCGGATAAACTACAAGTAGATTCTTCTTGGCCGGCCGGCTCACGGCCGTGGTGGTACCGGCCTAGAATAGTACTCCCCTATCTCTTCCCGCGGGTGCCGTAGGAGTCGGCTAAGGGTTCACTTACCAGAAGGTGGGCAGCAGCACCTTCCGAGAGTTGGAAATCATACTGCGCTCGCCAACCCGCCTGCCAAGCGTGGCGAGTATTGGCAAATCCCCCCTATATGGGAGAGGCATACGTCCAGCAGTGGACGCACATGGCTGAGAGAAGAAGATTCTTCTTTAAGTGTCATATGTACTTGATCTGTATTACTGTGTGTTAAGGTCAATTTTTCAGTAACATAAACACAGCGGGCTAAGTAGGTACACAATGTTCAAAGCAGGTTTTATGATAATGCTTGCGATTCATCAATTTATTAACTAGATTCTGCTCCTGAAAATTTCATTCTCTGGTAGTATTGATTTGGTTTTCTGTGTTATATATAAATAATAGCATAATTACGTAGCTAATATAGAAATATTTTTTTAGGGTCACAGAGAGACGAACAGCTTTTTCTAGAAAGGTCCGAAGGTTCGGTTTCAAGGTCATTCCAAGATATTGACGTGGGTCCGGCTCCAACTGAAGTAATGCATACCGTCGGTAATGCTACTGGCAATGATGCACAACCGTCAACTTCTGCTTTGATCACTGATATTTCAAATAATCTCGTGCCATCGACTAGCTTTCACCGCATGACAACTGCAGATAGTATGAGTTCTGAGGAAGATTTTTCACCATCAGACGAAGAGTATATTCCAAACACTGATGAAGACTCTATAGATGGTAAATTCGAAAACCGAAGAAAGATTAATATAGTAGAATCAGACAGGTCGTCCATCGATGATCTAGAAAATATGAGAGAAAGCGGAACGACTCAATCGCTGAACAATACTCCCTCAGATATTCAGCCAGAGTTATCACCTCAAACTTCTGTAACGAAGAGTCGTAAAAGGACTTTAAATAAATTAAAATGGAAATGCAATGTAAGAAAACAAAGCGCAATCACAGGAAAACTATATACTTCTAAGAAAGGAAAAGTTGTTTCAGAAAAGAAGATAAAACCGGTATGTGCATGCAGATTGAAATGTAGTGAACGTATAGACGAAACTGTTAGACAATTAATTTTTCAGAAGTATTACGCGGAAGAGATGACGTGGGATTTAAAAAGGCAATTTATTCTTTCTAGAGTCTCAGAAGTTCAAACTGCTAGATCCAGACGCCGTGATCCTGATCAACTACCTAAAAGAGCATACACATTATGGTACACATTTTTAATTGATGAAAAACTCGAAAAGGTTTGCAAAAAGTTTTTTTTGAATACCTTGGCTATTTCAGAAACTGTTGTGAGAAACGCGATAAAAAAATCTACACAAGGATTTGTTCAAGCAGATAGACGAGGAAGACATCTACCACCTAATAAAACAGCAGAGATAGTTAAAGAAACAGTACGAAAACACATTGGCAAGGTACCGAAATATGAGAGCCATTATAGTCGAAACAGAACAAAAAGATAGTATTTTGGAAGCCACCTTAATATTGACAAATTATATTCCTTGTATATAGAGTTCTGTGCTGAAGAGGGTATACCGAAAGAGAATATGGCGAAGGCGTGGCTTTATAGACATATTTTTAATACGGAGTTTAATCTCGGTTTCAATCCTCCTGCTAATGACACTTGTGATGATTGTGATACGTTTGTTATCAAATATAAAAACGCCACAGTTGAAACTGAAAAGAATAATATGAAAGCTCTACATAATAAACATCTTGAGGAAAGCAGTCTACGATACAGTTTGAAAGGATTTGATAAAGTTGCAGCCATTGAAAGCCACGGTGCCAAGAAAATGCTGACAGTCGACCTTCAAAAATGTTTACCAACACCCTACTTAACTAATGGACAGAGTTTCTATTACAGAAAGTTGTGGACGTTTAACTTCACAATTATGGATTCAGTTCTCAAAGAAAGTTGGTGTTTTATGTGGGATGAGACCGTGGCAGGACGAGGTGGAAATGAAATGGCTTCTGGAATATTGAAGTTTTTCGAGCAGCTTGACGATAGCGCATTAAAAGAAGTAACAGTATGGAGTGACAACTGTGCGGGGCAGAATAAAAATATTTACTTAATGATGGCTTATTTGTGGATATTGTCTCAAAAAGAAAATGTGGAGGTAATAAACCACAAATATTTATTAAAAGGGCATACTCACATGGAAGTGGATGTAGTCCACTCAATTATAGAGAGAGAAAAGAAGAAAATCCAAGAGTTTCCCATTGTGACTCCTTGGGACTGGCAACAGTTTATAAAGAGCTGTTCAAGAAACTCAAAAATTAGAGTAGTGAACATGGAAACAAATAATTTCATGGATTTTTCTGGCTTTTGCAACGGATCATCAGCTCCTTTTGTGCACAGAAAAAAATCTATTGTGGGAGAGTCTGTACCATATTCTGCTATAGTATGGATGCAATTCCGAAAAAATGAAACAGGTTCAATGTTCTACAAAACCTCTTTTGATCAGGAAACTTTTGAACAAGTTAGTTTCATACGAAATAAACGGAGAGGATTTTCTGTGCCCACGCCGAAACCTATTCGAGAAACTCAAAAGCCTATTTCGAGACTCAAATACAACGATTTACAAAAATCGTTGCAGTGGATTCCATCCATGTTCCACGATTATTATAGGAGTCTTTCATGTGCAGATGTCCCTGACTTACCTGAAGCATGCGAGTAGTAACTGTATTGATTATTAAAAATAAATAGTATTTTGATTTCCATCTTTGTGAAGTAACTTTTGTTTCATTTTGTAAGTAAACTCCTCCCAAATTCTTAAATAATTGCAAAACGCTACACGATGACAAGAAACATAATGTTTCTAGGTACCGAATTCCAATAACAACCACATGTTTAATTTAGAGGTAAACAAAAGTATGATATCATAATGCTTTCTTAAAACACCCAAGTTAATTTATGTAACAAGGTAAATAGTCTCAAGTCCATAAAATTAGATAAGTATTAACTTTATTGTAATAAACTATAATACATAAAAATTGGATTTAAAAATAATAAAAAATACTGTTGAGCTTGTTGCAATATCTTTAAAGCAACTATGTCAAAATTGCTTTCAAAGATTGATTCCGCGCATTTTTGTCTCTCCTGTAAAATTTTCGTTTTATCACATAATATTGTATACCTCTGAGGTACAGATATGCCTTCCCTCTTCCCTTCCCTTCGCTGGAGTGTCTAGGATAACCTAGGTTGATCACCTAAATATTACTGGGGTATTTGGGCACTACTTAGCCGCTCTATGCGTTTTTGAAAGTTATATTGCTTGTGGTGGTGAAAAGGTACAGTGAAAATGTGTGAAATTTTCAATCAATCAATATTCTTTATTGCGAAAAATTGTAGCGTTTTGAGTTGAAAATGTTGTTTAGCTTGAAATTAGTTAACATATACATACACACATACTAGTATGATTAAATTTAAATATTACGTACGGACGTAGAGGTCCGTCCCGGCTTCGCACGGTTACATGATTGAAGATTGCAGATCCTTATTTGTTCTTGTAATAAATATAGCCTATGTTAATCAGGGATAATGTAGGATTCAAATGGTTAAAGAATTGTTGACAGGTTTTATAGTTTATGAGTTTATTCGTTACAAACATAAAAATCTTTCCTCTTTATTTTATTAGTGTAACTATGTACTCTTATTTATCTGCAGCCATTGTCCAACCACCGAGCCATCAAAAGGAGGTCCTGTTTCCGAACTAATCTAATTATATATAATTATAATATCTCTCTAATATCTTTCTCTTTGTTTTAGAGTTAGCAATGGAGATTGAATATAGACACGACCACGGACACGACCACGGGCACGACCATGGGCACGAGCACGGTGATGATCCCTGTGGAGGACACAGCCACTCCATGGTGGTAAGTTCCTGAAGCCGGATCTGGCTGTCGCTAGGCTGCTCCACGAGGTAGCTTCGATGGAGGGACCATTCATGAATTACGTCACACCTTAAGGGGGAGGGCGGGGGTCAACGGCAATTCTGACATTGTGTGACAAGGGTGTGGGGGGGTCTTAAGCTTTATGACGTCACATATCAATTTTTTTTTATATCACATTACCCTAGCACCGCACTAGGATTCCCTGTATCGCGGGAGGCATGGACACACACACCCATAGCACACAAACACCCAAGACCCGGGACAAACATCTACACTCATCGCACAAATGTTTGCTCTTGCCGGGATTCGAACCCAGGGCCCCGACGACGCAGAAGTCAATGTCACTGACCACTGCACCACGGGGACCGTCAATTCAATTCTTCTTATAACACTTAAAAGTCTGCCTTTTGCTTGCATCGGTAAGCGACGATCTCCTATCATATCGTAGGACACGAAAAAATTCATACTTAGAATCATGGTATTTCAGAAAAGAATGAGAATTTGTCATTTATGAAAAGTTTCTTTTTTGTTGTAAGTAAATCTGTAGATGTCTAAAAATTGGATAATTTTAACATAAAAATTGCATCGTGTGTGACGTCACACCAGGAGGGAGGGTGTCTCACGAATGTGACAGGGTGTGACAATGTGACCTGTGACAGGGAGGGCTTAAAAAAATCATGAAATTCGTGTAACATAATTTATGGATGACCCCTATGTGGTCCTGTTTGGCACGCGAGTCACTTCACCACCACGTCACCAATCTCACCCAATCTCCTTATTGGGCTGTACGGTTTTGGCAGTGAGGTACCAATTAGTTCTCATTTGGAGAAACAGGGTCTGCTGCGGCTCAGGCACGGGTCACCTACACTTGTTGTGTGTGTCACCTATACTGTATATTGTAGTGAATTCTTTTACATAATAAATGATTTTGATTTGATTATGAATTAACATTTTTCCCAATTTGAAATCAAACTTGGGATCTCCATAGTCCATAATCCGTTCTTTTACTTCCAGTTTCACTCATGCGTGTGCACGGAGATCCTGTTCAACGGCTGGGTGACCACTAACGCCCTGGAACTCTTTGGGTCAGCAGTCGCTATCTTCATCGCTGGAATTCTGTACGAAGGACTCAAGTATTATAGAGAGGCGCTGCATGTAAAAGCTACGACTCCTATTGGAGATTCAAGAGTCGACATAACGAAGAACGAAAGTGGACCTAATGGAGCTTTCAGTGGGCCAGCTACTGTGAAGTAAGTATACCTATTCCTGTACAACTTTTTGTTAAAGAGCGTTATAATGCCTTTACGTCTCTAATCTGTCTAGCAGCATATCATCAGAAGACCTCGCAACACCTTCATCTCGTCTCTGATTTCCCCATTTCCCAATTCAATTAAAAACTTTATTGCAATCTTATACTTCCGCAAGTAATTACTTGAACTTGTCTCTCATGGAATGTAGCATAACTCCTATAGCAACCTCTCTTAAAAAAATGCTGTGCTCGACAGGGTCTTTAATAAACTATATTTCACCAGTTTTTTAATAAAGATAGTAGACATATTTATATATATATATAAATTTATTAATAAAGATAGTAGACATATTTTATCAAATTAATTGTTATTAAATAATACGATATTTTACAAAAGTTTTTTTTATTTAGAATATAGGCAAGCGTTTGACCACTATCGCACCTGATGATGATGCGGTCTACGATTGCTATTAAGTATATTTAAGACTCCATAAAGTCATAAATCCTATTTATTACATTTTTGCTATAATATAGGTACCTACACCAGTAATAATTTGGAAAGAGTTTAAAAGGATATACTGAGAGGTATGGATCAATCAAACGGCAAAGCGACGGCCTTTTAGTAAACTTTAATTTATTCACGTTAAAATGCTGCCTGTATATAAATTTGAAGATCTAAAATACAGCATTTCCATTATTATGATTGCCGTTGGAACTGTTACTGAAGCTCGACGGGGAAAAGCTTTATGAGAATGTAGTTTAAGCTGTGAATGTGTCTTACCCATGTTGGTATGTAAAAAGGTAACCAGTAACTTATGCTCTGCATGAATACTATGTTGCGGAGATTTATGATTAAACTTAAGCTTAATGCTTAAACCACTTTAAAGAATAAATCTCATAATTGTAATGTAACAAACCGACTAGGACTCACGTGGTAAACACTGGAAAATTACTCTCCGACCAGTTTCTTTTTATTTCGACCAATAAATCTTATGATCTTTTTTTCTCATTACAGATACTCTATAATGTCATCAGGGCACATAATACAGACCGCTATTCACGTGGTCCAGTCCACGATCTCCTACATGCTGATGCTGATATTCATGACGTATAACGTGTGGCTTTGTCTTGCGCTCGTGCTAGGTCTGGGCGTGGGTTATTTCATCTTCGGGTGGCGAAAGGCGTCAGTCGTGGATCCGACTGAGCATTGTCAGTAATAAAAAAAAACTATGACAGAATTTATCAGATAGGTGATGAGGAGGTAGATAGTCGTGGATATGCGAAAGCTTTTTCGGGAAAATCTACGGAAAAATTTGATCAAGTACTTTATTAAATCACTTGAGTAAAGACGATTGAGATATAAATAATCATACGGATTCCGAGCATAATGAGGGTAGATTGAATTTCTGATATTATTTTGTAGCTTATCTTAGGAACTATACCGACTGTTTCAGCGAAACATCATATTGTATATATTGTGTATGTTAGAAAAAAGAAGAAATGAGTAATTTATTCAGGCAACAATGGAAAACGCAAACTAATAATAATTCCAATGAGTAAGCCGAATGATCTTGTACTAAATCATAGATCTAATCGGAGTGCAAGTGGTAAAACTCGGTTTAATTGATTGGCCCATTTTGTAGTCCTTAGAATACATAATATTACTACTACTGCTGTCTGATCTGCTCGTGGCTTCGCTCTTTTGCGGTTGTCTACAGGTATATAGGGTACAAGCATTCATCTTTAACTGAGAATATACTTACGGTAAATGTGTGATCTCAAGTGTTAGTGTACTTCTTCCATACGCATTTTTATCGATTTCTTTGAACAGCTTGCTCCTAATTTGCGCCGATATAGGACTAAAATTGAAATATGATGTGTCAGAACTGTTGCACATCGATCAAATATGTACGATTCGAGAAAAATAAAAAAATACATTTATATTGGAACGCAATTTTTAAATTACCCAATGGCGCCGAGCAGGGCAATTTCTGCTATTTTTAAAGCATGCTGATATTTTTGTCATACTAGAAAATGGTCATTTTCCATTTATGATCTTAAATATGTAAATTAAATAGTATTTTATATAAACCACACATTATATCGGTCATTACTATAGTGATCTATAATAATGTTGGAAGGTTGATACCTGATCAAACATAGCGAGTAATAGTACTTTTTTACAACTTCACTTCACTTAGGTTGTCTGTAATGATCCGTATAATTTTTAACTGAGGTTGTATATAACACTTTTTAAAACCCTCAAAACGTTTAAATTCTTTATAATATTTAAAACGGGCTTCAAAACGTCCCGTTTATATCTGCATAGGGGACGTTTCGACGAACGCACCGCTCTCAAGATCCTGATGAAGGCTTCCGGAAGAAGCCGAAACAATTACACTGTCGATCGTGATATCAACAACGCGCCAGTTTCACGTTAAGTCTGTTTTAAATATTATAAAACTTGTAAATTATTTTAATAAATAAGTTCTACAATGAAATGTATACTAAGAGTAATATTAAGATATTTCCTGTGATTTAATATATTATACAAGAATTTTTTACCAAAGTAATCGCATCCTTACCTTAAGAAGGCTTTAAGCTATTAATTGTGCCATTTCTTTATTTCCTGCACATCTGAAATAGGAATAATTTACATCACAGTCATCGTAAACGCATTCGTATAAACAATTGAAACTATAATTGCTCTGTGTCACAGTTCTGGTAGATAAATAACAGTTAAAGCTATATTCAATTGTTTTACGCAGCGATACGGTTGCGACAGTGATTACTGCTTTGGCTACTGCTGGTCATATATAAATTTGTGCAAAAAATATTCATTTTACCATGTGATCACTTAACTTCATATATCTGATGTCTTAATGTAAAAAGCTCGCTTATATCAAGGCATAAGAACAACACACATAATTTTGAAAAATAAAATCAAATATATGTACATGTATGTAAAATAACTTGTGTAGGTATAGAAATTTGGCATAGTATAAATATTACTCTCTTTTTGAACTTTTTCAACCAAATAACTTTTTTTAGTAGAGTAGAACTCACTATTTATAGAAATATATAAAGCGTATATACATATAATGATTTATAAAACTACTAATGATGTTAATACAATTATTGCATTCAACTGTATTTGATTTTTATTCCTAACAAATATTTCTTCCCTGAATAGGAATTGAGTTTTCCGAGACAGCTAAAGGTGGTCTAGAACCACATGTGGTAGACATGGAAATAGTCAGATTGCGCGGTGTTATGAGGTTAAAATTAAAAGATAAGAAGATTAAAAGAGAGATAGAATTGATCGAAATACCAGCCAGTTACACTCACAAGTAAATAACACAAAGATACTACAAAGTCTGATAAAGGAAAAAAGAATAAATAATTATTGCACTGCTATGAAGAATAACTCTCATGGCAAGCAAACACATTGTAGGCAAACTGTTATAAATCTAAGTGTAGTTAGACGTAAGTGGAAATCGCTGAACTAAGCTACTAAGAATGTTCCATGTAAAGAGCAGGACACACAAATCACCGACGAATGAGGTCTACATGTTTTGAAGCAGAGACCAAACACAATTACCTACATTTTACTTTTTTGTTATCTATGCGGGGAACCCTTAGCAATAAATTTCACTCATTAGATCGTGGAAGCAAAACGCTTCGTGTGACAATTTGGAACGTCTACCATGAATCATGGATATCGCGTTGCAGTCGGTCTGGTCGTTCTTTGATAGAATGGGGAAGGAATCAAATTATCTAGCTTCAGAGCACATGTCATAGTTATACCTATACTTATGTGAAAGACATTGAATACATACTGCGTCATCCTTGACATCACATGCCGTTTCCCCGGGGAGTAGGACCACCTGCGCCTGTTTCTCATCAATGAGCCGGACACTGACATGCGCTTATAACCTAGCCGTTGAATATATCATACCTGCACCGAGGCCGTATTATACGGTTTTAATTATAATTAAAAGGTTGATGAGGTTGAAGATGAATGTTCTAAACTTAATAAAAAAAATGTGTGTTTTTTCTAAAATCAATTTTTTATCGCACACACTAGTTGACTAGGATTCCTAGCGTCGTAGAATGATTATAGACTAATGTGGTAACCGGCGCGCGCTCGGCGGGCGCGGTGCAGCGCCTTGAAAATAATTCCGATGTACCGATAAAACATAGATTTATAAAGGAACAGATATGCCATTATAACATAAAGTTGATATAATTATACAAATAAAATTATTTTATTTTCACTAGAGGATCTGCTTATGGTGAGAGGCAACTACTAGGTATACATATTTACTAGTAGTACAAAATTAACAACTTATTTTATTTAACGTATATTATGTTTGTTTATGTATTTGTTGTTATTCTCTATCTGTGATTCTGTATTTTCGATATAATTGTTAATTGAGGATCTTATTGTTACAGATATGAACAATTGTCTTATGTTTTGAGCATAAATGGCATAAATTATCCAAAAACAGAATAATACTTTTTTAATAGCTTATTGATAATTAGATACAAAAAGTATTTGAACACAACTTTATACAGAAATTTTAGTTTGGTTTAGAGTGGCTGCTCGACTAGGCATCGTATTCTTTAGATTTCTTATATATTTCTTCTCGATGGCTTCAATATAATTTCTTATAAGTATGCTTCTTATAAATTCTTATAAGTATGCATCCGTCCTGAGTAACAAGGATCTGTGAGTTCTGGTAAAACACATTGTAACTCAAATAATTTCTGTCTTTTCTATTTTAGCCCACTACCACTGTAACCAAAATTAGTCATCTCTGTTTATATACTCGATTCCTTATTGGGTTTGGTCGGTTGTACAAACAGGGCATAATACTTTATTACAATTGTTTTATTAAAATTTCTTTTTCTTGTCCCAAAATTGTCCTGGATGACTATCTCCTTTATTTGTTAGTTGATCCAACCTAGATAGATGAAATAATAAATATCAGGAATAATAACTGGTAACACAAAATGTTCCTTACTTCCAAAAGCCTCAATATTTTTCAATGACATAGTACTCACAATTTACTCGTATATTAAAATACTCTTGCATAGAATAAATGGTAGTAGGTGCTACAGCTTGGTGAACTGCCGATAACACTGTCCGTCAAATGTAGATACATAAGCTTATACTTATCGAAATAAAATTGTTCGCGGTATTTTTTAATTCTTATTTTATTCCGATCGGAATAATACTTTCAAGTTAGGCCTCGCAAAGAAGAAGAATCAAAATAACTTTTTTATACAACAAGATAAGTATTGAAGTAGACAAGTAGGGATAAAGTGTACACAATACAGGAGGTTTGGCAGGCAACAATGCACGACGCCACCGCGAAGCGGTACATACCGCCAGCCGCCACAGCGCCGCACCGCAAGATTCCCAGGGCATACAATATTGCCTGATCATAATTTGCGAGCAAAACACTTTCACTGAAGATCAACCTTTTAGTGACTTAAACTCTTTTTACAATTAAAATCCATATGTTAATTGTAGTTTTGATTTGTTTTAGTTGATTGTAGTAGTGTAGTTTCATTTGTTTCATAAGCAAATGAAACTACACAAAAAGGTACGAACTAAAAGAATATATTAAAATTAATAATTAAAAAATATTACCAAGTTTGGTGCCAGCACTGCCCCAAACAATTATTTTCGTGGAGACTATATATACCAAGGACACTAGAGAATCGCCCAATTAATATAATTAATAAATAAATATAAATATGAGCTAGTGTCAAGATACGTATAAAAATGATTTTACTCCAACTTTTTAGTTCAGGTTATCGCAACTTTTAATATGATTTTGTTTTGTAGCACTAGTGTCTACAATATACAAAATCTTTGCTCACTATACGAAATTAGACTTTACAAATTCAGCTTTAATCTAGAATTATGGTCTCATTGTGCTTGTAGTCAAGTTCAAGACCACAATGATTCCGCCATTTTGAATTACGAGTAATGATGGCCTAGATAAGCTATATCGGCGGCTTTACAACTCTATAATGCCTTTAGTGTATGCTCTATCTAAATGTGCATAGTACCTACCGTTTTAACTGTCCATATAATATATAATGATTGCTAATATGTGTTCTCTACACAAATAATATTCCCTATACTTCACTTCTTGAATTACAACTGCGATAACGAAGAAAAACATCATTTTGTGCGACAGTCATCTTACTTTAACCACCCACTTTGAAAATTGTTAGAGGTGTCAGACATCGGACGGTTTGTCTGATTGGTTATATATTGGTTATCTCATTTGGTTGATCTGATCTGGATTCACATTCCTAGAACTAGAAAACCGGCCCATGACGGGCTTTTCGCAAATGTTGCAATTTTCATTTATTTCAAAATGTAATGTTTTAACAATCTAGAGTTTTTGCCAAAGATTCCTTCTTCATCAAAAGTACCTAGATACGGGAACGACAAAATATTAATTCAATAAATA
Organism: Apeira syringaria; assembly: GCA_934044485.1. Lineage (NCBI taxonomy): Eukaryota > Metazoa > Arthropoda > Insecta > Lepidoptera > Geometridae > Apeira > Apeira syringaria. Next base: position 8,040,112 of record OW203658.1, on the reverse strand, counting down.
CTAAATAAAAAAGTGCATACCCACATTATATTATATTATTATTTATTATATATTTTGACGTCACACCAGGGGAGAGGGGACTCTCATAAATCTGAACAGTTCGCAAAGTCATGAAGTTAATGTGACGTAATTTTTGGAAATCCCCAAACAGATTCGTGAATATTTTTTTACGTCTCAAAGAGCACTGGTACGAATCTTCGAGTCAAGCGACTTGGTACTTACTACCTACATACTAAATTAATATATAACAACTTGTTGGTAAGTAGGCATTAAAAAATTATCGGTAAATAACCAAAATGCTACCTAAGAATATTTTTGTTAGTTAGTGGTAGTTTAATCTGTCTACAAATCAAATAAAAACGTGATATTTTTTAACCTTATAGGTCAGCAAATAAAATAAACATATATCAAAAATGACCGCATGTGAAAATTGTGAAGACATCAATTCGAAATTCAATTGAAATGTCATCAATGACTATTAATGGTCGCTGCACACGCGCGGTTTCCTAGTCCGCGCGCTATCACGTATGCAAGCCGCGATTACGGCGTGCATGTGGATTTGTGACATGTCAAATCTGGCGCATCAAACTCGTGAGTCTGCGAGTGGTCGCATACGTAATGAGCCGGCTCGATAACAAGTGCTCCACTTGCGGTTATACGGCTGTGTTTACACGGGGTAAGTTAAAAATGAAACGTTGTATTAAAAAATCTCAGATTTTTTTTCATGTGAAATGTCATTTGAAGTCACTGATGTAGTGACATGCCAGTTGCCCCAAACATTTTACAAAAGGGATAAATATTGTCAACTTTACTGATTAACAAACAAACGTTCTAAGACAGTTTAACCAACGTGAATAAAATATTAAAATACATTATGTAATTAATTTTTGTGTATTGACCATCTTGAAACACCTTATAAATTAATTTATTAATTATTCTGATAAATCTAAAGAAATGCATGATTTAAAGCCCGATTTGTTGTCATTTATGATATATGTAAATCTATCGCTAATATTATGATCAATTATGCTGTCGAGTAGGCACATTTTCATCCTCAGGCCCTAATTCTGTTAACCACTCGAACTAGGTAAAATTCACTAAAATTCTTCAAAAAGAAATAGCTATTATTATATTTACGCTAAAATTCAAATTCGTATAACCCCATTTAATGCTATCCATAATATTAGACGGGTTCTATTCAATTGCTGGCCAATTGCGGACAGTTTTAGTGGGCACCAAATAAGTGGCGACTAATTTTTAGTAAAACTACCCGCAATGTTAATAAATACATCTACTTTTAGTTCTGTTATGGATAAGTGTCATACTGACTTGGGCTTTATCGTAACCATTTAGTTACTTATCTTACATATATCATATTTTACATAATTCTAATTTAGTTTAGCTGAACAAGAAAATCACTACCATTGTGTGGCTAAAACAGTAAGATCTTATTTATATGCGTTGTGATCTCTCTTAAATCTTCTTTTAACAATTGTTTTACTTATTATGAAAAATGTCTTGTTATTTCGTGCGACATCCCATACTCAAATGGGTTGAGTTTGGCAGAGAAGCGGCAAAACTTGAATAGCCTCCTAGCGGCAAATGTGTAAATACGCCGCCGAAACAAAGAAATTCTTGGAAATCTTTGGGCGATCTTCTTGCGTGAAGCATGGCAGCACTTATGTAATACATTAAAAAGTAGCGAAGAATTTTTGGCTCGCGGTGGCTGAAGAATTAAATTGACTGTACTGTACCATAAAACAACCGGTTATAATCGCTCGTGTAAACAAGCATTAAACTTGTCGTAATCATTCGTGCAATATAACTACCTAGTACCTACGCGACTCGTCGTCGGTCGTCTACCACGCGCTCACAGACCGCGCACCCGCCAACGCGTGAGCACGTTCCCGCGTAATTATTGACAGCTGTCACTCACGTCAAACTCTAATCCGCCGCGAGTGCATATATACTTAAAACCGGACGATAGGTATCATTAAAGGATCTCATCAGCCTGTGTCATTTTACATACATTCTCAAGTAATTTTGGTAAGTTCTAATCAATATTTTGGGTATATAATATATTGGAAATGTTATGTACATACGTCCTTGTAATAGTTATAATAAAGGTAATAGCTGTTGTTATTATTTTGGTGAACGTAAGGCGCTTGTTGATTGCTGTATGTAGGTTTTATGCGAGTTTTAAGCTGTTGTAACTACTACATTAAGCTGTGATTTCCATGAATGTGTCATTAATTAAATAGGCACAAATTTATTCGGGGTTCAATGTTCAAATTTATATATTTCTGATGACTATGTACTTACCTATATAAAATATACTTATCGAGAAAACCCCCGGCATAAAACTGGGCTTTAATTATTTAAAAATTTATAAGACCATAGTTAGACCTGTCGTAATGTATGGATCTGAATGTTGGGCAGCAAAAGAGGTGGATGAAAGAAAAGTGCATGTGGCAGAGATGCTAATGTTGAGATGGATGTGTGGTGTGATTACAATGGATAAAATAAGGAATGAGTAGGTATATCAGAGGAAGCTTGAAAGTAGCACCAGTGAATGATAAGTTGAAAGGGAATAGATTGGTTTGGAATGGGCATGTCATGAGGGGGGATAAAAAACATATAACAAAAAGAGTACTTAACATGAATGTGGATGGATATAGAGGTAGAGGAAGGCCGAAAAAGGTATGAATGAACTCTATGAGGAATTATATGTTTTGGAAAGGTGAGAGCACTGATACGACTAATGATAGAAGAGAATGGGAGAAGGAAACATGTTGAGCCGGACCCACCTAGCGTGGGATAAGGGCAAGAAGAAGAATGATAAAATACATGTTACTTCTACTTTTAGTAGCTTATGCACCAAGGGGATAAAGCGGAGTCTTAAGTCACGCAAAACGTATTGAATCTCGATTCTACTTAGTTAAATCCCGAGCTAATCGAAGTATTCATGATTAAAACCCCCAGAGCTCTCAGGATTCAAGCTCGCTTAAAACGAAAACTGCTTTATTTCCAAGGAGACTACTCTAACTTTACCTCTAACCGCGCCTTCTATTCCCTCCTTGTTCTCGGCAAACAGGCTATACTAGGTACGGCTTTAGATTGCAGTTCTGGTTGTGGTGGAAGTGGCCAGTTCAGTTCTCGAATAGAATCTTTCACTGTACTTAGTTTCTAAAAGGTTCGAAATGTTCTCGAATGGAGACCACGGAATGGCAAGCGCAGCTTAAGACGGCCACTGACAAGGTGAACAGACGACCTGACAAAGATCGCAGGTAAGGGCTGGATGCGGAAAACTTCCCCCCGATCCTTGTGAAAATCACTAGGGGAGACATATGTCTAGCAGTATGTAATGAAATTAATCACCAGCCTAATTAAGTTTTGTATCAATCGGTCCAATTCTACTGATACAGTTTATTTTAGGTAAGGTTTTTAAAGTGCGTGAAATTGTCGAGAAGGTGGTGTGAAAATACTGGTACAATTCTTCTTGAACCTTATCGGCACGACAATTTTATTAGAACCATGTGCGTAATGTAAGACCTGTCTAATTCTACTGCCGCGCCGTTATCGCGACCTCAAAGTACACACATTATGAATTCATTGGCGGCAACGTCAGAAATAAATTATACAACAGTTACGTGTATTCTTACAAGGTGTCTAATTCTAATTCCAACATAGTGAATTACCTTCTTAAATTTAAACCACCACCGATTGACTGACTAGAGACTAGACTCCTAGGAGATAGGAGATCTATGGAGTGTGGATGATGTAGTAGACTAGGGGGTTCCCACGAACCTCCAGAAAAATCGAAGTGGCATAATTGCACATACATTTTTTTTACTTATTATTAGTTTGCGTTTGACAACTGTCTCACTTGATGTTAAGTGATGACGTTGTCAAGGATTTATCACGCAAACCTAGAAGCCATTCACTCGCGACTTGGTGACTCCAGGATTGTACATATCGGGAAACACACTCGGGCAACGAGGTCCATTCCTTGGCAGTACGCATTAAGAAGTCAGTTCCATTGAGGGGTCTCATTGGAACTGATGTAGGGATCTCGGAAACTATAATTGATGGCGGGTAGTGTATATTTAAGTGTATAGTTATAAAATATTGAAGACTGGTTTTCGTTATAATTGAGAATTTGTGTGAAAATACCGTTTTCATATGTTATCAAGGCGACAATACCGCCTGGATAACTTATGCTTGGCCACCATGCATATTCTACATATGCATTATTACTTACATTACATATGCATATACTTATATATTTTATTGTATGTGCATTGTCATTATAAAAGTAATTAAATGTAATTGATAAAAAAATTACCAAAAAATGAAAACCGACTTCAACACTCAAAAGTGTGAAATAACGTTCAAAGAACGCATTCTCGTTCTTTGAACGTTCTTCGTTGCGTTCAAAGAACGCATTCTCTCCGCTTGTTACTACGACGAACATCACAGCTTTTCAACTTTTTATTTGGAATTGATTACCGATGTACATTTTAACCAGCGTATTTCCTGTTTGTTATGCAACGCTTCATTCGCGACATTTGAAAGAAATGGATGTACAAAAAAGCTACGCTATTAACATTACTGATGAGTCAAATTCATCGTTATTGCAGTCATAAGACGTCCCTGGTAGATAGCTCTAGCGCCTCTAGCATGGCTTTCTAAAGGAACCGGTCTATGTGACCTGCGTCCAATGTCCTCCAGCGACCTTTATTAGGTCGTTTCTCCACAAACGTAGGTACTGCGCGGTTGCTGGTTTGTTTTGGCGCAGATCTACTTGAGAACAGTGCTTTGCTCCTCGAGTCTATTGCCAATCAAACGTGCAGTTAATTAAGATTGAGATATCTCTGTTCCTACCTGACACCAAATAAATACTAGAAAAAAACGCGTTTGTACTGAGTTTTTTTCAACATTGCTTATAGCGTCGTTTTTAAGAATATGTAAGAATATTTATTTTAACACTAACCTTGCCTCACGGTTTCATCGACGTAGACTACGGTTTTCCCGTTACCGTTCACTTTCAACCGACTTCAAAAAAGGAGAAGCTTATCAATTTGACCCGTATGTTTTTTAAGTATATATAATAATATATTTTAGAATATAAAGGGTCTCTGTGATATTTTTTTTAGATCCATTAAGTTGTTCTGGCGTGAGAGTGGGGAAAATCCTGATGCGTGTTGATTAAAAAAAATACCAAAAATGGAACCGATTTCAACACCCTGAAGTGTTGAATTCAGTTGGTTTCAGTTTTTGATACATTTTTTTTTACCCTTTTCAGTGACATTTGCTACTCACGGGATCAATTTGTCATTATGTATTTTCACCGATTTCTCCACCTGCAATTATAATGACATCTACGTATGCGCAGCAATTTACAGTTATTGGAGTGTAACTCATAAAATGTTGGCCGATTACAATGAGATTTAAATGGGACCACACGGGAAGCACCAGCTTTCAAACAATAAAAGAATCATCAAATCCGTTCACCCAGTCAAAAGTTCTGAGGTAAACACACATTAAAAACTTTTATTTGAAGTAGGTTAAAAATGCGGTCGCTTGAAAATATTTTTCACTAATAAACTAGCATATAAGTTAAACAGTTCACATAATTAGTATTTTTTTTAAATCGGACAATAGCTGTGCCCCGCGGTGTTAAGTAACGTGGTATTGACGATTTTTGTGTCTTCCCGTTATCCCACTGGAACAGTCAGTATTCTCGGGATAAGAAGTAGCTTATTTATTATTCCAAGGTATAAGCAATCTTCATTCCAAATTTCATGCAAATCCGTTCAGTCAGTTCAGCGTGAAGGAGTATCAAACATACAAACGATAAATACTCTTTCGCCTTTATAACACTTTCCACTAAATAACTGAAAAGACTCAAAAGTGTCTATGGTTGCTAAGCTATAATGATGTATTGATAAAAACATATTTTCGTCTATTTTAACTATTAGTAATCTAAACGTTAAAAATTGGAATATATAGTTCAAAAATAGAATTCTACATATCATCTATTTCTAGTTTTTTGTATTTAGTTTGTAAACATTTATTGTAAAAAAACACCCTCTCAATAAGTAAGTTAAGTAATCGATTACTTGGAGTTTGGTTTACTATTACATATTTGTATACAATCGAATTCTAAAGATGATATGATGATATGATATATATATATATATTTCGATCGACCTAGGTAGTGGTTACATATTTGAACCGTTTGGGGTCGAGACATTGGGCCCGGGGGACCTGGAGCTCATCGGATTTTCCAAAATTTATCAGAGCGTTTGATCGATGCGACGCGTGACCAAAATGCTGGCACATATTTGGCTCAACGAATCAGCATTGCAATTCAACGTGTCAATGCTGCTAGCATTCTGGGCACGCTGCCAGCCGGTAGCGGGTTAGAACATTTGAGTTATCTATAGGCTACCACTAGCTAGTGGATTGCTCAATTGTTATTGTAGTAGCTGAAGTATTGTAATTCGTTATTAGTGTTTTATCTTAATAAAGGCATTTGCCCCAAGAAAAATTTCGATCAAATATGCTCTATGTATGGGGTATTTGATGGGAGATAATTTTAATTACCGCTGTAGATGTGGGGTACTAGATGCTTTAGAACTTCATAATTATATGAAACAGTTTTCCTTATAAAACTCAATGTGAAGGTCAAGGAAGGTAGTGCTTGTATCACTACCTACAAACAAACAAGAAATACCAGTTTAGTAAAATACCTGGCTCGAAGCGAGACAAGCTCGTATTCCAGAAACATGCCCAGTTATTGGTCTAGTCTTCCTTACACAGGTAGGTATCTGACGCCTGATAGAGAAAGGAATAAATAAAATAAACATTCATTTTTGACGAAATATCCGAAATTTATTATTATTCATACACAATTACAATATAAGGAAAACATATAACGAAAAGAATACTGAGCATGAGAGATAAGGTAGATAAATATAGGAGTAGAGGAAGGCCGAAGAAGGTATGGATGGCCTAAGGTACTGTTACCTTTTATATGTTTTTGTAAGATCTTAGTACCGAGATGGCCAGTCAGAGAACGAAGTGGCAGAGGAAAGCATATGGAAAATAGAGACAACAACATCCAGAAGATATATTACATATATATAGACAATCTGTGTAGAGGTAGACTCCCAGGATACACGATATCTGTGCTCGATCGCAAATCTGAGGATGAGATGATTGCGACCAATCCACCAATAGAGCTTATTGTTTTAAATTGCACAAAATGGGCCACTTACTACCGCCACTTAACCGTGTTCCTGTGCACAGAACCGACACATACTTCGTTGGATGTTTTTCTTTTGTTACGTACATATTATTAACTTCTCAATCGACTTCCAGAAAAGGAGGATGTCTTCAATTGGGTTGTTTTTTTTCTATCTTTGTTACCGCACAACTGTTCTGCGTCATTAATTACACGATATGAAAAAATACTATTTTCAACGCTCGTTAACCTTTTTGTGATTAAAACCGACGTGGTTTTGACACATTACGAATGCATAAAACACGGGAATTATTAGCTTTAGTCGGAATCCTCTGACTTATTACGTGGGTAATTCCCATGTTTTATACATACATAAAGTTGACCATTTTGTTATTGATTGATTGACTTGATTGCTAGCGTCAAGTCAAATAATGTTAAAGTTTTGTTGCATTATTTAGATGGCACACAATTCTCTGCCCGTTTCTACATTGACTCAGAGTAGAATAATTAGTTATTTATAATGAATAATTTTGGAAAATAACATCAACTCCGTTCTTCTTACTATACTTTCCCACCACAATCCACTCGTTGATGAATTGGATACTTTAGTTAGAGCATCCTTAACTGCTCGAAGATTGGAACAGATTTATCGCAGAAAATTGCGAAACTAATTTGTTTTGATTCTTAGGGTAGTAGTACCTACTTTATAGTGCTCTCCTGCAATGGAAAGTATACTCGACTACCACAGTTTGGTAATACTTGATATATATATACATATTTGATGGGCTACGATCATTTCAATTCGAGCTAATATTGAAGGGCTTAAATCGAGGAGCCGCGCGGAGGAGTCGTGAGAGTATCTAGGTATAGTCACGATCTAGGACCGGATCCTGGTTTGTTGTAACTGGTTTTCAATCGGGCTTCACTCTGGCTATTATAACCATTATAGTGGTGATAAAATTGTAATGATGATACAAAGTGTTCTCATGCATTAATAATGGTCCGATATTATTGAATAGTTAGATATCTATTGACACTTTATTGTCAGTTCTAATATACTAATTGTCACTTTTTTGATATGGTACTACTAGCAACCGAGTCAGTCTCCCCGGGATTTGTTTAGATTATATTAAACTTTGTCGAGCGTCCACACGAAACCTACAAAATGATAACGCTAGTCCCATTACCTATTTCAAAATCTCTTAATAAATAAATCAGTGATTGGTATATTTAACACGTATTATACTGACTTTGGAACCGCGACTTGGCTTCGAATCCCGGCTGGGTAAAGCATTTTTGTGGTATCTTAATGAGCGTGGATGTTTGCTGTCGAGTCTTGGATGTTTATGTATATGGCTTCGGCGAAACAGGGTATCTTAGTGCAGGGGTGTGAGTGTGAATGCGCTTAAAAAATCGACTATTATAAGTTAAGCAGCACACCAACTGTAACCAGCCTATAGATAGCCCTAATGGTAAAATCACTTGTACGTAGCGTACAGAGAAAGTTTACCGTCTAGTTTCGTGGTATTGCAATGCCGATTCGTTTGGATTTCTTAAAATATAAAACACAGTTTTCCGTCAAGCGTTGCATGCACCATTAACAAATATTAATGTATACCAAATGTATGTAAGTACATGCAATTTGAGTAGATCAAATTGCATGTACACACAATCTCAAACTTAAGCTCAATGTACTTGCACATGCGTTAGTGAAAACATGACATCATTATCTACAACAATGATATTAAATGTTTATATGAGGTAGATGTCGCACTAACGCGCGGAAACTGAGGCGGCAAAATTAAGTCAATTGTAGTAATTTTCATTGCGACGCGTATTTCAAGCGCAAGTCTAAACATGTAGCTATCCTTTTTTATAATATTTGTGCCGTATTATCTGTCGCAGTAAGCATGTTTATGTCGTAAAAAAACAAAATCTGAGCACCGCGCAGTATGAATATACGTCATCTTTTGTAAAACATCATTGATCTACAAAGTATGGTATTGACTTGTATGTCATCCAAGTCTTACATTAATTAAGTTAACGGTTTGGTCTGTATCATTTGAATCTAAACATGAAAATAAATGATATTCGAAAATTAATGCAAAATAGATACTAATTATTGTTGACAAAATATCTTCAGAATGTTTCATTACCTAATTAATGCATGGAATGTGTCTAAAACTGTGTTAATGACATGTAATCTAGAAGTCTTTTTATTTTAAATTTAAATATGACATATTCATCATATAAAGTCGATTGTTGTGTAAGTTCACTTACTTCATCAGGTTCGCTGCGATGGCCAAACCAGTTTGCCGTTACGATAGTCGGCGGTTTTCGGTCACCTTCGATTGCGTAACATTGTTTACATTTGAATGTGTTTGACTGACTGACCGATTCAGCTATAGGGGTTATAGATTTCATGGGTTTTTCTAAACAAATCATTGTAAGAAAGGCAAATGTGTTGTGTTGTGTGATGACCTATTATTTATGGCAAGATTATTCAATGTTTCGTGTCTGTTGTGGTGACCGTTGAGTTCGGGGAAAATGATGCTTAAAACAGTTAAACAAAATTAAATATATTTACTTAGGTACATTGTTTCGTGTCTAAGATGTCACCTTAACTGCGTATTATGTCCTCTCGTCCGAAACTCACTGAGAGTCCTGAATCAGGAGACCGTGTATCGTCAACGTAACAATGAATAACTTAAGTTGTGAAATTCTAAATGGATGTGATAACCAAACAATATTTTGAACAAAAAATATTTTTTTATAGAAAACATTTTATTGACTACATAGATTCTAAACATTTTTGCCGCCGTCTGTTTCCATTTAATTTTATTTTGTTTTCTCGAACTTGAATACGCTTCTTCCTATGTTTGTGGAACTGTGCTTTGTATCAACATTTGTTGGTGATTGTTTATCTTCTTGTTGTTACTGTTTTTGTTTTAATTTGGTCATTTTCTTTAAGAAATTTGTTAGACAAATAGAGCCTTATCGGGTCTTTCGAGGGGACTCAGGGGTGTATGAGTCAATAACAAATAGTGGTGTATGAGTTCGCCACCCAGTATGGTGTGTCACCATTCACCGACTTACTCCTTACTATTGTACACGCAATCCAATTGAGGGTAGGCTCAGCTTAAGGAGTGTGTCGCACAAAATTAAAAGACACATTTAATACAAATGAATTAAAACAATTGTTACAAGAAGATGAGACAGGCCACAACGCAGATATATGATGTGACTGTATTGGCCAGACAGGTAGAAGATAAAATGTACCAAATCAACAGGGAACGATAGTTACTTCCAAGTCGATTAACTGGCAGCTCAGCTGTAAATTTGAGCGCGTGCGACGCTTGACACATAATGTGTATCATTATTAGAAGGTCGAGAACCCATCTGTCTGGATAAATCTAACTTAGATTTTAAGGCAGTATTTAAGTATTAATTATGTAAATGTGTTATTATGATAATAAATTTAAAAAAATAAAAAAAAATTAAAACAAAGTGGCAGTTTTTCAGAATTGACAGAATAAATTATAAGGTTGTATCAATCATGTAACCGTTCGGGTACACGATTAAAGTTTTAGTAAGGATCCCATTTCTTTTCTTGCCTAAAGAAATATGTTACTCAGGGATAATGTAGAATTCTAATGGTGAAATAATTTTTGAAATCGTTTCAGAAGTTTCTCCGTTACAAACATACAAATCTTTCCTATTTATAATATTAGGGTAGAGTAGAGGTACATATTAAAGATTGACATACGCACAAAATAATCAAGTGTTCATTTTGAGATTATCTTTTAAGAGTTTTTTTTAAATGTTTTATATTTGGCTTTTAATCCAATATGACCACTTTCAATTGACCAAGTCGACCTTACAAACCGAATCGTTATCACCAAGGTCGCCGTAAACTGGAGAGTCGATATTTCATAATCAGCCTTCATGGAATCAAGTGGCGGTACTACTTTCCAACGTTGACAATTGAGACAGGGCCAGGGCTCTTGAGAAACTTACCTCAAAAGCCAGAAAAGGTTTTTGTAATAATTAGCTGATTATGAGGAGCGCAATATTGCTCCATCGAAAAAGGATTTGAAAATCCGGTCCAACTACCACAAAAGTACGTCTCGAAATACTATTCATAACTATAAATAAGTTACTACGACACGCTTATTACTGAAAATATATTATTATTATTTTTTTTATTATTTTTTTAAATCACACTCAGACCCCCACACTAGGATTCCCTGTATCGCGGGAGGCATGGACACACACAATAACAGCACACAAACATCCAAGACCCGGGACAAACATCTACACTCATCGCACAAATGTTTGCCCCTGCCGGGATTCGAACCTAGGGTCGCGGTGACACAGAAGTCATGTCGATGACAAACCACTGCGCCACGGGACCGATTATGCTTAGTATGTTTCGAATACTCCACTACTGTCGAATCTCCCAAGTAACCTATATTTGAATTAACCTTATGTGTATACACTAAACCATTTGAAAATAACCACCCGAGATTCAAGCAACTTGATTTCAGTAGTAATTCTGTATATAAACGCGGCATTAAAGCCTCAGATATATAAATAATTTTATTTACGTTCATACCGACGCATACTACAAAAAAAATGTTGTTTTTTACCGTAGATATTGATCTAGCATCTGACCACTATCTCAGTGACGATGTGGACGAAGGTGTTATCACGCTAGATCTAGAATCCTCACTGGCTCTCAAGGACTGCTGCCTGTCCTACACACTATGTCTTTGGTAACAGTTTATCAAACTTGAGGGTGGTAGCTAGCCTTTCTAAAATTAATTTGAAGAGAAACCATCCTCTAAATCTCAGTGCTTGTTGAATCAAATCAATGCTATAGCATTTGTTCACTCGTCGTATATATTAAGCGATTCGAACGTAACGCCAACTAAGCACTCGCTATCATCCAACGGTTATCGAATATCCAACAAGATAATGACTGGTATTTCTGTGACCGATTACGATGCATACTTGAAGTATAGTGTCGTCATTCATAAATATTGGTTACGAAATATGGTAAGTAATATGAAATACGATTTTGTTATTATAAAATATCGGGATTGTGGTGGGTATATTTGGGCTTTGATCAACACATTAAAGTTAAATCGGTTCCTATCAAACGAAATATTTCACTTTTTGTTCCAATAGGTGGCTAATAAGTAGACCGGCCGCTTGATGGTAGGCAATCACTGTCACCTATGGATATCTGTAAAACAATAATTCAATGATATTATATGTTTATATGAGGTAGATGTCGCACAAGCGCGCGGAAACTGAGGCGGCAAACTTAAGTCAATTGTAGTAATTTTGATTACGACACGTATGTCAAGCGCAAGTCTAAACATATAGCTATCCTTTTCTATATTATTTGTACCGTATTATTTGTCGCAGTAAGCATGTATATGTCGGAAAGGAACAAAATCTGAGCACCGCGCAGTATGAATATACGTCATCTTTAGTAAAACATCATTGGGGGCATTACGATTCGTTGCCAATCATTTTTAAGACTTGGTTTGGAAAATACTATATTGTAGCTACTCGGGAATACCGAAGGAGAAAGCACGTTCCACTTATATATATGTTGCTTTGATAATGTCACAGAAAAATCGAAAGTGTTAAGAGAAAGATTGTCAATCCTGCTAACCACCCGCCCGGTCCTAACAGCTTTATATATATGGTTATTTAGACCTAAGCTGCGGTTGCGGAGGGTCTTGAAAATGATCAGTGTTGAATGGAGTATACTACTTTAGCTTAATACTTTCCCACTGCTTGGACATGGGCGTTCCTCTCAAAGAGGAATTGGCTATAATACACCACGCTGTACAATGCGAGTTGGCGGATGGGCTAATGCCCAGTCAAATGTTTTTTGACAATGTCAATATTGTCAATATTTTTGACTGGCTGGTTGGCGCAGTTGGTAGCACTCTGCCTTCTGAGCCGCTGGTCCCGGGTTCGATTCCCGGACAGGTCAAAAATTTGTGTGCGTGAACATGTTTGTTTGACCTGTGTCGGGTGTGTATATAAGTATATATATCAGTCATCAGGTCACCATAGTACAGGCTCTGCCTAGTTTGGTGCCTGAAGACCTTGTGTGAATGTTAATCAATAATAATAATAATAATAAAATGGCGGAGCTTTCAATCCACAAAAAGACCACCCACATGGCTTATAGACAATTATCTTAAAATAGGGGCCGACGGCTTCGCATGCCCTCTAAAGCACGGGAGCGTTCAGTTGAATATGCCACCAGCGGCCATACATCCAAAGTAAGACCGAGGAGTCAGGAGTACGTTGCTTAACGACAATTATCAATGCAGTTATATTTTTTACTAGTAGCGCCCCGCTGTTTCCCCCGCGTGGATTACGGTTTTTTCGTTAGGTAGACCTCAATTATCCCACGGGAACTATACCTTTTCCGGGATAACTATAATTACTACGGTTACGGTAACTACGGGGCTTAAACTATATCCATACCAAATTTCATCGAAACCTGTGTAGCCGTTTGAGTGTGAAGAACTAACAAATATACACACAAACTTTCGCATTTATAATATTAGTAGGATTATTTTTGTTACCAAAGAACTCAGTCATTCGTGAATAGATTTGGAAACTTCTTCAACATTCAGATTGGTCCTATAGGAATTGCATGAAAACGAGATTATCAGTTCTTTTTTTCAAAAACATTCTGTAAATGTTACACGCTTAAGTAGAAATCCGTTTTTATGTTATTTGAAGTATGTACCTTATTATTTTACTAATATACAATAATATAAAATATATTTATTTGTAAAATGTATTAGAAATAAAGTAAAATGATAATTGTTTTATAATAATATAATTGTTTAAGTAGCAGTCAATAATGATCACGTTAATATTCAGGATTTAAAAAGCTTTTTTTGCACATACCTATTAGAAAATCTAAAACGAATATAATTATGGTAGGCCTCGTGTAAATTTCATTGTTATTTGTTGATAGATATGAATTTGCAACAAATGTGTGTATTTCCACAATATTAGTCTTTGGTATCCGTCAGGGTGTTGCGAACGGCGAATGTTCGGATGTTTACTACATGTATCGTTACATTCCAAAATATTGGTATTACATGAAACTGTTTTGAGTGCTAGACTTTCAAAATATGGAACACACTTTACTTAATCAGCCTGTATCTTCTGTAAAAATAGGTACTGTGGATGTTACAAACAATGTCGCGCTCTGAAACAATCAAAGCATTTATATTCTTAATTTATAGCATTTCTTTGTTTTCTATGTTTGTTTGCAATAAATAAATAAAATAAAATTCATTTATTTCAGGTTACTATGACCCATACACATAACCAATTGAATAAAATAAAATAAAATTAGTATTAAATTAAATTACAATAAAGCTAAATTAAATTAAATAGAATTAAAATAAAATTAATTAGTCAAGAAAATTCAATTCAATACAATTCAACTCAATTCAATTCAATTAATAAACATGTTTTGTGCACAAAACACAAAACTAAACCAATTTGAGTATCAGAGAGGCTCACATAACAATTATTTCTGAAGGAATACTGGGACAACCTTTGGCCGCGCGAGTGTAACCGTCGGGCGCAGCATTGGCAATGTCAATCTAATTGGTTCGGCGACTCGCAAGCGTCACGCTCGATACGTGTTGATAAGTTTTTCTAGGATATCTATTGTTTCGGGCCATCTAAAGTTAAAATATAAAAAAAAATTGGTTGTCTGTAAAGTCGGTTTACGGACGATAGATTTACGTGATAACGTCATAATCATTTATGACTTTGCCTTTGACTTCGACTTCGACTTTGACTTTGACTTTGATTATTTTATGTAATACAAAACTCAGGTGGAACGTTACGCGGAACGTTACGCGGAACGTTACTATTTTTCATGAGTGTTGCTGGTATTCATCAATTTATAAAACGTTACACGTCAAAAACAAAAAAGAACTGAGCAAATTATAAATATAAGGAAACTAGCAAAGCGATCTAAAGTTAGACCCTACAAAAAGTCATAAATAATTAAGGTGCAAAGATTTGAATACATTTAGATTATTCCTGAGCTTTCTTATAAGTTTTTGAAGTGGAAATAAATGGACATAGTTCTGTGTTTAAGCGTTGTTTATTGTTGTATGTTTCGTTCATGTCTAAGCTCACCACTCACTCGACACACAGATTACCTTCAACTATGAAGGTGAGCCAAAAAGATAATTGTCGATGACGTCAGTGACTGTCTGGTTGAATGGAGGCTAGAAAACTTTCCAAGTTTAATTCATTACAATCGCATATTATGTGTTCTTCGTATTAAGGTACAAACTCATACATGTCCCCGATTCATTATTGGTTTGTTGGGGGCTGTTTAGAAGTCAGGAAATCTGAATATCGGCTAGTAATATGATAAGCAGAATATTTTTTGGAGAAAATGGATGTTCGGATGAATGTTAACAGACTGCGGTGTGCTGTGATTGTGCGTGTTCATGCCTCCCGCGACACAGCCTAGTGCGGGGGTCTGAGTGTGTATACAAAAAAAATAGATTGTGTAATGAATAAGAATATAACAAGTTACCAGTTTTATAGACTAGTTTTACTATCAATAATTCTATTAATTGTAATGTAACAAACCGCCTCAGCACGTTACGTGCTGAGGCTCGCGCTCGCCGCCTGGCACGATCATAACTCCCAGATGAAGAACTGCAAATAAGTTCGAAACTGGTCGGAGAGTAATTTTTCCAGTGTTTACCACGTGAGTCCTAGTCGGTTTGTTACATTACAATTATGGAAGAAACTCGCGATAGTTTTCAGACTCAATAATTCTATTATTCATATAATTTATATCGTAGAGGTAATTGGCACAATGCTAACGAGTTGAATGAATTGGACTAATGAGTACCTAAATCCTATTGAATGTCATAGAAGTTTTATTAGGATGATTGTATGTATGTTTGTTATTTTTGACAAATCACGAAAGTTTATTGGATCATATGCCTTCTCGCTTCCCCTATGATTCAGTAAAGCAATGTGCACTGTACTAGAACCTTACTTGGAGATAGAGGTGTGAACAATAACAATATGTACAACCCCGGAGTCTTCAGGTCGCGAGTGAATAGGTTCCTTCTAAGTTTGCGTGCTCCACCTTAGAACGCGTCGTCGCTTAACATCAGGTGAGACAGTGGTCAAACGCAAGCTTATAATCTTTAAAAATAAAAAAAATAAAAAAAAAGTGAAATAAAAAAGTGAACACTTCCAATTAGCCGATTTCTTTCCTTTCTCGTACACTCGTGCAGTTTTAGGGACACATAACGATTGATAATCCACCATTATTATTACACTTTCACATGCAAAGAAACACTTATTTTGGAAAATAATATGAACTACAAAATATTAAAAGCGAGCAGGTCCGATTGATTCCGAATTTAATCATAATTTATATATCACACTTTCATTCTTTAAAATACGAATAGATTAATTGTAATTAGTTGACTAATTTTTTTGGTACAACATTTTAATTTCTATAGTATGCCATTAAGTCAACATTTTCCTACTACAAAAATATGTTTTACTTATCATGAAGTGAGTGAATATAGAAATTAGAAATAAGAAATTAAATCGGATTTTATTTATTGTGTTAATTCTAATTTATATAGTGTTAAAGATTTATTTACTTCCCTAAAGTACTTACATTAATCTTTGACACTATTTAACAGTACCATTCCTCGATATATTGTATTGGTCTATCTGTCCTATTAATAGTTCCGAAAATTAAAAGTAGATGGCGCTAAGAAAAACATTCCCTCAGATGTGGACCGTAATGGAAGAAAAATGCGGACTGTTTGTGAAGTGCTGATTATAGCATAGTTGGCAGAGCGACAGGGATCGTATACTGTTGTCCTGGGTTCAAGTCCTACAAGTAGCAAATATTTTCCTTCGACATTTCGAATATGTATTTTTAACTTGTTAGACTGACATGTCTTTAAATCCAATTGTGTGGAAACGTGTAAATGTACGTTATTTCAATAAATAAACACCACGCGGTCAAAGTCACGAGCGCTTTTACTTATAAGTATTACAATCGTATTGGCTAATTCTATATAGGTAGGTACACAGACAACCAGCTCATTAAGGTGTTCGTTCGTTCATATTGTTTTACGAACGTGATTTGTAGCGCTTGCGCATGTCCTATCTATTGTTACCCACCACATGTGTACACAAGCATCTATTTAAATACAAACATTATTGAATTGCTGTTATTGTGTGGGTACAAATTTAAAATTGTAACGTGAAAAGTAATTATAACAATTACTGATATAATAACTTATAATCATTACAAGTTCGCAGAACTAAGAGCTAGTGACGCGAACTTCTCATTTAGACTAGTAAAATTAACATTCACAACTTCTAGAAGTGATATTTAATTTGGTAACGATAATTTAATAACGATGTGTATGATGAATTAATAAATGAGGTCAGAGTAAATCTTGTAGGTAAATAGTTGAACGAAACCTTTTATCCGTAGCATCGATAGACGTTTTACATAGCTGCGCCCCACGATTTTACCCACGTGGTATTGATTGATGATGATGATGAAAAGTAGTATATATGTTATTCCGGGACCTGAAGTATCTACGTACCAAATTTCATCCAAATCGTTCCAGCCGTTTCAGCGTGAAGAAGTAATAAACATCCATACAAACTTTCGCGTTTATAATATTTGTAGGATCTTTTAATAACTGACTAAAACTGTTATTTTTTTTGGAATTTCTTGGAAATTCTTTTCATAGCTGTGCCATCTGACACGTACGTAAAATTTTAGTTTTGTAATTAAATTTTGTAATTGTTAAATTAATGGCTCGGATGTCAAATAAGATAAATTTAATTTGATAAGCTGTAAAAACCGTTTATCCTAAATAGAAATGGACTATTTTTAAGTTTATCTGAAAAATATGAGGATTTCCGAACTGATAACTGGTAACCGTCTTGGTGGACCGTGTAGGTACTACCATGCTCACAATATTTTGATAATATGTAGTTACTTTTGTTCTATCATGATACCGATTGCAACAAGTTATTTCACACTTTTGGGGTTATTTCGGTAAGTTTCATTTTCTTTTGTAGGGTCATTAACTAAACATAGAATGCATATTGCACATACCTCTACCATTACTGCTGCTGATTGCCAATTTCCATGAAATTTCCTAAAAATTAAAGGCTTACAGCAAAAAATGCTTAAACAACTTATGTTTAAATCGTAAGTGTATCTGTAGGTATATCATCACCGCTTTTGTATCGCTGGGATAGCTATACTATATTCTACTTTTTCAAACCTAGAGAAACAAATGAAGAGTACTCTATATATTATCTACCTATCTACCTACCATTCCTAACTAACAACTAGAACCGTAGTAGACAATTGTCCCCTTCCTGCCTGACAGGGTAGGGTGCCATTGTCAGCGTCGAATAACGCTGTAATTTAATTTTAGCGGTCAGAGAAAATATATTGAGTTACATTATTAGTAGATTACTACATTGTTATTAGAAACTTTATTGTTATTATAAATTTTATCGGGTATTCGATTATAAGCGGTTTTAATTGTAAAATATATTAATAGCTTTAAATAAAGACGTTCGTTGCAATTTTTTTGGAAGTGCCCTCATCCTCTACAATAATAATGATATATTAAAAAAAATTGACCGTAAATTATTTAATTTAAGTTACTCATTCTATCATCTCATTTGTCTAGAGTAAAATTTTTTGGCCGGGGGGGTTGTACGCGCACTTATTATTATAATATTATATATTATACGCACACACGCATCTATATGTATATATCACGTTCCCCTCGCTTCCGACCTACCGCCAACCACCACGCGTCACCGCTCAAAAACTAACGAGCAATCAGTGGCCAAAAACAATCAAAATTACCCTTCATCGCGCGCTCGTGAATTGGTGGACAGTGTAATTCAAAGGAATTAAGTGCTGGACCCAGGCGCGACTGTGCCCGGCACAATCGCGACCCGAAGGGTTAAGCTAATTATAACCGGCTATTCCTTTGTCCATTCTTTTAATACGACGTTTAAAAAACGTTACTGTAAGTTTCTAGTAATATTCTGCCTGCGATAGCGTCATTCAATTTATAGCGGCATTCATACAAAAACATTCCTAATATAAAAATACAATGCTTGAACGCTGTCCGCGAGCAGTATGTACACTCCTCACCTGTGCGTGGATACTTAGCGATTGAATAGTCTTGGGAGTGTAATTACGTATAATTTCGCGAATTACTCTGTTGTTAGTTGCCATTACGTTCTAGAACAAAACAACAATTGTTTTAATGATTTTTATATTTGCTTTGGTTTCACACATCACAAGGCATTTTAAAATTTAACCTTAAATGCATTCTTTCGAAGATACGAATGTGTCTGGAAATGGAATGAAATTGAATTAATTCAGTTACGTGCTCTAGAAAAGAGCTCTACTTTAAATAAGTACCTACAATTTTAAATTAAAAGTGCGTACCTGCTCGTATTAGTAGCATTGTTATATTTTTAGATAAGAGCTTTCCGAGAAAACTGAAACGCTAGTAGCTACTAGCGCTTCAGTTTTCTCGAAAGTTCACCCTCCATCTAACCGAACTAATACTCCTCGGTCATAACTTGGATGGGTGACCACTAGTGGATTTTTTTTCTGATCCCTTCCGTGTTTCCAATGCATGTTGATCCGTCGGTCCCGATTGATGTCTGCAAATAACAGTCGTTAGGCGATATCGTAAGTCCTTGGGCGGTCAAAAAAACTCCGACATTGGGCTGGCCATTAGCCTATCCGCCAACCCTCATTGGCCAATGTGTGGATTATGGCCTCTCTTAAATAATTGACATTGATTTATTAAAAAATAATGTTTAAGACAGTATTTCACTATTAATTTAAATAAGTAAATGAGGTCACAATTCTTAAATGACTCCGTGATCATGGTGCGTGGAACCGCGCCGAAATATCGGGAAGTCAATAAAAATGCACATGTGTATCGCGCTTTCGCATGCGATGTAGTTTCGGAATAGGATTAATGTACCCAATGGTAGCCCGGTAATAATAGGAAAGTGGTGAATGTGTTCGTATATTCACTATTTGATGCAAATTATGAGTGACTCTGGTCCTGTATGAAGAAAAGCCAATATGCCGTATATGCAGGTTCTGCATTCCTGTCTCGGCAAAGAAATATATATATGCTAAAAGAATGACAATTCAACGGTTCTAGAGGGTGTTGATATGGCTCAGTAACAGCGAGCAGTAGCTTCTTTTCGTCAGTAACATTTTCTAAGATAAACTTTTCGTGGAGTTTCTTAGTCCAAGATATATATCTAACGATGTGTTTACTTTCTTTATCAATAAGACAAAAACTACCAGAAGTGGTTTCTCCTATTTTAGATTGGAAATTTTCGTAAGTTTGGCACATTATTATATATATATCTGTATTATCCCGCTTTACTCATGTTTATAGTAAAAGTTTCGACTTAGGTTTCGGGCTGGTCCGATACCCATCCTTAGGTGAGTTTACGCTGCCAGATCGTGACCACTGAGGATGGGCATCGGACATGCCCGTTACCTAGGTCGAAACTTCGACTATAAACGTGAATAAAGCCGTATAATACATCTATATAAAGAAGAAATATTTCCCCTATATTAGTAGGTATACTTCGCTGCTTTCAAATTGAGGTGCTAAATAATCATACTGAACCAAAAATGTTCGATTGTGTAAATAATAGAATTAACACTTTTCCAACGCCCGTTATCGCGTGCAAAATTAACAAATCAATTTACAATTCCAAACGTCACGTGTAAATAAGCCTACTTTGCATTGAATATATGTATGAAAGACTAGCTGCACCCCACGGTTTTACCCGTGTGGTGATGAAAATGATGAAAATGAGACTATAAGTGCTAATCGAGGGTAAAATCAAATGAAATCGGTGTAGCCGTTTGAGCGTGACAAAGTACACAATTTCATAATAAGAACATAATTATTTTTATTGACCTTCACTTTTAAGAGACATCATTCTGAGTTTCTGAGATTTCCTGATTAACATACATTTTAGTGTTAGAGTGTGCAAGCGTTAGTTTAACAGAGCAGATTTGAGTTTGAAAGGTATTGCGAGTTTCGTTCATCATTCATCGTGATTTTTGCTGGAAAAGGAGAGTAAATTTCCAGCAAATATTATGTGAGTCCTAGCCGGTTCTTAGATAACAATAACAGAGCAGAGACCAAAATCATTTAAAGGATAATTTAAAGCTAATAAATCCATTGACCGTTTAATTTCTGTTTTAGTATTACAAATATCTGTGTATAAATACAAGATGGATTATGAATGCTGTTTTGTGTCTACCTACTTATGCAGGTCACACTGACGTACTACCTACGTGTCATCCGGATCGTGCGTGGCGCATCCTTGACATTGCACGCTCCCGGCTATTTGTTATTCTGTGACATTGTACGCTAGCAGCCGCGGATTTGAGTATATCCGATCTTCGATGCCAGCAAGGATCATCGACTCGATAAAATTTGACAATAAGTGCTTGTTTAGACACGGCCGGCGGGCGGCGTACTGCACGCAAATCGTGCGCCACCCGCGCGGTTCTGTTACTTTGGGGATCTTCAAACCGCGCGGATATCGCCGTGTCTGAACAAGCACTTACTGTCGATTTTATCGAGTCGACGATCCATGCTCGCACTTAAGTAATAGATCAATCACGTACAACTTGGATGGGTGATCGCTAGTAGTATTTTTATCGAGCGCACGTTAAGCCGTCGGTATCGGTTGTTGTCTTAAAGCCATATCAAGGCTCTTGGGCTAGTATACATTAGGCTGGCCTCTGGCCTGTGCGTCAACCCGCACTGGAGAGTGTGGTGTATTATAGCCGACACTACTTTCCCTCATCCGTGTCCCAGCAGTGTATTAATACCGTATTAGTCTGATTACTATAACGTCATTCTTTTTTTTATTAATTTTCATTATTTTTTTATTCGCACCATATCACTAAAATTGCAATTTATTACTTGGTCGTATACATATACGAGTATCTATATGTTGATGTACAACTTAAATAAGACGATGAACAGCTTAATTAATAAAATTATAAAAAGCGAATCAACCCATAACTTGAACCGTATAAGATTAGGTACTCTATGAGATGGTAATAACTTTGAATATTGCAAATAAGCTTGCAGTAATTGATAATACTAAAACATCTGACACTGATTTTTTTAGAATAACAACAAGAATAATTCAATTGGTTTACTTATATATACATACTTTAAGCTTTAGAGCCTTACTGCAAGATCACAAAAACCTACACATATTATACAAACCTCAAGGTGAACCGCGTTGAGTGCGGTATGAGGTAATGTTATGTAGTCAAATACGATTAATAAACATCACTCATATCTATGTATGTATAGACTACCTAGCATCCGCATCCGCACATTTGCACATTTGAGGCGATGATAGCTCAAACTGACGGACGTTGGTTCGATTCCCACCAACGGCATGAGCTTATGGTGAAGGTAACACCGTTATCAAATTCCCAGCATGGTGGTAGGGTACTTTCGAGCATCGGCTTGGCTAGCTACCACCCTCAAGTTTGATAAACTGTCACCAAGCATATAGTGTGTTCAGGCATCAGTCTTTGAAGGTCAGTAAGCATCTTAGGTATAGTTTGATGCGGTTGAATGCGGTTCTGCTATAAAGGCGCTAACATCTCAAAATCAACCTTTACGAAATAACTTATGGTAATTTGCGGTGTATGTTGTTACTTCAAGTGGAACCAAGTAATGTAATCATGTATGCTCTAATAACTTGGGGCTTACTCGACACGTAAACACGTTACGATCGGATGTTGAACAGGTAAACTGTAATTGATAATTATTCATTATTCATTTTGATAGCTCATCCCATTCTTTGTTTACTGTACCTAACCTTTATAAGGTAACTTTGGTTATGTTTATAATCATTTGGGGTATTGCATGTCTAATTTTTAACAACTTAATCTAACAAGTCTTGCTAAACTTTTGCCTGCGAAGGTCGAGGTTGTGATCAATGCTTGTTCATCAAACATACAAACACAACTATTCCAGACACTTATGTCTGCTATAGTTATTCAATTTTGACACAAATTTACAATTTTACAGTCTAACAATAGCATAGCTGAGCAAGAACATAAATGTGTTGGTACAAATAGGTAGTAGGTACCCAGCGCTTATAGCTTATTTCTCTATCATTATCTACGTAATCAATCGAAGAAGAAAAGCATTTACATAAAAAAAACATAATATTTCTCGATAGCTGCGTTTTCTTATAAAATTTATTGTTTGAAAAGTTTGAATTATGGAACGAAGCATTCAAGCAAAAGTAAACAGTTAACCAACCGCTCTGCGTGAATAATCTTTGTTTATGCTGGCGCAGCTGGCCCAGCACGCTTTCGTCACGTTATAGGAATCAAACATACAAGGGATAGGTTTTAAAACTATTGAGACATTTATGTCAAATAATATTAAAACGAAAAAAAGCGTCGGAGCAAATAAGTATAAACAAGGGGTGCGTTTCATTTTGGGCTCACAGTGCATACGTTCGTACGTAAGGATTTAGCTGTTCTGAGATGAATTTAGTACTGACAGTGATGACGCTCGTAAGCAAATTGGAACGGATTGTGTGTGTGAGTGGCGCGAATTCTTTAAATGTCAGTTCCCATTCATTTCATATTAAATAATCACTTCCGTACTTCACGGTCACTAAATAGGTCCATTTTTCTGATTGTTAAAATTGCGTTTACATTTTTTGTGGACGGACTACCAATTTTTCGACAGATTCTCTAAATAAGTCAGTCATATGTTTGACTCTCAGTATATAGTTACTTATCTAATGGGTTAACAGCGTCATGGATGACGTCATATATTTTTTGTGAGCATCCATCAGTACTTTTTGTAATGATTTTAAGTACGCTATCCATGCTCAAATCGCTTAAAGCTCAAAAAGAAACGCACCCAAAATATTAAATGTTTAAGTACAATATTAGAGAATATGAGACGCTCGCTCGAGATTGTGTTAGTGTAAGCTGTGTAGCAGCCTGTATGCCAGCCTGTAGTTTCAACATCCACAGTTATCGTTTTAGTTTATACCAACAGCCGTACCGGCTAATTAATGGTTCAAACACAAACCACCAATGAGATTAGAGATGAACTTCATTCAATGAGATTCGTTGGATGAAACCATAATGTGAATGGAGGCGAGGCGGCATTTCATAACGGGTAACAGCGATTCCCCAGTAAGGCCGCAGCATGTATCATTTGTCAGGTGTTAAAGGTCCTAGTTTAGTATTTATTGTATTTGGATTGAATAAGGGAGAAAAAAAGAGAGAATAATTTATACAAAAGGGGTAATTGTATTGAATGAATATATGTGTGTTAATTTAGTTTAATGAATAAAATTTACTTTATTATCCGGTAATGTAACCATATCTTGGTTATGTATACTGTGTATTGGTACATGTAAATTGGCTTTATGGATAAATTGATTATGATACTTAATTATCATTTTTTATTATTTATTCGATATTATCGATTATTCTCTTGAGGCGGAAATTAAGTCCGCATCTTCTAAAGTCCGGTACATTGACAATTTGAGATCGGACCCTGCGAGTTTAAAATCTACCCTGACAAAGAAATATTCGTTTTACGCACCACACAAATCATTTTCTTTAGAAGTCATGTACACTGAGCGCCATCTATCGTAACTTCTTAACAAGCATTATTGGACCATTACAAAAGTGGTATACACAGACATACATTTTTGCATAGACATGGTAATACTCAACGCTCTTCTTTGAAACATCATAAAGCTTGTTCAACACTACTAAACAAACAATACTTGAAAATACTAAATATATTATACTAAATTTACGAGTTGTATCAGACATAAGTATGTCTGATGATACGTATGTCTATGTACTACTCGTGATAACTATCGTGATCAAGAAACGAACACACTAAACATCACATATCTACTTTACTAAGGTAGGTAGGTACACCATTATGGGATAATTAGAAAAATATTACGTTTTCTTCAACCGGTTATATACATATTAGGTATTATTAATATCATTGGTTAGAATGCGTAATCAACGCAAAACGTTCCCCGATAATGTTTAATATTGACTGAAAAATACATTGCTTTGATAATTACATTTTATTATTAAAATTAAAGCAGTTGATTTTGTTTTCGATGTTTTCCTTCCCTCTGACTCCCCGACCGTGACTCGTTGGGAATGACATAAAAAGTTGTCCTATCGTGTAACAGACAGGTAACAGTACCTTTAACTGGTTGAGAATTTTAAAATAAAAAATTTCCACCCAGTAACAGCGTGATAGCTGAGGGTGTTACTCGATGGGAACAAACCCCATTGCGGAGTATTGACGTTTTAAGTTGTTCTACGAAGCACTGAAGCGCTCAGTTGAAAATCCCTGGCGGGAGTTGTAGTGCTAGTGGCGATTATAAGACCCAATCACCTTGGAAGAGCAAAACCCCGCACGGTCCCGCTATTTCTTAGTTTAAGGAGCAATAGGTATATATAATAATATTAACTGTCGCTTGGAAAATAGTTTATTTAAAAATTACATGTATTTTGTGAGTTACTTCTTTAAATTTTTTAATAGTTTTGAGAGTTGAATCAAACTGTAAAATATGAAGCGACATTATTGCAATATTTTTTACACTTTGCTTTTAGACATAATAACATTATTTTAAATGTTGAATATATAGATATAATAATAATAATAATAATATTGTGAAAGGATATAATAATATAATATTAGTATAAATAGATAAAAGCAGTAGTAACTTAGTAACTAGTATTGAAAACATAATAATAGGTTAGTATTTTATATTTATATATTTAAGTTTGGCTATAATTCACTAGATGGCGTTCCTCAATTCAGTAAGTGCTTCGAGGTGACAAAAAAAAATTACCAAAAAAAAAAGAGTAATAAAAGAGTATAAGTAGATTTTGTTATTATATCATAATTTTTGTTAAAACTTACGTGGTTTTGACACATTCCTCCTCCTTGCGTCGTTTATCTTCATTACTGAAGGTCGTGATCCTCACTACAAGCCACAGTCTTTCACGATATGACGCCATCGGTTTCTGTTGGTAGCAGCGTGTAGTGCTTCGTAGACATTGTTACCCAGAGTAGAGCGAATTTATCACGCCAATTTATAATTATTATTATACGACGTCTCGTCTAAATATACCACAATGCCTGAGACGCGTGGTAGGTACCAGTAATGACATATTATGGAATCGTAGCATCATATTATCATCTTAAGCAAGATGGCAAAACAAACTATGGAGAAAACTATGATAGGGGTTTCTTTACGCAATCGAATAAAAAATGAGATCTGTAGAAGAATGAAAATTTCTGACAAAGCCTAGCACATCCGCAAGTTGGAGCACGTCATGTGTTACGCAGGAGTGATGGTGGGGTCGAAGGGTAATCGCGGAAGATTGATTTCGGTTTCGACCGGTTCTTGTGGAGATCAATAGTATATTTGTGATTGGAAATTCTTGTGAGTTTGACTCATTATTATATCATCCGACTTTGCTCACGTTTTTATCGCGTCATTTGAACCTTATACCCTAGGTCTTATGGTTGGAATGACGACATCACTTCCCCAAGTACAACAGCTAAATTGAATGATTTACGTAGCCTCAGTATTTGCCTAAATAAGTACATTCTGTGTAACAGTGTTGCACTGTGTACGGTGCAACTTGAGATTAGTTGCGCAATGCAGGCGAGGTTGCTCTTGCAAGTGAAAGTGAGGTCTTACACAAGCCTCCACTCGCCGATGACTGCTTCTAGTTTTTGTTGGATTTTCCTTTAGTTTTTTCCCTATAGGGAAATCATTAAAAATCCTATTATATATGTAGTACGGTAGTTTCGGTTGATATATTGTGACATATTGTTTTCCATCTTTCCTTTTATGCCCACGTCCAACTGTGGGATAACATCAAACACATTACTGTATGTTATTAAAACTGACGTGGTTTTGACACATTATAAATGTATAAAACACGGGAGTTACTCACGTAATAAGTCAGAGGGTTCCGACTATAGTTGGTATAGTCTAGGTCTATATAGGTGTACTAGGCGAATCGCGACCGCGTCCGCGAGCGCCCCGTATTCTCCTTGAAAAAGACCACCGAACGTGGTTGAAACTATAGTCGGAACCCTCTGACTTATTACGTGAGTAACTCCCGTGTTTTATACATTTATAACATTACTGTATGTTTTTAGAAACATAAATTAGTGTTTTATAAGCGCTCACAGTGGAGTCTGAGCATATACGTTGGATGGGTGATAATGATGTTCCCTAAAAGTTTAAACGTTTTTTATTAATATAAAAAACGTATAAACTTTTAGAGTTCATTGATTTATTAAAATCAAATAATAATCAGAGGAGGACGAAGCTACTAAAGAAAAATAAAAACGTTACACAGAACTAGTCTGTACAATATATTCATGGTAAAATTTTGTGTTTGTATGCTAGTAGTTGTTTATAATTCATAAAAACGACGTTTATTATTTAGCACGATTAAATGACAAAAACATGTGTTTCTACCACAATATGTACAATATTTTCATTATTATAAAATAAATGTGCGCATAAGCAGTACCTATTCACTTTTGTGTCTGCACTACACACCTTATACTTACAATTTTGTTGTAGGCAACTCCATTATATATTAACACCTTTTTGATTGTTGCTTCAAATCATGTCTACAAAAAGGGTTAAGGCTCTAAACACATTGAAGCTGTTAAGTTGACTCAAAGCCTAAGAGCCTTAGAGCCAGTGAGTATTCTAGGTCTAGCGTGATAACATATTCGTCCACATCGTCACTGCCCATCAAGTGAGATAGTGGTCAAACGCTAGATCTATACAGTATAAAAAATAACAAAAAAAGAGTAGGGCTTGCCATCTTTTCAGCTCATCTTTTCAAATAGCTGGAAAACGGTATGTAAGAGCATATATATGCTCTTACTGCTTTAAGGATTCATTTTATAGCTTAAATGATTATACCCCTTGGCAATAAAAGTTAAATAGGTATTTATATAATTTATTTAAAAATAAAAACATTACTAATACTTCATACTTATATATCAATAAGTACCTACCTACACCTTTTACGGGTATTTACCTCATTCAGAGTCGAATGGTGAGTAGCTATGCAAAATAGTAAGGTAAACACTACTTCAATTTTAAAATCGCAAGCACATTTTAATCTAGGTAATGGGGTTAAAGAAAAAAAACTGTGCATATTGTAACTAACAATTGTACAATTAAGTACATAAAAGGCACCTATATAATATACTGGTAAGTATATTAATATTATGAAAACAAGAAGCACAATACAACGAATATGGCAATTTTGCATATAATCAACAATTATCACAATATTATTATGATGTCAGTTAACTAATTTGTTATTAAACAATATCATACATAAAACTTCAATTCAATGCAAAACTATATTTGCAATCTCTAATACTTTACAAGTGTAGGTGTACAATTAAACAGTAAATAAGATGAAAACAAAATTTCAAAAATAAATAACATAATAATATATTAATTATAGAATAAATGACTGTATATTAGTTACCCTGTCCTGCGCAGCAATTGTAGCAATAAGAGGGAAAATTCATAAGAAATTGAACTTTTTATACTTCATTTGAACCTGTTTATTCTGTGTTCTCATTACATAATTTTTTGAAGCGATTACAGCTCAGCGGTCGGAGCGTCGCCTGTCAAACAGACAGGCCGGGGTCGCTGGTTCTATCCTCCACAAACGGCTTGAGCTTCCGGTGAAGGTAGCACCTTTATCGAATTCCCAGCATGGTAATAGGGCACTTTCGAGTACCCGGCTGCCTAGCTACCACCCTCAATTTTTAAAAACTGTCACCAAACACATAGTGTGTTCAGGCAGCATTCCTTGAGAGCCACAATCATGCTAGGTCTAGCGTGATTAGACCTTCGACCACATCGTCACTGATGTCGTCAAACGCTAGCGTTTGATCACCATCTCGCTCGATGGTCATAAAATATTTTAAAAAATATATAATATTTCATTTAATGGCTTGAATATTTGATAGTCACCAAATTTTCGTAATGTGGCTACGTTAATAATATAAATAATTTTATTTTTTCTTTTATTATTGTCATTTTTACTCTTTAATCACGTTTGTTCAAAATTTGTTATTTTTTCTTTCGTCCAATATGCGGGTGTAATTTATTAACCCACCCAGGAAAATCATGAAATTTTATCTATCTAAAGACCCAATTGAAATGAGATGAAGTTTCTTGGTTTTCCTTTCATTAACCGACTTCAAAAAAAGAAGAGGTTGTCAATTCGACCCGTACTAAAATCGTACGGGTCGAATTGACAACCTCTTCTTTTATATCTATAGAATATTTAGGTACCATATTTGTTAGAGATTTGATCCTTACGTTGGGCTCTATCATGCCATAAAAGTACAGAATATTATATTTAATGTTCCATTCCAGAGTGTGGCAAGTAAACGAAAATCTTAAATTTCTTTTAAAAAATAAAGGTAGGCCTTTGATTAACATTTCTATATCCAGTATTTAGAGTACGTTCCCTCTAGGCATGGTAAAAAATTCCATTGTATACGGGTACCATAACAAAAAAATAAATCTTTTTGTAACTCCTTTTTTGTGGTCCATGTTGTTTTTGAATGATAAGTATATAATTTAATAATAATAAGTATTAATACCGCGTTGTGAACAGGCTGTTCATGACGCGATATCGGCAGAAGATAAAGCGTACATAGAGTCGAAGCCGAAATGATTCGGATAGGTCTCGCTTGGTTGCGCTTCAGTCAGTATGAATAAAGCCGCATAATTATAGTGTGAATCATTTTGTCAATATTTCGTGTGACATTTCTGTGTCCTCCACTCAACACACAAATGTTATTCACAAAAACACTTGTATACGACCAAACATTTAAGTACGAGACGCCTGCATGTAAAGAATACTCGTATTTTACATTCCAATTCTGTCTGGTATTGATTATGAACCAAGGCGACTTTGTAAGTTAATAACGCACTTGGCGACTGTATTTTGTTTTGCTTTAAACGACGTGCAAAGCATCTTTTCGAACAATAATTTCTATTATAATTGTTATTTCAAAGAAACAGCTTATAAAAGAACTTGAACAAATAGTAGATCGTATCACAAGGGAGCAAAATAATATTTTTATGGCGAGGGCGCTATTTTGAATCCAGAGCGCAGCGAAGGACTCTTGAGTACAATCCCGAGCGTAGCGAGGGATTCTTTTCTAGGATCCTGAGCTCAGCGAGAAACATTTCTGCACTTGAACTTTTACTACGCTGCTGCCTCGAACAGTTCTTATTCGAGCGTTTTTCATTTGTTTTTATTTTCGTGCCACTTTTATAACCGTCCAATACAGTACTTTTTCTTGATTTACCTTTTTGGTTACAGCCCGTGACCATAGAGTATTATAGTGATACTGCGCTATGGTGTACTGTTGTACTCTATACATAACGTAACGCATGGAGCGGGCGTAAAAACACTTTTACGCGCCTTTACAACTCTCTAAAAGATAAGACCTACTTTGCTCGCACTTATAAGTAGACGAACCAATCATTGTTTTCTAAATATTAAAGTACATTTGGCATCCAGAGGATCGGAGGTGTTTTAGGGATGCCAATATATAAATTATATCTACATTATAATCAAGAGTTATTTGTTTTTGCATTTAAAAAGTACAGAGCCCATTTTCTTTGATTTCTTGAAAGAGGTTTGGTTTATATATCTAACTTGATGGTCAGCGATGATATGGGCGAAGAGGAAACCACTCTAAAATATGCTTTCGAGGCAATCTGCTTCAAGACACTGTGTGTTTTGTGACCATTTTTTTAAACTTTAGAGTGGTAGCTAGCCAAGTGCTAGAACCATGCTGTTGGTTAAAAAAGATGTAACCTCCACCTACAGCTCAAGCCATGAGAAACGTTTGATCCGGCGCGGCTGGGGCCTTCTCTCACCACTATAACTCTATTATTGCTTTATAATGTTTCGAAAAATCTTAAAACTCCATTTTATTGATATCACTACTCCTTAAATATTGGGGTTAATTTAATTAATAATCTTTAACATTCAACATTCTGTTTTAATTTTTACAGAGCGAGCAATGGAATCTCATGACCATCACAGCCACGGCCATGAGATGGCTGACCACAGCGCCCACGGTGATCATAGTGACCACGCGAACCCATGCGGGGGCCACAACAGCCATGCCATGGTGGTAAGTAACACGTTTAAGTTTCCGACGAATACCTAAGCATGGCACACATCACATAATTAAATACGTACATATAGGCGGTAATTCTGTTGATAACTCCAACTAGCTAATTTATTATAAAACAAAAACTCTCTGTTCATTGTAAAATTCAATTGAAAAGAAAAATATCTAATTTTAGTTCTGTCATTCGTAAATATCACACTATTTTGGACTATTAAAAATTAAATAAGACAGTTTTTATGCGGTTTCGGTTGTGGAACCATAAAAAGACTGTATTAAATAACACCATTGCAGTTAGTTTGATGGAAAAACAGAATAACACTGCTATAGATAGTTAAAAGTTTAAAAAAAAACAACCTAGTTAGTCACGGAACAACATAATGGAAAGACGGAATATAGTAAATTCATCTCCTTTTGACAAGAGTTTAATTAGAATATTTAGACTTTTGCAATTCGACTGGGTCCCGCTGTTTCACCCGCGTGCACTACGGTTTTCCCGCTACCTTAGTGATCCCACGAGAATCATACTTTTTCTATGCAAAAAGTAGTCTATGTACTTCTCCCAGGTTCCATCTGTCTCCGTACCAAAAGTCATTAAAATTGTTTAAGCTGCTTAGACATAAAACCGTACCACACAGACAGAGTTACTTTCACATTTATAATATTATATTAGGTTTTTGGTGTTTTCCTGAGGAACAGTATTTTTCGAGTTAAAAGTAGCCTATGTGTTAATCTATCAAGCCAATAAAGGGTGAAGATGTTACAAACATACATACTTACACACAAACTTTCGCATTTATAATATTATCGTGATAAAGATAACAACAACAACGTTGCACAAAATATATGCAGACGATAACTTCTCTCCGCCATTCCAATTGAATGTAACAAAGCCAAGTATTGCGATGAATTAATCTCCAACAGCGAAAATTATCGTATAATATCAGTATAACATTTTTATTATAATATATCATCATATGCATATGTTTAAATACATATATAATTATCTGACAAACATACTTCTGACAAACATGACCTTTGCAAGATAGCCATAATTGTTTATGGGAACTGTCCTACTATCCACGACTACGACCGCAGCCGGAAGGAGCGCGGTTTTCTTCGATAAGCTGATAGTATGCGGTAACAATAATTTAAGCAATGATACCTACATTACAAAATTGTGTTTGCTCGTATATACTCGTATTACTCGTACTCGTACCACATGACACAAAAAACACTACATTATCCGGAATACACATCGACCTCCGCAGGTGCCCACACCGCACGACAACGAACTCTCTTCATGCGGAATGGCGGGTCTTTCGCGTCCGATAGCTCTTCCTTTTGAGTGCCACAGTTTAGGCTAGCAGACAATTCTTTAATCGTTCCGACTATTTAAACTCAGAACTAAATGTATCTGACTTCCTCTTCGTAAAACTACTTCATTTTTAGCACACTTACACAAACTTCAGCATACATTCACGTTTCCTCCCCTATATACGCACACACCTATACCTTTATTCACATAGCAGAAATCTAAGTTCTCGAATAGTTGATGCCTTATTCATAAGTGTGTATAGTTATTATTATTCTTATACTTAACTTTTTTGATCGTAGAAATAAATTAATTGTATACCTACTCCTCCGCGGTTAGTCTTACAGTCTAAAATTATTGGGAGCTGTCCTCCAAATAAATGTTTTTGGATGCGACGCGTGACCAACATGCTGGCACTTATATTATTTGGCGCAGCAATCAGCATTGCAATTCAACGTGGCAACACTGCTAGCCTTCTGGAAACGCTGTCAAATGGTAGCGGGTTGGAGAATTTGAGATAACTATCATATAATGTATATCATATAATGTATCATAATAACGGCATCGGCATGTTTATAAAGTAACTAAATATTTTTCCTCATAACACATGAGTGGATATAGAATATGTGAACGAATACATACTTCTTAGGGATTTTATCAATATTTAGTTGGTACAACCACATTTCCAATTGAAATATGCACACGAAGACGCGTGAGAAATCGATGCACGTATAAGGAAATTTACCAAAATATCCGAAACATCAAAGAGCTGCCCAAAGAATAGGTTCATTTGTTATTCAAAAATGCGAAACACATTTCGATTTTTTTATTCTGTGGTTTCTTGTCACTCGTCAACTCACCTGTCGATTCACAAAATATGTATTTGAATTAGTCATAGGAATATACAAATAACTTAGTAAGTAGGCATTAGGTATTCCGAGTTTTTGACCGGCCGATGTCAAGACGAAAAGTGAATTACTTATAATAATTTAAATACGTGGTACGTCTACGTATCGCCGCCGCGAGACGTTTGTATGTTTATAATTTTGGATAAGTATTTCATTGCTTTTATATATAAGTATTATAAACGACTATAATATAGCAAAAAGGGGTAGTTTCAGAATACAATTGCATAATTAAAACAAAAACAATTTACTGTAATTACCTACAATATAACAAAGATGACATTAATTTTTTTCTTAGAATAAATCTTTATACAATTTACAAAAGCAATCTTACCAATTTTTTTATTGGCCATGTAAAGCTTTTCATGAAATCACGTCGGCAGACTTATTCCATCCCTCTCATAAATTCATTTCAATTATAAAATACCGTTTTACCTATCCACATTTATAGTTTCGTTTTAAATAAAGTTTTAAGTCATGACTAGCTGAACCGCTCACGGCATTGCTCGAGTGCATTTTTGACTGATCATGATATAGGGACGGTAATAAATACCATATTTCAAGCGTTATCGTTCCTTTTCTATTTCCACTTTTATCGATCTTTATGAATAATTTGAACTTAGGCAAAAAATCATATTCTTATTATGTAAGTATGTATATGAAAATGAAAACTAAAAAAACAACAATTATTTCGTAATGTATACTCTAAGGCTTTCACGGCCGGCGTTGCATGTCGTATGTATTGCTTTCGGGCTGTTTGGCCGTGGTCTAGATGAAACTTGTGTTCCAGACGTTTCGTCGATCACTGCGGTCGACATCTTCAGTGGTTCAGGTCCGGGCGGCGACAAGAGTTTAGACCTCTCCTTCGCGGCGTCTCCTCTGTTACTGTGACTCTGTTACTCAGTCTGGACGTCTGGAACATAAGTTTCATCTAGACCACGGCCAAACAGCCCGGAAGCAATACATACAACAAACAATTATTTCCTTTTATGAGATCTCTTTATTACTAATTCCAAATTTTAATTCCCAATCACTTTTCTCTAAATAAAATGTAATCACCATTTTTGTTATTTATCTATGATTATAAAACTCTTTGCTTGCATGGTTAACGATCGCGGTTTTCTTATCCCATACCATATACCTATATTAGAAAAGGGTAGATGTTTCCACACCCTTACATGTACTTTTGGCGACATCACAGACATGATACACACAGACAGAGTTCAACAAAAATTTAATAGTTTATTAATTCGCTTTTCTACGTGGGACTCGTAATTTAATTCTCCGGAACGGGTCACCTCGAAGTCGGTTGCATACCGACTTCGAGGTGACCCGTTCCGGAGAATTCCTCACCAGTCTGATCATAATGTCTGTTCAAATATGCACTAAAAGCATACTCAATAATCCTTTCTCGATACTTCCAGTTTCACGCAGGCGTATGCCAGGAGATCCTGTTCAACGGCTGGATGACGACGAGCGCCCTGGAACTGTTCGGGTCAGCAGTCGCCATCTTCCTCGCTGGCATCCTCTACGAAGGGCTCAAATACTACAGGGAAGCATTACACGCGAGGGCCACTACAGCTACGGGAGACTCCAGAGTCAATATTACTAAGAACGAGTGCGGAGCTAATGGCGCTTGCGGAGGGCCAGCTGTTGTCAAGTAAGTGATATTAACATCAATTTGTAATAGCGCTCGTGGTACAATATAGTCTAAGGATATCCATGAAATTTATTTTTCACGTGTCAGCCCATTACATTATCATTGCTGGGACAGCCTTTCAGAGATATGGGCATTCAAAACGCTGATCTATGCGAGACGGCAGTTATTTTAAGACAACAAACCGGGGCCAACTGCATATCTCGCCTTCCAAAACACATAAGCGCTCTGTTTTCATCACTTTTCAGCCTTTAACGGTGTTGTAAGGTTTACTTTGATAAGAAGTCAGGGAGCTGGCTCTAGAATATTGTGTAATCTTAGCTAGGATTGCATTTGAAAATCTCAGAGCTGATATTTTTTGGGACTAATTTGTCATGATTATTTTCTGACATTGTGCGATGCGAGTAACGCATAAAAATCGCTAGTAATTCAAAGTCTTTATTCGTCAGCTTTACAGTATTCAATAGCGTAATTTGTACCCAATAATACTTTTTACATACCTAATTATTACCTACAGGGTTTAAATGCTATACAAACCGATTTCCACTATTTATCCGTAAAACCTGTTCAACATTTTCTTAAAAATAATTATTTGTATCTACCAGTATGTACCTACTTAACTAATTTTCATGAAATGGTCCAATCTGGTGTGTTCGTCCTCTGAATGAAAAAGGATTTTTCAAATCGGTTCATGAATACCGATTACCAGTTATGAGATAACAACCTACTTATCTGTTAATTCCTTTTCAACATTTTCTTCAAATAAGATAAAAATGGTGACAGCATGCATAGTCAAGGAGATAATATCATTTTATTTAGGTTAATTTTGATTGTACAAAATTTAATTTCCTTTGTTAATTTAATAGTAAAAAAACATTTTCCGACCAACATATTTTTCCATTATCAAAAATTCATCAAGATATCAAGATACCTCAAATCAACGACAAATGCATTTGAGCTGTGTCTAAAGAAAGAAAATAAAAAGTCTAAAAATGTGAGTATTTTTTTAACCCGCCTTTACGTAATTACGCCACAAAGTTTAGACCTCTGTTGATGCTGTAATAAACTTACTTATTTACACTGCCTAAATATACAGACTCTGCGAAGCCAAACCGAAAAAATAATATGACGTGAAATTGAACCAACCCTATTCCCAATTCCAGATACTCCATGCTGTCAGCGGGGCATATCATACAGACCGGTCTCCACGTGCTCCAGTCCACGGCTTCTTACATCCTGATGCTTGTGTTTATGACGTACAACGTGTGGCTGTGCATAGCTCTGGTGCTTGGTCTAGCCACGGGGTACTTCTTCTTTGGCTGGCGGAAGACCACTGTCGTGGATCTAACAGAACATTGTCAATGATAGAAAACCGCAGCAAAGTGGCCGATGATATTTGATAGCCTTCGGTATTTGATGAATATTTGACAATTGGAGATATTAAACACAATTTTGATGACTAAGCATATTTTATAGATTTATATCATTGTTAATAGAATGAGCTGTATTTGATAGATTTCTTTAATCGATAGATTTAACAGGTTTCTTATAATTTGATAAATATTAGTGTGATCATAGAGTTAGAAAACATTTTAATGTTGAAAAATTTGTTAGGCTTATGGTATTTGACTGCTCAACATATTTGAACTTAGGATATTTGACAACTTATGCTGTTTGTAAAGATAGCTTCTCACCGGAAAACTCGCACGTACCTAATATATCAACCCTGTACCCTGTAAACGATTAAATTGTTTGTCAAATTTTACGTGTTTGTCAAATTATTTGATTGTATGTATATGGTTTTGTTTGAAGCGTTTGTCAAACAGTCTACGTGTTTGTCGCGTTTCATGAAAATCTTGATTGACGTCATGTTTGACAACAAGTTGGACGTGAACGGCGGTGTTTGTCAAAAAAGATCTCAGTGGTTACCTGTCATCATGAAGAACGCTACGCCGAATCTACGAGCAAGTTAACGAATTTGTTTGATGTTGGGTTTGATCGTTAAAGCTGTTGTTTGATGAAAACGTGAAGTTTGACAAACAAATTTGATCGCGCGTATCTAACGACTGTATGGCCAGTGGTCTTGACGTCGTTTTTAGATTTGATATTGACTTTTAATGTAAGTACCTAACCTCGAACGAAGATAAACATTTTTATCGAAAAAAATGCTTCAAGTTTCTTGCTGTAAAATAAAGAATTCGAGCGGTTACAAGAGCGAACGCTCTTTGAATAGTGCGCGTCGCTCGTCCAACTGGTGCAGGATTGTTACGTTACACGCGGATGCTCCCGGTGAGCAACCACCTATATTACGTATCTCAAAAGTTTACGTTGTTAGCCCAAGATATTTGATATCTGGAAATATTTATAAAGTAGGTAGGTATATTAAGATAGTGTTTTTTATTATGTAAGATGTTTGTTACTAGAATATTTGTACTGTATATTATGATAGGTTATGATTTTAACTCTAACGAAGAAAAAAGAAAGACACCACTTCAACTATATTAATATACTTCATTTGTGATACATATGCTTGATTTATTTCAAAACAAATAAATTATCGTCAGAAAAATATTTAAAAAAACAAAATATACAAGACAGCAGTACAACAGTAAATATATACAAGAACGATTTGTAGGGAACTTAACTGAAAAAATGATTAAG
This sequence comes from Apeira syringaria, assembly GCA_934044485.1. Taxonomy (NCBI): domain Eukaryota; kingdom Metazoa; phylum Arthropoda; class Insecta; order Lepidoptera; family Geometridae; genus Apeira; species Apeira syringaria. The sequence continues at coordinate 8,001,897 of OW203658.1, read as the reverse complement.
ACAACAATTACGATGCAACAAAAAAAGATAAGCATCTGTTTGTACCTGGGCACATTATGACCATTCCACCCATATTTTTAAGATTGGACAGCATATCTGTTAATAAATAGAACGATGCAGGATAGCGTGAAAAATATTCAGTAGATAATTTATTTATTGGACGAAACGTCGAGGCGTTTCGATTAAGTTGTTTTGGTCGTGGTCCCGAAAAGACTGTCAAGCCCCGTTATTTTAACGCGATTTTTATATATAGTTGAAAAACTGTCTGCTCTGGCTTCAGCAAACATACAGGTGCACTGCAGAAGCGTACCAGTATCCTGAAAATGTTAACGTAAGTTCCGCATACTTAGTAGATGTTAAAGTTAATAATAAAATTGTAAAGCTCATTGAGCCACAAAATTTTCTCTGAAAATGTTGTATTGGTTTCGGAAAGTGGTCATTGACCTTTGATTACATCTCACCCATGAGTTGCTGGTGTAAAGGCTTCGGAAAACATAATTTTGAGAGGTGCTAAATCGAGCAAACCTGCACTCAGTCATTTCGCCTGTTACCGCCAGCACTCTACTTTCCTTTTCAACATCATTTTACATTCAGGACCTTATTATATACAGTTTAATTGGTGTTACATACTCAGGACGTTTGTTTCCTGCGACGAAAATTATTTCTGTCAGTTTCCGTTCAGTTCCCTATCAGTATTATTTGCAAAAATAAAGCCACTTTTTAACGGTTGTGTATTGAACACAACCTTTAAAAAAGTGGTGCCGTGTGAGTGTTTCCATGTGAAAAGAAAAATGCATATACATCTACTTTGGGCAATTTGTTTGTATATTTTTGAGGAAATGTATTTCTGAGACCTACGGCTAATCATAACAAAATGTTATAATTAATATCATAGGAAAACTTACAGCTAGCTACAATATATAAGATGACAGATAATTAAATATTTGCATCTTAAATTCACATAATATGGGTCAATTAGTTTCCGCAAAAAATAAATTTACATTTTTTTATTATAAAGATTAAACTAATAAATTAAATAAACTATTGGTCTACTATAGTAAAATTTAAATTAAATTAAAATTTAACAACGATTATGTACCTAGAGAACAATAAGATAGGTAAATAATAAAAGGATATTACACACGCATGTTGAAGATTGCGTGAATCGTAACTAAGTATAAGATCTGTAGTGAATAAGATCAGTACCTAATCATTCAAAAAAAATATGTAGGTACCTAACACGCCGACTACGTCATTACGTATTTCGTTACTTTGGAACTTTTCGGTCAATTTTAAATCATATCTACTAATCGGTTTGTGGAGAAAACCATACCGAGAGTATGAATTATTGTGTACTTTCAAAAACGTGCTCGTAAAATGAGCCTTACTACATCGCTTTTAGGGCCATAAACCGAGCTATAAAATACAGCTGCGCAATAATATTATACACTTGTGCTTAATAGAATTATGCCTACAAAGTTAAATCAGTACCTTACTGGAAGTTATATGCGAGTAACCAAAGCATTCTCAATTTAATGTTATATGTATTACATGTTTATTTTTTGGCCAACTTAGCTCAATTGTGTGCGTAAGCGTCTAATTACTAGTTGGACGTGGTGTTTACGACTTCACTAGTTTGTAGTAATAATACGTCTTTCATTCTTCTTTGTCTGAGGGTTTTAATACCCTGTCTATAATATTTCAACATCCCGGAGATAGCAAGGTTTGTTTATGATTGAAACAAGTTAATTAATGAAAAAAAGTGTATGGAATATAAAAGCAATCATGCGTGATAGTTACGTCTAATTAGTAAGATATTGTTTATAAGAAGTGTTAAAAAACATAGCAATACTGTACCAGTATATACAGTAACGCTATTGGTATAAAATATAAAAAGACAGCAGTGTCAAATACATTTATAAACTAGTTTGCAGTTCGTAATACAGAAAAAAAAGGAAGAAAAGTTCAAGCAACAAAAGCATACACATATTGACAAATTACGAAATGATTAGTGTCTTCATTTTTATCAACGAAATCAATCAATTAGGTATACATAAACAACATTCGAATAACATAATTATAATAAAGAATAAAACCGATGTTTATCAATTTTTATTTCATTTATAGATATTGAATAGGGATAAACAGTTTACTTTTTATTTCGTACGTTTATGTACCTAATCCTACTAATATTATAAATGCGAAAGTTTGTGTGTATGTGTGCATGTTTATTACCTCTTCACGCTCAAACGACTACACCGATTTTCATGAAATTTGGTATGGAGATAGCTTATACCCTGGATTAACACATAGGCTTATTTTCATCATCATCATCACCACGCGGGTACAACCGCGGGGTACAGCTAACAATAAACATTTAATTATTTTCCGGACAGGACCGCTGGACGCGCGTAGCCTGTTCATGTGTTATGCTAAACTGTTTGTGGTTCGTGGTTTGTCCCCAATTAAAAAACAGTTCCGATATGACTATATTTCTACATACGTAAAATTAAATGTTGCAATGTAGGTAGGTACTATTCATAGCTACTATAGCTACTATAGCTACTATTCATATGCATAAGATACTTAGGTACTTGGCACAATTGAAAACTCTGAAAGTTTAGGTAACCGATGTCACATGTCACCACAACGCAAAGATAATTTCAATTAAGTAAGTACGAACTTAAATAATTTCATTCATTCATTAAGCATGGCGCAGGGACCCAAAATGAGTCTTGGCCTCCGATAATAATATGTGCCACTTTTTTCGATCTTGAGCCATCTCTTGCCAGTTATCGGCTTGGAGCTCGCGAAGATCCTTCCCAACTTCATCGCTCCAGCGATACCTGGGACGGCCGACGGGTCGTCGACCTGTAGGCCGTCCCAAGTATGCTCGTTTAACAGCATGGGTATCCTTCATTCTTGCTAGATGACCGAGCCAGCGAAGTCTGTGGGCTTTAGTTTCACTTATGATATTGGGCTCGTTCACCATCTCTTCAATTTCAAGGTTTTTTCTTCTCCATGTTCCTTCTTCTGTTTTCAGCGGCCCCAATATCTTTCTAAGCACCTTCCTTTCAGTGATGAGTAGTTTGTTTTCTTCTTTTAGCGTCAATGTCCAGGCCTACAGCCGTAGGTACATCAGGATTGGCCTTATCACTGTCTTGTAAATACGAATTTTAGTGCGCTTGCTGAGAAGCCTGGACACCAACACCTTGTGTAGAGCTGCACTACAGCGGAGGGTATTCTGTATTCGAGTGTTAATCTCTTTATCCCTGGTGTTAGTATCAGTTATAATGCAGCGGAGATATTTAAAACTTTCTACTCCTTTGTAGGTATCATTTCCAATCGTGAGGTTGTTCCTAGGCACTCTTACATTTTTGTACCTACGCATGTGGATGTACTCGGTCTTATCACGATTCATTTTTAGGCCTACTTTCATGCCTTCGTTTTCCAAAATATTTACTTTGACACCACTTCTTGTTGCTTTCCTCCCAGTAAAGCAAGGTCATCCGCGTACCCTATCACTTTATGTTGTCCGTTTAGTTGAACTCCACCGTCGAGTTTTAAAACGTCTCTTATGACGTGTTCGAGCGCTAAATTAAACAACATGGGTGACAGCGCATCACCTTGTTTGAGTCCGGTATTCACTTTAAACTCCTCTGTCAATTCCGCCCCTACTCGCACTACGGCTTTGCTCTCTTGTGGCAACCTCTATCATTCGGTTACTCAAGTAAGTACCACGCGATACGGGTATCGCGTGGTACTTACGCGTTGTCGATATCACGATAGACAATTTTTTCGGTTTCTTCCGGAAGCCTTCATCAGGATCTTGAGTGCGGTGCGTTAGTCGTAACGTCCCGTCGCACTGCGGGCGGCCGCGCGTAATGCTCGACAGGACGCCGCGGGCTGAGGAGGCGGGTGAGGGGGTGAAGGTTGCGTCATCACATCTATGTGTGGGGATCCGTCTTCATCGCTGCTGCTTTCTTCGGACAGGATTCTGGCCGTGTGACAGTCGGAAGAAGCCGAAACAATTGTCGATCGTGGTATCGACTACGCGTAAGTACCACGCTATACCCGTAAAAACAGTGTAAAGTAATTATGAACGTGAGTTTTAATATTATTATTAAATCAAATCATTAACCGACTTCAAAAAAGGAGGAGGTTCTTAATTCGACCCGTATGTTTTTTTTATTTGTGTTTGTTACCGTATAACTTCCGACTGGGTGAACCGATTTTGATCGTTCTTATTTCTTTCTCTTTTTATTTAAAAGCTGGTGCTTCCCGTGTGGTCCCATTTAAATTTTATGAAAATCGGACAAGCACTTTTTGAGTTACAAGTCAAAAACTGAAAAATGGGTACTTATACCTACACGATATACCGCATAACTGGGTAAACCGATTTTGATCGGGTTTTTTTATTTGAAAGCTGGTGCTTCCCGTGTGGTCCCATTTAAATTTCATCAAAATTGAACAAGCGCTTTTTGAGTTACACGTCAAAAACTGAAAAATGTGTGCTTATTACACGATATTATAGTAGCGGGTGAAGCCATCGGTGAACATACCTACACCACAATGACAATTGATCCCATGAGTAACAAAGGTCACTAAAAAGAGTTAAAAAAATTAATTACCAAAAAATGGAACCGACTTCAACACTCAAAAGTATGAAATAACTTGTTGAAGTCGGTACCATGAGCACAATATTTTGATATCAGTTACTTTTGAATTATCATGGTACCGACTTCAACAAGTTCTTTCATTCTTTTGAGTGTTGAAGTCGGTTCCATTTTTTGGTAAATTTTTATTTTTTTATTAATCAGAGATAAGATCCATACATCTAACATAAGTTAAATACTATGATTATTACTTTAATACTTTTGTTAATTTTCGTATTGATTGTATTATAAATTAAATTAAATTAAATTATTTGTGACATACAATTATTATTTCATTAGAGTCCGAATGTGACCCAGAATAGGGTAGTCGAATTTATTAGATAGGTAATGCGATCGGAATGCTGTTGTTGCTCGAACGTGTCCTGCTTTTCTTACGCATTATACTTACCTGCGAAACCATCAATGCGTGCTTATATGAACATGGTAGATCCGCTGCAGAACCGTGGGAGCCGCATCGGCATCCTGAACGCATTATTGTATTGGACATGTAGAGTATTGATGGCCTTGTGAGTGTATGTCCACAAGTTACTACCATAAAATGTCTTGCAGCAGGCTTTGTCAAGAGTAATTTTCACTTCCTTAGAGCAACTAGATAATCTTCTGGACAACATATTAGCTCTTACCGCATCTTACAGCATCTTAGCTCAACGCTCTGCGCTCCCTACCCATGTCTACCTACTCATTCATATCATCGCACAGCCAATGCTCTTGATATTTACACTGGGACACTCGTTTAAGCGAAATACCATTTAACCGCACCGGAAGCTCAGGGCTAGGCCCTTTTCCACCCTTAGAAAACACCATAAACTCGCTCTTATTATCGTGCATGAAATCTATGGCAAGGGCATACCTACGTCCTAAGTCCAAACTTAAAGATCAAACTCCTTTTCACTCCTATATCGGATACATTTTGGGGAGGTTGCTTTGAGATTACATAATTTGATTCCTCCATCGAACATCGAGAACGACCATACGGACGACGATAGACGTTCTAACTTGTCGCACGAGGCGTTTTGCTTCAACATTCATAGTTTGTACAACTAACGACTGGAATTCATTGCCTAAATCCTTTTCCGCATGAATGCTTTTTGAACTCACGAGTGAATAGGTATCCGCTAGGCAAGCGTGCTCCATCTTAGACCGCATCATCGCTTAACATCAGGTGAGATGGAGGTCAAACGCTTGCTTATTCACATTAAAAACAACCATCGCCCCTCATTACCACCACTCCTGAGACCTGGCGCCTTACTATCAGCTTTATAAAATCCATTCAAGTTCCGAGCAGTTCTAAAACCTGGGACCTTACTATCAGCTTTGTAAAATCCATCCAAGTTCCGAGCAGTTCTAAAACCTGGCTTAAACATGCCAGAGACAACAATAACCGTTCACCTTTGAGAATATCAATGTTCGAACCGTTCACTTAAAGGAGCGTAATGCCGTGGTGGTGGTATGACTTTACACTAAGCGGTTCAAGCCAGGTTTTAGAACTGCTCGGATCTTGAATGGATTTTACAAAGCTGATAGTAAGGCCCCTGGCTTCAGGTAAGCTGATAGTAAGGTCCCTGATTGATCCCTGACTCACACCGCTGAAGACAGCAAACTTGTTTGCTACAAATGCACATGGTACAAAATGTACCAATAAATAAATTATCAGGAAAAATTAGGGAATACGAATAGTATATTTATTTACACTTAGTAATAAAGCTTTCGCTTTCTGATCAGTGAATAAAGCGAAATTTAAATATGTTTCAACTTTGTCTATTACTGGCTAAATGCCTAATCTAGAATCCAGTTATTGACAGTAAGCAACATGTTTAAAAATTTGAACATAATTAAAATCTTACCTTTCTTAATAGATTCATAATATGTATCTATAAAATTCATGGCATAAAATAAACTTTAATTACGACACAAACATGTCTTTTGCAATCAATGTCAACCCAAAACGGAACATAACGAACACAGAATACTTTTAGGCAATATCGTTTGCTTCACAAAGTTACCTACTCCTTGCAGAGTTTTCGTACGTAACCAATGTGAATTAACAGTCAGTCTGTCAGTCAGAGTCAGTGCTCAGTCAGTCAAATGAACTAAAATGTGACGGGAGTTAAAAGTTTTGTCGTGTCTTTTGTGTTTTACTTGTTGATTTTAGTGCGACAATTGTGTGAGAGACTAGTGATTTGTGGTACCATCGCGTGTGTGACAGATATGATAAAGTGCTACCGTTGATATAACTCCAGAGAAACACCGTGCTGGCTTGCAGAAGCTCGAAGTATCGCCGTGTGATCAGGTAACGGTAATATTTATTTCTGACGACGTCGATGCTTGTAATGACTTCATGTATAGTTTTATTGATTTGTATCACTCGTGCTTGCTTTCGTGAACAAATACTCACCAAGTGCTGATAAACCCAGGCACTAATTAGATAAATGTTGGCGAAATTGTTAGATCCGTTTCACCAAAAATTCTCCCGATCCCGGATCTACAAATGCTAGCGTGACGGACAAGACAAGTTTGTTATTCATTTTGCTCTATTTAGCAACTGGGTTGTTATAAAAAATTATAAACGAGCTCAAATAATTGCTAGTAGGTCACTATTTTAGAATTTGAGGAATACAATCATATTTACCTATCAAATCTTACGAGTATCAGGTTTGAATTCTTGGAGAGGACTTGCTTTCAACAAAAGTATGTTTAAAGTAAGTCTTTTATCCTAGACATGGAGGTGTGTGTTCTGCATTAGGCATTAAAAATTACACTCTACCATAAAATTGTACTACAAAAATATTGGTTTAGTATTTTGTAGATAAATTGTGGTATCACTGATTATATCTTTATCACATAGTGTAGAGGTTACTTGGTAACTTAACAAGTAACAAAAGTCTTGGAGAAAGGGGGTTAGGTGGCGAGGAAAACTTACTTTATATCTTTATATTTTAATAAGAATTCAACCACTAGCTTCATAAAGGCTGGGCAGCCTTTATGAAGCAGCTAGTGGTTGATTTCTTGGGAGAAAGAGAATATGGCTTGAAAAAGTCAGGGGCCAATATCAGATTTTTTAATATTTTTTTGGGCCGATTCTAATCTAGTACAATTCTAATGTGGCTAGTATTAATAACAGCAAGAAGCACAAGGCTCTGAAACTCTAGTTTTACAAGCTTTGATTAAATATGTATTTACAATAATTTTTCCTTAACCTTAAAATTGCCTTGTGCACTAATTTTTCTCATAAGACCACCAATTGCAGTAGTTAACAATCTTTCTAACTATTAAAACATGTTAAGATTGAGTTGAGGAACATGATGACGCAACAAAGTTATACCTTACTATTGAATATTGAATGTGATTTACTTAATAAGTCGGTATGAATGATATTGGTGACAGGTAAGTGATTCTCTTTTTCAACTGAACTATATGGTTAGGGAACATACCCATACTACGTGACCCCCTCAAGAGGGGGGTTCTTAAAAATTCCACGCTTGGTTACAAAGACAGGGGGAGGGTTTAGGTTTTCATCACGTAGTCAATATCGTCTAGGAAAATCATGTGCTTTTTTGAGTTATGTATGTTCCAATATGCCTCACAGCGTTTTTATCAATACATAAAAGATAACAAACACAGTGAGTATTAATCAAAATAAATAAGAAGCAAATGTTTTCTTAGAGTTTACAAATGTTTTTTGTTACTTTTTGTCTAAAACATGATTGAAAACCATTTTTTTTAAAGGTTATATGCTTACATGTGACCACTGTCTCACCATATTTATGATTACTACTTGAAAACTAGAGGGGGGTCCTGGCATATACTACAGGTGGTCATTGAGGAGCATAAAATATTGTAAAAAATGGGTTGAGTATGGGTACGTTCCCTTACATTAAAGTCCAAATCAGTATGACACTTATCCATAACAGCACTGAAATTAAATGTCAATCAATATTGCGGGTAGTTTTACGTAAAATGTGCCTAAAACTACCGGCAATTGGCCAGCAATTGGATAGAACTCGTCTAAAATAAGGATAACATTAAATGGAGTTATACGAATTTGAATTTTAGCGTAAATATAATATGAGTTATTTCTTTTTGAAAAATATTAGTGAATTTTAGCTAGTTCGAGTGATTAACAGAATTAGGGCCATTGTTAGTAAATTTACCACAAATAAATTCATCAAAAAGGTCCTTTTGACGCTGCCTGGCACTGTATGTGCCAGCGTATTGGTCACTCATCTCATCGATCAAATGCTCAAAATATGTTTTGGGTAATTTGATGAACTCCCAGACTCCATGGGCCTAATGTCTCGACCCCAAACTGTCAAAATATGTAACTACTCCTTTTCGGCCGTTCAATTGCTTGGCCAAATTAGCTAGCATGTAGCTGTGGCATGTGTTTTGGGAATAAGTGACTGCACCAAGCAGTTGCAATGGATGGCAGTATTAGGGATATACTGCATGGAATTGCTCATGGAAGTTGAAGCAAAAAAGGTATGTCATAATTGCAGCAAGTGGAAAATAGAAAACTCTGCTTGACAGTGAAGCGGCATAGCTACTTGTATGTGTAGATATAAAATGATTAATTCTCAATAAAATTTTAAATGGGATCTAACAATATATTATATAGCTAACAAGTTATTTTGGAAACTTAATTTAGATGAATTATATTAAAACTGTAATAGATGATGATGTAATAGATTTTGATAATCAGAGGCTTAGAAAAAGTTGTATATACACTCTATACACTTTCTTGTATAGAGGTTAAATTTGATGGGGATCATAATATAAATCTGATAGGTAAGTAATTTGATTAATTACAAAGTTGTATTAATTTTTCACTTTCTTAATGATTACTGCCAAGGAATGGAACTCGTTGCCCGAGTCTGTGTTTCCCGATATGTACAATCCCGGAATTTTCAAGTCGCGAGTGAATAGGTACCTTCTAGGTTTGCATGCTAAATCCTAGACAACGTCATCACAGGTGAGACTCAGCGTGTCTCTTTCAACACTTGTGTAACCAACAAAGGAATAAATATATCAGGTTTCAGTTGTTTAGTAAATCTCTGAACAGTTCTCACTCAATAACTTACTCCTTAACTTAGACTATGATTAAAAAGTAGATTTTGCTTAATGTCCTATACTTAGAAGCCAAGGTTAGGCTTGATGGCAGTGTCTTCCTTGAATTTAACATCTTGAATTTGACAATTTCAAATATATAATATATAAGTTATGATATTGTCATAATATTTATTAAAACTGTAGTGAAACACCCCTGTGAAATAATAATATTTAATCATCATCTACACTTTCATGTATTGGTGCTTGGTTTCTATAAAAGTTCTCATACACATGATCCCAGAATGTCAGTCGCTGGTTAGTCGCTGTAGAGCTCATAGTCAGGCTGTTGTCTAATGAGAGAAGTGAAGCGGTCCTGATGTTCAGTCTGCCGTCTGAGTCCTCTTGCACTGGTTGCCATATTAAGGGGATCAAAGATGTGGTAATTGGAGTTGGGTCTCTGTAAAAATTAGTCTTTAAATAACTAATACTGCAAATCATTACCAAAGTAAGCAGGTATAACGTCTATAAGGTCTATTTTCTTATTTTTAACTAATATATGGAGATTTTGCATTTGACTAATATGTGATTAGATGGTCAGTGAATATGTATGGAAAGTCGAATCATGCTAGGTTGATAGCTATACAAATCTTGAGGCTATCATTGCTATAAAAATTCATATGTATTATGGATAGATAATGTGGCTACACTGAATTCATTGATAAACTCAGAAACTGGCTCTGCACAAATAAAATCACACTGTGTGTAATAGACACAGAATGTATGTATCATTTTTTATATTAATAGAAATAAGTCATTTTGTAGAAGCTGTTATACTTATGGGCATAGACCACTGTTTCCAGAAAATGTGTAGTTAAGTGTGTCAGACAACATAAACATAATAGGAAAACAGATGACATAACTGAAACATGTCGGTTTCTATGCTAGCAAGTACTATGTTTTAGATTCACAGTTAAGATATTGGTAAGATATTTCTTTTACCACTCTGCAGTTAAAATCTAAAGACAATGCAGATTTTTTTTATGAAATCTTAAATCTCCTGTGATCACAATTAAGAAGAAGAATACATTTATTAAGGCAAAACAAAAACACTAGTATACAAAAATACTAAGACAAACATAACAAAGAAGTATTCTGTCCTAGTTATGCTTAAAATAGTCTGGGCTCCATATAATATTGTAGGGGAACTTAAAGCGCTGAATTACCAATTGTCAAATCAATATGTCTACCTATTTTAAATATATATTAATCTGGCTACCTGCCTATAGTTGTATCCTATGATATAAATTTCATCATCTGTCAGACGTACAAATAATCTAGGTACTTACCCCAATTTGATAAAATTACTTAACAATGTGATTAATTTTTCAGCTACAAATTCATCATCTTCCAGGTTTTCATCTCCAAATATGTATCCAATAACTCTTTCTGCCTCATACCCCTGTAAGTCTTCTTGTAACATAGGAATAGTTTTTCTTTTGTAGCCTAACTTCAGTATAAAAAGGGGCACAGAACTTTGCTCTGCATAGAGTATTGCAGATTTTACAATAGGATACTCAAAGAGCACGTCGTGAAAATAAGTCGCATAATTTTGCTCAATACTATTGTTGATATCATCAAAATAAAATTCCTTCACAAATTGACCTATTTTAATTTTTGTCAGGTCATCATTAAATATTAGATTGTTTGGCAGCAATTCTTCGAAATGTATTGGCATATTTTCAAATTTATCAATATTTTTCATTACCATTGATATTGCATCTTGGTTTGAGTATAACATAAGAATAGGTATTTGTTGAAAAGTACCTTTCTTTAGCACCTCTATCGGATCCCAATCTAACAGACTGTGATCATAGTCATAGTTTTCAATACAAGGTAGGAATATTTCAGAGATGTTTGTCAGTATTTTAGCTGGTACTTTCTGTAGGAAATCCACTAGCTCATTTAGGTCTGTCTCGCCTTCATATCCCAAGCTTGCAGCAGTATTCATAGCTAATTTCACTGGTTCATAATTTAAAGACAGTGGTGATAATGCTGACCCAGATTCTAGCACAACTTTATGGAACAGTCCCTCAGTCAAACCTGATAAAACTAGTAAGTGTACGGCGATTGCTCCAGAGCCTATTCCATACACTGTAACATCAGAAGGGTTTCCTCCAAAGTTGATGATGTTTCTCTGCACCCAGTATAATGCTGCTACTTGATCCTTCAATCCAGCGTTACCGGGAGCCTCCTGAGTGCCAAGACAGAGGAAGCCAAGTAGGCCCAGCCTATAGTTAAAAGTCACTATGACGAAACCTTGGCTTAAGAGACGCGCTGGTGGTTGGTAGGCTCCACGTCTGAAAGGAAAGTTAAATAATTTATAATTGACTCAAGTTTTTAAAGTTACATGGTCATGGTACAAGAATTAACGTTTTTATCAGCATATTTACCATACACAGTTACATGACATTCACACAGTTCACTCATGAATATGGCGAATAAATAAAAGACATTGTAAATATCCAGGTAATACTGTCAATTCTTTTATGGACACTCTTTAGTTTTGCTAGTGATAGATGCAAGTAATCTTATGCAGTATTTCAATAAACTGCGCCCCGCGGTTTCAACTGTGTGTGCTACAGTTTCCCGCTACCTTAGTTATCCCATGAGGACTAAAATGTTATTCTTTATAAATAGAAGCCTAGGTATTATTTAAGCATAGAGGACACAACTTTACCTACTGTCAATGTCTGCCCGCGTTCGGGCTGCTCACGCGGCGAAGAGCGATGTTGTCCTCCACCTCGCTCGCTCTACCGCCTTGCGTGCGCCTCATCGTCATAACATAATTTTTAAAATAATTGACCAAATTACGTAGTTTAAATGACAAAGTTTATCGAGTATTAGAAGCGATAAAAGTATTTAATTTTCTAAAAACATCAATTTGTTACTGTAAAATATGCAGTAGAAATAAAGTATCTATTGTAGGTATTTATGGTTTACTATCACGTACAACACATTTACCTATATTATTGTTGTATTAATGTGATAGTAGGAGGGTGATGGACATACGACGGCGTGAAGAGATCACCGATTACTTCATGTAAACTTGCTGACTATTCTACGTCAGCACTTATTGTCCGACCGAGGTAAAGTTTCAGTGGCAACTTGGATTACTGAGCATTTGTATGAGTACATTTGATTATTACTCATTACAATCTGTTCATCGGATCTTTGTAAAACTTTATTCAGAATTGTATTGAACTGTATGTTTGCTGAGTCCAGATTCAACTTACGTTTCACCGCGCTATGAACTTGAACTTTTGAGGTTCGATTATTGGTATGGACAAAGCATCATACTGGGATGAATGTGAATACGAAATGGGAGATTCGCCACTTGGCTTCAACAAAGTGCTCAGAAACCTGAATTGCTCTTACCTACCACACTACCGCCGTAGTGTCAGATTATCCCACAGCGGTTACGCAACAAAAAGAATATCTCACTAATTTGCTAGTAACACGTAATAATTATCTTAAGTATTTGTTTACTATTAATCTTATGACAAAATGGTAAAGGTCGTTTTCGTATCATACACATAACAGCTGATTCTGTGCGTGAGTCACGCATGTACAAAAATCATCAAAACGGTCAAATAAATGTCATCTGAATGATGTTTGTTTTGGTTTTATTTAACACTAAAATTATGCAAGTCAGATTTCCTGATAGTTATATTATATTGTTAAAGTAATAGGTATATACCGACCAAAGTAAGATGTTATGGCATGATCTCGTCTAGAGTTGCTAGCATTCAACATTATAGGTCTAGAGTTAAGAGTGAATGAATATAAATCTAGAGTGATGGCACCTTTGACCATAACATGCATGTTCATCGATCATGATGTGAGATAGTTAGTTGTAGAACGCTGGAATTATAACTTATATTTAAACAATATACACTACTTGTAAATTATATATTGTCATACCGCTTAATGTCCATTACTTAAATAAAAAATTGCACAGTTAATTTGTTGCATGAAATATGAATTTATCTAAGTAAGAACCATGTACCCATTTTGAAAGTGTCCATCATGCACAAACACGACGACTGGCTGATGGGTTCCATTCTCCGGAATGAATACGTTCAGCACCAAACAGTTCTCTTCTCCACCGCCATCTTGCGGGCACCTGACGCGATGCGTGGCCTCGAAGATACCGTCCCACGAGGGAGGAGGCTCAGGTGCCTTGGAGAAAAGAGTTGGTTAATGAAGCTATTCAGAGCTTAGTTAACTTAGAAAGGCAAAGACACAAAGTAAAATCTATTATTGGTACAAATGCTACAGATAAGATAATAGTTTTTTCTGTATGCTATGCTATACTGCTCTACAATAAGGTTCACTATCGCAAATAGGATTGGAGAGACATCAATCAAATGATGGTAGACCAATGGTGGGCTGATGGCGAGCCCAGGCATCTTCGTCTTAATATTGTCAATTTGGATGATCCTATCGTGAGCGCTGTTATGTGTTCTTATTGCGATTTTATTGTATAAACGAACGCGGTTCCCTAGTAAGGACTTTTTCGTCTTTGCTAATGTAAAACTAGGTGTAGTTGTTAAATCTTAATCGCTTTTTTTGATTTTATTGTCACAGTGTATTATGTAACTTGAACATATTCCGATATCTTTTGAACTATCATGGTACCGACATCGAAAAGCTATTTCCCACTATTTGAGTGTTGAAGTCGGTCCATTTTTTGGTAATGTTTCTTTGTGTCACTGATTTATTTAATTTGGACATATGTATGAATATGTTCATACGCGTTAGTATCGCGGTATTTGTATAACTGAAATGTGAACTCTTCCAATCATATAAGCTGACTGTTGCCAGACAATGATGGATGACGTCGGTACCTCATTCACACCTTGCTCATCCAAACCATACACAAATTTATCATAACTGATTATTTTGTTAGTGTCCGTGGAATTGAATGTCCGCGGAAACCGAATGGAATACCATTAGTTATAATACTTATTATAAACGTAAAATGTTGTGAGAATGGATATATGGATGTTTGTTACTCAATTTCGCCAAAACGACTGAACGGATCTGGGTTGTAGCTACTTTTTACATCGAAAAAATACTGTTCCCGAGGGATAACTGAAGTTACGCGAAATCCGTAGTCATCGCGGGTAACAAGTAAGGTAACAACAGATAAACAGACAGTAATGAATATATGTAATAAATGCTAGATTTTTGTTTGGTTACATTTTATTAGCACCCCTGATAAGTTTTGTGAATATATTATCTGTGTACAGACTTATTTGCCTTTAAACATTCATTATACCGAATTATTATATTATACCATACCAGTTTTGACAATCGTTTCTGTGTAATCATAGTAGCCATAATATTGGTATGTGACAACGGATAGAATAAGCATGATGAAACTGTCAATCTGAATCCGAGTGAAATTTTACGAGCGTTATGTTAATTGTGCGAATCGTATTAGTGCCCTTGGTACATTTAAAATAAACCAAGTATTTCGAATAAATTTATATTTTGTTTCCGGCAGCGGAGAGGCGAAATAGTTTTCAGATTAAAGCTGTTATTGCTTTACTATCTGTAGGTGTGGAGATACATTTAGCGAAATAGGCGGATTTGACCAGATTGAGTCACAATAACGTGTGACCCCGTACACCTAACTAATAGTATCTATAGTGTTAGGTTATGTCAAAGTTATCGATGCGTCAAGTAGAAAGGATTGTCATGGGCAAATATTTTTATAGGTGAAGGTCTTTTTCCTTCACTATGTATCATCATTTCTACGAACCGGTATTTCTTTGCATAAAATATCAATACTTAGCCATAGCGGTACTTAGTCTAAAGCAAAATTTACTTTCACTTCTCGTGCTTCCGCGCTGACTCACGAACCTGCTATTTGGGAAATCGCGGGTTCCTCTTTATCTTAGTCTTTTTTATGGCTTTAATATTTTAACTGATTTGTTAAACCCGGAATTAATTGTTTATCTGGCCTTTTGCACAAATATTATGAAGAGCAATATCGAAGAGAGTACTACCGGACCTATTTTTTTAATACTACTAGTCCAGTAGATTAAAAGGTACACCGACTAACAGTCTTAAATTTATGTTCGATAAAATTATGCGATACATTTTAAATAAATTTCTGCCTACGAAAATTGGTAGAATGCAATACAAGGTTGTGAGAAAATGATAAGAGTATTGATTATATATTGCGCACGCTGCGAAATCTATTGATGCTAAAACAAAATATTGTATCTGCTATAGCTTGAGACATTAATATATTACATAACATAGTAGCATAGTGGCTATATTAACATATGGCTATATTAAATACATAAACTGTTTCATTACAATACCAGTAGGGAGGAGGTGGCCACGGTAGGCAATCCAATCCAAGTCCTCGGACGGGACTACGTTTACCGGTACCACAAGCCTCATATTATTTTGATCCTGACGTATCGAATACGTTTCAGTGATCGAAAGCTCAGATATATGATACGCAGCATACACGTTGCTGCTCTCCTAGCTTCCATTCATCATACATGCGTTGACATAAGATCAAATCTCAACGTTAATTTGCTATGTTTACGAACCTACACCATTCCAGTCTGCGATCAATTAATTAGCTCAGCTAGACAATATATTTATTTGCGATAGCTATCGGATGTGTGTCAGAGCCACCACTCTGCCGATACACATACCTATACAAGGGCTTTTAACGAGTTCTCCCTCGGCGACCTCGATAACATGTCATTGGATAACATCTACATAACAAATTGGATTCCAGTAAATCAACAAATAAATCTACTAACCTTAAATCTGTGTTGGGGCGTGGGAGCGCGCGCGTAAGGAAGACCGAGGAACGCGTAGTGAGGCGGCCGAGGGGCGAAGTACCCGCGAGCCTCTCCCTGAGTGCTGTGGACTTGGCGGAAGGGCCGCGGTTTCACGCGCGCCCTTCCTCCTCCACCCCACACTCCCACACACAACAAGTGAATCCACACCCCTACCAACAAAAACTTTGACAGTAAACAGCCGTTGGACGCTCGGTGCGACCGATCCATCAAGTCCATCTCCCCCACTTCGCATCGAGCGATTAAACAGTCTTACGAAATTTAGGAAGCTTAGACCAAAACATTCAATAACTTAACATAAACATTCATGTGTTACGGAAAGCAAACGATTGTGTTTTGCTGAAATTGTTTATTAATCGGTATACCACTTGCAATAATAATAAAGTACATGGCTCTAATTTGATTCGTTGTCCATTAGCTAAAAGGGTTATCGTATGGGGCGGGTGTGTTGGACGCTTTATAAGTTGTAATTTAATTGGTTTGCAATCCAACCAATGAGAAGGGTTATTGAAGCGATACAGCGCTGAGAATGATCGCATAGCGCAGAGTTGCGTTCGATGAAGTGTTCATTGTAGAGGCTTGTCCATAAACGTAGCCTATTCAAGTGCACTCCCTTCATCGATTTCGGATCTGAGCTTATTAGCAACCACTCTTCTTCGGAATCTTCGGCTTTCTTCAACTCGTTCCAAACGATGTTATCTGCAGCTGGCTTTCTGAAATGACAACGAAACAAAAATGACCGTCCGTGAATTTATAACTTTATTAATATTTAGTTCTCTGTTTTTAAGTAGATGTTTTTATCATAGACGTAAACAATTACGTAATTAATATACATATTATTATTATTACGACTCATGAATCATTAATTGTTAGAAGTGTTATACAAATTATAACATATATGACAAAGTAGCAGATAAAACAAGAATTTTAATAGATGTTAACAGTAAATAAATATAACGACTACGCGTAGAAAGTGCATCTCTGTGTAATCTTGAAGGTGCTTAATCCCAAGAAGCTGTCAAGTCTCATATTAAGATTATAAATAAATCTATAAAGTATGTGTATTCTACTTCATTGCACAGGGTAATATAATGTTTTGATTGAAATCATAATCATCATCTCAGCCATAGGAGGTCCACTGCTGGGCATAGCCTACCCCCCTTTGATTTCCACAAGGACTGGTTGGAAGCGGCCTTGCCTGCGTTCTTAGTCAGCTTGTCTGTCCACCCTGTCGGTGGACGTCCTATGCAGCGCTTGCCAGTCCGTGGTCTCCATTCGAGAACTTTTCGACCCCAAGGGCCATCAGTTCTTCGAGCCATGTGCCCTGCCCACCGCCACGTGTACTTGCTAATCTGCTGGGCTATATCGGTGACTTTCATTCCTCTACGGATCTCCTCATTTCTGATTGGATCACATAGACAAACCCCGAGCATAGCCCTATCCATGGCTCATTGTGCGACTCTGAGCCTGCTCAGATGGGCCATAGTCAGAGACCAATATATCTTTCATTGAAAATATAACTATACTCTTGATTCAGCTCGGGCGGCGAGCTACATCTACAGCTGTCTGAAATTGTCGACTGTGTTTTTATTTAATTTTATTTTTTTTGTTTGAGGACTGTAGGTACTATCTCCTGTATTTGAGGATGAACATACCATGCATAGGACGCTGTTTAAAAGAAATACTTTTCTTTTACGACGTCGACGCGGCCCCCAAATTAAGCATCAGTGAAGAAAGTATATTTTAAATTTTGTTAGCAAAAATTTAAAATATACTTTCTTCACTGAAGCAGGCCTGCTCATTGACTGATCTAGTAGATGTGTGAAATTATAGTTAATACCTAATTTAAAAGCAGTTTCATAATAAATTACTGATTTCATATCCTTATCACACTACTGTTTAGCCCATTTTAGACGCTTCGCTTTCATTGTGGCTGTTTACTTCGTCGTCCTAGTAGGTCGGCAAGCTTAGATATCTAGGTATATTATTTATATATTGCGAATATTATACTTATCATCTTCCAATATAGATTTGATCAGTTCAGTGGCTGTATAATAACAAAAAAAACATAACTAGAGATGTTTCTAAAAAGAAAAAAAACTTATGTTTGTGACAGCGTGTTAAGCTGTTAACGACACTTTATTTTTAAAAAATGCTCAAGGTGTGGCTAGTGGAGTGCTACTATAGCTTAGGCCTTAGACGGACAAAGCGACAGGACCGTTTTCTGTGTAGCCGTGGGTCCAAGACGGATTATATTATTTTGTTTAACAGCTGACTTGGTCGAATGTTCTAAGCATGAAAAATCTGCTAAGTGTGTGTATATGTCTAAATACGTATTATTATTTATTCACTAATGGCCCGGTGCGGGCCATTAGTGAATAAATATATTAAACAAAGGAAAAATCATACCCGTCATCACTGAAGCTGACCCACAAGTCCACCATAAGATTGATAATGCGTTTCTCCGGCGAGTCTTCCGCTACCGTAGATTCTTCGTTGCGGAACAAATAGCCCACAATATCGCTTCGCACCGCCCCTGGTACCGACTTGTTCAAAGCTTCTAACTCCCTGTTCAAACTCCCAATAAAAGCAAACTCGTACAAATAGACAGTAGCACCACCTTGCAGTAGCAGACGTGCCTGCCGAATGCCAGGACCTAGATACAAAGCGTCGGTGTACCAAAGAGACAACTCCTCCACGTGAGTCGAGTTGATATTATTTTTGCCAAAATATTGCTCCTTCAACTGTTGCGCAAATTTTCTTTTCTCGGTCTCGTCATTAAAAACTAAATCGTTTGGCAGGAATTGACTAAAATTACCATTTAATTCTTCGAGAACAATATCTGGCGTGTTCAAGGCCTCATGCGCCCCTGCGTAGCTAGCGAATCCAATCATGAAAGTAGTATCGATTTCTTTGTTGTGAAGCATTTTCCATGGAGTGTTATTCATAAACGGCTCCACCCCTTTCTCTAAACACGGATTGAATCTCATATCTTTCGCTGCTATTATGATCGTTTCTAACTCTACGTCTTCGAATGTATTGTTGTAAATTACCCCGTCAGAGTGCTTATTTTTAATTTTGTCAGCCAATATGTATGCTGTTGCTATTGGATCTCTATCCAAGGCCAAATGGGATAAAGCAGAACCGCTTTCCGTTATTACTTTGTTTACGTAATATCTGGACCGGGAACTCAACCCCAGGTAACCAGCGTATGCGCCAGCATCCCCATCACCGCTTACGACAATATTAGCCGGGTTTCCACCAAATAATTGTATGTTATCTTTTACCCATTCCAGAGCTAGGGACAAATCTTTTAATCCAGCGTTTCCTGGTGCCGTTTCGTTTTGCATACATAAAAATCCCATAGGACCGACTCTGTAGTTAGGCAAAACTAGAATGATTCCTCGTGGGACTAGATTACCTGGGCCATATATCGTAGGATCTGCGCTGTTACTATTAGAAAATGGATCGTATATGTGAAAAAGTACACTAATGTTTTCAGCATCTTTTGGTGTAAATATACTTAATGTTAAACAGTCCAATTCACCGACGTATTCATTATTTTTCAGCTGAGGACAAAGCTTGGTATGATTTTTAGCATCGTGGACATCTATCCAAGACTGGGCTGCAACAGGAGCCTGTAAAAACAAAATAAACGTTCATATGATATTCTCATTTGACCATACTTAAAAATTAAGATCATAAAAGAAGCAATATGTTTACTTGAAAGGGGTCTTTTATCTGTCCATACGGGATATCAAAATAACCAATTATATCTGATGTATCGTTCCACAAGTAACCTGTTACGGGTCCGTATGAAGTATGTATATGTCTATATTGAGTGATGCTACATGGCTCTCCTGCTGTCTCAAGGGTGTCAGTTACACAACTGCTTTCACTGGAACTACCGCGGCTTCTGTTTGATCTTTTATATAGAGCTTCCCCAGCTCCAGTTTTTTCCGACTCGGCGCTGTTTGTATTTGCGTTCGTATCAATTTTAGTGATATACATAGTTTCGTTAGCTTCCAAGTCATTTTTTGTTTTTGTCTGTGAAGTGTTTCCAGAGCTTGAGACTCCCTCGGCTAGAACATATTCGACACTCTCTGTTTTAAGGTCACCTTTGTTCCTTTTTATTTCATTTGATTTTACTTCTTCGCTTTGTTCTGACGAATATTCTTTGTTTGTGTTTCTAGTTTTTGTAATGTTAACTGGTCTTATACCTAAATATGTATTATTAGCAACAAGCATCAGCTCATAGTTTTCAGCTGAACTTAGATTTCTGTATGAACTTCTATTTACAAATGGAATATTATTAAAAGTTTTTAAAAATTTTGTAGAGTTGAATAAGGTATATCTTCTTTCATCGTTAGTGGTGTAATTGTGGTGCTCAAGATAAAAAGTCCTATTTTCAGTTGGTGGGGAAATATATCCGCTATCTCTGTTATGTATATGAGCACTCGCCACTGTTATCAGAGCACACAAAATGATTATTTTCCACCGCATTTTGCAATGGACTTATGTTATGTCCTTGAAACAAACAAAATAACAGTGTTAGATCAAAAAACGTTTTATAAACATTCTTACATCTTAAATCAGATTCACATATATCATTCAATATACCTATATATTGTATATTACTATGTTCTTATAGCAAGACAACACACAATAACTTATATACCTACCTAAGAAATAAATGTACCAAGAAAAGTTGGTAATGTAAATTATCTTGATTAAAAACATTTTGACGTGATAACGTTTTATAAATTGATGAATACCAGCAATACTCATGAAAAATAGTAACGTTCCGCGTAACGTTCCACCTGAGTTTTGTATTACATAAAATAGTCAAAGTCGAAGTCAAAGTCAAAGTCATAAATGATTATGACGTTATCACTAAATCTATCGTCCGTAAACCGACTTTACAGACAACCAATTTGTTTGTTTCTACGTTCTCTTTACAAACCGAATAACTTATTTTTCCCGCATTTCCCTAAATTGCAGAAAATCGATTAAAAATAAACCCACTTAAAATACCTATAACTGAAAAGAATTTTTTTTTTATCACACTCAGACCCCTGCAATAGGATTCCCTGTGTCGCGGCATGCATGGACACACACAATCACAACACACAAAAACAACCAAGACCCGGGATAAAATAAAAATAAAATTACAAATAAATTTCTGCCTACGAAAATTGGTAGAATGCAATACAAGGTTGTGAGAAAATGATAAGAGTATTGATTATATATTGCGCACGCTGCGAAATCTATTGATGCTAAAACAAAATATTGTATCTGCTATAGCTTGAGACATTAATATATTACATAACATAGTAGCATAGTGGCTATATTAACATATGGCTATATTAAATACATAAACTGTTTCATTACAATACCAGTAGGGAGGAGGTGGCCACGGTAGGCAATCCAATCCAAGTCCTCGGACGGGACTACGTTTACCGGTACCACAAGCCTCATATTATTTTGATCCTGACGTATCGAATACGTTTCAGTGATCGAAAGCTCAGATATATGATACGCAGCATACACGTTGCTGCTCTCCTAGCTTCCATTCATCATACATGCGTTGACATAAGATCAAATCTCAACGTTAATTTGCTATGTTTACGAACCTACACCATTCCAGTCTGCGATCAATTAATTAGCTCAGCTAGACAATATATTTATTTGCGATAGCTATCGGATGTGTGTCAGAGCCACCACTCTGCCGATACACATACCTATACAAGGGCTTTTAACGAGTTCTCCCTCGGCGACCTCGATAACATGTCATTGGATAACATCTACATAACAAATTGGATTCCAGTAAATCAACAAATAAATCTACTAACCTTAAATCTGTGTTGGGGCGTGGGAGCGCGCGCGTAAGGAAGACCGAGGAACGCGTAGTGAGGCGGCCGAGGGGCGAAGTACCCGCGAGCCTCTCCCTGAGTGCTGTGGACTTGGCGGAAGGGCCGCGGTTTCACGCGCGCCCTTCCTCCTCCACCCCACACTCCCACACACAACAAGTGAATCCACACCCCTACCAACAAAAACTTTGACAGTAAACAGCCGTTGGACGCTCGGTGCGACCGATCCATCAAGTCCATCTCCCCCACTTCGCATCGAGCGATTAAACAGTCTTACGAAATTTAGGAAGCTTAGACCAAAACATTCAATAACTTAACATAAACATTCATGTGTTACGGAAAGCAAACGATTGTGTTTTGCTGAAATTGTTTATTAATCGGTATACCACTTGCAATAATAATAAAGTACATGGCTCTAATTTGATTCGTTGTCCATTAGCTAAAAGGGTTATCGTATGGGGCGGGTGTGTTGGACGCTTTATAAGTTGTAATTTAATTGGTTTGCAATCCAACCAATGAGAAGGGTTATTGAAGCGATACAGCGCTGAGAATGATCGCATAGCGCAGAGTTGCGTTCGATGAAGTGTTCATTGTAGAGGCTTGTCCATAAACGTAGCCTATTCAAGTGCACTCCCTTCATCGATTTCGGATCTGAGCTTATTAGCAACCACTCTTCTTCGGAATCTTCGGCTTTCTTCAACTCGTTCCAAACGATGTTATCTGCAGCTGGCTTTCTGAAATGACAACGAAACAAAAATGACCGTCCGTGAATTTATAACTTTATTAATATTTAGTTCTCTGTTTTTAAGTAGATGTTTTTATCATAGACGTAAACAATTACGTAATTAATATACATATTATTATTATTACGACTCATGAATCATTAATTGTTAGAAGTGTTATACAAATTATAACATATATGACAAAGTAGCAGATAAAACAAGAATTTTAATAGATGTTAACAGTAAATAAATATAACGACTACGCGTAGAAAGTGCATCTCTGTGTAATCTTGAAGGTGCTTAATCCCAAGAAGCTGTCAAGTCTCATATTAAGATTATAAATAAATCTATAAAGTATGTGTATTCTACTTCATTGCACAGGGTAATATAATGTTTTGATTGAAATCATAATCATCATCTCAGCCATAGGAGGTCCACTGCTGGGCATAGCCTACCCCCCTTTGATTTCCACAAGGACTGGTTGGAAGCGGCCTTGCCTGCGTTCTTAGTCAGCTTGTCTGTCCACCCTGTCGGTGGACGTCCTATGCAGCGCTTGCCAGTCCGTGGTCTCCATTCGAGAACTTTTCGACCCCAAGGGCCATCAGTTCTTCGAGCCATGTGCCCTGCCCACCGCCACGTGTACTTGCTAATCTGCTGGGCTATATCGGTGACTTTCATTCCTCTACGGATCTCCTCATTTCTGATTGGATCACATAGACAAACCCCGAGCATAGCCCTATCCATGGCTCATTGTGCGACTCTGAGCCTGCTCAGATGGGCCATAGTCAGAGACCAATATATCTTTCATTGAAAATATAACTATACTCTTGATTCAGCTCGGGCGGCGAGCTACATCTACAGCTGTCTGAAATTGTCGACTGTGTTTTTATTTAATTTTATTTTTTTTGTTTGAGGACTGTAGGTACTATCTCCTGTATTTGAGGATGAACATACCATGCATAGGACGCTGTTTAAAAGAAATACTTTTCTTTTACGACGTCGACGCGGCCCCCAAATTAAGCATCAGTGAAGAAAGTATATTTTAAATTTTGTTAGCAAAAATTTAAAATATACTTTCTTCACTGAAGCAGGCCTGCTCATTGACTGATCTAGTAGATGTGTGAAATTATAGTTAATACCTAATTTAAAAGCAGTTTCATAATAAATTACTGATTTCATATCCTTATCACACTACTGTTTAGCCCATTTTAGACGCTTCGCTTTCATTGTGGCTGTTTACTTCGTCGTCCTAGTAGGTCGGCAAGCTTAGATATCTAGGTATATTATTTATATATTGCGAATATTATACTTATCATCTTCCAATATAGATTTGATCAGTTCAGTGGCTGTATAATAACAAAAAAAACATAACTAGAGATGTTTCTAAAAAGAAAAAAAACTTATGTTTGTGACAGCGTGTTAAGCTGTTAACGACACTTTATTTTTAAAAAATGCTCAAGGTGTGGCTAGTGGAGTGCTACTATAGCTTAGGCCTTAGACGGACAAAGCGACAGGACCGTTTTCTGTGTAGCCGTGGGTCCAAGACGGATTATATTATTTTGTTTAACAGCTGACTTGGTCGAATGTTCTAAGCATGAAAAATCTGCTAAGTGTGTGTATATGTCTAAATACGTATTATTATTTATTCACTAATGGCCCGGTGCGGGCCATTAGTGAATAAATATATTAAACAAAGGAAAAATCATACCCGTCATCACTGAAGCTGACCCACAAGTCCACCATAAGATTGATAATGCGTTTCTCCGGCGAGTCTTCCGCTACCGTAGATTCTTCGTTGCGGAACAAATAGCCCACAATATCGCTTCGCACCGCCCCTGGTACCGACTTGTTCAAAGCTTCTAACTCCCTGTTCAAACTCCCAATAAAAGCAAACTCGTACAAATAGACAGTAGCACCACCTTGCAGTAGCAGACGTGCCTGCCGAATGCCAGGACCTAGATACAAAGCGTCGGTGTACCAAAGAGACAACTCCTCCACGTGAGTCGAGTTGATATTATTTTTGCCAAAATATTGCTCCTTCAACTGTTGCGCAAATTTTCTTTTCTCGGTCTCGTCATTAAAAACTAAATCGTTTGGCAGGAATTGACTAAAATTACCATTTAATTCTTCGAGAACAATATCTGGCGTGTTCAAGGCCTCATGCGCCCCTGCGTAGCTAGCGAATCCAATCATGAAAGTAGTATCGATTTCTTTGTTGTGAAGCATTTTCCATGGAGTGTTATTCATAAACGGCTCCACCCCTTTCTCTAAACACGGATTGAATCTCATATCTTTCGCTGCTATTATGATCGTTTCTAACTCTACGTCTTCGAATGTATTGTTGTAAATTACCCCGTCAGAGTGCTTATTTTTAATTTTGTCAGCCAATATGTATGCTGTTGCTATTGGATCTCTATCCAAGGCCAAATGGGATAAAGCAGAACCGCTTTCCGTTATTACTTTGTTTACGTAATATCTGGACCGGGAACTCAACCCCAGGTAACCAGCGTATGCGCCAGCATCCCCATCACCGCTTACGACAATATTAGCCGGGTTTCCACCAAATAATTGTATGTTATCTTTTACCCATTCCAGAGCTAGGGACAAATCTTTTAATCCAGCGTTTCCTGGTGCCGTTTCGTTTTGCATACATAAAAATCCCATAGGACCGACTCTGTAGTTAGGCAAAACTAGAATGATTCCTCGTGGGACTAGATTACCTGGGCCATATATCGTAGGATCTGCGCTGTTACTATTAGAAAATGGATCGTATATGTGAAAAAGTACACTAATGTTTTCAGCATCTTTTGGTGTAAATATACTTAATGTTAAACAGTCCAATTCACCGACGTATTCATTATTTTTCAGCTGAGGACAAAGCTTGGTATGATTTTTAGCATCGTGGACATCTATCCAAGACTGGGCTGCAACAGGAGCCTGTAAAAACAAAATAAACGTTCATATGATATTCTCATTTGACCATACTTAAAAATTAAGATCATAAAAGAAGCAATATGTTTACTTGAAAGGGGTCTTTTATCTGTCCATACGGGATATCAAAATAACCAATTATATCTGATGTATCGTTCCACAAGTAACCTGTTACGGGTCCGTATGAAGTATGTATATGTCTATATTGAGTGATGCTACATGGCTCTCCTGCTGTCTCAAGGGTGTCAGTTACACAACTGCTTTCACTGGAACTACCGCGGCTTCTGTTTGATCTTTTATATAGAGCTTCCCCAGCTCCAGTTTTTTCCGACTCGGCGCTGTTTGTATTTGCGTTCGTATCAATTTTAGTGATATACATAGTTTCGTTAGCTTCCAAGTCATTTTTTGTTTTTGTCTGTGAAGTGTTTCCAGAGCTTGAGACTCCCTCGGCTAGAACATATTCGACACTCTCTGTTTTAAGGTCACCTTTGTTCCTTTTTATTTCATTTGATTTTACTTCTTCGCTTTGTTCTGACGAATATTCTTTGTTTGTGTTTCTAGTTTTTGTAATGTTAACTGGTCTTATACCTAAATATGTATTATTAGCAACAAGCATCAGCTCATAGTTTTCAGCTGAACTTAGATTTCTGTATGAACTTCTATTTACAAATGGAATATTATTAAAAGTTTTTAAAAATTTCGTAGAGTTGAATAAGGTATATCTTCTTTCATCGTTAGTGGTGTAATTGTGGTGCTCAAGATAAAAAGTCCTATTTTCAGTTGGTGGGGAAATATATCCGCTATCTCTGTTATGTATATGAGCACTCGCCACTGTTATCAGAGCACACAAAATGATTATTTTCCACCGCATTTTGCAATGGACTTATGTTATGTCCTTGAAACAAACAAAATAACAGTGTTAGATCAAAAAACGTTTTATAAACATTCTTACATCTTAAATCAGATTCACATATATCATTCAATATACCTATATATTGTATATTACTATGTTCTTATAGCAAGACAACACACAATAACTTATATACCTACCTAAGAAATAAATGTACCAAGAAAAGTTGGTAATGTAAATTATCTTGATTAAAAACATTTTGACGTGATAACGTTTTATAAATTGATGAATACCAGCAATACTCATGAAAAATAGTAACGTTCCGCGTAACGTTCCACCTGAGTTTTGTATTACATAAAATAGTCAAAGTCGAAGTCAAAGTCAAAGTCATAAATGATTATGACGTTATCACTAAATCTATCGTCCGTAAACCGACTTTACAGACAACCAATTTGTTTGTTTCTACGTTCTCTTTACAAACCGAATAACTTATTTTTCCCGCATTTCCCTAAATTGCAGAAAATCGATTAAAAATAAACCCACTTAAAATACCTATAACTGAAAAGAATTTTTTTTTTATCACACTCAGACCCCTGCAATAGGATTCCCTGTGTCGCGGCATGCATGGACACACACAATCACAACACACAAAAACAACCAAGACCCGGGATAAAATAAAAATAAAATTACAAATAAATTTCTGCCTACGAAAATTGGTAGAATGCAATACAAGGTTGTGAGAAAATGATAAGAGTATTGATTATATATTGCGCACGCTGCGAAATCTATTGATGCTAAAACAAAATATTGTATCTGCTATAGCTTGAGACATTAATATATTACATAACATAGTAGCATAGTGGCTATATTAACATATGGCTATATTAAATACATAAACTGTTTCATTACAATACCAGTAGGGAGGAGGTGGCCACGGTAGGCAATCCAATCCAAGTCCTCGGACGGGACTACGTTTACCGGTACCACAAGCCTCATATTATTTTGATCCTGACGTATCGAATACGTTTCAGTGATCGAAAGCTCAGATATATGATACGCAGCATACACGTTGCTGCTCTCCTAGCTTCCATTCATCATACATGCGTTGACATAAGATCAAATCTCAACGTTAATTTGCTATGTTTACGAACCTACACCATTCCAGTCTGCGATCAATTAATTAGCTCAGCTAGACAATATATTTATTTGCGATAGCTATCGGATGTGTGTCAGAGCCACCACTCTGCCGATACATATACCTATACAAGGGCTTTTAACGAGTTCTCCCTCGGCGACCTCGATAACATGTCATTGGATAACATCTACATAACAAATTGGATTCCAGTAAATCAACAAATAAATCTACTAACCTTAAATCTGTGTTGGGGCGTGGGAGCGCGCGCGTAAGGAAGACCGAGGAACGCGTAGTGAGGCGGCCGAGGGGCGAAGTACCCGCGAGCCTCTCCCTGAGTGCTGTGGACTTGGCGGAAGGGCCGCGGTTTCACGCGCGCCCTTCCTCCTCCACCCCACACTCCCACACACAACAAGTGAATCCACACCCCTACCAACAAAAACTTTGACAGTAAACAGCCGTTGGACGCTCGGTGCGACCGATCCATCAAGTCCATCTCCCCCACTTCGCATCGAGCGATTAAACAGTCTTACGAAATTTAGGAAGCTTAGACCAAAACATTCAATAACTTAACATAAACATTCATGTGTTACGGAAAGCAAACGATTGTGTTTTGCTGAAATTGTTTATTAATCGGTATACCACTTGCAATAATAATAAAGTACATGGCTCTAATTTGATTCGTTGTCCATTAGCTAAAAGGGTTATCGTATGGGGCGGGTGTGTTGGACGCTTTATAAGTTGTAATTTAATTGGTTTGCAATCCAACCAATGAGAAGGGTTATTGAAGCGATACAGCGCTGAGAATGATCGCATAGCGCAGAGTTGCGTTCGATGAAGTGTTCATTGTAGAGGCTTGTCCATAAACGTAGCCTATTCAAGTGCACTCCCTTCATCGATTTCGGATCTGAGCTTATTAGCAACCACTCTTCTTCGGAATCTTCGGCTTTCTTCAACTCGTTCCAAACGATGTTATCTGCAGCTGGCTTTCTGAAATGACAACGAAACAAAAATGACCGTCCGTGAATTTATAACTTTATTAATATTTAGTTCTCTGTTTTTAAGTAGATGTTTTTATCATAGACGTAAACAATTACGTAATTAATATACATATTATTATTATTACGACTCATGAATCATTAATTGTTAGAAGTGTTATACAAATTATAACATATATGACAAAGTAGCAGATAAAACAAGAATTTTAATAGATGTTAACAGTAAATAAATATAACGACTACGCGTAGAAAGTGCATCTCTGTGTAATCTTGAAGGTGCTTAATCCCAAGAAGCTGTCAAGTCTCATATTAAGATTATAAATAAATCTATAAAGTATGTGTATTCTACTTCATTGCACAGGGTAATATAATGTTTTGATTGAAATCATAATCATCATCTCAGCCATAGGAGGTCCACTGCTGGGCATAGCCTACCCCCCTTTGATTTCCACAAGGACTGGTTGGAAGCGGCCTTGCCTGCGTTCTTAGTCAGCTTGTCTGTCCACCCTGTCGGTGGACGTCCTATGCAGCGCTTGCCAGTCCGTGGTCTCCATTCGAGAACTTTTCGACCCCAAGGGCCATCAGTTCTTCGAGCCATGTGCCCTGCCCACCGCCACGTGTACTTGCTAATCTGCTGGGCTATATCGGTGACTTTCATTCCTCTACGGATCTCCTCATTTCTGATTGGATCACATAGACAAACCCCGAGCATAGCCCTATCCATGGCTCATTGTGCGACTCTGAGCCTGCTCAGATGGGCCATAGTCAGAGACCAATATATCTTTCATTGAAAATATAACTATACTCTTGATTCAGCTCGGGCGGCGAGCTACATCTACAGCTGTCTGAAATTGTCGACTGTGTTTTTATTTAATTTTATTTTTTTTGTTTGAGGACTGTAGGTACTATCTCCTGTATTTGAGGATGAACATACCATGCATAGGACGCTGTTTAAAAGAAATACTTTTCTTTTACGACGTCGACGCGGCCCCCAAATTAAGCATCAGTGAAGAAAGTATATTTTAAATTTTGTTAGCAAAAATTTAAAATATACTTTCTTCACTGAAGCAGGCCTGCTCATTGACTGATCTAGTAGATGTGTGAAATTATAGTTAATACCTAATTTAAAAGCAGTTTCATAATAAATTACTGATTTCATATCCTTATCACACTACTGTTTAGCCCATTTTAGACGCTTCGCTTTCATTGTGGCTGTTTACTTCGTCGTCCTAGTAGGTCGGCAAGCTTAGATATCTAGGTATATTATTTATATATTGCGAATATTATACTTATCATCTTCCAATATAGATTTGATCAGTTCAGTGGCTGTATAATAACAAAAAAAACATAACTAGAGATGTTTCTAAAAAGAAAAAAAACTTATGTTTGTGACAGCGTGTTAAGCTGTTAACGACACTTTATTTTTAAAAAATGCTCAAGGTGTGGCTAGTGGAGTGCTACTATAGCTTAGGCCTTAGACGGACAAAGCGACAGGACCGTTTTCTGTGTAGCCGTGGGTCCAAGACGGATTATATTATTTTGTTTAACAGCTGACTTGGTCGAATGTTCTAAGCATGAAAAATCTGCTAAGTGTGTGTATATGTCTAAATACGTATTATTATTTATTCACTAATGGCCCGGTGCGGGCCATTAGTGAATAAATATATTAAACAAAGGAAAAATCATACCCGTCATCACTGAAGCTGACCCACAAGTCCACCATAAGATTGATAATGCGTTTCTCCGGCGAGTCTTCCGCTACCGTAGATTCTTCGTTGCGGAACAAATAGCCCACAATATCGCTTCGCACCGCCCCTGGTACCGACTTGTTCAAAGCTTCTAACTCCCTGTTCAAACTCCCAATAAAAGCAAACTCGTACAAATAGACAGTAGCACCACCTTGCAGTAGCAGACGTGCCTGCCGAATGCCAGGACCTAGATACAAAGCGTCGGTGTACCAAAGAGACAACTCCTCCACGTGAGTCGAGTTGATATTATTTTTGCCAAAATATTGCTCCTTCAACTGTTGCGCAAATTTTCTTTTCTCGGTCTCGTCATTAAAAACTAAATCGTTTGGCAGGAATTGACTAAAATTACCATTTAATTCTTCGAGAACAATATCTGGCGTGTTCAAGGCCTCATGCGCCCCTGCGTAGCTAGCGAATCCAATCATGAAAGTAGTATCGATTTCTTTGTTGTGAAGCATTTTCCATGGAGTGTTATTCATAAACGGCTCCACCCCTTTCTCTAAACACGGATTGAATCTCATATCTTTCGCTGCTATTATGATCGTTTCTAACTCTACGTCTTCGAATGTATTGTTGTAAATTACCCCGTCAGAGTGCTTATTTTTAATTTTGTCAGCCAATATGTATGCTGTTGCTATTGGATCTCTATCCAAGGCCAAATGGGATAAAGCAGAACCGCTTTCCGTTATTACTTTGTTTACGTAATATCTGGACCGGGAACTCAACCCCAGGTAACCAGCGTATGCGCCAGCATCCCCATCACCGCTTACGACAATATTAGCCGGGTTTCCACCAAATAATTGTATGTTATCTTTTACCCATTCCAGAGCTAGGGACAAATCTTTTAATCCAGCGTTTCCTGGTGCCGTTTCGTTTTGCATACATAAAAATCCCATAGGACCGACTCTGTAGTTAGGCAAAACTAGAATGATTCCTCGTGGGACTAGATTACCTGGGCCATATATCGTAGGATCTGCGCTGTTACTATTAGAAAATGGATCGTATATGTGAAAAAGTACACTAATGTTTTCAGCATCTTTTGGTGTAAATATACTTAATGTTAAACAGTCCAATTCACCGACGTATTCATTATTTTTCAGCTGAGGACAAAGCTTGGTATGATTTTTAGCATCGTGGACATCTATCCAAGACTGGGCTGCAACAGGAGCCTGTAAAAACAAAATAAACGTTCATATGATATTCTCATTTGACCATACTTAAAAATTAAGATCATAAAAGAAGCAATATGTTTACTTGAAAGGGGTCTTTTATCTGTCCATACGGGATATCAAAATAACCAATTATATCTGATGTATCGTTCCACAAGTAACCTGTTACGGGTCCGTATGAAGTATGTATATGTCTATATTGAGTGATGCTACATGGCTCTCCTGCTGTCTCAAGGGTGTCAGTTACACAACTGCTTTCACTGGAACTACCGCGGCTTCTGTTTGATCTTTTATATAGAGCTTCCCCAGCTCCAGTTTTTTCCGACTCGGCGCTGTTTGTATTTGCGTTCGTATCAATTTTAGTGATATACATAGTTTCGTTAGCTTCCAAGTCATTTTTTGTTTTTGTCTGTGAAGTGTTTCCAGAGCTTGAGACTCCCTCGGCTAGAACATATTCGACACTCTCTGTTTTAAGGTCACCTTTGTTCCTTTTTATTTCATTTGATTTTACTTCTTCGCTTTGTTCTGACGAATATTCTTTGTTTGTGTTTCTAGTTTTTGTAATGTTAACTGGTCTTATACCTAAATATGTATTATTAGCAACAAGCATCAGCTCATAGTTTTCAGCTGAACTTAGATTTCTGTATGAACTTCTATTTACAAATGGAATATTATTAAAAGTTTTTAAAAATTTCGTAGAGTTGAATAAGGTATATCTTCTTTCATCGTTAGTGGTGTAATTGTGGTGCTCAAGATAAAAAGTCCTATTTTCAGTTGGTGGGGAAATATATCCGCTATCTCTGTTATGTATATGAGCACTCGCCACTGTTATCAGAGCACACAAAATGATTATTTTCCACCGCATTTTGCAATGGACTTATGTTATGTCCTTGAAACAAACAAAATAACAGTGTTAGATCAAAAAACGTTTTATAAACATTCTTACATCTTAAATCAGATTCACATATATCATTCAATATACCTATATATTGTATATTACTATGTTCTTATAGCAAGACAACACACAATAACTTATATACCTACCTAAGAAATAAATGTACCAAGAAAAGTTGGTAATGTAAATTATCTTGATTAAAAACATTTTGACGTGATAACGTTTTATAAATTGATGAATACCAGCAATACTCATGAAAAATAGTAACGTTCCGCGTAACGTTCCACCTGAGTTTTGTATTACATAAAATAGTCAAAGTCGAAGTCAAAGTCAAAGTCATAAATGATTATGACGTTATCACTAAATCTATCGTCCGTAAACCGACTTTACAGACAACCAATTTGTTTGTTTCTACGTTCTCTTTACAAACCGAATAACTTATTTTTCCCGCATTTCCCTAAATTGCAGAAAATCGATTAAAAATAAACCCACTTAAAATACCTATAACTGAAAAGAATTTTTTTTTTATCACACTCAGACCCCTGCAATAGGATTCCCTGTGTCGCGGCATGCATGGACACACACAATCACAACACACAAAAACAACCAAGACCCGGGACAAACATCTATACTCATCGCACAAATGTTTGCCCCTACCGGGGATCGAAACCAGGGTCCCGGAGACACAGAAGTCATGTCACTGACACTGACCACTGCGCCACGGCGACCGTCGATTGAACTGACTGACTGAATTGATCATGCTATTGATTGATTCTTTTGTGAAAAACTGCGAATTGTTGTCCTCACTTCTAACATAACAAATAGGTTGCTAAATGAAGAAACGAATCAATTTTCATTCGGTTATCTGGACCATTTTCCCTTAATAGTTATAATGTTATAAATGTAAATGTGAGTTACTTTTAGTTTTACCGTCTGCCCCTGATTATTATCACAATGATTGTTTCGAATTAGCAAGAAATATTGCACTCACCAGTTACCAGCATGTGGGTATAAGGGCGCGTCGAGCCACGTCCGTAAAAAGCCCTATACTGCCTGTAATTGGCGAGATAGTATCGTTGTGTGCCATCGCTCACAAAAGTAACAATTTTAGTTACAGCTATTAATATTCAAGAGCTAAAAATCGCCCAGAAATGTTCAAGAATTTGCCTTCACAGAGTTCTGCAATACTTTGGACATATAGCCCGCATCCAAAAGCCCTCCAAAGTTCTGGAGAAACTTGTGGTAACGGGAAAGTTTGAAGGAGAAAGACCTAAGGGATGCAGTCTAACAAAATGGTCCGACCAAGTGTCCAAACAGCTTGGCACAAAGATCTCCGACGTATTAAGCAACGCTACTGACCGCGACAAGAGAAAGATTGGGAGCATCACGACGCATTAAGCATTACCGACTGGCGGATGAGGGTTGAACCCCTAATAGACAAAGAAAAGTGCCAGAATACATATTTTGTTTTATTTTCTGCAGGCTTCGCTTGGGCTAAGATTAGGGTCACAGGACACCGGGTCCGGGCCGGGACCGGCGTGAGTAGCAAGAGTAACGACGAAGCGTTGCGCGTGCTACTCCATGAGACAGACAAAGATGCAGAAGGATGATTATAATTATTTGATTACTAGCTGCGCCCCGCGGTTTTACCCGCGTGGTGATGAAAATAAGTCTATGTTAACACACCCAGGGTCTAAGCTATATCCATACCAAATTTCATCCAAATCGGTGTAGCCGTTTGAGCATGAAGAGGTAACAAACATACATACATACACATTTACACACATACACACAAACTTTCGCATTTATGATATTAGTAGGAAGGATTTAAAAGTACCTATAGGCACGAGATGTAGATATTCGAACCACGTGTAATTTGTCAATCTACTTTTAATTTAACATATAAATAATCCTTGTCATAATCAAATAACAGATGAGGGACTTATATTTCTTAAACCGTATCATATACTAACTAATTTATCTTAAGCCGTATCTCATACTGAGACCTATGTCTTTGTAACATCCGGCCCGCCAAAACCAGAAAATATGCGTCCGTGGCTGAAACTTTCTGCCCGAGTTGACGACGTTTTTCTACTTTCTTGGCAACCAAATTTAACCCATACATTTTTTAATTATCTATAAAAGGCAAATCTATTGAATCAATCTATAAAAATCCTTTATCGTCCATCATTATAATAGTCATCTAGCATAGATGAATAATAATGCATTATGCAAAAAGAATCTGCTGAAATAGTCTGCTGTAACTTTTTCTGTTCGCAAGTACACGAAAGCTCCATCAGTTATCTCGAAGCTCGTCGAATCAATCAGTTGGTATCGTCCACTTGTGCGATAACGGAACCACATTTTTATTGCGGTCGTACATCACAATAACTATCCACCGGATCCATCAAACAAATGAAGTCCGTTTATAGTAATTTTTTTTATTTATTACCACCACCAGAACAAATGTTCTGGTGGTGGTAATAAATAAAAAAAATACACAATGGTAACGATTATCTTGCTCAATTATAATTCTGGCAAATAAGATAAGTAAGAATAAATTCTTATATGGTTACGCTAAAGTTTAAAATAAGACACGTCTTATCTCATCCCACTAATATTATACAGGCGAAAGTGTGTATGTTAATGTGTGTGTTAACAAACACACACATTAACTCCTTCACGCTGAAACGGCTGCACGATTTCAATGAAATTTCGTACGAAAATAGGTTAGACCCTGGAATAACACATAGACTACTTTGATCCCGGAAAAATATATTTTCCGTGGGATCATTGAGTTAGGTAGTTCGGAGTCCGTAATCCACGCGGGTGCAACCGCGGGGCGCTACTAGTAAATAATAACAACACTCAAATCAGATCTTTTTTATTAAAATTGCTGGTAGTTTTAGATAAAGTAAGTCGCCACTTAGATGGTGTCGACTAAAAATGTGGATAGCAATTGTACCTAAGGTTTTCTACTAATTTTCCCTAATCTTCGCGGTAATTTTACTCATACTTGGTAGAAACTTTGAGGGTGTGAGCTCGGGCTAATGACAACGCTCTTGGCTCTGGACAACTGACGCGTGCGGACGTAGTTTTTGAACGGAAGAATAAGATCTGTCATGCTATTAGCAAAAAAAAAACTCATTGTTGTAATAGCTACAAGTTTTACTTGAGTCTATACCGTGGTGGCCACTGGCGTTTTTGTTAAGGAGAATTTAGACAATGAATAAAACTCGTCTAATATATATGAGATATCGGTGCATAGAGTTATTGGAATTCGAATTTTAGCGTAAATAGAATACGAGCTAGCTCATTTTGAAGAATTGTAGTGAATTTTATCTAATATAAGTGATTAACAGAATTAGGGCCAATACGTATTTTTTTGCGAATAGGTAATAAAGGTGTACATTGGAAAAAATACGTATATCTCACGCATATAATTGAAAAAAAATGTTTTTTATGATTATTATAATGAACATTGTTTGGTGTGGAAGTTAAAAGTTTTTAATACAACTTGTTATTATTTATTACGTAATATTGTAGATTAAAAATGCAAATTTGTTTCAAACAATTATGAAACAAACATGTAGTTTTTATTTAGTTTTTGTATGATTATATTAATAAACATTAGTGGAACTTATACGTTCAAATTTATCTTAATAATAGTTCATGTAATTAAAAGTACTTAGATGGCGCTAAGAAAAACATCCCCTCAGATGTAATTAAGGAGGAAATAATTCAGACGCCTAGTGCAGTGCTGCGACAGGACGGCATTCTGTACTCGAAGGTTCGTATCCCAATAGTAGGTAGCCGAATTCTTTCTTTAAAATATTTGAACGTAAGTTTCGCCTAGTAAGATGGTAATGCAATAAACCATATAATAAATAGAAGTTGTAATAAAAGGTATACCTAACCAAATAAGTGTTTAGAAATTTCCGCCAATACCGGCAGGATGTAAAACTAATACTTATTATATTTATAACTAGCGGTCCACTCCGGCTTCGGACGGGTAAAAAATTTGAAAATTAAAAATTATATCCATAATTTTTTGAAAATATTATATAGCCTATGTTACTCAGGGTGAATGTAGCTTTTCAATGGTAAAATAACTTTTAAAATCGGTCCTGTACCTTTTGAGCCAATTCGTTACGAACATACACATACAAATCTTTACTCTTTATAATATTATTATAGATATATATATATGTAGTACATAATATGTATATTATATTTTGTACAGATACAGCGTTTGAGCACTATAGTTGTTGCCGATATGGTCGAAGTTGTAATCGCATTAGACATAGATTGTTGACCGGCTCTCAACGACAATTACATGAAAACTAGTAAACTATGTAGTAAACTGCTTAGTGATACATTTTCTGGAGGCATTATACATTATGTACATATAAATATATATAAAATAAAAATTACATTGAGCCCCATGAGATGAACGCCGCGCGAAGCTCGTTTGAAAAGGTACTTTCATAGGTCGCAGCTTTATAGTCGTCTTTCATCAGTTTATTTACTCTACCGTCCCTGATGAAAACAAACGCGGCAATTTAATGGAAAGATAATTGCCTTAACGCTACGATAAGGCGTTCGTTCAAACATTCCATTAACTAGAGTAGGTATATAGTACGCCAATATATATGTATAGTTAGGCCGTTCGCCGGAATAGTAATTAGTATAATTATACAAGAGGATACCTTGCTCGGCTCGTAACAAAACATGTTGACAGCTTTGCCAGTGGGTAGCTAGTTTATATTCGGTTATATTGATCCAATTTTAGTAAAAAAACATATGCTTTTCTAATGCCTAAGTCAAGGGGACCAGGACCCGCCGATAGGGACGGCCGATGGACGCCATACAATATGACCCAAATACCTATCTATCTATATAAAATATAGATATCTACTCGAAAAATAAGCAATACTGCAAGAAGTTTGGGAACCTAGTAGCCAACTAACAGTGGATCGTTTGACTAGTATATTTCGATTCATTTAACTTAATTTCATTCGTGTAAGTAAACTGGTTTATCTGGTACAGTTACAGGTTTCCTAGGCTGTAGCGAAATGTTAGGAGCAGTTTTTTTCACGATTGCTACAAACAAGGGCGACCGAGCACAGGTTCATAAGAAATTTACCACGATATGAACATAGGGTTGTCATCTCTAAAATCTGCCTACCAGGACAAGAAAAGTTTAAACGCCAAATTTCGCAACGTAAAACCCGGACGTTCCAACAGATTTTTTTAAGTTACCTACCGGACAACTAAAACTAAAATAAAGTCCCGCCCGAACGCTCTCCGGACGCCCTGTAAACAAATTCGAGAAAACCCGGACGGATGGCAACCCTATATGAACACAGTCTAAGGACCCATACAATTTTCAGCATCGGCTCTGTCTTGTACCGGACTGAATGCGAACATTAAATGAGTGGACCTGACACACGAGGCTTTAATCAGGGATAATTATGTGATCACGCCTCTCGTGATCACGATCAATATAACTGATCGACGTCAAGTTCAACATCGTATTTTGATGATGGAGAATGAACGCGTGTAGACCCAATAGTTTAATGTGCTACAATTGTATAGAACATATATAATATCGAAAATAAAACCACCTACTGGAAGGGATAGACTGGTCTGGCGATATGCGGAACAGACGGGCGAACCAATGTGGTGCGATTCCATTAATGTCATAAACGTGAATAATAATAATAATAATAATAAAAATTTCATTGACTTTTAGTAAAGGTTTACATATTAGTAGTCTTAAACTAGGTATGCACACAAGGATAATATATACATATAGACCGTTGATGTCTGTCATCATCATCATCTCAGCCATAGGACGTCCACTGCTGGACAAAGGCCTCCCCCATTGATTTCCACAAGGACCGGTTGGAAGCGGCCCGCATCCAGCCCTTGCCTGCGATCTTAGTCAGGTCGTCTGTCCTGTCTGTTGATGTCTGTGGTAGTTATAAACTGTATTACAGACACCAGCGCCCTCCGAAAGGATTAATGTTTGTGGGGATGTATGAATTCGTGTTTTTATAACTGACTTCAAATAAAGGAGGAGGTTCTCAATTCGACGCGTATGTTGTTGTTTTTTATGCTTGATACCGCATAACTTTCGACTGGGTGAACCAATTTTTATTGTTATTTTTTTAACTGAAAGCTGGTACTTCCCGTGTGTACCATGTATTTAAATTTCATTAAAATCGGTCAAGCTGTTTTACACTCCAATAACTGAAAAGTGCTACGCATACGTCGATGGTAATATAGTTGCGTGTGGAGAAATCGGTGAACATACATAATAACATTTGATCCCGAGAGTAGCCAGGGTCACTGAAAAAGGTAAAAAAAAATTTTACTAAAAGTATGAAATAATTTGTCGAAGTTGGTACCATGCTAACAATATTTTGATAATAGTTACTTTTGAACTATCATGGTACCGACTTCAACAAGTTATTTCATACTTTTGAGTGTTGGAAGTCGTTTCCATTTTATGGTAACATTTTTTTTACCCTTTCACGCGAGAACGACACAACGGTTCTGGATAAAATTAGGCACGGAAATAGAGTTTAGCGCAATAGCACATAGGCAACTTTTTATACTGTAAAATGTAAGGTTTCCTGTAGGGTAACTGAGATAACGGG
Organism: Apeira syringaria; assembly: GCA_934044485.1. Lineage (NCBI taxonomy): Eukaryota > Metazoa > Arthropoda > Insecta > Lepidoptera > Geometridae > Apeira > Apeira syringaria. The sequence continues at coordinate 7,962,305 of OW203658.1, read as the reverse complement.
AACAACTTAGTACGGGTAAAACAGTGGGGCGAGAAATAAGGTAAAATAAAGCTTGTTGCTGTGAGCCTATGACAAGGCGTTGCTTGCCTTTGTATAATATTATGTGCGTGAAATATTAAAGATGGTAGATATTATAAATGGCTACAAATAACTTAATTAACTTTGAACCTTGAAGCATACATATATATACGGTATGAGGAACAGTATGAAAATGTTGTAATTTATTACTATTCTGTACTTAGAAGATAAAATGATTTGCTATCATGATATAACCAGGCGCTCGACCGCGCGGCACTCCCGTTTATGTAGCGCAGATCTATAATATTCATCGTAGACCGCATCACTACTAATATCAGATTCGATAGTGGTCAAACGTCTGCCTATTCTGTATAAAAAAGGTGGTATAATGGCTAGGTTTAACGTGATTACACCTTCGACCCTCTGACGTCACTGCCTATCAAGTGAGATAGCCGCCAGCTATCTATAAAATAAAAAAGTTAGAGACAAACACTCGCTAGGTTCTGTAATGTCGTTGTCACCTGTGAAGCCCTTGCATGCCTAAAATTAATAATTGATTTTGTTTTTGTATAGCTTAGGGACGCTTGACAGACATCTTACGGTCCATTATTGTATTGATAGGTATTTGTACCGACATTTGCGCCAACATTTTCCTGAGTTAGTATAACTTCTATTCGTTCTGATTTCCTTTTTACGTCTTGAAGGGGAAGAGCAGGCAAAAATAATACAAGTGTCTTTATTATAAAGTAGGATCCAGTAACGCAACATCCAGGAACTCGGATGAATATCCGGCAAGCAGCTTACATGTATGTACAATTTAATTTTGGTTCGGACGATATGAATTTATAATTAATCACCACTCTTTTTATTAACATATACATATATAAATAATAACCAGTTTCTTATGTACATAAACTTACGCACATATCAACTATAGCGTAAATAACATAAACTAGCTTTAGATGTCGTTTTATTATTGTTTATTTTTTAATAATATACAACCGTTTCCTCGTTAGTGTATATAATATAGGTTCACTTTGTCCACTAGGCTTGTTCCACCGCTAACTATACTACTCTTTAGTAAACAAATGGTTCTTCAACTGGTGTCCAACGTTACTGGAACAAAATAAAGAATTAGGGAGCGCTAAATTTAAAGGAGCGCGACAAGGGCCGTGTGTGTCAATCACACGGCCCCCCGTGTGCATATCGCGGTCATCGCAAAATACGAGCTTGGTGCCAAGTCTCTTATTTATTTAGACTAGCAATTCATACATAATGTAATAGTGATTCAAGTGATCATAAAATAGCCTTGGTATCCCGCTAAAATAACAATTGCATCTCGATTGCATTGTAGGTATTGCGGTAGAATATAGATCTGTTTAGCCATTACAATAATTACACTCCATATAGAATAGGAAAAAAAATTTGTCAAGCATTGTACTAACGTAACTTGCACATCCACTTCGTCGTAGTATCGCATCCAGTCAACTTCTTCTGGATCCAGACCTTTCATTTTGTATACTAGCGGCTCGCTTATCTCTTGGTACTGGAGCCCGTCTGCATTCAATGGTGGCCATTGCTCTTCGTCATATGTACAGGTTGGGTTGCTGGAAAAATGAATGTTGTAAAGTGCAGAAACTGAAAGCTGAGCTATGCCATATTCAATGTTTCTAAAATAGATTTCCGGTTAATAGGGAAGGCTAGACACGGCTGCCGCTATGCTAACTTATCAAAGAAGTTAATCAACGTTTTTGCGACTACTAGGGGCACAAAAATGACCACTTTCATACTTCTGAGAATACGTCAAGTTAGTTGTTGTTTTAAGATTACAGTTATTTACTAGGCTGATCGAAGGCGTAAGCCGGCTTCAAGCCCAGACTGGCTCTGGCCTATCCGCAAATCCACATTGGCGAGTGTAATCTTCACTCTGAGAGCAAAGCCAGTGTCTTCTTTCCAGTAAGAACGCAAAAAGGCTTATGCATAATAAGCCTTTTTACGATAAATTTGTTTTAAATTGTAATTGTAATTTTTTTTCAAACAAAATTTTGAGATACACTATTGAAGTCGTCAGGTAATCATCATCATCTCAGGCGTAGATTATACACTGCTAGATATACGCCTCCCCATGTCCTTTTTTAGGGGGGTATTCCAGTACTCGCCACGCTTAGCAGGCGGATTAACGAGCGCAGTATTTTGATTATATCCGTAGAAGGTGCTGCTGCCCACCATCTTGTACGTGATCGCTTATCCAACTATTACGGCAGCCACGGGTAGAGATGGCGGGGGCACAATTGTGAGCCAGTACCCCACGGAAACTCAGTTAATATCACACACTTACTTGCATTTCATAAAGTTGGCCACGATTGTCACCCACCACCACTTCATTTTGTCGTCGTTGTTTTTCGGAGGCAACGAGACGTAATTCCCGAGCATCGAGTTGGTTCGGAACAGGTAGGTCAAGTCCTCTATATGAGCCGCCCCTTTGTATGTTATCCACAATGCCTCCTTCAAGATACTCCACTGGCTTTCATATGTGTACTTGTACAAATATGCTGGCGCTCCTGTCAAACTTCGCCATTCGGCGATCTTAAGAAGCGGGTACTTGAAGAATAAATATAAATAACAATTCAAAAAGTTTTCCATGTTGTAATCTCCGTCGAAACATCTTTCTGCCGTTCTGTTTCCTAATCTGTCTATGTCGTTAGGGAAAGCGTAACCGACCCGCCACGGCAAGGTTAGCTTGTGATTTTTTTCAATACGCTGTGGCATCTGCCAAATGTAGCTCACCCATTTAAAGGACCCAAGCTCGTTATCTGTAAACCCTAAAAGCATAGGGTATTGCCTCCCTCGACCTTGTGCTATAAGATTCAACGGGCTAGCGTCCAGAACCCGCTCCACCCCCAGGTATGTTTCTTCTTCTACGGGAACAAAAGAAGTGAGACCATAATCGTATTGAATTTTGCTGTTAGCTTCCATGATGACTTCTAACGGCATTTTAACAAGAGCATCGTGTATAAAATCAGGCTGAGTGGAGTTTATTCCAAGGTAATGCAAGAAGTCAGATGCTATTTGTTTCGCGAATTCAGGCTCTGTGGCAAAGTAATTTGGTATTCCGTGGCCGCTCATTAAGAATATTCTGAAAATATCGTTAACGATAGTTCTATAAAATTTTAACATAGGTATTTCTGAAGAATTATGCATTAACGACAATATTCGGGAATGCCGTTTAAGTTATAATATAAAGAGCATATCCATATTTCAAGAGTAGGAATAAGATGAATATGCTCGATAAGGAGACGAATATATTTTCGTAAAAAAAACTTCATGGTATGCATTATGTACTATGCTCCTAAGACATTCTCTTGTGACCTGTAACTTGAAAATGACTTGGGTCTTAAATATCCACTGCCGAAAGTCATCGAGTGGATATTTGATAAGACTCCAAATAGTGATATTAAACGGATTTTTTGTGAATCATCTCGTGCAATCAATTAGGTAGGTCACCCACGTTCACATTTTTGTAATTCTGCCTAGCATGTTTTCAATGCCTATCTAAACAATCTTACGGAGGTCTCGTTAACAAAAGAGATTCGAGCTGAACTTGGGATAATACCTGTTAAATAACCCATCAGAAGCTGTCGATAGCGATAGAAGATGCACGGCGCTGGCTCCGCAGCTTTGTCCCATCAGTGTGATATTTTCTGGGTCTCCGCCGAGTCGTGTTGCGTGTTTTTTTATCCAGCGAAGAGCTGTGAGAATGTCACGTAGCCCTTGATTTCCTGGAATCTTAGACGTTCCTAGGGAGAGGAAACCGAAGACATTGATCCTGAAAACAACGGGTTGAACATTTATAAAAAAGATGATAAGACGTTTCTTCAGCACATAAGAAACATTACAATAAAGAACAAAAATAAAAAATAAATGTACATACATAACAGAAATCAAACAAGAGATAACAAATAATTGCAACAAATATATACTGGTAACTGTATAATACTCGTATTTGTTTGAATTTCACTGGCCGGTTGGCGCAGTTGGTAGCACTCTGCCTTCTGAGCCGCTGGTCCCGGGTTCGATTCCCGGACAGGTCAAACATTTGTGTGTATGAACATGTCTGTTTGACCTGTGTCTGGGTGTGTATATGTATATAAGTATATATGTCAGTCATCAGGTTACCATAGTACAGGCTTTGCCTGAAGCCTTGTGTGAATGTTGTCAAAAAAAAAATTAAATAGGCTCCGAAACAAAAAAAAAAAAATTTTTTCCTGGCTAACTACTCGGTTGGCAGGTATAAACAGGTTGGCAGGTGGGACCTGTAGCTTTACACCTTTTTATTTTTTAAATAAATTTTACATTTCAACAAGCGCTATTTTATTGCAAACACGATGATATACGATTGTCTGCAAAAAGTCTGTGGGCCTAGACAAGATAGATCGCTTCATAGCGATTCTCGTTCTGTAACCGTTGAATCGTCGTTTTTTATGTTTTCTCTCAGCGTTAACGATTGTAGAATGTAGTAATGTACTTTGTCTGGGGATACTCTCATAAAATTAATAGAAGATTGATGTTACGCCGATAACCGAAGCAATGATCCCATGATGAATGACCCACTTATGCCGTAAAGTTTAAGTTGAAATCGCATATAAGTGTATTTTTAACCGGCTTCAAAAAGGAGGTTACTCAATTCGACCGTATATAATTTTTTTTTAATGTGTGTTCGCTGATAACTTCGTCGTTTATGAACCGATTTTGATGAATCTTTTTTTGTTAGATAGAGTATACTTCTGTGGTCCCATTTATTTTTCATCAAAATCGGACAAGTGGTTTTTGAATTATACTTCAATAACTGAAAAGTGCTACGCGTATCTTGATGATATTATTGTCGCGGTTGAAGACATCGCAGAACACACAACGACCATTAATTGATCCCGTGAGTAGAAAAGGTCACTGAAAAGAGTGAAAAAATTTTTTTTATCGAAAAATGCAACCGACTTCAACACTTAAAAGTGTGAAATAACTTGTCGAAGTCGGTACCATGAGCACAATATTGTGATGATAGTTACTTTTGTGTGAACTATCATGGTACCGACTTCAACAAGTTATTTCACACTTTTGAGTGTTGAAGTCGGTTGCATTTTTTGTAAAAAAATATTTTTAAAGTAATTCATTAGACATAGGAATTTCAAGAAAATAACCTCAAAGGATGCAAAATTGTCTATTAACAAATGGCCGAGTCTAACTGACGTCTCGGTTGTCACTTAACCGTAACTTCAAATACCCTATGAAAAAGGTGATTATCTAAGGCCTTCGGTGAGTTGTAGACATTATGATTACATATCACAAGTCACTGTCAGGTTCTAAATTATAAATTCAGAACCTGACAAAAAGGCCTGGGTTATTACCTACTGAATACAGAAAGAGGTTTCCATACCTGAAGTTAAAAGAGATTACTATGACCTTTTTCGTAATCAAGTATTCGGGGCCGTGTAAATCTGTGAGCCCAGAACCGGACTGAAAGCCACCTCCGTGTACCATTACCAGTATAGGCAGACATTTGAGTTTGTTAGCAATCTCATTTCTGGGAAAGTGCGAATATGGAACGTGAATGTTCATGTAGATGCAATCTTCACTTTGTCTCAGTGACTGCAGTTTGATGCGTCCATAAATTAGATCTTCCTGGGGGCATGCTGGACTATCCTCGGTGGCGTCTAACAAACCGTCCCAGGGGTCGGGTGGCTCGAGCTCCTGGAAATATATAAGCGGTAATTTCAAAGTCAAAATGAAGTTGTTTCTGATTTTTTAGCTTACACTATGCTACATATGGTTGCCTGGGATAGTATATATACTATTGCATTAGAATAAATCTCATTGTAATATATGACTAAATAAATTTTTTTTTTTTCAAATGCTCTTAATCACTGTTGTTCTTCTGTCAATGTATAATGTACTAGCTGTGCCCCGCGGTTTCACCCGCGTGATGATGATGATGATGAGCCTATGACACTCATAAATAACGTTGCTTTCTATTGGTAAAAGAAGATTACCCCGCTAAAACCACACAAGCTCAAAAACTTTACCTCTTTATTTTAATATTATAATATAGATAATATTATTATAATAAAAATAACTATTATAATACAAGCCTGCTGTTTAATATAGAGAGAGTGCCATATTTACCCAAATAAATTATTTTATTATTTTTATTTTGAGTGTCGATACTGTTTAGAGAGTTTTAGAAAGTTTATTTATTAGGTATGATTTTCAGATTCATCGGTGCGCACGCGTGTAATTACGACATTTCGAAAACATTAAGTTTGTTGATCTGATGGCGGTTATTATCAATTATATCATGAGCTAAATCAATCAATCTTCTAAAATAACGTCAGCATCAGGTAGATAAAGAGAAAGCACTTGTTGATGTGAATTAAATTGAATAAGGAGCTCGAGCTCTTACACCGTGAGTAAGTGTATCAAAATATGAGAAAACCGTTAATTATTGTATTAATTTATATCAATTGACACATTTTTACGTACCTAGGTAATATCTTATACCTACCTCCTTTTAAAATTATACCGTGACGTATAATTGTGCTAAACTATTCTACTACAAAACTAAGATCGTCTTTAAATCCGATTTATCTATTAGTAAGAGCAACACTTAGTGCTATAGTTTGTACCCCTTGCACTTGATGCTCAAATCACTCTCACTCTCTTGTCTGATTGTTTATCAAAGCAAACGAATATAGGTTCTATACTAATATGCTTATAGTTGCCGTTTCTTTATAGATTTCAATGGCGATTACTCAGATCTGTTTCAGCGATGGCCAGACAGCAATAAAAAGAAGACCGCTCACTGCAATTTGTTGTAATGTTATCTTAAAGTTTATTTTTGGTGGCAATAAAGTGTTATTTTACTGTATTACTCAAAATACAAATTTAGTGATAAAATATTATTAAACTAATGTGTAGGAAAGTATAGTAATGTCTTATGTTTATCTTACCGAGAACCGTCTGCATCCCGTTGGTGGTTTTGCGTAAGGTACTCCTCGGAAGCTGGCGTACTTCTCAACAGCCTCAGCGAGGCGCACCCTCCCGCATACCCATCCTGCGTCTGTGCATAGACGCACCTCACATTCTTCTAGATCTACTCTTAGGACGGCAACAGATTGACCAACTGAAACTTAATAATATTACATACCTTAGTACAGAACTGGGGTTAATTCTCCCATGACAACTTAAAATAACAACCCTTTAATATTAGACTTAGACACGTTTAACTTGATTTAGTATTCTAGCGTACCTATACACATATTCATTTAAAATAAAAAATTACGTCTCTAATTTACTCATTTTTTAACCGACTTCAAAAAAGGAAGTTACTCAATTTGACCGCATATAATGATTTTGAAAAAATAATAATTTATGTGTGTTCGCGGATAACTTCGTCGTTTCTGAACCGATTTTGATGATTCTTTTTTTGTTTGATAGTGTATACTTCCGGTGGTGGTCCTATTTAAATTTCATCAAAATCGGACAAGCCCTTTTTGAGTTACACTCCAATAACTGAAAAGTGCTTCACCTACCTCGACGAAATTATAGTTGCGGTTGAAGACATCGGTTACAAGTTATTTTACACTTTTGAGTATTGAAGTCGGTTCCATTATTGAATTTTTTTTAAATTAAGTGATCATTTGCTGTTCCTGACGACCTTAATATTCTAAATTTTAAGTGCATTTTATGAACGTCATTCAAATTTTAATCGGGATCCCGAAAGGTTCCCTTTAAAATGATTTTAACTATAGAAAGAAATGGCGCGCCACAGATTTCTACAGAACGAAGAGAGAAGAAAAAAGAGAGAGTAAGTAGGTACTCTCTGGTTGGCGCCTTTTTAAAAGTTTCGATGGAACATGAAAAAGCGCGGCGAGAATAAAACAATTAAATATTAATATTTGAAGCTTTTTTTTGTCTTAGTGGAAATATAATTAATATAATAATAATAGATGTGTAATGGATGAAAAAAACAATAGAAGATCTGATAGCTACAACCTAGATAATGTTTATGATAATATAACGTGCAAAATTATATATATTATTAACATTTATCTGAGTACATAACTATGTTTTTTCCCGTATTTCACCTCAATTATTCTACGGGAACTATGCTTTTCCAAGATAAAACTAACATTCCAGAGCTTAACCCCTGTCTCCATAGCAAATTTCATCGAAATCGATACAGCCGTTTGAGCGTGTAGGAATAACAGTAATTTCAATACATTTTGATTATTTGCTTATCTCACGGGAACAACATTTATTTACGGGAAGAAAGTAGCCTATGTGTTAATCTAGTGTCTAACCTATCGACATACCAAATTTCATTGAAATCTGCGCTGCCATTCGCGCGTGAGGGAGTAACAGTGATTTTTGGATTATTTGCATATACCATGGGAACAGGAATTATTTTCGGAATTAAAAGTAGCCTGTGTGTTAATAGTGTCTAACCCATCGCCATACCAAATGTAATCGAAATCGGCGCAGCCGTTTGAGCGTGAAGGAGTAACAAACTTACACTTATATACAAACATTCGCCTTTATAATATTACTGAGATAGCTGTTGAATGGTAACTAAATTAAGTAAAGCTGACATTTTAGAATACCAAATCGTCTAAAAACCTTTTAGTCTTCATCTAAAATTAAGCTTAGAATTTTTTGAATGAACGTTAACACAACCACTTACCACAGATTATAAAGACGATGAAAAAAAACATGATGTCACTCTTATAATAAACTCTTTTAAGAATAAATAATATTATATACATAAAAAGCTAAAGGTGTATTGCATTGTTAACAGTTTAAGTGCAGAATAACTCCTGACAGTGGCGAACACTCGTATTTAAGAAGACTCGTGTGTGTTATGAACACAGCTGGCACTACTGGACATGTCCATGAAAAATGGTAAGGGCCATGACTTCATGCGATAGATGTGTTAGTGTTTTGTTTGCTCGTGCATCGGTTTATTGAACTTTGCGTTGCAGTTCCAGTTTGCTGACAGTTGATTTGATTGTTGGTGTGTTTGTATATTCAGGTGTTTCGATTAGTAATAAGGAGAGATTGACGATTGGTCTCCTTACTATCTAGTTTTTGTTGACAACCCTCATATAACGATTACTGTCAGGACGCACATCGATTACTCTCCCCATGACCCTCTGTCCTGCTGGAATGTTATCCTGCCTCACCCGCACTATATCTGCTATTTTCAGGTTTCCTTAAGGTTTATACCACTTGTCTCTAGCCGTTAGTTGACTTAAATATTGATCCTTCCACTTCTGCCAAATATGTTTAAATATATTGTTAGCTAATTGCCATCTCGTTCTTGCATCTTCATTAGTTTCAATCACTGTTAGGCCGGGTCATCCGGTTAAGAAGTGTGCTGGTGTCAAATAACCTAAACCCTCAAACGTTTTCGGTTACGGAGCATATTAGGGGTCTCGAATTAAACACGCCTCCAGTTGGCATAAAATGATTGTTAGCGCCTGGAAAGTTAGTTTTTGTTATTCTATTCTTTTTTTTTAGTTTTTTCATACTTCGTACCTACTACTTCATTGTTCGGGCTCCTTTCCCTTTGTGGGACTCTTGATTTCCACGAAACTGGTGAAGTCCACTCCTGGGTGAAAATAGGAGGCGCTTCATTAATCCTTGCTGCAGGAAGATCTCCCATCAGCTAATATTGTTTTTCAACCGACTTCAAAATAAGGAGGAGGTTCTTCGACCCGTATGGTTTTTTTAAAAATTTATGTTTGTTACCGTATAACTTCCGACTGGGTGAACCGATTTTGATCGTTCTTCTTTTATTTGAAAGCTGGTGCTTCCCGCGTAGTCCCATTTAAATTTCATCGAAAGCGGACGAGCACTTTTTGAGTTACAAGTCAAAAACTGAAAAATGTGTGCTTATACCTACACGATATTATAGTAGCGGGTGAAGACATCGGTGAACATACCTACACCACAATGACAATTGATCCCATGAGTAACAAAGGTAACTAAAAAGAGTGAAAAAAAAAATTACCAAAAAATTGAACCGACTTCAACACTCAATAGTATGAAATAACTTGTCGAAGTCGGTACCATCAGCACAATATTTTGATATCAGTTACTTTTGAACTATCATGGTACCGACTTCAACAAGTTATTTCATACTTTTCAGTGTTGAAGTCGGTTCCATTTTTTGGTAAACATTGTTTGTCTCCCACTTTCGGCAAGTAACACAGTTTCGTAACAGTCTCTTGATCGTTGTGTATCCACTAGTGATCCAGTACTTTGTTCTGAGGGTGGCTAAAGCAAGCCGCAGTCCCCCATGAAATATCACTAAATGGGCCTAATCCTGAACATCCATGGCCCATGGCTGTTCATGAACACAATGCATATTGTTTAATCTAATCATTTTCTCATCCTTGCGCTAAGGTATGTATGACTGAGCGCTCCCCACTCTGCGCCCTCTATATCTCAAAAACGGGTAGACGTGTAAAAAAAGTCCAACATGAACTTTGTACGAGTTTTATATTCTACAACTTTCATATTAATGCAAACTCGATAGGAGGCAGAAAATAGAGATATTCTCAAATAACTGATTTTTGAGACGTTTGTCCTTGAATGTCTAAGGACGCTCACACGTTGGCATATGTATACTTTTGAGACAACATTTGTAATGCTTAATAAAGGTCTGTGCAAAAACTCACCTCATTGCGTTAGATTCCTGGGTAGACCCCTTTTTTGGTCTAAAATGACTAGACAATGTGTGAGTGACCACAGATAGTGTCGTAGTTGTAACCTATGTAGGCGACGTTTTACCAGCTCGCGGCAGTGGGTTCACGCGCTGTTGCCGCTCTTCCGATTCTGGTTTCAGTGAAGTTTTTGTTTAAATTAAGCTTAAATTACATAGTTTATTACGAATTACTCTTCAATAGTTTTTATTTATTTTTCAAATAAAAAGGGCAAGTATCCGTATCAAAAAGGATAATCGCTCTAGGGGCAACTATCCCCAAGTATAAAATCTCTAATGAGCAAAGACAGATGTTTTTCTAACTCACTGTGATTATAACTAAACTCAATTAAAATAAATAGTTAACTTTTCGTGCATTCATTCTACCTGAGCAAAATGTCTCGTAAGCCTGCGAGCCTGATGCGTTAGAAGAGCGCCCACAAGACCCTGAGCAAAGTCTTGCACCAAATGGGGCAGATCAAGTGCCTTTTGTAGACACCCAAGTGCCAGGCGTTTCTGTACAAACGGCGTTATGTGAATGCGTACATAAGTCTGAGTCTGATCTAGGCCTTGCACTAAATCAGCGGAACGAAGCGCCTCCACTATACGATCAAGTCCCAAGATATGGTGATAAAACAATCTAGAAGCTGTCTTAAATGGGACTGAGCAGAATAGCGCGCACTTAAATCATATGCCACTTACGTACTTATGTGTTATTTCAGGATCTAACCTATCTCCATACCAAATTTCATCAGAATTGGTGTAGCCATTTGACACACAAACTTTCGCCGTTATAATATTAGTGGGATAATTCCAAGACACAAAACAATTAGGAGGACATGAGTTTGTAATGCAAGGATAGACGGGTGCTAATGGCTGTGCTGCCATTCCTGAGATCCCGGTTCAAGTCCCGCCGCATGCTTCACTGCATCATAGTAGGGCTTTTTGGAACTGCCCTTAAGTAAAAAACTGTCCGCAGACAACTAACATTTTCACTTTTAGGTCACACATATCATATTTTACCACATCGTCACTTACCGTCAGGACGAGACGTTGAGAGACGTTGGTCATATGTAAAAAACAGCATGACTAAAACTAAAGCGGAGATTCTGTAGGTCGAACCATTTAAGGTTATAGAATGCAAATTAGGTTATTGTTGCGTTGTTATAACTAGTAGTTAGTAAAAAAAGGTATAAAAAAGTTTCGTCAATATAGGTACTTGTGCGTTGTCATTATAATGGTTTTAAAACCTGCATAAATCTGTTTTTTTTTTTACAACATTCACACAAGGTCTTCAGGTCCCGAACTAGGGAAAGCCTGTACTATGGTAACCTGATGACTGATATACAATACAATACAAATACACTTTATTGCCACAAAATTACATATTTTTAAAAAAAAGAATATTTACAATGAGTAATGTTCAAGAGGATCTATATACTTATATACTCACCCAGACACAGGTCAAACAGACATGTTCATACACACAAATGTTTGACCTGTCCGGGAATCGAACCCGGGACCAGCGGCTCAGAAGGCAGAGTGCTACTAACTGCGCCAACCGGCCAGTCATTTTTTAGTCATTGCTTAGAATCTCAAATGTTACTTGGGGTGTATCCTCCGAGCTGTGGCGAGCGAAAAGATTATGTTGCTGCTATATGTTCTTGATCATATATTTAAAAAGAAAAATTTTACCAAAATATGGACCCGACTCCAACACTCAAAAGTGTTGGAATAACTTATTAAAGTAGGTACCATGAGCACAATTTTTTGTTAATTATTACTTTTTTACTATCATCCTTCACCCCCTTTCAGTGACCTTTGCTAATCACGGGATCAATTGTCATTGTGTATGTTCACCGATGTCTTCACCAGCAACTATAATGTCTTCGAGGTACACGTATCACTTTTCAGTTATTGGAGTGTAACTCTGAACTGCTTGCCTGATTTTGATAAAATGTAAATGGGACCACACGGAAGCACCAGCTTTCAAATAAAAAGAAGTATCATCAAAATCGGTTCACTTAGCCAAAAGTTCTAGGATAACAACAAAAAAAAATCATACGGGTCGAATTGAAAACCTCCTCCTTTTTTGAAGTCGGTTATAAATAACTCTGTCGTCCAAAATGTACAAAACAATCAAACGTTATATGGTTACATGATCATACCAACATATAATACTACATTTTCTTAATATACTGAGATAAATACTAAGATAAGACGCAATTAAAGTCCTTTTTTGTTTGTCCCTCAAAATTAACATACATTCAAATGCATACGTTTAATCTCAACTGCACAAAATTAGCACAAAATACCATTTTATAATGTTTGGGAATTTCCTTATAATAACTATTAATGAAGCTTCATTATAAAATTATCAACACGTATAGTTGTTAAGGTTGTTAGTGGTTTTAAACTGGATAGATACATTATATTTAGTGTAGCTATAATATACAAAATAATAATATACCAATATGTTAGAATGTCACAATATTTTATATTTTAAATAATATTCTAAATTACAAACAGATAATCGATATTTTAGTCATAAAAATTATTTCATACCATCGGCCCGTCCCGGCATCGCACTGTTAAATTATTACCTATTGCAGTTTCAGTAGGGATCCCTATTTTTCTCTAGTAATTAATATTGTCTATGTTACTCAGGGATTACATTCCCATAGTAATTATCATCATCATCATCTCAGCCGTAGGACGTCCACAGCTGGACATATGCCTCCCCCATCCAATAGTAATAGACTGTTCGAAATCGGCCCAATAGTTTTTGAGTTTGTTCGCTAATAACATACAAAAACATATATCTTTCCTTTGTAGATTATTTCCGTTTATTTTAGAAGTAATTTTACGTAAGTAAATTCATTAGCTTCTAGAATTTGAGGTTAATTTTATTATACCAGTAGTATAGGAATATACTACATTATAAAAATTAACGACACCATTCTTAAAACTATTATTTAACTAAAGTCCTTTTGAAATATAATTATGTAAGATAATATTAATTAAAATTATGTAATAATACTGCAGTTGTATGTAATGACAGTTTTTTTATGAAGTCCATCGTGTGGTGTCAAGCACAAAACAGGGTTTTGAAAATGCTATCATCAAGCTGTCAACAAAATCTAATTACAAAGCTTTCTTTGGTGCACACAAGTGACTTAACATTTCTATAATAAACATCATACATATATTTACTATGTGAACTAACGTGTTCATGAGGCATTGAGCGAATACACAACACATTTGCATTGTGTTGTGTATTCTGTACAATTCTGTTCAAAAAAGTGCACATTCATACATTTTATGTTATGTGGCTCGCGTGAACACAAATAAATTTCATGGATTACTTGTCGCCATACTATTATGCGCATCGCCTATGTTTCTGTTTTTGGATACAACCCTCCAAACAAGTTAAAATTGGAAAAAATATATCAGTGGAAATGTTATCTCAAGTTGTTGAGAGTTGAGGAGACCTTGTCACTTGCCACGCTCGGCATTTTTATGCATTTGCATAACCGACTTCAAAAAAGGAGGAGGTTATATTATGTTCGACTGTATGTTTTTTTTAATGTTCACCGATTACTTCCTCATTTTTGGACCGATTCTCTCTTTTTCTTTTTTTTTGTTTGAAAGAGTGTACCTCCGAGGTAGTACTATTTCAATTTCATCAAAAGTGTGAAATAACTTGCCGAAGTCGGTACCAGGAGCACAACATTTAGATAATAGTTACTTTTCAACTATCAATGTATAAAACACGGGAGTTACTCACGTAATAAGTCAGAGGGTTCCGACTATAGTTTCAACCACATTCGGTGGTCTTTTTCAAGGAGAATACGGGGCGCTCGCGGACGCGGTTGCGATTCGCCTAGTACTGCGGGCGGCCGCACGCAGCGCACGCGATGACAAATGCTGTTGCGGGGAGCGGGGTGCTACTAGCTGCGTCGGTGCATCCCGGTGTGAGTCCTCTTCGTCACTGCAGGTGTCCTCTGGGATGGTGTCGGGAACACTCAGGCACACAGTACTCACTGTATCCTCATCACCGGGCACTTCACACACACTCGTGTACGCTCCACGGAGACATGGCTTCCAGGTTGGTGGCAGAGTCCATCCTCTGTCTCGATTGAAATTAGGGCGCCTTCCTATTTCGATCGCTTCTCTTATCTTTCGTGGCACGTAAAGCTTCTCTCGTGCCAACACTTGAGCTTTGTCGAACCGGATATAGTGCCGCGAACCAGAGTCCAGAGAATGTTCTGCCACAGCGGAGCTGATACTTTCCTGATTCTTTATGGAGCGTATGTGTTCAGTGAGCCTCGTCGAGATGTTTCTTCTTGTTTCACCAACGTAGTAGTTCAACTATTACTATCTATACATTTATTATATATTTATCTATACTAAAGCGTAAACAAGTTCTGGTTTGTTCTGTTAGACTTTATGTAATTATGTATGTTATTAATCTGTGGTCTACGCTGCGAAAAATATAAGTATAGGTAGTTGATGTACCAACATCAACTACCTATACTTATATTTTTCGCATTTAATTGTATTTTTTTGTTATGTACTGTTTGAAGATCCTAAAATAAAATAGAAAATAAAAAAAAAACTATCATAGTACCGACTTCAACAAGATATTGCACACTTTTGAGTGTTAAAGTCGGTTCCATTTTTTGGGATTTTTATCGGCATGATGCCGAGATTACATAAAGTTGTCGGTGTAGTGATAACAGCTAACTAATAATAACCAACAGTTAGGCTATGTATATTATTAAGGCCCTTACAATAAAATCAAAATGTTAATAAACTGCCTACATTTTTTTAAAGGTAATAGCTTACGTTTGACCGCTGTCTCCGCTGATGTTAAGTGACGATTATAAGTAACATTGTAAAATTGATATTGTATCCATGGCTAATTAACCATTCTGAGATTTTAAGCAAAAAATGAAGTTTTATTTTAAAAAAACATTTTATTGTAAAAATATTTTAATTTTATAATCGGCTAAGACAATAAAGTTGGACATTGTAATAATTGTTATTATAAATCAATCGGGGTTTCATCGCGAGAAAAACATTTAGTAAATTTATTTACCTCGACGTTTCAACCATCACCACGCGCGTGAAACCGCGGGGCACAGCTAGTAACGTGTAATTGTTATAAGGTAATTAAATAATCTTACGTAATCTAATTGTATTCCATAATTAAAATAATTAAATAACCCATGAGACGACCTCACTTTTAAGTCTGTCCTTTTATCCTTATTTTGTTGCCGACGTTTCTGGAAAGCAAAAATTTGAGCTCAATCATTCTATGTAATTAGCACATTTTAGTATTAATTTCAAAGTACATTTGTTCATGCTCTGTTCTAAAATCATAGATATTTTATGTAAATGTCACGTAAAGGCATTAAGATTGTGACACGCCAGTTGCCCAAAACATTTTACACAAGTGAAAAATATGTTTATCTCTATTTCATATTTATTGTGGTCTTTCTTGTATTATCCTATGCATCTTAAAAGTTACACGTTACTGATCATAGATATGTACGTTACTGGTAAAGAAGAATAAAAACATTCTAAAAGCAAGATAGCTTTCGCACATGTCAATGAAACATATATTACTTCATTTTTAGGGATTGACCAATCTCCTTAAAAATTATTCTGAAAAACTGTCTGATTCAAGTTATTTTGTTGACATTTTTAAAGACATTTCATACAAAATGTATTCCATGTCTCTCGTTAAAGTTATATTTTTGTAAAAGACTCAAAAGTCTACGGGGATCTCTAGAATGGAGGAGAAGAAAGGAATCTATCTTTGTACCAAAATTCATGCGGCCAGTTTACTGATTGTAATTGTAAATATTTAATGTTAATAGAATTATTCACCTGAGCTCTTCGTCAAGCCGTTCGTGGAACAACATCATATCCTTTTCCTCTGACGTTAAATTGCTCATTCGGAAAACTCCCGGTATCGCAACATCTTGGTATTCAAATCTTCCAAGAGACAGCGGTGGCCATTGCAACTCGTCGTTTGTGCATGTGGGGTTGCTGTAATATGAATATAATTGTAGCAATGTATAATTTGTCAACATGTTGAAAATAGCTCAGTCTCGGGGGTTGATAAAATTGGGCAAATGTGTATGTCATAAAAAATGAATGTCGCATGTTGGCCTGATTACGTATTTATCATTCTACATTAATTTCACCTCAAATAAAGTATGTATAAAGTCCAAGCCAACATTTAATATGACAACACACATAAGTGAGTGCCCCACGTAAGTTTCATTTCGTCGTTTACAAGTGATTTTTACTCAAATATATAAATTACATTTCACTAAACGCCTCTTTTATAAATGTAAACTAGAGCTTTCGACGCATATAATCTAAAACATACCCGCAACGCACAAAGTTAGCAAAAAGGGCTGGCAACCATTCCTTCATCAGATCGTCGTTGTTCTTGAAAGGATGTGAGATGTAATCCTGCATGATAGAATTGATACGGAATAAGTATGTCAAGTCTTCAACGTGCGCCACGCCTCCGTACTCGCACCAGTTGGCTTCCTTGATTATGTTTCGCTCACTCTCGTATGAAAACCTATATAAGTACACTGGAGAGCCCCAGAATGACCTCCACTCCGCCACCAACAGCGCTGGGTGCCTGAAGAACATATCTGAATATACGTTTACAGTTTCATCTAAAGTTGCCTTTCCTTTAAAATATCTCTTCTTTACTCGAATCGCTAAACGCTGTACTTCACCAGGTGAAAAGTGGTAACGCAATCGTGACGCCAGAAGAATCGACGGGTCATTTTCAACTCGTTTCTCTATGTCTGAACTCAACAGCTGCCACTTAAAGTAGTTGAACTCGTCGGTGGTGTAACCCACGATGAGAGGATATTCCTTCGCTCGCCCTTGAGCCATTAGTAGAAGCGGATCATCATCTACAACTCTTGTCACATTTGGAAACTCTGATTCTACATTTGGAACTAGATTAAGTAGCACGATATCTGCCTTTAATTGTATCATGTTAAAAGCATTCATTATGTTGATGAGAGGTTCTTTAGTCAGACGATCGTGGATATAGTCCGGGTCGGAGGAGTCAATGCCTAGTGCGTACAGTAACCTGTCCGAGACTTTTTTGGCGTGTTTATGTGAGGGATTGAAATAGTTCGGGATTCCTGTACCGCTCATCAAGATAACCCTGAAAAGAATTTGCATTTAGGTGAAGTCATACATTTAATATTAACTTGACATGACGTGTTTAACCAGCGCCTTACTTGTTAATAAGACCTTTTGCCGGTTCCGACAAGGAGACAAGATGAGCACAAGTTGCACCCGTACTGTGTCCCACTAAAGTGACGTCATCGGGATTCCCTCCAATAGCGTGTGCATTTCTTCGAACCCATCGCAGAAGGGTGATTATATCTCTAAGACCTTGATTTCCAGGAATCTTTGCTGTGTTCAGAGAGAGAAACCCGAAGATGTTGATTCTGCATGTATTCGAAAATGGAAAATAAGCAATGTACAAAGACAGTAATACCATCCGTAATATATTTTTTTCAAAAACAATAGATACCTGAAGTTGAAAGTTATGACGATTATTTCGTTCTTCATTAAATATTCAGGCCCATGCATATCAGTAAGTCCAGAACCTGATTGGAAACCCCCTCCGTGGACCATCACCATTATCGGTAGTCCTTGCTCAACCTTTCCTCGGCTGAAGATCGACATTGGCACGTGGAGATTCAAGTATATGCAGTCCTCGCTTTGCCCTCTTAACTGCAAAGGCAGACGACTATAGATGAAGTCCTTTTGTGGACAAGCGGCACGTTCTTCTGTTGCGTCGTATAGGTGATCCCATGGCTCCGGAAGCTCTAGTTCCTGTTAAAAAGATATAGTTCATTCTAATAACCTTGCCCGTTACCAAAATTCCTAACTAAATTATTCATAAATAGGCATTCAGTTCGCACTTATACATAACAAAACGTAAATAATGAATAAGTGTTTTCATATTTTAATCATTGGAATATTTACTCATTACCATTAACTTACGATTATATAGTTGGATGAATAGAATCCTACAATATAAAAACAATAACTTCTATATAATATAAGATGACAAGTTTGTGAAAACTTATTTCTGTTTTTTTATTTTACGCGCGCATCTCGTGTTCTCGCGCCCGAATACAAAGGCTCGCCGCACGCGCGCTGCGCATGTCAGGTCTGAACACAGCCTTACCTAGTAGCTGGATGCCGATGAAGTTAGCAAGGGTATTGAACTTGGCTTTCACGCTCTTACGTCATTTCGAACTTCACACTTCGGTCACTTCACTAATCTAACATTAAATAAAGAACTTATTAAGCTTATTTTTAAATATGTGACATCGCATCGCGATATGATTCGTGTATACGCATGATACACTACAATAGTAATTTGAACTTGCTTAAGTTATTCCTAATGTAGGTATTTTAAAATAAAGAGTTTTAGTGTTAAAACGAATTTAAGTAACGACAAGGCCTCGCGTGTTTTCGAATTCAGTTTCCGATTAGTTTCTAACTAATAATCATTTTTCATCTGGGATATGATCGTGCCAGGCGTCGGGCGCGAGGCCGAGCACGTAGCTGGCGTTAAGACGATCGGTCTTGTTGTGATCGTGTTGCCCTTGCTTAGTGCCTACGCTGTAAAGTTCATTATGTCCATTGAGATTTATATTGCAATACAATACAATTACTATTCATTGCACTTTACCATAAATGTGCTTAAAAGTTATTACAAAGTTACTCTTAATCTAGGTAGTACAAGAGATTTTTTATTATATATTATAAATCTCAGCATACATCTATATTTTAATGTTTCTACCTTAAACCTTCGTTCCCCTAATGGTGGTTTGGCATAAGGCACTCCCCGAAAGCTGGCGTATGTGGTGCCATCTTCCGCGGGTCGCAGGCGGCCGCAGAGCCAACCCGCATCAATGCGCAAGCGCACCGCGCAATCCTTCGGCGTACAACTGCTATACGCGATCGCCAGGCGCCCTGTTAACAATATAACCGTTATTATTTAGTTTAAGTTTTACAACGACGATCTCGCTAGACATTAAAAATCATGTTATAAGAAAACGTATGTATTCTCATTAAAAATATGTAAGGTTTTCTAAAGTTTTGATTTTTATCAAATTACCATTACAGTCTTAATTTAGCAAATTTCCCAATTGCCGGTTGTTACATAGGATACATCAATAAGCTAATTTGTATGGATTTTTTATTCAAATACTGGAGCCAACGTAATTGCATCTGCCTTTTTAATTTAAAGTAAGTAGGCATCTGACCACTATCTCACCTGATGTTAAGTGAAGATGCGTTTGATGATGAATCACACCCGCCTCGAAGATACCTTATTACTTGTCAGTCATTCAAATTGTATTAACGTTTGTTTGTGTGGAAACACAGAATTCAATAATGAATTCAGCTCGCTAGCTGCTGTAGGTACACAAATGCGAAAGCAAAACCTAATACAATATATTATGTAGGTACGAGTATATATAACCTCACGGCTTTTTTCCGAAGGAATATGTACTCACGGATCACAAATTTCTACTGGCTGAGACTCTAGCATATCTCTGTTGCTTCCTTCACCGTCATCAGTCATCACTCATCATTACGAGTACTCATATGACCTGGAATTTTTCCAGAAGGTCTCCTTAGCCGAGATCTATCGCCTTCCATCTTTAACGGCGTGTATATTTGCTTTTTCTGGCCGAATTATTATGATTTTAATATAAAAATATTATTATTTACAGAGTAATCATAGTGAATTAATATTAGAAATACTTTTTATGTTTTTTAAAGTGTGCAAATAATCAACACCTACAGTTTTCACTAGACAAATCGTTATATCCACAGTGACGTTTACAGCCGGTTACCGACTGTCGTCAATTCAAAATTATCGGATATCAGCTTTATTTTCACTTAGAACAGAGATCGTTATGTAATGTATGTCAAAATACAATTCGAAAATAATTAATTAATTTCGTATTCTATGTAAATGGTAGCAACAACTTATTTCTGTTTCGTTAAATGGTAAGTATATACCTATATCTGGGTAATTCCCAGATATAGTCTATATTACTTCCCTCAAGATATTCAGTTATTTCGATCAGGGTTCCTGGTTGCAACTCGCGACGTACTCACATTCAATTGCTTGCTAATAACAACATAAAAGGGAATGCACACACAACGCAGATGTCTGGAGATGTTAGTTTGCATAATAGTTGATAACAACTTTTTTTTATTTATGTCAATTGATGAAAGAATTTCAATTATTCAATTTAATAATTTACTCAATATCAGGTGAAGTCGCTTGCCTATTATCAATAAAAAAATCTCCCAAACACGTCATAAACAAATTAACATCAAATTTGATTGCTTGTTTGAGATTATAGGTTCTAATTTTACCGGTAAGCAAAACCACAATTGCGGTAAGAGTCACTCCAAACACAACACTCCCGATATTCATTATGTACGTTACTGCGGCAACTTTACACACTCATCGTATTATATATTGTTCTTGTATATATATACATATATAAGTGTGTCATTTGAAGAATTGTATCATTCGTAAAATTAATTCATGGAAATATAATAAACCTATTCATTTGTGCTGCACCTATGGTTCTCACTTAATATTTTTTTCTATAATTCAGTGGAAATAATGATTTTAGTGCTGTTTCAAAATATTCAAATAAAAATACAAATACAAAAATTTATTGATTCAAAATAATACAATGATCGCTTAAATATAATTAATTGTTTGATAAATTTATAATATAGATAACCGAGTAAAAACAAAACACGGCCTAAGCCGGTAATTCTAGAGGTATACAAAAAGCATACAAGAATGCTTGAAATACTCTATCTTGCCGAGTCACCATATACTAATGTGAGTGAATGTGTACACAATTAACACATTGGAAAACGTATTTGCAGAGAACGCCTTGAGTTTCTTGCCGCTTCATCACAGTGTGCTTCTATTTATTTTTGGAAATGGCGTCGAATATTTTGGTTTTATTCACGTTCATAATAAGTGCGTAATTAATGCCATTTTTTATTTATTTTGTGCAACGGTTTATATGACGTCTAACCTTACAGAATTTTTGTAAATGTATAATAGATCGTAAAGCAAGCGAAGACTCGGGAGATTTGATTTATTTTTATATGATTAGGTACACAAGTGACACCACATCGCATATTCATATGTACGCATGTTTCAAACAATTGTCACCCCGCTAGATCAAGGTATGATTGAAAAAACGGATAAACTCGGCGTAACAGGGCACGTGTTTCGAAAAAACGTTATCATACTGCCAGAATTATGGCAAACATGAACATATTATGTATTTACACACAGTATTAACAAGATATAATGTGCATAGTATACACATATTTGCTTTGGCTGTGGGGTTCCGGTTCCGGTTATACCGAAATAGATTTTTACTTACAGAACCAAAAGGTGATTTTCTGGTCACCTTTTCGTTCACAATCTCCTGCATGCAATACCACCGCATCGGCCATGGTAATATATAGTTCAGCAGGGTGTGCTTCAAACTTTCAACTTATTTTAGTGAAGTGCTATATAAATATGATTCCATTTGAATTACTTTTACATTGTTTAGGAGTTGCTGTGATTTTAGCTTTCTCGGCCACAAATCTCATAATATTATTCAGAATATCATGGATATGTTCGCTGCTGTTAATTTATATATTGCCGCATCTCAACACGAAACCGATAAAAATCCGCATATATTCACATATAAAAATTATAAATAAAAACAAAATTTGATTTTTTGTCGGGTTATTTTTATTATTGGACTAAGCTGTAAACATAGAGTGAGTATTATTATCATTATTTGTTTGATGTAATGTGAAGTACTTAAATAAGAAACACACGTTATTCGTACATAAAAAACGCAAATTTGCCGTAAATTTGCGTTTTTTTGTATTTGCGTATGTTTGTATTACATAGTGTTGAAGCTTATACTAATAGTTTCTACTTCGGTGTAATAGAACGATCAAGTATGTACATGAGTCCAGCAGTGCAGTCGTGATGGTATTGAGGTTATAGAGAAAAAAGAAAGTCAGGTTAGTTTTAAATTCTAAATTGGGACTAATATTTAAAATGAAGTAATTATTAAAAGTACTCTTACTTATACATTTAAATATTGTATTTTCGACATTTTTAAACGATTTTTACGAAATGTTATGTCTTGCACTAAATATTCACACGCAGTACTAAATTCGGCAATATTTACCAGTTCAGCCAAAAAAAAATTGTAGAATTGGAATACGAATCGTAATGAAATTCAAACAGATGAGTTCTCGAATCGCTTCAGCCCCCGGATTCAAAATTCTTCGATACCGATACGGTAATGAATATATCCCGTATTGAAGACTTTCTATAAAACTATATCAAACATTTGTTAGACAATTTTGTTAAAAATATAATTATATAAGACCGCCAGTTACATTATGGCGTACGTTGTCAAAGCTAATTAAAACAATTAAATTATCGAATAAAGGATAACCTTTCTGCGATATGATTTTATATAATATAGATGTACTTCACAATTTAAAAAACCTTACACGTCTCAAAGTCCATCAAGCTTTGTTTCCCTACCGAGCGTGACAAAGACAATTTAAATATTTGTAAATTCATATGTGTGAACTGTAGACTCTGTATCTCTAGACTATGTAACATTGTATGTATTTTGTTTACGTGTCCGTGTGTGGCTGTGGGTCAGTGCTGAAATCCAGCGCCATGGACTTATTCACGGCATAATGCTGAGCTCTGACCTTTTCTGACAGTACTGCATATGACAGCAGTCCGACATGCACACTGATTTGTTTTTGTGCTACAGTTACTCGTATATAAGTATTCTTTATATATTCAATGTCAATGTTCAATTTTATGTTATAGATATTGTACCTATCTCTTAGATAATAAGAATTGTGTAATGCAACAACTGTAAATAAATAAATAAAAAAAAAAAATTAACCATTTTGTTTGTATTGTATGTTGTTGTGTGCAGTTCTGTCTTGAATAAATGATTTTTCATTTCATTTACATACATACATATGCACATTCGAATACGTACGTATTCGAATGTGCATATGTGAATACGTAATTGAACGAGTTACAGAAGCGCGAAACCTAGGGCTCAATATGGATGCTGAACTAAGGTTTGAAAAGCATATAGCGCTGTCAGTGCAGAACTGTTTCTACAGACTTAGAACACTATATAAGTTACGACCCTACCTTTCCGTACAGCTTCGAATACAGATTGTAGAATCCCTCATTCTCTCAAAATTAAATTATGCCGACATTGTTTACGGTCCACGACTGCTCGCACGTACCAAGCGTTTGATTCAGCGAGTCCAGAATGCTTGTGCGAGATTCTGTTTCACGATACCTCCAAAAACTCACGTAACCCCATTTTTGAACGAGCATTACGCTTTAAAAATGAAATCTCGTCGCAAGCTTCACCTGGCTTGCCTCCTCTTTGGGATCCTTAATAATAAAACACCAAAATATCTTCTCAATAAATTTGAATGGGCTCCTGATAACAGACAGCGTCGACATGGCTCTTTACAATTGCGTATCCCACGCCACCGTACTACGTCTTTTCGAGGTGGATTTCGGTATGCAGCAACCAAATGCTGGAACAATTTACCACCGCCAATCAAGAACCAAACGAATTTAAATGCGTTTAGACTGAAACTCAAAGCGTACCTTATTGATGAACAGAGGAGAAATGAAAACATTAACTATGATATATCATTTATATAATAAACCTACGCCCTGCCCTATGTTGTAACTTTCTTAACAAAGCTGGTATGAATAAATATTAATATTATGCTTCTGTTTGTGTTCCCCACTGTGCAGAGTACCTACCTACATACCTTTTAGTTGGGGAACGCTACCTAGGCTTTATGCATAGTCATTCTAACCATTCTCCTCTGTATTCCTTTTATTCCTTTTAATCTAACAAGCATTTGCATTGCTGTATATCAGAGCGTACCTGGTGTTTACGTATTCAGCCTTAATTGTTTTAAATATTCCTGAACGATGTAGCAGGAAAGTCGCAGCCAGTCCCGTAATATGTCAAATGTAATTTATGAAGCAATTGCCATATTCACCTGTTTTATCTGGGGAGTGCCAATATTATGATGTTTATACATTATATATATATTAGTAGTTGTCATTTTTTGTTCATATTTGTCATTTTGGTTTTAACTTTGGTTTAATGTATTATGTATTGTAAAGTAGTCCTTAGTATTTATTTTGCTCGTAATAGTTACCTAGCCGATATAACCATTATTAGTTTTTTTTCTCTAACTACGGGTCTTGGCTGAAAACCAGCGCCAATTGCTAGTATCTGCATTTGGCACAATGCTGAGCCAAGACCTATTCAACCTCACTAAATTTAAGAACCATTGTCATTTGTAATGTTTCAATTCAAGTTCTTTAATTATATATATTGTATACAATAGTGACATCACCCATGCCCTGTCCTTATTATGTGTGTGTGTTGAATAAATGATTATTCTATTCTATTCTATTCTAATACATAACTCTCCTGACGCAGAAGGGTGAATATTAATATTTAAATGACATGTCCGAAACATGCAGCGAATCTGTAGTGATGATAAATGTAGAAGCGTCGGCTGGTTCGACCCTCGGCTTGGGCTTCGGGTGAAGGCAACACCGTTGTCAAATTCACAGCATGTTGGTAAGGTACATTGGAGTACCTGCCTTGGTAGCTACCACTACTTTAAAGAACTGTTACTATAAACATACGTGTTTGGGCAGCAATGATTGAAGATTTATAGCGTGATTATACTTTTGACCACATCGTCATTGACCGTTAAGTGAGATAGTAGTCGAAACGTGAATGTATAAAGTATTTGAAAAATAATTTAGTTATACAATTAAATACACAACTACATTAAGAACAATACATATAACATTTACCTTATTTACATTTAAGTCCTCCAGTAGAAAGAATTAATTTAATATCAAACGCATTATAGTTATTTACTAAAACTGTTAATTAAAAGCGAATATCAAATTAGTGGTAAATGTATTTAATTAATGTATAAGTCAAGCATGCTGACATTATGACCGTGTGTTTCTGAACAAAGGTATATATTATAACAAATTAACTAAGTCTGCTATACTTTTATTAATTGATTTGTTAAACAATGTTACGTAAATATTTAATTATGGAAACATGTATGCTTTTAAGAATCATTTTCTAGTAAGAACTATATACCTAATCCGGCCATAAGTTCTGTCACAAATGAAAATGTATTTGTTATGAAGTAATGTAATATTACTAAAACTTATCATCATCATCATCTCAGCCAAAGGCCGTCCACTGCTGGACATAGGCCTCCCCCATTGGTTTCCACAAGGACCTGTTGGAAGCGGCCCGCATCCAGCCCTTGCCTGCGGTCTTAGTCAGGTCGTCTGTCCACCTGGTCGGTGGCCGTCCTATGCTGCGCTTGCCAGTCCGTGGTCTCCACTCTAGAACCTTTCGACCCCAACGGCCATCGGTTCTTCGAGCTATGTGCCCTGCCCACTGCCACTTCAACTTGCTAATCCGCTGGGCTATGTCGGTGACTTTTGTTCTTCTTCGGATCTCCTCATTTCTGATTCGATCGCGTAGAGAAACTCCGAGCATAGCCCTCTCCATAGTTCGTTGTGCGACTCTGAGCCTGTTAAGAAGGCCCATAGTCAGGGCTTAGTCATTATATATTATAGTCACTAAAACTTATAGCAAGTACATATTTATTAAAGTCTCTGCAAAGAATAAAAAATATCCCACTCGAAATGGCCCCGAAATGAATGGCTTTTATACAGGCCTTTAATCTGTCTGGCCACGAATCTATGGATTTACGCACTGTTTCCATAGGAAACTTCGGTCACATGCTCCAGAGATTTATAAGGGACTCAATGTCGCCGTGTCCTTTAGAGCAGGCCATGTCCTCTAAAACTGACCATAATTTGTAGTCTAAATTATTACTACTACTATTTTTTTGACGTGATAAAGTTTTATAAATTGATGAATACCAGCAACACTCATGAATACCAGCAACACTCATGAAAAATAGTAACGTTCCGCGTAACGTTCCACCTGAGTTTTGTATTACATAAAATAATCAAAGTCAAAGTCAGTCAAAGTCAAAGTCAGTCAAAGTCAAAGTTAAAGTCAGTCAAAGTCGAAGTCGAAGTCAAAGTCAAAGTCATAAATGATTATGACGTTATCACGTAAATCTATCGTCCGTAAACCGACTTTACAGACAACCAATTTTTTTATGTGTGTTCGCGGATAACTTCGTCGTTTATGAACCGATATTGATGATTTTTTTGTTAGATAGAGTATACTTCCGGGGTGGTCCCATTTAAATTTCATGAAAATCGAACAAGCGGTTTTTGAGTTAAACTCCAATAACTGAAAAGGGCTACGCGTATCTTGATGATATTATTGTCGCGGTTGAAGACATCGCAGAACACACAATGACAATTAATAAAATTGATCCCGTGAGTAGCAAAGGTCACTCAAAAGGGTGAAAAAAGATATTTTAACAAAAAATGCAACCGACTTCAACACTCAAAAGAGTGAAATAACTTGTCGAAGTCGGTTGCATTTTTGGTTAAAAATTTTTTTCGTTAACTTAACACCCTTTCTATATTGTTGTTTGATAATGGACACGAAAAAATATATATAATGGCGCGAAATCAAAAGAAGTTTTTAAAGTACCAAATAAACGCGCAAATTTAAAAAAAAATAAAAGTGGAAAACAAGAAAAGTTTTTATGTAACAGTATTTATAGCCAGACTAGTTAAAGCAATACTAAATATACCCAAAATAGATTCGATTATGCCATAGGTAAAATCCAAATTTTCAAAAGAGGGCTCATTCACGTCAATACATCGCTGCATTAGATGGAGAACCACTGAAAAAAACACTTTGCCCACTCGTCGTTAGGGGTCTCTTCGACAGCCTTTTGAAACGCAGCCACAGCTTCTTCGGCATCCATAAAACGTGTTCTTCGAAGTTTTTCTTTTATTTTCGGGAATAAATAGGGAGGGGGGAGCCATACTATTTGTTAATTATTTTTGTATTGAACTTATAAACCGAAAGGAATTTAAATCTATTGTAGGTACGTAAATTTAGATAATATAATACAGTTCTATGACCGCATAAATGCAATGTCTTTCGGCAGTTCTAAGAGTAGGTACTTACATGAACTCAGTGTCACACACAATCAAGGGCACGAGTATGACGGCACTAGATGTATACTGGTCAGGCCAGGTAGCAAATATTGCGCGTGACTATATATAATTATGTTAATGCTGGGCAGGCGTCATGACGTCACTGTGTCTGCGAATATTGCGGCGAAAGTAACCAATTCATATCACTAAATTTATTCATGGTTGTTGTTTCATGGTCTTGGATGTTTGTGTGTGTGTGATTGTGTGTTTTTTTTTTTTTTTTTTTTTTTTTTTTCCTTCTAACGGACTAATGCTGTTTGCCTCTACCGGCATTTACAGCTTCACTGAGTACTGAGTGTGTGCAAAAAAATCTATGATGGTGTGTGACGCGGTGTGATCGTCGGCTGTCATGACGGTCACTTATTCGATCCCCACCTACGGCTTGGGTTTTTGATGTGAGTTACAGTTATCAAATCCAGGCGATTCAACCAGTCAGTGTCTTATTCTATATACTCTATATCTATATAGAGAAGAAATGTGGGCTAATACGTGTCGCCGAATTAAATGCAGAATTTATGTAGTAGGTAGTAGCTGCGCCCCGCGGTATCACCCTCGTGTGCTACGCCATTCCCGCTACGTCAATTATCCCACGGGAACTATGTTTTTCTGGGATAGCCGACGTGTTAATCCAGATTAGAGAGAAAGTAAAATCCAGTTAATCGATTCCAAATTTCATGCAAATCCGTTAATCCGTTTCAGCGTTAACGAGTAACAAACAAACTTTCGCCTTTATAATATTATTGTGATTGATATCAATACTTAAATAGTCATAATCAGTCTTCTCGTGACCACGACCAATGCAACTTGGTCGAAACGTCGAGGTAAATAAATTACTAAATGTTTTTCTCGTGATTAAGCCCCGTTTGATTTAATAACAATGTGTTCGAATCGCGAAAGTCTAAAAATTATAAATACTTAAATAGTCGCATCATTATTATATCCATCAGGTTGCACATTAATTAATTTAGTACATGGTGTATCCGTACATAAATATATATATATATATATATATATACATTTCAAAAATTAGAATGTAATTTGATTGTAAATCGTCACATTGATTCAATTATAATTTTATGCATGTGTTTATTTACAGGTACGACAATCATTGAGACGAATGAGGTAACTTAGTGGAGGTAAGTACACTTCTATAATAATACGTATGCTTCTATCGTCAGAATGTTGGGTATTCGAAAATAGTGTAAGCTACCTCACCTAAACGTACGTAGGCTACAACAAACTCCACAATGATCTTTCCGTTTAGTACTTATCCTGTACGCGCATCCTTACTAAAGACACCGATGCTTAACGTACGTACCCAAATACAAAATGCTTAGTCAAATTAATAAATAATTAATAATAAATAAAGCACATTACGACAGGGTCGTGTTACGTTTTAAACATATATGTACTTGTAAATAAAGTGGAGTTTAAATCTCCGGTTGTCCTCACATTATATTATACTGTCAGTGTAATCTATTATAGATGTTTGATATAAGAATGAGAAATATATGTATTTATTACGTCAAAAACATATCAAACTTAATCTTTTTTTATAAAGTAGGCTAAATTAGTACGCAAATAACATCAATATTATTATATATATTGAGGGTGAGCTATCATATACCATAGCTTCAAAAAGCGATGAGTAGAGAGGGGGGAGCGTCGGCTGTCAAACTGACGGATACTGGTTCGTTCCGCAACAGCGGCTTGAGCTTCCGGTGAAGGTAACACCGTAATAAAATTCCCAGCATGGTGGTAAGGCACTTTCGAGTACCCGCCTGGGCTATCACCCTCACATTTGAAAAAACTGTTACCAAACACATAGTGTATTCAGGCAGCAGTCCTTGAGACCCAGTAAGCATTCTAGGTCTAGCGTGATAACACCTTCGACCACATCGCGTAAGCTTAAACGCGCCGAGGCGGCGACTGTCACTATTAATCAGTCGGTCAATACTCATTAGCCAACTTGGAAGCAAGTATAATGACTACCGGCTAGCCGATCTTCTAACGCTTCGAAAATGATAATTAGAACCATTTTGTATGGCACTTGATGCAGCCGGGAGCTACTAGAGGGTGCTGGTATAGACTAGACACAATTTTCGTCTGTACATAATATTATATACCCACCTAATATGTCTAAATAGTCATATGTTCAGCAGTGGACGTTCTATTGCTGGGATGATGATGATGATGTCTAAATAATTACTTGAAGGCTCCGCCTTCAAAAGATTAAGAGATCGCTCCGCGGCAATATATTATGATCATAGAATCGTCGCTCGTGCGCCCGCGCTCGCTCTTTTGCCCATTGGCAGTCTTCATGTAAAATCGGTGCGCTTAGGGCGGCATTCTTTCAAAGGACAGCTTTCGCGACGGTCGACTCTAATCGATATTATAACTAAAAGTTGTATAGTGTGTATTTGTAAAGTGTTCTAGTGTTAAATTCAGGAACCCCATAACCTAGGGTTTCATTATCCCTGATCTTAATTCTTGCTCTTCTCTGTGTTATTCTCACCGTCTGGAGCCTTCGCCTACTCTTTGGCGCTCCCACGGTTTGGCGTAGACCCACGACCTGCTCTATTCATTAAATTTAAGAATTAAGAAGGCAGCACAAAACAAAAAACAACAGTGCACATTACATGGTTATTCAGTTTAATTCCTTGAAATACATTTTTGTAGGCTTAGGTCTATAAACTATTGCTACGGGGTATTTAGGCCTCATTAAGGCAGATACTTGTGCATTAAAGCTCGAGATGAATGATTCGTCGGCGGCAAGCGCTCCTTCATCCAACACAGCTCTCCTGGAAAGATCACCGAATAATTCTAATCATGCCACTGTCGACGGTCGCCGTGGCTCAGTCGTCAGTGGCATATTTTCTGGTCCCCGGGGACCCTGGGTTCGAATCCCGGTAGCATATAAATGTTTTCCCTTGCCGGGATTCGAACCGATTCCCTTTTCCATTCGATTTTTTTTCTTTTTTATTAGATTATGGCGATGAGTGTAAGTGTTTGTCCCGAGTCTTGGACGTTGGTGTGACCATGCCTGCCGCGACACAGGGAATTCTAGTGCGAGGGTTAAAGCGGAAAAAAATCGTTTCGCTCCTGCCTTTTGAACTCATGCTAGGTTCGCGGTGTGATCGTCTGCTGCCAACCTGACGCGCCCCGGCTTGATCTCCAGTATGACCTGTGCTTTCAGTGTAACATCGTTATCAAATCCGTGCAAGCATCGTGGTAAATTACTTTCCAGTAACCTTGCGCCTAGTTACCACTCTCAAGCTTCTTAGCGATATGAGACGCTAGTCAAAGAGGGCGAAGATGTCTAACATTTACACTTTTTAACCGACTTCAAAAAAGGAGGTTGCTCAATTCGACTGTAGGTATATACTTTTTTTTTTATGTGTGTTCGCGGATAACTTCGTCGTTTATGAATCGATTTTGATGGTTCTTCTTTGATAGAGTATACTTCCGAGATGGTCCCATTTAAATTTCATCAAAATCGGTCAAGTTTTTTTTCAGCTACAATCCAATAACTGGAAATTGCTACGTCTATCTGAATGACTTCTTTGTAGAGGGTGACTGACAATTGATGAAAAGATAGGAAAGAGGTGATTACAATTTTTTTACTTAAAAATGGAACTGACTTCCACACTCAAAAGTGTAAAATAACTTCTCGGGGTCGGTTTTTAGCTATTATGTTCGAATATTTAATTATAGGTCCCTATATGTATAGGTACTATAAGTATTTACCTGCTCTCTGTCTCAATATACTCAAAGAAGTGTATCATATCCCACTGTTCAAGTGTAGGCAGGCTGTTGTTGTAGAAAAAAGGCTTGTCCATCGACTGATAGTTTAACAGCTTATCATGAACCGCTGGCCACAAAGACTGACGATTCTTCAACCCGCTGCATGTCGGGTCACTGTAACAACCGATATGAACAACTTTGATTATGAACATCCTTTAAAACCTTAATGTGTTGATCCACACTCATGCAAATCGTACAATTCAAGGAGGCCAAATAGTAGAACTTAGTATGGAACTGTATTTCTCCACATACAACCTAGGTCTCTTCAAGTCATGATGTAGACCGCACGGACACTGTACTCAACTTAGATATTGATCAAACGCCTTGCTAGAAGATAAGATAGAAGAATAAGATAAGAATACCTTTGATAATTCAGCGGTGGGAGCGTCGCCTGTCAAACTGCCGGCCACTTGTTCGATCCCCGCCAACTTTGAGCTTGAGATTCCGGTGAAGGTAACACCGTTACCAAATTCCCAGCATAGTGGCAGGGTAGATAGGTATATATATATATAACTATGTACTATTTTACAAAAAGCGTCTAGAAAAATGTAAAACTCTAGTGACAGTTTTGCCACAACGACACGTGGCTATGTTATTATATAGTATTATGATTAAATTACCTGCATTTCATAAAATTGACTACATGTTTCGTCATCCAGTCCTTCATCTGTTCGTCTCTAGTTGGTAACTGTGCTGGACCAATCTCTTCAATTATAGCGTTTGGCTTGAAAATATTCACAAAATCTTCTATGTGGGATGTGCCTTCATGGTTCAACCATAAAGCTATTTTTACGAAGTTCAATTTGCTATCGTAAGAAAATTGGTACAAGAAAACTGACGCGCTTTTCCTGGATGATCTCAGTTTGGCCAGCTGGAACGATGGCTGTACGAAAAATATGTCCGAACAACTGTTTAGATACCCGTCAATAGGGAGTCTTCTCTTAAAATATCTTTGAATCGTTTTTCTTGCCAACTGGAGAGAAACATTTGGTGAGGTCTGAAATACTATCCTGGGGCTTAAAATCAATAAAGGGTTGGCTTCTATCCGAGCTAATAAATCCAAATATGTTACCCTAGGTCTGAAATATTCACACTCTGCTGTATTGAAGCCGATTACTGTGGGATATTGATTTCCCCGTCCCCGCTTTATGAGCTCTGTCGGATCATCGTCGAGGATTCTTGTAACTCCTGGAAAAGCAGTCTCGACCACAGGACAGAAAGAGATAAAACCTGTCGCGTATTGAATCGCACTGTTTGCCAACAAGATTCTGTTCAGAGGCATGTTGATGAGCTGGTCGTGAATCTCGTCAGGATTTGTGGAGTTGATTCCGAGCCGGGAGAGAAACAATGTGGCGATGAGCTTAGAATACAGAGGGGAACTTGTATAAAACCCAGGGTTTGCTGTGCCACTTGACAGTATCAATCTGGAATAAGAAATAGTTATAATACATAATTTTATAAATTATATATGTATGTTAGAGTCGAGAATGCATTTAGGAACGTTTTGAAAATTATAACCAATATTTGATTAACGCAGTATTTTTGTGTTGTCGGCTATTTGCCCGCGGGACTGTAAATGTTATATTTTCAAGTAAATGAGGACTATCCATTTTACCGTTAATAATTTTAAAAAGAACAATCACGTCCCCTATTTAACGCCTATGTTCTAGTGTAATAATTTTGAAGTGGTTTAGTTGAGTTTCATACGAAGTAAACTCTCGGCAAAGATTGTTAGCGTGAGAGAGGTAGGTAAGGGTATAAAAATGTTTTTTAAAGCCTTTCAAGTTTGTATATATGGCCTGCGTACGATGGATTCCAAATTGGCTGCAGTATTCCAATAGAGTTCTACATAACAATCGAACAGGATAATGGGTATATGTGGGTCTTTAAATGTTTTGGTTTTCCTGATAACAAAACCAGCCAGTTCAACACTTCAACACTCAAAAGTGTGAAATAACTTGTCGAAGTCGGTACCATGAGCACAATATTGTGATGATAGTTACTTTTGTGTGAACTATCATGTTATTCCACACTTTTGAGTGTTGAAGTCGGTTGCATTTTTTGTTAAAAAAAAATTTCTAAGTAAAATTAATTCTGGCACTCAGGCGCTCAATTTAAACATAACACTAACCGTCGAAAGAGACCATCAGTTTCTTTAGACAATGATAGGATGTGTGCCAAAGTTCCGCCTGCGCTCTGCCCCATGATAGTAACGTTTCCTGGGTCTCCCCCGAAGGCACGCGCGTTCCGTTGCACCCAGCGCAGCAGCGTCACTTGGTCACGAAGACCTTGGTTGCCTGGGATCTTAGGAGTATTCAAGTATAAGAAACCGAACACATTGATCCTGTAAAAAATGAAATGATTGAATCATGCTCAAGCTTTATACTTATTACTATAAATTTCTTACATTATATTAACATAATGCTTACTAAGCTATAATGCTTACTAGCTTAATACTATCGACGGTTAAATCATTTGGACATATGTTAAAAAGAAAATATCGCGATAAAAACATGGGTGGTAATGGACGAGGGTTAAAAGTTCTCAAACCTCCCAAATATATCAAAAACTGCACAATAATTTCATAAAAATCAAGCAAGCTGTTTCTGAGGAGTTATATATAACAAACTGTAACGCGAGATTCTTATTAGATTACCTACATAACACACATACCCTCCCTTTTGTCGCTGTTAAATATATGTAAAAACGACAATCTTTGTTAATAATAGAAGTTTTACATGACTTAAATATTGTATATACGTCACTTATGAGAGCTTGAGTCTGTAAACGTATGTAATATGCTAAAATAATAAGCAAATTGCAACATCCTGCTGACCTGTAGTTAAAAGTGATTACGATCACGCCTCGGCTGACAAGGTACTCTGGTCCGTTCAGATCTGAATCCCCTGACCCTGCTTGGAAGGCACCGCCGTGAATGTACACTAAAATCGGAAGACCTCCCGAAATTGATTCTTCTGCAGGAGTTCGCGGGTCATCGTTTTTCATTACTTTTTGAGGGCCTGGAGAAAGTACATCTGTTTCTCGTCTGATAATGGGACTGTGAACATTGGCATATATACATGCCTCGCTGGTGCCTTGGATAGGACGCATGAGTCGTCCGTATACTTCGTCATGCTGAGGACATGCTGGGCCTTCTTCAGTTGTATCAAGGTAGTTGTTCCAAGGAGTTGCAGGTTGCAATTCCTAAAAGCCCATAAAACATGTAAATTTTTATTTAAGCATGTGCCTTGGCTGCGATCTTGTTTGTAATGTGGTTTTTATTGTGAACAATGTATCTTCTTACTCAATAAGGGTAAAACGGCCTGCGTATATCAACTTGCAACAAACTATGTACATAATTTCAATATTAAGTATACGAGACCAATTGTCTTGAGAAACTATTTGTTTGTGTGGGAAAATAAGGAAATGGAACCACGGGATGTAAACGTCGTTTACGGCGGAAATGGACTAGGAAATGAGTTACACAGTGATCGGTTTGCATGTTTGTATTAGTTTCTAGCGGTTTCGCTATTTGCGTGATTATTAAGTTAATATAAATTTGTTCTTTTGGGAAACATCTTCCCGTTCTGTGTACCGCAATAACTTAAATCAAAGGTTCTCCATCAGTATCACGTAGGGAACCAAAATGTTGTCTCTAACAAACGACCTTATAAGCAAGCTCAAGGTAGCTCATCGAGCTATGGAGCAAGCTATGCTCGGATTTTTTCTACCAGATCAAATCGGAAATGAGTTCAATGGTAGCGGTTTATTTGTAGCTGTCGACGACCCATGGCCGGGGTAAGATAATGATGTTGCTGATATTTTGGTCAAACGCAACTTCTTCGAAGACATAAATTTTTCCTTCAGTCAGCATGAATGGCCTCGTTTTATAATAGTGTATCTGTTATTTATATAGCCAGCATCTGCGGTGCCTAACTTAAGAATGCTGGTTGGAAGGCTGATTTTTTTCTGCTACTTAACTTGTGGCTGCATCATCGCTTAAACAATTAAATACCGTATTGCACATAACATACTGCCAATTTGTGTTAGAGAAATTTTTATATAAAACATAGATACTTTATAGATTTGGATAATTATACCTAATTGACTAGCCAGTGACCGAACTTTGCTTAGTTGTCTCTGAAGAGTGCTAAAGGTAACGTTTATAAAAATATAAGTTTTGTGTAAAACGTGCGTTGGCGCAGGATATGTCCTTACAATAAATAATATTAATTACACAATATTTAGTGTTATATCCGCGAGATATAAATATATGAACAGAATGATATTATATAAATCGCGACAAGTAATCAGTACAAAGTATAAAATATCACACGCATGAACCTAGTCATTACCCCTTAGTTGAGAATATTCTAATTTTTAATAGTAGAAAAATTATATTAATACGTTTGACAATGGGTCTTACCTGTTATAACCGTTAATGCTAAATTACGCTTTATTATGATCTATATCTCCGCATGTGAAGCAATTAAAACAAAGTGTGCCATGTTTTCGTCTCAATCCAATAGATAACTTACTATTACTAAACTTTGTAACTTAGGATAATATCTATTAGTAATATTTTTTGACGAATTCATTATTTGAATTTGAATAGCGTAAATTCTACTAACCTGGAACCTCAACCGTCCTAGAGGTTGCTTTGCATACGGTATGCCTCTGAAGCTGGCATACTTGAGGCCGTCGTCAGTGAAGCGCTGCTTTCCGCATATCCAGCCTGTGTCAATACGCGTGCGCACATCGCACCGCATCTGCCTCTCAATTTTCACTAGACATACTGAAATTAGATATTCATTCACTGCCACAACTCCATGACGACCCTGTACGGTATGTTGAAAGTGTTTGTTACTGTTCGTCATGATTTTTTGGGTTACTTTATGAGTCTAACTTTCTCACCTGAAGGTGTAATCGGAGGTGTAATCACTGGCCCTCAAGAATCCGAAGAAAAGCTGCTTGAAGCAATCTGTGTGTTTGGTGACAGTCTTTCAAACTTGGGGGTAGCAGCAAGTCAGTACAGTGAAGTACCGTACGCGCTATTACTCTCCTGGCTAGATAGCCACATAGCTAGATAGCTATGTGGATCCGTAACAGTATTATATAAAAGGGATATAATCCGCTGTACGAATCAGCAGTGTGACGGCTGACAGCCGACTATCATCGCGTCGTGTGCACATTTAAGTGCCAATCGGCATTATATTTCTAGTGTGATTTGTTCACGAGATAGTTGTCAAACGCGCGTCTAATAAAATCTGATATACAAAAATTACCTTGGTTTGCGGAGCACAGCACCAATAAAATACACACCAGCGCACAGTGGAGCATTTCCACTAAATACAAATTGGTACTGAACGGAATTTACGCATCCCAATCGAGCATCTGTATGATTTATTCTGTGCATGTGTATAATCAATGCTTGCACATCAGTAATTGTTTTATTACTTTGTATAGTTTTGAGCTCTGAGGTGTTTACAACTAAATATAGATTTAATTAAATCCCATTAATATTATAAACTAGTACCGCCCCGCGGTTTCACCCGCATTGTTTGAGGTTTTCCCGCTACCTCAATTAACTCACGGGAACTATACTTTTTCCGAGATAAAAGTAGCCTATGTATTAATCCACGGCTTAAACTATCTCCATACCAATTTCATCGATATCGGTGAAGCCGTTTGAGCGTGAAGAAGTAACAAACATACACACATACACACCAACGTTCGCATTTATAATATTATTAGAATAGGATGTGAAAGTTTGGATTGATGAATGGATGTTTGTTACTCAACGCTCAAACGGCTGGACGGATTTAGATGGAATTTGATATGTAGATACGGTCACGGAATAACACATAGGCTACTTTTCATCATCATCATCATCAATCATCACCACGCGAGTAAAACCGCGAGGCGCAGCTAGTAATACTATATAGCTTCTAAACAAATCTATAAAAATTTGATATTATAATATAGTATTGTTTTAAATTATGTATTTCTCTACTACTTCTTACTAGTAGCTCACTAAGGAACAATCTACAAGAAAAAAAAAAATTTTATTTAACGTAACGTACATAATATACCCTACAAAATATAGTTATAAGCACAGTATGTTTTGGAGTAACACAGCTACGTAGATAAATCTCTCGTCAACTATATTTAAATAGTTTTCGTCTGACTTTCTGTATACAATCGGAATATATGTATATTATATGTTTGGTTTATTTATACAATCGTTTTATAGAACGGTTACTAGTACAGAATGAGTATGATGTATGTGGGATTCTGTTAAACTTCGGGTTCGGGTGAAATCTTGAAACAAATAGCTTTCATATGAGAGAGGTGATGAGGGTACTCGATTATATATATTACTTTCGAAAATTTCGGCGACTTAATGTTTCTTTCTACGCGCTTTGACACTGCGTTTATCAAACTCTACACAAGCAATCAAAGAAAAATAACGTTTCATTTCAAATACTTATTCGTAAACTTTCAACCGACTTCAAAAGGAGGTTACTCAATTCGACTGTATATATATGTTTGTTTTTATGTGTGTTCGCGGATAGCTTCTTCGTTTTTGAATTCAGATTATGATGATTCTTTTTTTGTTAGAAAGAGTATACTTCTGTGGTGGTCCCATCAAAATCAAAACCAAATGTCATCAAAATCGGACAAGTGGTTTTTGAGTTATACTCTAATAACTGAAAAGTGCTACGAATAGCTCGACGATATTATTGTCGCCGTTGAAGACATCGGAGAACACACAATGACAATTGATCCCGTGAGTAGCAAAAAAGGGTGAAAAAAAAAATGTTTATCCAAAAATAAAACCATGAGCACAATATGTGATGATAGTTACCTACTTTTGTGAACTATAATGGTACCGACTTCAACAAATTATTTCACACTTTTGAGTGTTAAAGTCGGTACCATTTGTTATTTAAAAAAAAAATTCTTTAAATTTTGAACAATAAAACTCCGGCAGCAAATATTGCTTAAGGCTACACAAATTCGCGTTACTTGATATAAGACCCTCTATAAAAAATTCAATATGATCTTTTATATTATGAAGTCTTTGTTGCATAAAAAGTTGATTGTCCATCCTTTTTCTTAACTATCTTCCCACTCTGTTCCTCGAATAGTAGTACTTCTGGTAGATGTCGTCCCACATGTCAACTACTCGCGCATGCGGGTAGTCGGCCATTTTCAATTCAGTCCCAATGTCGAGTAGACGAGGGTGGTCAGTGTCGAGTGCGTCCCATTGTATCGACTCCTTATATGTCGGATTGCTAAAATAAAGAAGACTGAGATAAAAATACGAAAAATTATATATTGCACAATTTGTGTGTTCCACATACTTCAATAACTAATTAGCTTCGTTATTAATTCGGCGATTTTTCGCACGCGTGTTAATAGATTACACATACATATGCATTGATTGTAGTGTATATAGAACCATTTTGTTTGATGAAGCGAACCTACAGATTAAAATGTGGGTACTTGTTAGGACCAGTGCAATACATTGTATTTATTGTTTACTTACGGACATGAAAAAATGGGATTCCGTTGATATGAACATGTCAACGTAAAGCATTTATTTTCGTGCTGTACGTGTCTCGATCAATAACTGATGAATTATACGATTCGCACGAGCAATTTTAGCACGTTTAGATAATGATTATCCATGAAACTTTTTGTGTACGATAACGGAAATTTACTAGTTGCTACTTGTTTGATCATATATTATAAAGTAAGCGTGTGTGTTGTGGGAGATACACACACCCAGGGTGAATCCCTTTATAATCTTAGTGGCGAAAATCCTTAATATTTTTCTTTCCTACCTACTCCTTACTTTATTTTTAATTATTATTAATTAATTTGTCAATGAGCCAAATATTCTTTTTTGCAGCAGCCTATAGCTACACTTAAAATGTTTCCATATCCAATCATCGTATTGAAAATAGATTAAATATACCAATGACGTCAGAAATACTGTCATTGAAATATACTTCGAAAGTTAAACTTACAGGTACTTAACAAAATTAGTCCAAAGCGTCGCCAGATGCATCTGAACTGTTCCATCATCACCATCCAAGTCTCTTCCACGGAACAGATACGCCAGCTCATCTGAATGAGCGGCGCCCACCTTTGCGACACCAGGTTCCTCCTGTACACCATAATCTCCGGAGTACGAGAACTGGTAGTAGTAGACTGGATGGAATGCAGACGCGTGGAAACGGACACTTCGATGGATGTGGTTCAGAAAATAGGCATCTCTGGATGTAAAAATAACAGAAACAGCGGTTACTGGATTAGTGCTTCTACATCCCACTAATATTATAAATGTGAAAGTGGATGGATGGACGGATGTATGTTTGTTACTCTTTCACGCAAAAACTACCGAACGGATTTGGATGAAAATTGGTATCGAGATAAGTTAGACCTTGAAATAACACATAGCTTACTTTAATCTCGAAAATAGTTGCTGTTCCCGTGGGATAAGCAAATAATTCAAAAACCTTTGTTACTCCTTGACACTCCAACGGTTGTGCCGATGTCGAGTCGAGAGTTCGGTGAGTTTGGCGTTCGGTGACAATTCTGATAGCTATACGCTGCAATGCATCCAGAGGCTCAATCAATGATACTTATATATTATATATACTTATATTAACGCCTGAATCTATAAAATTAATTGTTTATTAATTAGCTACTTAAGAATAATTAATTATCTGTGATTCTATTAATAGTAAATAAATATTAATAAATACCTATAGGTGCACCGTGCCAAAGGTGAAAGCAGTACTCCACGTGAGGCCGGACTTGCGCTTTGTATAGTCACAGTCTTTGCCTTAATTGGCGTGAAGTACTGCTTCGCTTTGTTAAGAACACCAAGTTTCTTGGATGAGAGCTTGGCTTTGGATGCAATATGTTACTATACAAAGCGCAAGTCCGGCCTCACTATATATATATATACATATATATATGAAGATCGAAGGTAGGAGACAAAATCCTCGATTGCCTATTTAAAGTAAACTTATCAAGTTAGGGCTCATTAGATTCGTCTTAATTAGTTTTGTTAATTTCTCCAATATTTGGTGTTCATTCCGTGGAATCAGTTATTCCAGGTCTATCCTACAGGGCGCACCGCCCTCCCTCCTGCATAAATCGCGTTCTGGAAGTATACAGTACG
Source organism: Apeira syringaria (assembly GCA_934044485.1). Classification (NCBI taxonomy): domain Eukaryota; kingdom Metazoa; phylum Arthropoda; class Insecta; order Lepidoptera; family Geometridae; genus Apeira; species Apeira syringaria. The sequence goes on along the minus strand of OW203658.1, from coordinate 7,921,187 downwards.
ATAATTATATTTTGAAATTGATTTCCGCAAAGTAACGCCTGAATCTATAAAATTAATTGTTTATTAATTAGCTACTTAAGAATAATTAATTATCTGTGATTCTATTAATAGTAAATAAATATTAATAAATATCAATTACATAAATTAATATACTCATAGTAGGTTTGTACACAAAACTCATGCAAAGTAATACATATTTTTACCTGTGATAATCCAGAAGAGCCTTAAAAGATTTGTTTGATTTAAAATACATATCGTCCACTTGTCTGGTCATCTGCTGCATTTCTCTATCGTTTAAGAATTTCAATTCTTCCGGCAATAAGAAAGACATTTTGCCGGACATGCTTTTCATTACTCTCGACTCTTTGAGGATAGAAGCGAATATATAAGCTTCATTAGTATTGTAACCAATAATCATGGGCACTTTGCTAACCTTTTGGTTTGATAGCAAGTCGAAAGGGGCCTCCGAAAGCAATCTTTCTTCGTTTTTCATAGAATTTTCTATACACATTCCGAAAGGAAAGTAAGGCATGTCAAACTTATTGGTTTTGTCTACCAGCTCTTCAATCTTCACATGAAGGAGAGCACGCGATACGTCATCGTTGTTTGTTATTTTTTCTGCAATTTTCATAGCTCGATCGTGGGCATCGTAATTAAACGCCCACGGTGCTAGTATTGTACCACTTTGTAATATGACTCCATGAAAAAGACCAGAAGACATGGGCGAGAGCATGACTGCCTCCGCCATGGCTGCCCCGAGACTCTGTCCTGCCATCACAACTTTAGCTGAGTTTCCTTTGAATGCTACTATGTTGTCCCTGACCCAACGCAGAGCTAGCACAACGTCTTTGACTGCAGCATTGCCTGGAATTTTCTCTTCGCCTAAGCAGAGAAATCCTGAAGGACCAACCCTGCAAAAATATATGCTCTGGTGTCGAAACATAAGAAATATTTTTCCCTCAACTGTGAACTTACTTTTTGCAAAAGTGTTTAAAAACTATAACAGGACATTAAAAATCATATATACTAAATACTTTCTGTGGGATTAAGGACAAAGGTTCTAAAGATACATTTTCTATGAGAGTTAAAGGCCATACCTGTGATATACAACGACGAGTATGATCTTCTTCAATACTAGGCTCCGCGGGTGAATAAGTTTGCTACCTCCCGAGACCCAAACCAGCACAGGCCAATTTGCTGGCGATGTGGACGGCACGTGGACATCTAGTTGCAAGCAGTCGTCCATGCTTGAGACAGGGGAACAGTGGACATCGTGTGCTTCACGAATGCCTTCCCACAGCGGAGCCAGACCAGCTTTCTGTAAATGCAAGAATATTTAATGGAATTATTCAGCTCTAATTGAAGAATTTTATTTGTTATGTGTTATCGAGGTAATTTCATCATATTTTATATAAGTAAAGCTGAGTGCATATTAAGGAATTTAATTACTTTAAAATTAAATATCATTATTTCTCATTTCACCCAATCATTTAAAAGGGTGTTTATAGATTGATCAAAACAAAGCTTTTCTGCCACAATAAAGAAAATAAAACTTCATTGAACCCATCTTGTTAGATTCTTTCGCGCTTTGCTCCCAAGTCCCCTATAAACATTTCCTACTTATAGTATTTCTTCATCTTGCATCGTTTTTCCATCGTATAAAGAAAGAAAGAAAGAACGAAAGAAAATTATTTGTTTCTGATTATATCAACACTACATACAAAACAAAAGAAGAAGGGCACATTTAGGCAAAACATAGATATAATTTACAAGTATAAAACATTCCCTATCAAAGCTAAATGCTACTATATTATATAATGTAGTGTTGCATAATGCCAGAAATGAGACCCTACTCAGCGTTATACGAGGATTTCTAATCTAAATCCTTTCGTAGAAATCTGCTTTACATTATATATTTAAGTTATACATTCAGGCCTCTAATTTTCACGTCACTTGTCGGTGTTCTCACAGTTATATACAATTTGTTATGTATATCTTTCTATGTTACCCGTCACATAATATAGATATACTATTTTTCATACCACTATCTCACTTGATGGTGAGTAACGATATGGTCGAAGGTGAAATCACGCTAAATTTAGATGTTTACTGGCTCTCATGGAATCCTGTCTGAACCTACTCAATGTTCGGTGTGTACTAAGTTGGCAAAGCAAACTGCAGTAAAGCTCTATACTTGAGAGTCACATTGTAGGTCTGATATACCCTCTGATCACCATATCCGTCAGCTACCTGTATATATATAGTGGTAGTATATTGTGGTTCAACCTCTAAATATTAATAACTAAAAAAACATATATGTTTAATATGTCCTACGCTTGAATTTTTTTACTCACTTTGAATCTGCCTTCACTACTCCTGAGCGAGGCATACGGCACGCCTCTGTAGGAAACGTAGCCTTCGTGCACCTCTCCTCTTAGCCTTCCCTGGACGGTGCTGATCACTTTTTGCTCAGATATCTCCCACATGTTAACAATAATTATAGCTACAACTAGCAAGTACATTTTAGAAATTTCAGAGAACTTTAAACCTCAAACTAACAGCAAAAAGAGTGTCGATTATACACGCGGGAATCTGCGATACGGTAGAGTATAGTGATTTAATCACTGTCTTGTAATTTTGATCCAGTGACATTTATAATATTTATTTTGCACTCAATTACTTATTACTTGTATTCTCTTAGTGTATTCTCAAATATTATCATAATCATCTTAACACAGTTCAATTATTTTCTAAAGTTTTGCTACATATACTAGGCTGTTACTTTTTTATTATGATAGAATTATTTTATTACAATGCCGTATTTAGGTTAAATATGTAATAAATGTGTGCGTATGGTTTGATTTCTAACAGGCGTGTGTCACGCATATTGCAATTGTGCACGCACTTCGATTCTATATTTATATATTGATACATATCATCTACATTGTGATATTGCGGCTGCAACTACACTATACAGTATGTTCCTAAAAATAGAAAAAGCTGCCGGAAGGGTGGAATAGTGTAGCAATTCGACGATTCGCATCAGTGTTCATGTAGGTATAGGTAGGAATAGTTTTTCAAGCTACCCGTTGTTCCCTGAATAACGGAAAATAACTTGTCGAAGCTGGTGCAATGAGCACAAAATATTTTGATAATAGTTATTATTGAACTATCATGGTACCGACTTCAACAAGTTATTTCACACTTTGACTGACTTGAGAGTTGAAGTCGGCTGCATTTTTGGTATTTTTTTTTCTTTACACTGTTAGCCCTCCTTCTTACGTCGTTTACCTCAATGCGTGGTGACCACTGACCATCCTACGGACGAAGCTACGCCACTCTGATCGGTTTTCAGGAGCGTACATCGACTTCGTGCTTGTAAGTGTTGAGGTGTCTCTGTGGTGTTGAGTGTGGTGCGCATTTGGTCTGACCAGCGCAACGGATTACGACCCACGTGCTCGTAGTCTCTTTCCCATGTAGTTGATACAAGCACATAAACTATATTTTAAATATAGATGATACTTTTGCCTTTACCGTACTAATAGGTGTGTTTTTATTTAATTTCTTATTTCCCTGATACATTAATATAAGCAAACTCATCTTCTACTAAATTGCTCGTGGATTATTGGCAGAATTAATAAATAGTTGTAACAAATTATTTTGCATAATTTATTAGTATGCGTTTCACAAATATTTCACACTTGATGGTCAGTGACAATGTGGTCGAAGGTGCAATCACGCTAGACATAGCTCAATCTGTTGTCCTTAAGTCTTGTTTGAACACACTATATGTTTTATGAAATTTTTTCATGCGACCAAATTTATAGGTTGTACCTGGAGGTATACTCGTAGGTAGAGATAATAATTCTGTTATTCGCCTTCACAACCTAAAACTGACTAAATTTTGAAATTTCTTATTCTGTTTATGCTAAAGTTTAGATTTGTAGATCTGTTAACAATGCTATTCCTAATGTAGGGAAATTTTGATCAGTTTGCGGATAGGTTTAGTAAGCAATGCCAGCAAATGACATGATGACTTATTTTGAGAAGAAGAAGTGCTCGCAATTCAGTAAAACATCTAATTTTAGAATTGCAATTAATAAGTGTGCAATGCGGCTCTTATCGTAATTGTAAGAATTTTCCTATTTTATTAAGGCTTAATTGAATAAGAAAACTACTGCCATTGTAATTATTTGTTACTCTAATTATGTATGTGTAGTATGTGTGTAGTTATGTGTGTTGTAATTAAATATTGTTAGAGGAACCAAGTTATTTCCATCAGCATCGAGTCAGTGGCAGGCAAGTTGGATGACATGAATTGGACCTTAGACTATTGATATTGTGTGTATTATTTGCGTGGATTGTGAAGCCCTATATGTTTATTCATGATATTTAAATTCCACCGCCGCCCATTGTAGTGTAATGCAATCGCAGTGTTAACTCGGCCGTTAACACAATCAAAATATGCTATTGTATCGCTGACAGGTGAAATTGAATGCACGTGACAATGCCCATTTCATAGCAGTTATTTACAGTAATTATTCCACTTGATATACCTACGTAAGTGTAACGCTTACGTAATCTGGTAGTGATTGACTTGTTCAATCAAACTTAAATAAAAATCTGTTAAATTATATAAGCAAGATAAATTCTTATACATATATGATAAAGTCCGAATTAGTGTGACTCTTATAATTGATACATTTCCAAAAATTTTTTAAATTTTTAGTTAGTTCGAGATGAGAGTTGAGTGATTAACAGAATCAGGGCGATTGTTGTATTATTTTTACGCTAAAATTCAAATACACATATCACAACGCTAACATCAAAAGAGTTTTATTCAATTGGGAATAATTTTATCTTGAACCAAATAACGTGACTAAATATTTGATTTCAATGTAATATAAATCTAAATGATTTGAATAAAAATACTAAGTTTTAGTATTGTCATTCATAATTGTCATACTAAGATCGACTTTATAGTTACTGTATCGTTCGTATAAAATAATAACAGTATCTTAGTTAGTTCGATTAAACAACAGAATCATTACGATTTTCTACACAGTTATTTTATTCTGTGTCAAGGGTACAGAAAATGACTTTCCATCCACAATAAAGTAGTGTACTAGAATGAAAGAAAATAAAATTTAAATTTAACTTGTTATTACGATAATGAAACACAGAACAAGCTTAAATAAATTATATAATACATCGAAAACTTACGCTTAATACAAAATCAGTCATTTATGATACCCGTTTCGGCTTCCACATTTTAATCTCATAATTTTAATACCACATCCATAAAATAATATCAAAATACCATTAACCGAAATACTTTGTACTCTTCAATAGAATTTATATCGAACACGGGCATCGTTTAAAAGAAATTTAAGGACTAGCACAACAGCTTAGCGCTCTCCACTCGAGCACCCAATCGTCACCCTCGTTCACTATTTGTGCCTCAAACTGTCGAAGAACTTTAGAATGTCGATGTGTTCCGTCGTCAGGTCCGTGAGTTGGTAACTGAACGGCTCCCGGATGTCTTGGTACTGAAGCTTATTAGGAGCCATCGGTGACCAGGCTGGTGCACTGTCGCAAGGGTCCATACTGAAAAAGAAAGGATTGACATTTCACTCTTTTCTCATGTTGCTGTGAAGACCAAAATGTCTGTATATAGAAAAAATATTCTTAGAAAAATCTAGTAGGGGTGCTAAGGTTAACTAATCTAGCAAAAAAATAGTGTTTGTTTGTCTGTTATTACGTTATAAATGTTGAACTGCCGGATATAATTGAATACTGTTTTCACTGCTGTATTCTTTATCTATCGTTGAGATTATCAGGTAGGGTGTATTTCATTTCAATAAGACGTCAGGTAGCCGTGTCATATCTCTTAACTTTGTACCTGCTAGTCTGCTAGTACTCGATAACGTTTTCACAGTTGGGCTTAATATAATTTTAAATATCCAAATTACCGTATTAAGTACCGTAGTAATTAATTAATTTTAAATATCGGATTACCTCGCATGTGCGAGGTAATCCGATAGCCTGTCGGATATTGGAATCAATCCTAAGTTTTCAAAGAGAAATACGAAGAGAGAAATAGTCCTACAATGGATAACGGCTCACGTCGACATTAAAGAGAATGAAGATGTGGATTTACTAGCGAAGCAAGCGTGTACAGAGGGTATTCCGTTTAATGTTTTGCCTCTGTTTTCTGACCACTTTGAATACGTAAAAGATATGTGTCGGTCGTACTGGCAGGAAGACTTTGACGAGAGGTCCCGGGAGAAAGGTATATGGTACAGAACTATCCAACCACAAATTTTAAAATACCCGTAGATTGATCGAGTAAAACTTAATAGGAAAACGTTAGTTACCGCCTTAAGATTACGATCTGGCCATATACCATCAAAGAAATTCGCATTTTGATGAAAAAAGTAACATCTCCTAATTGCGATGACTGCGGAGTTACAGAAGACTTCCAGCATATACTATGCGAGTGTGTTCGTAACGCGGCGTTTAGATGTAGACATTTTAGTGCTTCGAGAGGTATGGATGTTGCCCTTTGTAATAGTATTTTAGTGTATCCTTTGTCAGTGGAAGCCAAGGTGCTATATAAATTGTTGGAGTTAGCTTTAGCTAAACGTTGATTTAAGCATTTATTATGTATATCATTTTGTGTTGTGATCTTACAGGGCGGTGTGGTCGCTCAGCGACAAAGCCCTTTAAATAAATTTAAAAAAATAAAAAAGCTTCAGTGGCTTAAGGTCTGCAGTTATGAATAATTCAGTTGGTACAAGTAATTGTTTATGTAATTGGTTAAGTCGTAACGTCGACGAGTGATAGAAGGATGCTAGATCTTGAGTATTGACTGGCTCTCAAAAACATCTGCTTCAACACTGTGTTTACTGATAAATTTTAAATGACGTATCGTAGAATCTTTATTAAAGCTTACCTGCATTTCATGTAGTTAGTGAGGAACATTGTCATCCACTCTTTCATATCTTCGTCCTTTTGATGCATAACGGATTTATGTAATCCTATCATAGAGTTCACTCGGAACACGTACGTCAAGTCTTCGATGTGAGCTGCACCTTTGTAGTGCAAATCGAACGCTTCCCTCAGCACGCTGTGCTTAGCATTATATGAGAACTCGTATAATGATACTGGAGCTCCACCTGAAGCCGTGCGTTGTTCGGCCAGTTTCAACGCCGGATACTTGTATAATCCGTCTGTGCAGTACTTAATGAATCCGTCTGTGTCAACCGTGCCATTATAGTACTGCTGATCGATTCTCTTCGTGATGTCCGCCAAGAACTCCGGGGGTGTGGTGAAGATCAGGTTGGCTGGTACAGTGAGGATTGGGTTTTCTACGATTTTCGACGCGATGTTTATCTGAATTAGTCTTCGGCGGAACACCTCGCACTCGACGCTAGTGAATCCTATCACAAGCGGCACATCCTTCCCTCGACCTTTAGCTACAAGAATCTCCGGATCTTCATCTAGAATCCTGGTAACTCCGGGGAACGCTGACTCGACTGTTGGCACGAATGTCGTCAGACCTAACTGTTCAAGCATGATTTGATTAGCTTCGTGTATTTTTTCGACCGGCAATGACACCAGTTGGCGATGAATTTCGGCTGCAGGTTCAGTGGAGTTGATGCCGAGTGTCGCTAGGAATATTGTGGAGAGTTGTTGCGCGTACAGAGGAGACGAGGAGTAGAAGCCAGATATACCGGTACCGCTCATCAGGAATGCCCTGGAATGCATTACAAATAGACTCAGGTTTAATTTCATATCAAGTGATGGAATTTAAACTCGACATATAATGTAACAAACTGTTTTTAAGACATGATATCACACTTCACACTAATATTATAAAGGCGTAAGTTTGTTTGTCATTTGTATGTTTGAGACGCTGTAAAGGCTGAACAGATTTGCATGTTATTTGGACTAAAGATAGCTTATACCCTTGAATAACACATAGGCTACTGTTATCTTGAAAATATTGTATGGTCCCGTGAGATGACGGGAAGACACAAACATTTTCAATAACACGTACCATTTCACCGCGGGGCGCAGCATTAGTTTGGATAATGTGGTAAATAATTTATATATCTGCTTCTTGCTTCGCATATATTAATAGAACGCTATTTAAGTATCCATATTTATTAAAATTTAAATCTGTACGACGCTCATAGACACATGGAAAAATGCTGGGCTAAAGGAAAATTGGTGTATCAGTTTATATTTTACTCTCAAATTGTTATGAATATGGTAAAACCTAAGTTGTATCAGCAAAAATTTGGGATAAAATAAAAAGAATATTATTTATATATTTTAAAAACGTACGTCAAGTGTTACGAGCTGAATGTACACGAGGTGTAATGCCAAATTTCTATAAAAAAAACATTGAAATCAAACACCTATAACAAGATTTAAGCGGATCTTTTATAATATTTAAATCCCGACCTTTAGATAACACTTTGGGTATTATTTATTTTTGTTGATCTACACGAGACCAGGCGAAATAAAATGTTTGAAATAAGTACTTAATAATATAATCATGTGTGTTTACGTATTGGACACTAGTGTTCCTTTCGAGAAACATACAATAATAATTAGCAAATAGAGTGAGAAAAAATAAAGAAATGATATCAAGTCGCGAGTGAATTCCTTCTAAGTTTGCGTGCTCCACCTTAGACCGCGTCGTCGCTTAACATCAGGTGAGACAGTGGTCAAACGCAAGCTTATAATCTTTAAAAAAAAAAAAAAAAAAAACCTTATCCTAGCTGTCTGACGTTATACTGTATGCATATATTACATGGGACATATGTTATATAGATCAAGCGTTTGACCACTATTTCACTTGATGGTCAGGGACTGTGTTAGGAACCGAAATAATGTTAGACCTATATATAATATTTTAGGCACACATTTATATGAAAATTAATTAGCTACATTTAAGTATATGTATACATGTATTTAAATGTAGCTAATTAATTTAATTTAATATAAATTTAAATTTTAAGAAGCAGATGTCACTGTGTAAATTATATTATTTTTAAATATATTTTTTATGCTCTTTAAATTTTTGTTCTTATATTCTGAAATAGTGCTTAAGTCTCACCTTTTGTATAAGCCTTCGGCTGCTTTGGAAAGAGTTAAAAGGTGAACGGAAGAAGCGCCGGCGCTTTGCCCCATGAGCGTGATATTGTCGGGGTCTCCACCGAAGCTTCGCGCGTTCTTGCGCACCCAACGGAGCAGCGTGACTTGGTCGCGGAGGCCCTGGTTCCCGGGAATCTCGGGAGAATTCAACGAGAGAAAACCGAACACATTCAACCTGAAAATTAAGCAGAAATCATGTTAAGCTAAACTAATGTAGAAAATACATTTCAATAGAACAAATAATAATAATTTATTTGTTCAGACAGCTTAGTCCGCATTTACAATAATAATAATTAAATGATACAATTAGATATAAATATCAGATCAGCAACAAAGTTTAAAGTTTAATATTAGGTTCAGCAATATCAATTTGTACTACATAGCTGGACCACAATCTCGCTGAATAGAGCGATGTACAATACTGTTACTGCATCCGTATATCTACAGAATCTACGGGCCAGTATATTCGCAATTACTGACATTGCTCTGAGTTCTCTCCCAATATCTACCTACTACCTTAGTGTGTACTGCCAAGGAATAGAACTCGTTGCCTGAGTCTGTGTTTCCCGATAGGTACAATCCTGGAGTCTCCAAGTAACGAGTGAATAGGTATCTTATCAGCTTGCGTGCCCCATCTAAGACCGCGTCGACACTTAACATCAGGTGAGACAGTGGTCAAACGCAAACTTATAATAACTTTTTTAAATCTGAAAGCTAGAGGTAACATTAGATCATACAACCGCTTTTCTGGCGGCTCATCAAAACTGAGTGGATTAAGAATCCATTACTTCCAAGAAATTCGTTCGTCTCTAATAAAAGAGCGTTGTGTTGCCATGGCAACTTGAGACAAGCTTCACGCCTTTGTGTAAGCAATTAATGCGCCAGTTATATGATATTGTAATGCAGTTAAACCGTGAAGGAACGTGTAGCCATGACCGTGACGTTGATTCGTCAGATTGTAACTGACGTTTTAAAGTCTTGTATAGAAGTCATTTTTCGCATAATCAGCTCCTATGAGTTTCCACGTCAGAGACGCTTTCTCTCAGAGAGAAGCGATGGCGATGGTTCCTTACAATTGGTCAATGTGTGTTGACAAATAGGCTGGTCAAAGTGGAATTTCAGTCATCTACACTTAACGAGTATTATTGTAAGACAACTTACGTAATCTATTGTAGGTCTAGCACCCACATCTTCGACCAAATCATCACTGACCATCATTATGTTAATTTATTAATTTTCCGAGTTTTCAATTGTGCTATATTTTATATTCTGTCAATGGGTGTCTAATTTACGCTTTAACTAAATTATTTTAATTTTTTAATCAAATGAGATAGTGGTCAAACGCTACAACTATAAAAAATAAAAAGAACCTAAATAGATCAAGGAAAGTTTTCAAGTAAACATACCACATTGTTTAGCCTACTTGATCTTTATGAATAACATTGACCAGCTCAGCTGCAAGGGTTTCAATCAATGAAAATAGTTACCTGTAATTAAACGTAATGACGATAACATTCTTCCTCAGAAGATATTCGGGCCCGTGCAGATCTGTGTCTCCGGAGCCGCCCTGGAAGCCTCCGCCGTGCACGAACACCAGGATCGGAAAACCTTTATGTTCTGTGTATTCTTTGTCCGTGAATGCAGTTGTGTACGGCGGCTGCAAACCTCTGGGTAGTCTGTGCCCGCTGTAGGGCAGAGCCGCGATCGGGGCGTGAATGTTCGCGTGGATGCACGCCTCGCTCATGCCGCGCGGCTTCATCATGGGCCCGTACACCACGTCCGTCTGGTAGCACACGGGACCTTCCTCCGTCGCGAAGTACGGATAAGGGCCTGCGTCCAGCGGCTCTAACTCCTGAAACATAAATATGCACATATTCAAGCTATCTATAAATAACTAGCGGACACGACAGACGTCCCGCACAAAAATTATATAATATAGGGTAACCAGTTATTGGCCTTACGTAAATGTTAATTATATTTAATGTTAAGTCTTAATTGTCAACGCTGTTGGTTTCCTAAATATATAAATAAATTTCAAAAATGTAAAAAAATATTCCACCTGGTGCTGCACATCAAGTGCAGCAGCTTTTTTTATTGGGAATCTAAACCATCCAGGGCGCCACCCAAACGCATACAAAAAAATCATTCAAATCGGTCCAGCCGCTTAGGAGGAGTTCAGTGACATACACACGTACAGTAGAATTATATATAGAAAGAAGATAAGATATACATTTTAAGAAAATATCAGCTTGTACTATTAAACGAGCATTTCATTGTGTGAATGTAAAAAATACAAAAAAAAATAAAAATTCTACTACCTACATGTCTCCATGTCCCAATGATTTTGATTTATTAATAATTTATGCAAAGGTTATGCTCACCTTAAAAGTTTCAATGAACATACAGGTGCTTTATCTAGAAAACATGCAATTTAGCAGAAAATAGTTGATAGAACTATTTATAGATGCTGAATGAAGCTCGCATTCCAAGATACTGTCATTTTAAAATTATAATTTCTTTTCTCCTATGATAGACTAGTATCAATGATATATTTTCCTCGATACGGTCATGTGTAGTTTGTGAGATAATGGAATAATTTAAAGAATCAGGTTACTTTGCGAATATACATATTATACGGATATTAACGTACAGTTTAAACGTTGTGCTTATTATAAAACTGTCGTTTAATTATTCGACTCTATAATCCGACGGCACACCTAAACACGAAAAGTCCCACTTTTTGTGTTCGTGTCTTCAAGCCGTCAAGGTTCTTTTTGATTATAAATAGAAGAAAGAAAGAAAGAAATACATTTATTTATGATTATTATAAAATATTAGAACACAAAAGATAATATATTACTTAGCATATACGGACACATTATACTTAACATAAGACAAGAAAGTAGTAAGTTAGTAATGTAATAATCGTAAATCGGCCCCAGCTCAGCATACTACTGGTTGTGAAGCCAGTGCTGGTCTTCCGCTGGAGCCGGTTTGTGTAAAACACAGAACACATTTTTTATTTTCGACAACAGTGGATGAAATATAAACTAACACAATATAATACCATTTAGATGGTATTAATATGCAATATAATGTAAAAAAAAATTAAGGAAAAGAAGTATAGGTAAAAATAGGTAAAATAATTAAATGTTATGGTTTAGTCATTTGAAAAAAAAATGCTGCGTAAATAATTAACTTAACACAACACGTTACATCCGACATAGTCTTCGTGGTGCATTATGGCTCTTACGAATAGTAGGGTCTCTCCCAGAGGAAGAACTGTCCTTCCTCATTCTCCTAGCGTAACTATCCTGTCCGTAAGAGTCATTAACTGATAATTCTATGCTACATATGTATGCATACTTCACGGATTATTAGTTTTGCACGACATTGCAAGTATCATCGTTCGAAGTTCGTTAGTCGTATAGTGAAGGTTTTAAAAACCCTAGCATGGTGGTAGGTTACTCACCAGTTTCAGTTTGTACTTACACATATCAAAATATAATAATATTACTCTTTATGTTTCAAACCACGATAGCAAACACACGATATGTTCAGGTAGCTGACTCTTTAGTGCCGGTCAATATTGAGGGTCAAACCAGATTTATCTTGAACTAAATTATCTAACCAAACAAAATTACCAATAAATAATAAATATAAAGACTACATATACGTTTATATGCCAACCTTAAACCTCAGTTCCCCTAGCGGTTGCTTAGCGTATGGCACACCAAGAAAGCTGGCGTACCCGCCAGTGTCGAAGCGCCGCCCGCACACCCATCTCTCGTCGATCCACGCGCGCACTTTGCACACGTGCCCGTCCGGCCGCGCCACCACCACGCATCCTGGAAATAATACACACAAATCACATGAAAGCTCACACGCAATATATGCTGGTGGGTTCGTGACTGGCTATTTACCCCTATTAACAATTTAGGCCTTATTATCTATGTCATAATACGGTTATCAATATATTTTAAATTAAATGGAAAATAAGCAATTGCCCACATATAGATATCAATAAGTGCCACCGCTCGTAGTGAGCAAAAGCGCTGCTGATTGCTGAGCATCAAAAATACTTGTTTCGAGATAACAGAGAAAGCGATTTATATACAACGATTGTGGAACAGTAAACACACAGTAACACACACACTATATTATAACGGCGAAAGTTTTGTTTGTCGTTTGTATGTTTGTTACTCCTTCACGGTAAAACTGCAGAACGAATTTGCTTAATAACTGTTTATGAAGCGTTTTTAATTATTTTTGACGTGATAACGTTTTATAAATTGATGGATGCCAAAATGAAAAATAGTAACGGTAACATTCCAGTAACGTTCCACCTAAGTTTTATCTAGATCTAGATAATATAATCAAAGTCAAAGTCAAGGTCAAAGTCAAGGTCAAGGTCAAAGTCAAACTTCAAAGTCAAAGTCAAAGTCAGTCAAATTCAAAAGTCAAAAGTCAAAAGTCAAAAGTCAAATGTCAAAAGTCAAAAGTCAAATGTCAAAAGTCAAAAGTCAAATGTCAAATGTCATACATGATTATGTCGTTATCACGTAAATCTATCGTCCGTAAACCGACTTTACAGACAACCAATTTTTTTTACTTGAGTATACTTTGAGGTGTTCCCATTTAAATTTCATCAAAATCGGTCAAGCGGTTTTTGAGTTACACTTAAATAACTGAAAATTGTTGCATCTATTTGGATGACTTCCGTATAGAGGGTGAATGACCATTGATCTCGTGAGTAGCACAGGTCACTGAGGGGGAAAACAATACCAAAAAATTGAACCGACTTTAACACTCCATAGTGTGAAATAACTTGTCAAAGCCGTACTTCAACAACAGTCGGTTCCATTTATGGAAAAATATTTTTTGCGATATATTGTATCGAAGAAGTCTTCAGATTATCTTCAGTAGTTTCATTTATCTTCTTAAACGCATTTCTATTCAACATGAAGGTCAAAATGTATAAATTACTTGTTTTGATAGTACAGTACGCGCGCGATCTGAGTGTAGCTGTGAGGAATGCGCTAGTGATGTGACCTAAGTAGCGACAATGAACGGAGTTCGATATTTTTCTTTGACACCTTAAAAGTGGATGTTGAAACTGCTTGTATTTGTTAGTATTTAAACACATTTTATTTATTATATTGGCGCTAGATATTTTTTTTAAGAGTTATGGTACAAAAAATAGAAAATATCATGCATATATTTCCTACTATAAGAAAAATGTGTGGAAAAAGCGAAAATCTTAATCAAACAAGTTTATTATTGTAAAAATATATATTGTAATTTTAATCATCATAAGTTTCGACAATCACACATATGGCAGAATCGGCTATAGCTTATTTATGCCTATAGCGTGAAACTCGTTTAGTTGGAATTCTCCTATAAATAGACCGATGTCGATTGGCATCGATGCGAGCTGGGGACTAGTAGGTGGTCTGGTTGATGAAGATAAAAGTTTCCAGAGCTGAGGGCCAGTGGAAACGAAGAAAACTATGATTGGAGTTTTACATATAACAGCGCGCCTGTGGCTTTTATAATAGCAATGCGCCTTTCCGTCCAGTAGTGTTGTTGTCTTTTAGGAGAAATAACACTACATTAGCTATCGATAAACGCACGAGCGGAAGATATCAAGCTCGTACGGCACTACAGTACAGGCGGCCGTGGCGAGGTGTGTGCCGGGCGGAGGGAGATCCGCCCGCGCCACACCTCATACCCCGACTGCACTCAGATCGCGCGCGAACTATACCTAACAAATAGATCTTTCCTGTGGATTCCGGGGGGATAACATAAAAATAAAAATTACAGAGCTAGTTTAAAGTCAAAGATTCCACAAAATCTTTCGACCACGGAAGCGGAGAGCATAAACAAGCGTTGTTTACACCGAAGGTTTAGTTGGAAGTATCTTAATTTTGAGTATGTTATTGATTACTCAAAGCGATAAAATAATAAGTTTATCGCTCGGATCAACCTTGAGAACCTTTTTTACGAGCGAAGCGGTAGCAAATTTTTTGCGGCCGGGTCAATATCATCGTTATGAATGAAGTGTACGGTACACCCGCTACTCACGTTACACCGCTACTTAGTTATGACAAATCCTACTAATATTATAAATGCGAAAGTTTGTGTGTATGTTTTTTACTTTTTCACGCTTAAACGGCTGCACTGATTTCGATACAAGTTGGTATGGAGATAGTTTTAATTCTAGATTAACACATACGCTACTGTTATCCCGAAAAAAGTATAGTTCCCGTGGGATAATTGAGGTAGCGGGAAAACCGTAATCCACGCGGGTGGAACCGCGAGGCGGTAGTAAATATATATTTGTTACACGGGCTATTGTTTAGTTTTTATGTCCGTGTTTTTATTTATGTAGGTATTCATTTTTGTCTTATCCAAGTGTAGCAGGTAATACATATTTCAAACTGTACTTAATGAAAGCGAGTTTTTGATGGATTTGTATTACGAAAACGGTTTTAACTATTTGAGTTAAAATATGAATTGATAACTGACTGATTTTTTTAAAGTTTTACTACATGTTACAGTATACACGTTTACCATAATAGAAAGATATTGAAACGTTGGCTCATACAACGGACGTTTTATTACTACCAGGATTTTTTGAATGTAAGTTATGACCATTTTAAAATTCATAAATAATAATTGTATATATGTATAGTAATAAGTTATAATTTATATTAAATTACAAATTTTAAAACCAATAAAGAGAAGTAACCATTTTTTCACCTAAAATTGGCTGTAATTTCATTAATTTTGAATGCTTTTTTTTTTAGCAAAACTATATTTTTCCTAATGTTACTTTACCACCTTCTATTTGTCGGCGGAAAAATCCGTCGCCGATGACGTAGGTACTTAGATTTCATATGTAATTATTGAAATACTTATTTTAAATAATATAATAGTTTGCTACGAAAACCGTAGCAAGAATAGTGTACTACGAAATCTCGTAGCATGCATCGTCCCGTAGCCGGTACTACGTAGAGTCCCTGCACATTTGTGACGACCATAATAAATATTGTGTAGCATAACTTTGTAGTATCCAGAAATTTGCCAGGTCATAATACGTAGATCCTAGACGGTTCTTAGATAACTGATCTGATGAGGTAGACGATGGGGAAAATCGCGATATTTTATAAAATTTGAGACTTTGTACGACCTAATACGTAACACTTTTCAAGTTTTACGGTCCATTATAATTCAAATATTATTGCAACAGCCACCGATATGGCTCATATGCGAACTCTATATTGCCACCCGTCCGTAACATAAGTCACGTGACTATAAAGTTAAACATACAAACGCTATATTTTGCTTATGCTGCCACCGAGAGCTTTACTTCGTTTGGTTGTTTTAGTCTCTCTCCTCTCGATGCAACTTTTTTTAATACTGTATAGATCTAGCGTTTGAGCACTATCTCACTTGATGGTCAGTGACGATGTGGTTGAAGATGTTATCACGCTAGACCTAGAATACTCACTGGCTCTCAAGGACTGCTCCCTGAACACACTATGTGTTTGATGAGAGTAAAACGTAGCAACGTAAATCGACATAAAATGTAGTGCTGAAGGTTTCTGTCTAAAATCTTTTTGAGACCGTGGAAAGGTTAAGTATGGCCAACCATCTGAATACAATTCTACACACTACTACTACAAACCGTAATTCTATGGTTCTTGAGTCGCCTCCATTGCATAAGTTTTCAGATCGCCTAAAGGCCGCTGAAACATGGTCTAACAAGTAACTTCCGAAGCACTGAAGCGCTCATTTGAAAATGCCACTAGCATACCGAGCCATACGTTTCCCCATCCAGTTAATCGATTAAGATCGCATGGGTAAACTCCGGTGGAAACGCTGCGCGAGATTGAACATTGGGTAATGATTAGTGATGTGCAAAACCACCCCATAAATACTCGCCCACTTCTATTATTGCAAACTAATTGTTATTTACCGATAGCGTAAGTGATTTGTTTGATACGTTGTTTACAAATAATATAATTAGTCAAACGTTAATTAGCAATACTATATTATAATTATCCACGTGAACTGTTTTGGTAACTGTTATACATATGTATATTTATAGAATTTAACATTGTTTATGGCAAAGAACGTGCGAAATAAAATATGGCCAACTATTACACACTTATTATTAAGCTGTGACAGAGGGAATCCTAGTACAGCTAATATATATATATATATATATATATATATATATATATATATATATATATAGATCTAGCGTTAGACCACTATCTCACATGATGGTCAGTGACGATGTGGTCGAAGATGTTAACACGCTAGATCTAGAATGCTCACTGGCTCTTATATATCTTTTATCACAAATGTTTTGTTAATATATTAATTAGGATTAGTTATATTTGTATTTGATTCTGTTGTAAATAAATAAATTACATACTCAATAATATAATTTCGTACGTAGTTTAATAATCATACAAACTGATTTCTGTTACTTCGGAGTCGAACATATATATATATTTTATGGTACTCATATAGATGAACTGATTTTGATAATATTTTTATCTGAGAAAATATAAAATGGTTTCTTTTTCAAATCTATTCATAAGCCACGGAGTTCTGACTCAATAAATATTAAAATACAACTGAATTGAGTAGCTCTTGGTTTTGAAGTCGATTTTAATACAAAAATGATATTTTTTATTCATTTATATTTATTTTGTTGCATTATGAACAAAACAGAAGTAATGATCGTTACGCATGCTTGCCCGCAATGTAGGTATAAAAGCTTACAAACACTAAAAACTAGTCAATAGGTACTTTAATTGCTACTAATAATTAATTCGGCTATTCAGCTTATTATGATCTGACATAAATAAATTGATTGATTGATTCGTATTAAAGCCCAAATTGTTAAAAGGTTTTTAGATTTTAGTAAAATAGGGGCTATAGATCTTTTTCATTATGAATGTTCATGTATATATCATCGTAAACGTTTTAGCCATAAGACCTACGGTATAAGAGTA
The DNA here is from genome assembly GCA_934044485.1 of Apeira syringaria. Taxonomy (NCBI): domain Eukaryota; kingdom Metazoa; phylum Arthropoda; class Insecta; order Lepidoptera; family Geometridae; genus Apeira; species Apeira syringaria. The sequence goes on along the minus strand of OW203658.1, from coordinate 7,902,987 downwards.
CTTTTCATGTGATCCTCCCCTACATAATCATTATAATATTTAATAAATAGCAAGCATTAATAAATAAATTATATCTCTTCACAGACAAAAGTGTATAATGTATTTGCATTTCACTTTTCTCTTGACGTAACTATGATAAAATAAAAATGCGTACATTTGAGATTTAACGACTGACCAGCGCTACCTGATTTATCGTGAAATTAACATTCGTTTAATAACACCGGGTGCCTCAGTATTCATCAACCTCATTATCTACCTTCCGTTGCTACTACTACAAATGTTTCCGCCTCTTGGCTGTCCCACACTACCTTCAGGTCCCCAGAACGGGTTAGTGGAGTGTTGACTCACCAGCACATACTGCCGCGATGACTACGGCGGCCTGCATGGCTCTCACTGTCACACACTGACGAGTCATGTTTGCACGGTCGCGTCGCGAGCCAGACTGGCCGCACCGACCGCCGGCTCGCGTATATATAACGCACGATAAACCAGCCTTAACCCGCCAGATAAAGGCTCTGACACGCTTTACCAGGGAGCTGACAAGGGCTCAATCTGGAGATACGGTGTCATAAGTAGGGTGTTTTTGGTCGATGTTAAATTAAATTCTATGCGTATCAACATCACAATGGGCCTTTCTCTAACTGCTTCCGCTTCAAAGCTGTCGTTATCGCTTGTCAAAATGGAAATTTCCTACGAATTTTTAAGGATTCGGCGCTCGGGAGAATAGAAACGATTGTACATTGTCTGCCAATTTTGTATTCGCTTTCGTTGGTCACGCGATATGTCGCTTTGAAATGTCAATCTCATACATCTTTTATGTTTTTCTCTCAGCGTTACCGCTCGTATAGTGTTACTTTGTGTAGGCCTACAGGTTCTACTCAAGCTTATTACCATTATCGTCTCGCGTGACATGAATACAGGCTCACTGCGACATTTAAGCTTAGTGATATTATACGATTGACAATTGCTTAGGCTTCTTCCGGAAGCCTTCATCGGGATTTGAGTGCGGCGCGCGGTTGTTAACGTCCCATTTCGCACAACAGAAGCTCAAACAAATGTCGACCGTAATATCGACTACGCGTTAGTGACGCTCTAGTTAGTTTTTATTCGTTATATAAATGTCGAACGAAACTATTTAAAAACACTGTGTGACTCGCAACACAGAGACACAAGAAAGTATTCTACCATAATAATGTGGGCTTTATGAAAATTTTATTCTCACTGAAAGCTTGCGGTGGAGGTTGAGATTCGTTCCCTGATTATCTGATTGAAGGCCGATACTAACCATCCCGAGGCTATCGTTTACCAAACAAATCTTGACAGCCAGTTAACATTATATAGCTCTAACGTTATCCACCTACAACAACATTTTCACCGATCATAGTGAGATGGTTAAACACCGTTTTAGAAACGTTATATAAAAATGAACCAAAGTAAAGCAACAGTACGTTACGTGCAACACTGCTGCAAGAAAGCTCAAACATAAAGAATATTCATACTCTCAAAGTAGGTTTCTACGATTCCTTTGACATATAAGGCATTGTTCTGAAGTACAATAGAACATTATTTGCGACTGCAAAAAGTAAACTCAGCTCATATTTTTTTCAAAGTCCTTTTTATGGTCAATTGCCATGTCGGAGAAGTAGAATCACACGAGAGGATTCGGATACGTGTGAATCGATAGACATGTTTAAATTACATAAAGACATTCCAAGAATACGTTTCTTTACGGTGTGCTAAAAGTTAAAACATCATCATTAATCAAATATTCATATAAATCGCTGGATAAAATTGAACAAAATATCATGTCATAACATAAATAAATATTGATGAATAATTAGCTCCAAAATTATATAAACAATATCGCATTGATATCGCAAATTGGTGATAACGGATAACCTGCATCATATGAAAGATACCGAACGTCATATTTTGGTTATTGATACACCTCAGTGACCCGGGCATCGTTGCTACACGGAACTGGACCAGCATTCACATATCACTTATCGAAATGTCTCATTAAATACGAAAACCGTTTTTAACATCAACATGTCATCTCGATTACGGTCCTCAACATTATTTGTATATCAATGGTCATAAAAATGAACCCCTATTTCTCCTGGTCACAAAATAACTTGAGAACGGCTTTACGGATTGTATGCATATTTTTGTAAAAGGTTTCCTAATAAGGAGTAGAAGAAAATTACGCAGAAACTTAGAAAAAATAAAAAAACTTAACGACTACTTTTATATAAACTTTTTCCTTGCAAATCAAAGACCGAACTCATTGCTGAAATTTCAAAAATCATGTTCGATTAAATAAACGTGTTATATTGTCTGCAAAAAAACGTTGATGTGAACTCGCGAATTAATGACATACAAATTCAGATTCAGATTCAAATTATTTATTAACCATAATAACATTCGTTATTTTCGGTAAGTCATTTACATACAATACATGTATATAAGTACTTATTAAATTGATTAATTAATAATATTTACTTTAAAACCTTTAAAGACTGGTCCATATAAAAGTGGAAATATTGACTGGATTATTTAATGATTCATTTGATTTACCAAGAGGCAAAAGTTTTTTTATTTATTTTATTTTTAAAAGTGGCCATTAGCAGTTGGCTTAGAAGTCACAGCTACATTGACACCGAACAACAGCTTCAGATAACAACATAAACTCAAAAGTTTAAAGATACGCCAATAACATGCTATACATGTTATTTACTACCATTTACAATTTCCTGAATTATGTTGGGTATCAAAATGTATGATGGTGGAAAGAACTCATGTAAAAAGTCTATTGTTAACGGTGGAAAATTAATGATTTCTGCGTTACAAGTAACTCTAATTGTGACGCAGAAATCATAATCATAATTTTTCATCATATCAAAGAATTTAAAAAAAGACCCCATATTATTTTGTGTTTTGTTTAGTAACTAGTAGCGCCCCGTGGTTTACATGCGTGGAATGCGTGGAATTTAAAAAAAAAAAAATGCGGTTTTCCCGCTACCTCAATAATCCCACAGAAACTATACTTTTTCCGCGATAATAGTAGCCTATGTGTTATTCCAGGGTCTAAGCTATCTTCATACCAAATGTCATCGAAATCGGTGCAGCCGTTTGAGCGTAAAGGAGTAACAAACACGGAATTACTTACTCACATAAAAAGTTTCGCCTTTATCATATTAGTGGCCAGTGGGATACAATGAAAGCTACTACAAGTACTAAAAAGTCGGACATGATTTTTATTACAATTTTATTCATTTTAGAGATCCGAATAAAGTTCGAGTCTATGTAAATGAATGTGCTCGAAACGTTTTTTGATTTAACCTTACTTCGATTCCAGCAATAATATATAATAACTGAAATATATTTTTTTTGTTTAGAGATTCGTATTAACGACTATTTAAGTAGATGTTACTCGAAATATTATTTTTGGCGTCGGAAAAGTTGAAAGACGTCCCAATTGGAATGTTTTGTAAGCAGACTTTGGTGAATTTACATATGTTTTATTTTCGTAATAAAATCAATGCACTGGACGATTGTATGTATTAAGTGATCAAAGGCCAGACATCATATCTGTATGGTACACAGTGGCATCTGTACTGTACCGATGCTGTACCTACAATATTTTATCGTTTTACCAAATTTGGAAACAACGATACCAGAGCGAGCTGTAGTGAGGTCGGTAGTCTTGCTCTTGTCTTATCTCCCTAGCTCTAACATGAGATTTCAGTGAATATAAAATGGTAAAGAATGCTCCAGCATATACAGAGTGGGCCTTTTAGATGGGTCGGTATGGGCATGTCTGAAACTATAATACATACAAAGCTCTGTTTGTAGGAAGCATGTCATCATTTTAGTAGCAAGAAAAACAGCATTCATAGATTTAAAAAACCTTGTACCTACTCAGTTCAGGGTTCGAACCCGGTCGTATTGAAACAGAAAACTTACATTATTTCTATTTTGATGCCGATCGTGTAGGTTAAGCGGTAAATATTAGCCAGTGTGAAATATGATGTCTAAAATGAATAAAATGCATTATTTCATCGAATTGGAATGAAAGTCGGAATCAACATTTATACCGGTTGACTTACACGTGCCTATATTTTTCTGTTTGTTTAAATCTTAGCTGTTTATTTTGGAATGACAATTCACACACCAATATTTCAAAGTAACGTAGGTCTGAGGGTTGACCACGCTAATGGCTTTGTTTCATTTGAAGATGTGTTGTTTACAAATGTGTTACCTCTCATGATTGGAATCAATTAAATGTTGACAGTTAACCTCTCGGCTAATTATGATAAATCTGTAGGTAATTGAAGTTTGGAGTCATTATAACTTGTTGATATTGTTGATAAACGAGCAGATCTGTGCTAAATATGTCTAGCCACAGATTACATTTTAGTTGAATAACACTCTCCAGAAATATCACGTTACTGCGCGATTATGCGCTTCGCTGGCGTCGACTGAGATGATTGTGTTTTAAGCTATCTGGGAACAAATAGTTTATTGGTATTATATATATACAAATCATTCAATATTTTTTTGATAACACCTTTTTGGTGAAACTCAAACAAATACAAATACTCGTATGTATTTAAAATAGGAAATATAAAATATTTCTAAGCCGTGTATTTGAATTATAAAATGAAAAAATCAGTATTTGTTATTTGCCCATTTTTATTTCAAATACAAATTACAAACTCTTTTTGATATTAGCCATGAGATCGAAAAATGAGTACCATTTAGAAACTCCGGACTGTCTAGCGCAGATGTCTTGTCAAGGTGGACAGATGATTTAATGAGGCAGCTTCCAATTGGTACTTTTGGACTTTACTTTTTACAATTGGACTGATAATGTACTTATATTAGGTTTTTTTTTACTTTAATGATCCGGGAACTTCTTTTATATAAGTAGTTTAAATTCGTTTGTTGGCTTATCGGTCACTCTCCAATTAACTACGTTTTTGTCCAGTGGTCCAATATCGGTAGAAGCTAAAGAGACCCTAATAATTTAAGGCTTTACCATTTGCTAAATAAACAATGTTAAGGTTTTTCAGCGTATACTGTTGATAGTTCTACGTTTAGTCTTTAAATTTATTAGACAAATTTATAAACACCACTTGAGAACAGTTCATGAAGGTAAATTATGATTGAACAAAGATTGATTTCAATTGATAATTTATTTCTCCTCGAGTCGATTCCTCAATGCTGGGGGTCGTGATCATTTCATGGAATTTTTTTTTTTGAGTCGTATTTGTTTCATGTAGGTACTCCGGCTTTCAGCAACGTGGATTCCATCGCAGATGTTGGTTTCAAGTGTTGTGCTGATTTAGTCGGACCAGCGCATCGGGCTCCTGCCTCTCGGTCGTTTACCTTCAACTTTCCCAGTCACAATCAGATTTTCCTAGTTATTGGGCGACTTAAGGGCGATGTGACCAAAGAGTTTGAATATACGACGGAGGCATATATTGGACATACGAGGTGTTCTTTCGAGATGGATTAAACATGTCATTCCTTTCATCGGACTAAATGAAAGGACATTAAAATTATTTTTAGAAACCGTAGGTCATCTGTAATGTACATTTTTGTAATATTTTAAATTATCAGCATGAGGATTTGTCCCGCCCTCTGCCGGCAAACACTCGCGAGCCTCTGCAATGTCATCAGCACTTGTTAAGCCCTTCATTAGAGTTATATTGTAACGTGAGTGCGTTAATTAAAGCTGTTAATTAAAAGAAAATATATAAAAATAAATTATAGGAAAAGTAATATAAATTGGTACTGGCTGAAATTTTAAAATTTATTATTCTTTAGTAGACACCATTACTACTTTCTTTTTATATGTACGTAACTAGTTAGTTGAGGTAAATAACTGAATGCAACCAATATCGACCGTGAGTCGACATGCTCCTATATAGTTTGTTATTTATAAAAATTGGGTCATTGTCTTGCCCTTGCCCTGCAATAAGGGACACACTTGACCTTGGATATAGCTTACGTGACCCGGAGTCTCCCAAATGTGGGTCAATATCTTGGCATGTGATTCAATGATCTCACCAATATGAATCTGCTGATAACGCTCATATGAAAACAAACGAACACGTGGCCGCTGCCCGCCGCGACACCGGCAAGGGCGCTTCGCGAAATTTAAAGCTTTTGGAGAATTAATTTGTGGAATAAATTGTAAGACTCTACAGGCCAGCGCGAAAATCATACCAATTAAAATCTTATCACGATTCCGGTTCGGGAAATCATCCTCAGTTATATTGAATCCCGACGAAAATGAGGGGTGTTTGTGTCGTGTATATGTGTCTGTCTGTAGCGTCATAGCTCCTGAACAGATGAACTGATTTTGATTTTTTTTTCGTTTGTCTGTCTTAATCTAGAGTGTTCAAGTGCACAAAAAACTCGAAAACAATGTTTTTTTGATTTGGTTTTCTGTATTTTCTTTTTGCGAGTTGTAAAATTGATCAATCAATTTGGCTGTTTGCAGTGCATCGAGCAAGAGAAGTGTTTGCCTACAATTATTTACTTTGCCGTAGAGTTAAGGGCTAAATAAATGCATGACAATAAAAAAACATGAATTACAGATACTCCTGAATCATTTTTTTTGAGAAATAATCACACTTATACGTGAGCCGTTTCAATGGAATGAAACTTCAACGACATACTTATATTAAGCAAATAAGATGCTAGCCCGTTCTTAAAAAAGATTGTACTACATTGAATAGGAATGTCTTGATATTGAAAAAAAAAGGTTATTAGTAATCATGAGTTCGCATAAAACCTATGAAATTATCAACGGACATAAAATATAACGCCCTTAGACATTTAGGGCAGAAAGGGAGGAATCTTCCTAAACAAAACCTTCAACTTTCACCTGCAGTATCTCGATGCGTGTCGGTATCGTCGGCATGCGATAAAGCTTGTTTTCCTGCGATAAGCGCTCCACGTGGAAATACTAAAGAAAGTGTAACCGATTCTGTGGCTATGCCCTCCGACTGCACGAGTCGAGTGCAGCGTCGCTGACGCATAGGCTAACGCCGAGCCGCCGCCGCCCGCCGGCCGCACGGGTACAGCCAGTACCCGTGGAATATCTCTGAATCAGTTTCTTATCGCTGTCGCTAACGCCCAACCGGCCAATATTTTCGGTTTCCCGCAATTCTAATACTGTTTTCGTTATTCTCTCTTAATAAGGCATGCGTTTGACCACCGTCTCACCTGATGTTAATTGATGATGCGATATACAATACACTAAAACCAGCTTCTTGACTGCCCACTGAGCTTTAGACTCGATTTAGAAGTCAGCATTGAGAGTCGAGTTTAATGAAACGCTAAGAATATCTAGATGATCAGTTAGATGCTCGTATATATTACGGAAAGAAGGATTTAAATTAAATTGACCCCCATTCGTGGAAAAGAGTTTTGTCGGTATTGAACCTGATCAAGAGGACGTCACCTCAGTCGCAGACGGCTTTTAGGGTAAAGTTCAGACGTTCGACCGTGGTTTCTCTTGAGCTGTGTTTGAGCAGCACTGCTGCGTTCATCGGATATGTAGCTCTCTACGTACTCTCTCGACAGTACAGTAACTGCCATCTGCATACCCAGGCAGTTTACCAGGCTTGAGCATATGATGTGCAGTAGAAACAATATTATGTATGCTATAGATAGACATTATTTAGACAAGCAAACGTGATAGATATGAAATGCGTTTAAAAGATAAACTTAAATTAATCTTTATACCTTTTTCAGATTCATTTACAATCTTTCACTGACGATGGGCTTTAATAATGTTCTTCGACAATTAATAGTCCAAAGTGTCCATCTCTCGCTGTCTTTCGCAATTAGTGTCCGTTCTGAACCAGAAATGTTTAATAGAAGTTTATAAAATATGACAGCTGTTTCAATAACAGCGTAGAAAATTTGCCAGCTTCTGCATGAAGCTAAATCTGCCTTGCCAGCAGTGCGAGCGTGGATTGTCGACTCGACAACATTTGACAGTAAGTGGATGTTCAGACAAGGCGTACATGCGAATCGTGCGGCACTCTATTACTACGTAGATCTCCAAACCGCGCGTATATCGCCATGTCTGAACAAGCACTTACTGTCGAATTTTATCTCTAGCCTAGGCTAGAGAAACGTCTCAAAGTTCTGACCGAGTAAGTTGCATGCATTCATGTTGTTCTGTACCTATAATGTACCTATGTACTTCCTGTATGCCTCTGCGGGAGACAGGACGGCGGAGTTCGCGGTTTTCTTAGGGCGCGGCAAAGATGTTTCGAATAAATTAAAATTAAGAGTCATTAAAAGGGACATAATAAAAAATGTATGGTATCGTTGTGCGTCATCATCCAGATATATTCGTGATATTCTCGTAGTGGTGAAACGCGCGTTTAGATAAAAACATATTATGCAATGTTCACATTATATTACAACGATAATTTATGCATTTACGCACGATCAGGAAGCTGTTGATATGAAGATGTTTATAAAAAAAATGTTTTATATTGTTTTATGTGAAGGATGATGACCTGGCACAGAGGGTTATTGTGTTGGAGATACACGACTGACCGTCACAGAGTAACATCAGCCGTGGAAAAGTTTATCAAGTTAGTATAGAAAATTAAACAAATATTCAAGATTTTAAATAAGAAGCATAAAATTATAAAGAACAGGTACATCTTAAACTATTACATTCATTAATTAGTAAATGTTTTTATTTTTACGCCACTTCTTTTTAAAAGTGGCGTAAAGATTTGCTAATATGCAAAGATTTGCCTGCAACAGAATTTCTCTAAGATTTACACAAGACTCGTATTTACATATATATATTTATTTTATTTACACAAGATAGCCATCGAATTTTAGGCGGTAAAGTGAAAAGTCAATGGTGCTGATTTTGTATCGTTTTCTAAAACTGTTCCAAGAATGTTCCATAGAGGTTTGATATGTAATTATGGTGGAAAGTTAACTAGTCGCTAGCGGACCGAGGATCGCTCGCTGTTTCATAGATGGGGCCGTAGCAAAAATCTAAATTTTATAAAAAAACATTTTGTGTAGTCACGTTTTTACAGAAAAAAAAATGCAGAAAAGCCATACCACCTATATAAAAAATTCGTAATAATTTCAGCTGATTCTGAGTTGATTAGTTTAACAGAGGTATGACTGACAGAGCTTTGACTTGACCACGACATTCTTTATTTATATAGTATCAACTTGATAATATTTGAAACTTGGCACTGGCTAGATACACTGATGTGTGGAGCCATAAAGAAGACAGAGAGAAAAAAAATAGACAGTACAGAAAAAAAATGCACCATCGCTCTGGGCCAATAGTTAAAATAAATGGATTCACATGTTAATTCACTTTATCTACGCTTGTTGTTCATTCGAAGGTACCCCATTACTAAATCTTGTCTATGGTTGTGTTTGTGTGTGTGTATGTTTTACATATTTTTTTAGGTAAGGATGAATAGACTGGCAAAGAGTTCCACTTTCAAATTATTTTTTTAATTTTATAATTATTTTGTTTACAAGGGGCCAGTTCGACCCTCGTAGGTACTGCTTGATGTATGCTCGAGCCGCGTGACAACACAGAATTTTGAGAATATTTTCGATGACGACGCGCGGAACGTGACGTAGTTACGAGTTCGAAATCAGGGTAGGTACTCGAAAAGCTACATTAGAGAAGAGTTCACTGCACTCTATTTTACCTTACGTACTTGTTTATTATTGTCGTTTAATGTTTTCATCCAATATTGGTGATCGAAAATTATCCATTGACGCAGTAGACCTGTATATTTTTTTAATTTCGAAACACTCCACGATTTCTGTTATTAATCTTTGCTGCCATGTCAAGTCGCCGGCATTCTAATTTCAGCGGGCATATTTAATAAATATTTCTTAATCTGGATATGTCTTCTAAAAATTTGAAAACAAGCCGAGTATCTTTATGACTACCAAGTAATAAATACTTTAGTTTTCTGCATTTTAGATACAATCATTAGGCCATATCGGAGGCTTCGGGCGGTATTTAACTGTTTTGTTGTTACTGACTTAATAAATCTATTTTAATCTGTTTTCTTTCATATGCTTCCGAAACATTATCTTACTAATATTATAAATGCGAATGTTTGTGTGTATGTTTGTTACTTCTTCACACTCAAACGACTATACCGATCTCGATGAAATATGGTATGGAGATAGTTTAAACCCTGGATCAACACATAGGCTACTTTAATCCCGGAAAAAGTATAGTTCCCGTGGGATAATTGAGGTAGCGGCAAAACCGTTATCCACGCGGGTGAAACCGCAGGGCGCTACTAGTTCTCGAATAAATATACTTATTACTTTGATAACTATATAATTTAATTAATTTTATATATTTTGTGTTTATTTTTATTGTGTACACTATGGATCTTGTACCTGAGTATAATCGATTTAAAATCAATTTATTATAGCTTACAACCATTAACAACAAACCTGAAATGATATAAACAAATCAATATATAAGTATTCTGTGAGACCTTACACTAGATGATCCCGTGTTGTGGGTATTTAGGGCTCTTCCACAGAATTATTGCATAGTGCGCCTGAATATAACGCATTTACACAACAACAAAAAAACAATTAGAGGAGTCATGAGTAAGACCTCACTATCTCGGAAGCTGAAGCATCACTTGACTGTGTTATTCTGTGACGAGCCTGTGGCACGGCTGGGTTATCACTTTCCACGTGTCCCTTTTGTTTATGAGCCCAGTTCCAATGCTGGGTGTGCTACTCACCTAAATTGATCACTCCGTGTTATCATTGCTACTTGAAGGATGGTGCCTCGATGTTCGTACTCATTTACTGCTTCAGTATTTTTAACCGACTTTAAAAAAAGGAGGAGGTTGGAAAAATGGAACCGACTTACACACTGAAAAGTGTGAAATAACTTGTTGAACCACTTCGATCAACAGACGAGATCAATTGTCATTGTGTATGTTCTCCGATTTCTTCACCCGCATACGTGGATGGCATTAAGCCATGCACGTATGCGTAGCACTTTTCAGTTATTGGAGTGTAACTCAAAACCGCTTGACCGATTTGATGAAATTGAAATGGGACCATACGGGTGCACCAGCTTTGAAATAAAAAAAGAATCATCAAAATCGGTTCACCCAGTGAAAAGTTCTGAGGTAACAAACATAGAACTAAAAAAATAAAACGATCATACGGGTCGAGATGAGAACCTGCTCCTTTTTTGATGTCGGTTAAAACAGGCTACAATATTCTTGCCGCTTCTTCTCGGTGTGGCTTAATTGATTTCGGAACGCTGTGTTAGTCTTTGTATTCTCATTGATTTATGTTTACTTTTATTTTATTAGGTATTATTTAGAAATAAATATACCTACCAACGAATGCGTCAGCGATATGTAAATGAGTGAGCTGAGATGGAACCCCAGTATTAAGTAGGTACTTCAGTAGTTATATTTATATATTCTAATCTGAGGTCGTTCAAAAGACGAGGTATATAAACAAGTTGCCTAAATCTCTTACACGTGTGCACGGGACGTCCTTGATGACCTAGGATGACGAATGCTACATTGAAACCAGTTGAATTTACCGTACCATGATAATCGACGTGATTCTGATCTCGCTATCATTTATACAACTTCGTAAGGATACGGTAGGTGACTCATTTTCAACCATAAGGAAGTTTTGGCTCTTACATGTAGATATCGAAACAGGCCGGATCGTTACACGGCATCTAATAGTAACTTATCTAGCCTCATACTGAAATATAATGTTAATAAAAAATCAAAAACAGAACTTAAATGATAGTCTTTATAGACAATACACAGCTCCTCTATGACAACTGTATCGAAATGTTAACTTTTTAAATTTATTTCGATATATTGTCTATAAAGACTGTCATTAAAGTTCTGTTTTTAATTTTTTAATCTTTATATTTTAGTATGAGATTAGTTAATATCTTTTTTGTATAAATTTTGGGTTTCATCATCAATCATAATCGCTGTTTTCAATTGCATCGGTGGTGATTAAAACTACCTTAGTGACATACATTCGTCAAATACATATTCTCACATGTCGAAGCTACAATATCTTGGTTTCTAGCAAATATTCTTTACCACTAATCTATCGACTAAAGATCGTAGGAAGGGGCTGGATGCGTGCCGCTTCCTACTGGTTCTTGTGGAAAACACACAAAAATAAATGGTACTTAAATATTTTGTTATTAAAACTGATGTTGTTTTGACACACATTATGAATGTATAAAACACGGGAAGTCAGTGTGTCACTCAGACAGTCAGAGTGTTCCGACTATAGTTTCGACCACATTCGGTGGTCTTTTTCAAGGAGAATACGGGAGCTCGTGGATGCGGACGCGGTTCTCCTAGTACTCGCCTAGTCCCTATAGTCGGAACACTCTGACTTATTACGTGAGTAATTCCCGTGTTTTATACATTAATAAATGGTAAATATCCTAGTAAATCTGGTCTTACTTACCATATCAGAGTGCTACGGCGACCCGCACTCGTTTTATCAACACATTTTGACAATTGATTGCCAGTAAAATGAAGGACAAAGGGTTAAAGACTTAAGTTGTTGAGGTATCTGATTGCCTACTGTATTTTGTTATTATTTATTAATTCATAATACAATATAGTTGAATACATTGGTAGACATTGACTAAAAACCAGAGTTAGGTTTGTCTGGACAGAGCAGTTCTCGAATATATTTATAGATATATATATAATAATATAATAGATTTTTTTTTTAATAATTTTGAATGTCCATATAATATCTACAATGTATATACACATACGTAAGTTGACATTTACGTTGATACGCCCTTATTTCCGTTCCCGTTTCAAGTCATATTTTCGTAAAAGTAGCCCATAAAACGCCTCCATGGTCTATACTTAAAAGGAAAATCTCATACATTTGGAATAAACCGTATGTACTAACCTATTCGTGAAAACTGAAACGTTTCTGCGGGATAACTTGATGAAACAGACGCGGGTGAAACCGATGGGCGCAGCTAGTAATATATATAACAAAATGAAGTCACACGCTACTTGGCTCTTAAAATTTGAAGGAGAAAGAACCTCTGCGATCTCCTTAGTTTCTCGCATGTATATAAACATATATTCTCAGAAATAATACCTACTTGAAGCGCGTGGTGGAAGGTGTCAGACAAACAGACGTCTTGTATATAAACATAGCCGTGAGTTTTATTATTTAGATCTGTCCTTCTTCTAACTCTGACACGTGTACATTTGTTTGATATTTGACTTATACGTACTCTGTATGTATACAGCTGTACCTACAGTTTTAGTAACCCGTTCTTTGACTGATTTTAGTTGTTAAACTTATTTATAACTAGCTGAAACCGGACATGCTTTGTGGTGTTTTTGTCTGATCGGATAAAATATCATTTGGCTCACAATAACATCGATTACCATGACAACCTTATATGAGTAAATTTAAAATAAAAATAGCTGTCTTGTCATGTTTAATATCTGATAAAGGTATTTATTATTATATATAGATTTATTAATAACAATAGTTAACTTACGATTTAAACAAGAGTGCTAACTATTTTAGGTTTACAAATCATCATCATCTCAGCCATAGGATGTCAACTGCTGGACATAAGCATTTAATTTTTATTTTTATTTTTTTACATTCATACAAGGTCTTCAGGTCCCAAACTAAGCAGAGCCCGTACTATGGTAACCTGATGACTGATATATACTTATATATTTACTTATATACATAAACACACCCAGACACAGGTGAAACAGACATGTTCATACACACAAATGTTTGACCTGTCCGGGAATCGAACCCGGGACCAGCGGCTCAGAAGGCAGAGTGCTACCAACTGCGCCAACCGGCCAGTCAAATAAATATATAATATAAATAAAAAAATATAATATAAATATAATGTTTCAACACATCTGCTACAGTGCCCATCGGGTCTAAAATGTTCATCTTGGATTTGCGTGATAGCGTTAAAATGAGCCAATGCGCGAGCGTGTTGCTATATTCATGGCACATCCCGTTTTTGACGAGTGGCAAAAAAACAAATTATGCATACGGTGGCGTTCGCCAGAACAGAAATAGGCGTCCATATCAAACAACGTAATAGCACATAATACAGTCGGAATCCGCGCAGTACCATACAGTTCTCTATGACGATTTAGAGATTCACTTTGAGTTGCAACGTTTCTAAGCCAATCATACTTTACTCAAATACCGATGGATTAGTTTTTTATTTACTTATCATAGGCAGGCGTTTGACCACTATCTCACATGATGTCAAGTGACGATGCGGTCTACGATAGATCGCGCCTGCCTCTATGATACATATATATTATCTCATTTATTTATTATTTATTGGAAAACCAACAGCTTACGGACAATACATTAAACACTAGTAGCGCCCCGCGGTTTCACCCGCGTGGATTACGGTTTGCCCGCTACCTCAATTATCCCACGGGAACCATATTTTTTCCGGGATAAAAGTAGCCTATGTGTTAATCCAGGGTGTAAACTATGTGGGCGGGTCTGGGTTTATCCATTAAATAGTTGCTATGCCTATGCTTGCGGCGTTCACGCTGCTTGTTTTGGTTAAGTCCAGGCCTTCTTTACTCATCCCGTGATGGGTAGGGAGGTTACGGTCTTGGGGGAAGCGCAGGTCGTGATGATCCTCAAGGCAAGTCTGGCGATTACCTTCTCGTGGTGCTGCCTGTTCTTGGTGTAATTCCTCTGAATTAGACGTAACTAGACATCGTCCGGCGCCTCGCGTGTCTCATATCTATGTAAGTTTATTTATATCCATTTATTTATGTATGTTTATTATATTCAGGCCGGGACTGCTCCCGATAGGCTTTGCTCGCCAAGCCGACGAGGAGCGGTCCACATGACGGTAGGTTGCGGTGCTGCAGCAAGGCACTGCAACTGAGGGGGGCAGCGGCGCCGTGTTGGACGGTGCTGCAGCTGAGGAGGCGCTGCGGCGGGAGTGATTCAGTTCGTCTCCTGCTGTGGCGCCGATATGGCCGCCGTCGGAGGGTGGCGGCCGAAGCGGCTGGCGATGGGGCTGCTCCATCTGGCCCATCGCAGGGGACCACGAGCGTCGGATGTGGGAAGTCTGGCGTTCCTTGCACTGTGTGGTCCCCGGGGTGGTGCGGCCGTGCTCTTGGTCCCGGCACGGTCGCGAGGGGGAGGGTCATCCTCCCCCCTGGAGGAGTCCGGAAACGGACGGCCGTGGTGGGGGCGCGGTATGCAAATGTACCCCGCGCTCCCTCCGTTCTAGCGGCAGGATGGACACCGTGGGTTTTAGTCGGTAGTGGACCCTGGCTGCTGTGGGTGCAGTTAGGGTTGGGGGCCATGAGGCCCCCCAGGGAGCGGTGATGCTCGAGCGAGCCCGACACACCCCGCCTACTTTCCCGGTAGGCGGAAGTGCGTAAATGCATTTTCCCCACGTAAAAAAAAAAAAAAAAAGGGTGTAAACTATGTCCATAATAAATTTCATTGAAGTCGGTGTTGCCGTTTGAGCGTGAAGAAGTAACAAACATACACACAAACTTTCGCGTTTATAACATTAGTAGGATATTTGATAACAATAGCGAGACAATTACAAGTTTTCACGGATAATTGCGAAATGAGTGATAGAATGTGTGAAAAAATAAAACAGCAACACAGTCTAGATTTAGAGCAAACAACAGTTATATAGTAAGGGTGCATTGAATCTGGTAAATTAAACTAGAACTTTTAATGCAATTTCATAGGTTGCATTCAATGTTATATACATTTGTTGTATGATGTATGAATTAAATAGGATTCTATTTACTAGTTGAGGGCAATCTACGAAACCACTTGTAATATTTAAGAGAAATACAAGATCTGCGATTTCACGTCGGTTTATGAGGGGTAGTAAATGAAATTGTCTGCAAAGAGAATTATAGTTCTCGAGAAAGATAAAATTAGATAATGTTGCATCGAATTACGGCCCTGGAGTGTCAAGCTAAGCCCGATACCGCCTCCCCATAAGCCCCTCTTCTATTATTCCCAACTGCCCACAGCCCTAATTCACATCGCGTATATAGATAGATAGATAGATAGAAAACTCTTTATTTGTACACTATTTAAAAACTACACACATCAAGAAAACAAACAAATATAGATACAGTGATACAAAGGGCGGCCTTATTGCTTAAAGCAATTTCTTCCAGGCAACCAAAATAAAGTATATATTACAGAACGAGCAGGAGCTAAACCAATGAAGATGGCGGCTGTAAATAGCTTTATATAATTAGTCTTAGTCGCTTTCATTTAAAATAATGAGGTCTCATCAATGATATTATATGTTTATATGAGGTAGATGTCGCACAAGCGCGCGGAAACTGAGGCGGCAAAATTAAGTCAATTGTAGTAATTTTCATTACGACGCGTATTCCAAGCGCAAGTCTAAACATATAGCTATCCTTTTCTATATTATTTGTACCGTATTATCTGTCGCAGTATGCATGTTTATGTCGTAAAGGAACAAAATCTGAGCACCGCGCAGTATGAATACGTCATCTTTAGTAAAACATCATTGGGTCTCATTGCAATTGTAACACACGCGGTGATGTACAACGCTGAACAATACTCGTAAGTGCGAAGTACTTTAATATATAGCTGATGTCGATTATGTGTTATTGTTCGATATATTTGTCAGATAATGCTTAAAGACGTCATATGGATTAAAGGAATAATGTAGTGAGAATTATGAAATATGCTCGTTGCCAATCTTGTAATGTATGGGTTCGATAAAACGGATTCATATACGAGGTTTAAAATAAAAATATATAACGAATGTCATATGTTTTATTTGGGGGGCTAGGGTATAGGTTATTTTTTTATTTTTTTTATTGTGAATAGGCAAGCGTTTGACCACTATCTCACCTGATGTTAAGTGATGATGCGGTCTACGGTGGAGCACGCCTGCCTTGAAGATACCTATTCACTCGTGACTTGAAGATACCCAGGTTGTATGTTTGCTGAAACACAGATTTAGGCAATAAATTCCATTCGTTAGTGTACGCACTATGAATGTGGAAGCAAAACGCTTTGTGCGACAAGTAGGAACGTCCACCATGTATAATGTACATCGGGACCGTTTATTATTTTAACATCTAAGGTGGGAGGTGATAATGTCACTAATATTATAAAATGTGAAGATGGATTGATGGATGTTTGTTACTCTTTCAAGCTCAAACGGCTGGACGAATTTGGATGAAATTTGGTATGTGTAGTGGCATCTGAGATACCTCAGATCCCGGAGTAACAGTTAACACACAGGCTCCTTTTCATCATCAATCATCAACACGCGTGTAAAACCGCAGCGCAGCTAGTATTCTCATATAATGTTCATAGATAAATGTCACCCAGTTTACCCGAGACCACTATCACTGAAAAGTGTTCGATATATCGGGATCAACATAATATATGCACGATAAAATCCTTCGTAAATTCGATTTACTTTCTATTCATATTCTTTCTTTCTTTCAAATCTCTAAAATATCAGAAATCATTACGATTATTCTACTAATATTATAAAGGTAAAAGTTTGTGTGTATGTTTGTTACTTCTTCGCGCTCAAACGGCTCCACCGATTTCGATGACATTATGTAGATACTTCAGGTCTCGGAGTAAAACATAGGCTACACATTTCATTCATCATTATCATCATAAATCATCACCACGCGGGTAAAACCGCGGGGCGCAGATCTTAATGGTATTTGTATGAATATATAAAGCCTCTTGCAATGAGGAAACACATAAATTTGTAATTGTATCAACTTTATATTATTGTGAGTGTGACGATCCTGTTTAAAATAACTTGTTATACCTGTACCATACATTATTCAGCGTCGACACGGAGCGAGTGACCGCCAAAATGACAGCACGTGTAAGTTTTTCACCGCTCCGCTAAGACGGTAATAAAATACATATGTCACACATTAAACAACAGTCAGTATGTAAATGGTCAGTGCGAGGCAGGGAGCCACAGAATATCTCTATAGTATTAAAGCGGTTGTCTATGATTGCTACCTTATAATTATTATATTAATATATTATTGCTATTATACTCAAGCACTGCTGAAAATAATTGGATACATTATTCACAGCTGTATTCCTTATCAGTGCGATAAGATAGGGTATTTATGCATGTCCTGCTAATATTATAAATGCGAAAGTTTGTGTGTATGTTTCTTTTTTTTTATTATCTCATTCAGACCCCCTGACAACACCTGATCCGTGACCCCAACATACTTGTAATTTTTTTTGCACCCCCCAACATACTTGTTAGTATGTTTGTTACTTCACGCTCAAACGGCCACACCGATTTCGATAAAATTTAGTATGGAGTTAGTTTAAACCCTGGATTAACACATAGGCTATTTTTATCCCGGAAAAAGTATAGTTCCCGTGGGACAATTGAGGTAGCGGGAAAACCATAATCCATGCGAGTGAAACCTCGGGGCGCTACTAGTAATTCATATAGGTATCTTAACTCAGTAGCAGATATTTATATAAATGATATATCACCAGAGATCTTGTAAGATATTGTAAAAGAGCGAAAATAATATGTTAAACATTAAAAAAATTAAATATTTATGTATTTTATTCAATATGTTAGATCCACATACATACGAAATGAGATCCCGCTATGTAAAGAAATGAATATATTAACTTTTGCTGTGTATGTTCGTAAAAGGCTAAATAAGTTCAAATAGATTAGTGAGTATCACAATTTTAACACTAAAAATTAAGATGAAATAATTGTTGCTATATATAGTTTTTAAACGACTTCAAATTAAGAAGAAGGTTACTCAATTCGACCGTATATACTATATTTGTTTTTTTTTCTCTGTGTTCGCGGACTCTGTGTTACAGATACTTATCTCTAGTCTGGCAGTAGGCGGCGTTGGAGTCTTTGTATACTAATTGTTTTATTCAAGTGTTTCTTTGATGCTGAAATTGAATAAATCATTTTATCATTTGATGTTTTGACTTTGACGTAATTACACGTTAGTTTCTAGTTAGGATGAAACCAGCTCCGTGGGATGAAATGTGCACCGCCATATCATATTTATATGGATCTCCGTGAAGTAACGCCTGAAGCTATATTATAGCTTGATACAGTTTTCACAGTTGGGTTCTATTATAATGGTTGGTTTATTTCTAGTTCTATCATTGGTTGTATTAATGTACTAGTGTATTTTGGATACTGAAAAAACTGAAAATGTTGTCATAATAGAACGTCAAGGAGCTGAGTAAGTTTGTTTGTATTGAGACAATAATAAATGAGAATCCAAACTCATGGAAAATAAGAGAAGCTGCGTACACAATACGGAAACTTAGACTGTTTATTGTGGGTTAAATTTTAGCACGTTTATTTTTAGTCAAGTGCAAGTTCTTTAGAAAAATCTATAAAAATGGAAATAGAAAACGATAAAGGTTAAAACGATTTAGTATACTTTACCGTGTATTCTCATACATAGATTAAAGCTTGAAGTTAGTGCATATAATTATGTTTTCATATATATGAAAACAAGCGACGATGGTGGGTGAGCTTATGTATACTATTATAACATTTTTAAGCATAACCTTATCTATATAGAAATTTTGCATAAAAAAGTGACTTAACGTTAGAGCCGTAATCGGTAGCTTCATCGTATAAGATCTATACATAATATGGTGATTTTGCAGAAGTGGAGCGCGTACCAAACACCTTTGGTTCCAAAATAACTGACCTTTTGCGCTGTTGGTATTTTATTGTAAAAACGAGTGCGAGTTACATGTAAGCGGATAGGCTAGTAACTCTCCAGCCTACAGCGGCGTTATCTCGATTGAACGAAGATCAAGGCTAGTTGCACAGATCAGCTGCCCAAACGACACGTGTAACCAATCTGTGTTTAATGCCGGCCGCTGTGTGCATCAACAGAAACCGTGTCACGGACGCGCCCGTACTCTTGTACGACAAACGTTGTCTACACTTTACGATCGCTTAATGATGATCAAAGCGTGTATGTACGCTTAGGGGCGCGAGTTACGGTGCGGCCCCTCTTTTCGAACGCAACGCTTGCTGCTCTCTGTTTCCTGGAAATTTTAGTATAAAAGTTTCAGTTTATAAACAGTGCGCGATGCATCTTTTTAAGTTTATACTATATAAATACCTATTAATCCTTTTGCGTGCAAATCGGCAAATTCACATCACCGAATTTGCCGATTTGCACGCGTGTTGATAAACAGATTTAAACAATATTTCACCTTGTACGGTAGATGTAACCTTTAATAAAAACCTAATGTTAGTACATTGAATGCATATTTCATTTTTGATTTTATGATGTAACATAAACTTTATTTAATTAGAACCTAGGAAAATCTATATATTTTTGATAGTGTGAGTTACTACAATGAAACTTCTTAATGTGTAGGTCGATTATTGATATTTAATGTTGTTCATAAATGAATTCGTCGAAATCCTATATCCAAATCGTACCGTAGAAACAGATTTTTATTAAATAAAAATTTGGTCGTCTAGTATCAATTCGATCATAACTCCCAGATGGAGAACTGCAAAATAAGTTCGAAACTGGTCGGAGAGTAATTTTCCAGTATATACCACGTGAGTCCTATTAAAGCCGGTTCGTAGATTACAATTAAACGTTAGACCAACGCAAACAAATGATGGCAATAATTATTACTTTGCGGCAGTCCAACGGTCCAAAGCCATGATAAAAGTGTATCGATCGACACTATTCGCTGAATTAATTAACTTCGGGTCATTAATAAATGTCTTAATATAAATAACGGGTCAGTGACCGTCATTAGTATTAGAATTTATTCACAAGCCGAAAATCTATCCTGAGGCTACACCAAAAGCAAACTAAAAAATAAACACAAACTTTTTATAAAATGATTAACATACTTTATGGTAGGTTATAGAATCAGGCGTTATTTTGCGGAAATAAATATCTAAAAGAATGAAGAATGACAAGCTTCCGGCTACGTTATATTGCATGCAATGTGTACATTGTATACTTCCTGCATGCAATTTATGCGGGAAAGAGGGCGGTGCACACTGCATGATAGCAATAGAATAATTTAAATTCGCGCAATTAACACTAAATATGATGTATGCTTTTTATTTTTAAAATTAGTAACGCGACGCGACGGTATTGATAACATGTTGGATGATACTATTTATTGCACTCATTGATTATATAAAATTAAAACATCGTGCAATAATGGGCTTATCGCCAATATGCTTACACGCATTATGTATACATACTGATGTAAGTATACTAAATGGTATGCTTATGTTCAATACTAATATTCGTTTCGTGTATATCGTGTATGAATCTACAATAAACTAGTTAATTACTTAAGCGAGAAGTATTTGCACCTACGACCTTTGTCCTGTCATTGTCCTAACTAAGCTTTTATAGAATTCGGGAACCCGAATTTTAACGCCATAATATGTGATTACTGGCCGTGGTGGTACCGGCATAGAATAGTACTCCCCCATCTCTTCCCGCGGGTGCCGTAAGAGTCTGTTAAGGGATCACGCTGGGCAGCAGCGCCTTCTGAGTGTCGGAACTCATACTGCGCTCGCCAACCCGCCTGCCAAGCGTGACGAGTATTGTTAAATCTCCCCTATATGGGGGAGCCATATGTCCAGCAGTGGACGTCCTATGGCTGAGAAGAAGAAGAAGAATATGAGATTCGATTTAGTTTTGAATAAATTATTATCTATCTAGCGGATTTTTCATTATGAGCGCTTGAACGTTGAAATGAAATAAAACATCCTGTTGAGTGATATTACCACAGTTTATTATATTTTTACGATATTCGATGATTATGTATGGAAAATAATTTCAGCCAATTGCAGCCGTATACTATGTATACTATTTATTTCAGCACATGACGGCACGGATATAAATCGTACAACACTGCTAATAGCTTGAAGCGTCTGCTTGAGACTAGCATATCTTCGTGCAGCACGTGTAGATGGTTATGGTTAGCCGTGACTCCGCTGTAGATGTTGTATTCTATTGGACTGAATTTGAACTCATTTGGACTCAATTTCACGAAGAACGAGAGCTACATGTATTGGCTTTTAGCACAGCAGCAGTGCTCGCAAGCAGCAATTGACTGTTAGCATAGACTAGTAGCCCCACAGAAAGTAATCGAGCGGTGTTAAGTCACATTATTTCGGTGACCAGTTGATATCGCCACCACGCGAGATGACGTTTCATGATATGATGTCAGTAAAGGAAAAAGATTTTGACATAAACAATCTAATAATTTATCATGAAAATGGAATTACATATCATTATCAACATCATTGCGGCCATACGAGTATTATGACGCCACTGAACACTGATCTCTTCAAGTACCGGTTAGGACCAATCTGCATTCCTACATACATACATCAACACCTCTTTCTCGTAGAGACCACATCTTTCCAATTTCATTCCCGAAACACTTCCTATCTAAAAAAAGCAGTCCGCATTCAGCTCGGATATCCTCCGCTACGCTTGCGAGGCGATGGTCCCCACATAGAGCGTTTCAACCGCACTGGCCACAAGTTATGCATGATATCCTAGAAACGTCATCACTTAACATCAGATGAGACATTTATCAAACGCAAACGTATAATAAATAAAAAATAAAAATATGTGCTCTGCCAACTACCATTTCAACTAGCAATTTTGACTGTGTTGATGTCTGAAGTTTTTCTACGGATCCCAGCACTTTTGATTCGATTTCGTAGAGATACCCGTTGTGCTGTTTTAGATGTATTTACGAGGCGTGTTTATGGAGATCAAGTTTCCGTTCCATATTTTATCTCTGGTATACTAACACACCCTGATCGAAAAGCTAACATAATATGGTTTTTTACAAAAATCAACTCAAAAAACTAGGACTAACGACTCTACCTGTAAGAAGACAACGAGAAGATTTAATTGAGACCTATAAAATCCTCAATGGATATTACAATGTTCCAAATTTGACTTGACATTTTTACTAAGAATAACACCAAGAGGCTACGAGGACATTCATATAAACTAATAAGCGTGAGTCGCAACCGCAATCTCAAATAACACTTTATCAAACCGTGTCATTTGTGAGTGGAATCGACTGCCAGAGAGTGTTATAAGTGCTCCATCAGTAAACTGCTTTATAATTAGACTGGACAAACATTTTAAATATAAGTAAAGCTTAAAGCTGCTTAGTGTCTCATAATAAATATAATATACCAAGAAAAATGATTTCAACGTACAGTAAAATGTGGTTGCTCTCCCCTTTTTTAGGGTTTCATACATCAATGGAAGAAAATTATAGAAACACCTTCGACCAGTTTACTATCAAGACTTCTTTTTTAAGCAACGCATGGAAGTATCAAACTGAAAACTGTAAATTTCTAAATCATCAAAATAAATATATTTTAAGGGATCTTATGTAATTTAGTTAAGCAATACGCACGCATGCGATCATCACAATCCCACTAATATTGTAAAGGCGAAAGTTTGTATGAGTGTGTGTATGTTTATTACTCCTTCACGCTCAAACGGCTACACTCATTTTGATTTAATTTGGTATGGAGGGAGATAGTTTAGACCCTAGATTAACATAGTATTATTAACATATGCTACTTTTAATCCCGAAAATAATTGCTGTTCCCGTGGGATGGGTAAATAATTCAAAAACCTCTGTTACACCTTCACGCTCAAGCGGCTGTACCGATTTCGATGAAATTTGGTACGCTACTTTTATCCCGGAAAAAGTATAGTTCCCGTAAGATGATTGGGGTATCAGGGAAACCGTAATCCATGCGAATGAATCTGTAGGGCGGTACTAGTTAAAAAATATATTTGTTTGATTTCGTAACTACATGGAGAGTTTCCAGAGAAAAAAAGTATTTTTAGTACGAGTATAATTGCGTGCTAACGTGAGCGTGAGCGTGAAAACATGAAGCCAATGACATGCCCCACGATAGCGTTACGGCTGCATTTTCGCTAATCCGGACTTTTTTAATCCGATTATATGTATTGGATGTTTTAATTCGCTACTGTTTAGGATATCCGCGCATTTGAAGTTTTTCTGTGCATTTGCCAGGTTTCGTCTGTTTCCAATATATGGAAACTCTATATTTCTCTATACATAGCTCGTAGAACTTATGGCCGATGGGTCTTAAATGTCGAGAAGCTTTCGACCATATCGGTTCTCAGTTCTAGTGGAGACCACGGAGCGGCAGACGCATCTTAGGACGTCCACCGACAAGGTGACCAAGATCGCAGGAAGAAGCTGAATGGCGGACCGCTTCTGACCGGTGCTTGAGGAGATTAATGGGAGAGGCATATTTCCAGAAGTTATCATCATTTTCATCATGTCATAAGCCGACTCTGCTGACGTTATGAAAGTGATGATAACTGTGTATTTTTAAATTTACATACGAGGTACACCAGAGTTGGTGCTATGAAAGCGACTGTCATACATTGCTTCTTGACTATGCAACATGCACTTGAACTAAAGGGGTTGGTAACATCGTTATAAAATAAACAGCACGACGGTTGAATATTTTCCAGCGCCAGGCGGGCTAGCCACTTCATGATTACGAGAAGTGACTCAAAGAATTACGAAATCAAATTATTAAAATATGCAATAGCGAAATCACGTTAAGCTCTTGCTATAAAGTCCCAACACAACTAATCCACAAAATGATCTGCATGATTTGTAGATAGGAAGAGTCAATCTCAAGATAATAAAAAACCTGTTGTGTGGTCCCAGGAGTTCTTCTCAGTAAAAAAGAGTACGATATGGATCACGTTGTTTCAGTGTGTGTTGGCGTTTTGGCTAATCGCCAGAGTTAGTGTAGTATGTTGGCTACTGCCTGAAGAACGACTTAACCAGACGCCGGATAAAAGTCTGGCGGCTTACTAAGGAAGAAAAGGGCAGACGGAAATACAAGTTCCCAAGACAGTTTCTTATTTCACAAACTTTCATCGTTTTCAAACGTCACTGTTCCTCGCCTATATGAATATTGAAGTTCTTGGAAATATTTAAGTTTAAATTGATTTTACAACTTCCCAATGTTTTGAGAGCTAGAATTCGTCCACTTTTTATTTACATTTTGAATATCACAGTAATGTGTTTTTAACCGACTTCAAAAATAGGAGGCTCTCAATTCGAACCGTATGTTTTTTTAAAATATTTTCATTTATATTTTTTACCTCAGAACTTTCGACTGGGTGAACCGCTTTAAATGATTCTTTTTTTATTTGTAAGCTGGTGATTCCTGTGTGGTTCCGTTAATTTCATCAAAATCGGTGTGGCGGCTTTTAAGTTATATCCCAATAACTAAAAAGTGTTACGTCTACTTGGACTTCTGGATTGAGGGTGAAGAAATCGGTGAACATACACAATGACAATTGATCCCGTGAGTAGCAAAGGTTACTGAAAAGGGTGAAACAAAAAAGTTACCAAAAATGGAACCGACTTCAACACTCAAAAGTGTAAAATAACTTGTTGAAGTACCATGATAGTGCACAAAAGTAACTATCATCACAATATTGTGCTCATGGTACCGACTTCGACAAGTTATTTCGCACTTTTGAGTGTTGAAGTCCATTTTCGGTTATTTTTTTTTGTTACAGCTTGTCACCGTGATCAGCTGTGAAAATTAGGGTATATATTCGTATACCTAGGTCACGGCACACGCTTTATCATTACTTGTTTACATTCCGCGAGTTGCAATACATAACATGCAGTCGATTGCAGCTTTCTCCAATGTCAGAGATTATCAGGTGAAACCAAAATAGTGGCAGAATTTTCCAATCTTTAAAACCGATGTATATAGGTATAATTAAATTATTAACATGTACCTTTAGCAAACTACCTACATGTATCATGTAGTCTGTTTACACTGATTGGGGTTTTTTCTTTAATCTCAGCAACGGTATTGCCATCGCGATTCAAATTGTATAGGTTTGACCATATGTTTCACACTTCTATAGAAGCCGGGGTAACTCATAACAAGTCGGCTGCCGTTTGCGTATATTTTATTAGTGTTCTACTACGACTTCCTTTGACAATCTCCAAGGAGTTATTTTTTATTTTCAATCCACCTACTCGACAATTTCACATTGTGCACTTCAGGTGTTCCGAAAGTGTGATTGGCACCGCGCCCACCGCCGCCGGCCCGTAGAGAGATCAGTGGCGTCGTGAATGTGTGAAATCCGGTCCCCCTTTCGAAGCCCAATAGTGGTTTTGAGGCTTACCGGATTCTGCCCCTTTCATCTCTGGCCAATTGAAATAGAAAAGAGAGGCCATGACAATCGCACCTGGGGTTCGCAAAGTGAACTACCTGGACCTACCTTGGCGGTAGCTCAATGCAATAATACTTCTGGATGTGACCTTAAATGGTCTTCCTACATTTTTTTATACTTTATAGATCTACTGTTTGACCAATATCTCACTTGATGGTCGATGACGATGACTAAGATTTTATCACGCTGACCTAGAATGCTTATTGGCTGTCCAATCTTGCTACCTGTCAGATGGACACCTCGCCAGGTCTAAGCTATGTGCCAAGAAGATCCGCTGCATGGCAAGTTGTTACCATATATTACCCAGGGTGCACCGGCCTTAATGGCTGTCATGCTCCCCAGATACCAAAGACTATCTTTAAATAATAAGTAGCGTCTGGGCACGCGAGGTTTCATTTCCCATTCTAGCTCACAACTAGTTTAATTGTAGTTAGGCTACATTGCAGGTCTTCTGCAATCTACTAACGATACAGTTTTAGGGTTTAAAGTTTTTATAATGTACCGGTAACTGTTTCACCACCTGATGCTAGAATTTTGAGAAGCTGTTACTGACAGCCGGCTGAACTGAAAGAGCAGTATGCGTTTCGTGACATATTATAAATGTAAAATGTCCTACCAACGCGCTGTATGTTTGATGATGATATGTCAATACAGCGACTGTCTGCCGACATCCATGACGACATTTTAGAAGCGATGATAGGCTCATCGCTTCTAAAACATTGTGTTGTTATCAATTTATCATTATTCTCGAAGTACTTTTATTGCGATGCCCTCAATTTCTCTAGTTTTATCTGGCTCCTTGTTCTGCGTCATGTACGTTTAACCTGACTCTTGGATTACGTTTGCTTTGATTGATAACTGTTTTATATTTTGGCAATAAATAAGGAAAATTTTTGTAAATATGATCTGTTTCTGCTGTTCAAATCCGGTTCATTCAAACTACAAAGTCAAACGAGTTATCTGCGTTGTACCAAATTAATACAAAATGACAATACAAAACATCTCTTGTAGTGCGTAGAGAAACAATTATTAGTGGTGAGTAGAACTATTGAGTGTAAATAATAAAACTCTCGTGAGTTTGACACATTATATATATATATATATATATATATATATATGTGGTATCCGGCTTTACTCACGTTTATAGTCGAAGTTTCGACCTAGGTTTCGAGCATGTCCGATGCTCATTCTCAGGTGAGTTTACGCTGCCAGATCGCGGCGACCACCTAGGTCAGGTACCTCAAACCTAGGCTGAAACTTCGACTATAAACGTGAGTAAATCCGGATACCACATATATATAATAAATAATAAAAGTTAATATGATTTTGGAAATCTATTGTTTCTATATAGAATAGATTACTGGGATTATAGTTACATATTAAATTTGGTAATGTAAAGTTACACTAATATTATAAAAACAAAAGTTTGCAGTCGTCTGTATGTTTGTTACTTCTTCACGCTGAAACGGCTGGACAGATTTGCATCACATTTGGAAGGAAGATAGCTAAAGAAGACGTTACCCTAGAATAACATAGGATATTTTTACCCCGAAAAATGTAGGTAGTTCCCACCCGACCACGATCACTGAAAAGTGTTTGCAACGTCGGGAATAAATAAATTTGTTTAATTTTAACGTATTGTGAAAAGTTCATTAAACTCAGAAATTATTGGAAAAAAAACTACTCAAACCTAATAAGCTAATGTCTTCTCTATATTGTGTACAGGTAGCGGCGCGCCGCCGCCGGCTCACTATGGAGGACGAGGTGACGTTCATGTTCCAGCTGGGGTTCGCGCGCGACGCGGTCTCTGCGCCGGCGCACCTGCTCACACTCGCCTACCTCAAGGACCTAGCCGTCAAGTTTGTGAATGAGAAGGTAACCTTGACTACTTCATAACCAACCTATTACGTTTCCACTTCTGGGACACGGAGAGCAGTGTCGTCCTACCCCTATTTATTATGGGGTACTTTTTGTTATCGATGAAGCCTTAAATGCATATAATTATCATAATTTTATATAGGTTAACTTTATCTACTTATACCATTGTCCTACAATGTTAAAAGGGGGAGATAATTGTAACGTCCTAGCAGCGCCTGCTCCTGTGATCTCACCTATGCTTATTGTTCAGTCGCGCGCTCTATCTGGTCTAGAACGCTTGTCGATACTTTTGAAGGGCTTAACAGGAAACACAGGGTCCTTTTTCGATACAAACGCAGTCCTCTGTTTCCTTCTTGGATAATACCTACGAGAAGAGCAATACTTTTTGTTTCAAAAAATATATGGCCTCTATTCGTATGTCCCTTGTCTTGTCTTCCCTTTTTTCATCATAAATTAATTATTAAAAGAGATATCAACCTTCAAAACCCTAAATAATTAGCCATATTTTTCGCTGTGTCTAAACATCAAGAAAACCAATTTGACTCAATGATATAAAGAAAGATAGAAAACACAGGAACACAGCCAAAGCTTTTGTTTAATTTTTAATGCAAAAAGTAGTTAAATCAGTCAAGTTTTGGAGAAAAAATCTGGGGACAACGAAATGTTGATTTTGTGTACTTTTAACAGGTATTTTTTATATTATTTTTTATTTATTAACATTCACTCAAGGTCTTAAGGTCCCAAACTAGGCAGAGCCTGTAGTATGGTAACCGGATGACAGATATATACATATACACACCCAGACACAGGTCAAACAGACATGTTCATACACACAAATGTTGACCTGTCCGGGAATCGAACCCGGGATCAGCGGCTCAGAAGGCAGAGTGCTACCAACTGCGCCAACCGGCCATTCAAAATTTTCGGTCCAAACTGCAGTTGTCTGTCCATCGCGATATAGCTCGGTTGTTCGGACACTGTTGTGTGTAGCATCCCTCGCCTAAATAAGATGATAACGCCAATGGAGGTTGGCGTATAGGACTGCCGAATGACGCATATTTATGATATCATGTCACAAAAACCAGTACAAACGGCCTGCTCAGTTGAAAATGCCCCTAGCCGTCGCTTAACGGAGGTGTGATCGAGAAGTTGAAACGGTTGCTGAACCCGGTTGACCGGTTATCGCATAGATAATCTCCACTACGCGCGCTTCGATGACGATTCACCGCAGACAATATGAAGAGTAGCTAGTGCGTCTATTTCTTGGTACGGTAGGGACTCGCTCTCATGAATGGAGTTTCATTTCCATCTATAGTACGGCAGGCGAAATCGCTTAAAAGCTCATTCACATATAATTGACACATGGGATTCACACACTGTGCTATTGACCCGATAGATTATGGCATGTAATATACCTGCAAAATCTAGATCAAGCTTCTTCCCTGGGTATTCCCGAGTTGCTACAATATGGGATTCTTAAAAAGGAAAGTTAACAGAGTCTTAAAAGTATTAGCAACGTTCTTACCAGATTTCCATAGGCGACAGTGATTGCTTACCATCAGGCAGCCATTTGCTTGTTTGCCACCTATTAAATTATTTCATATAAAATTAGAATATTATTTTAAGATATTTAAATGCCTGACAGTATATTATGTTGTCTGACTATCTATGTAACTTTATCTTTTATCATTTTACTATCTGGGCCAAAAATTGCATTCTCATATCGCATAACGCATTCTCTCATAGGTCAGGTTATAAGAAATAAAATTTATTACATAAGTTTCGTTTTGTTCTCAGATATAAACAAGATGTATCGTTTAATTATATCTAGCTTGGTTATTTCATATGAGGAATTAGGCTAGATCTTAAATGTTACATAGGCCTGCCGCTAGAATACACTATGTGCTCATTGAGATGCTCAGATTGAGATGATCAGACCTGAGAGCCTATGAGCTAGCAGTATTGCAGTTTCAGCCATTCATTGATTTCTTCATTCATTACCCACGCCGTTTTCTGCTCCCACACCATTTCTCTGCTTAACGCCCTGGACGCCCAGCAACCAGATCTCGATATTTTTAATGATATATTACGTATATTTATAAGTTAATAATAATTTAGTTGTACTTTCTTAGTTAAAGATTAATTGCATGAATAAATAATTTTCATAGCCTTGACATTTTTGTTTTGTATGTAATAATAATAATAACGATATTTTTTTTATTGTAAAACCTGCACATGTTCTTCGACCTTGAAAAGGCGTACGATCTCGTGCCACAGAAGTACCTGCAGCTTCTGGAGAAGGTCCTGACATTAAATGTGTTCGGTTCATGCCCGTTCTCCATAAGCGATAAGGCAATTTATGAGGCCTATGAGATATAATAAATTGTTAACCCATACCTACATATATCCAAAAAAATAAAAGACGTGTGGCACTCGGGGACTGCCGCAGTAAAGCATATTATATATATATATATATATATATTATATTATATTAATAAGTTATGCAGTAACCCCGATACATCCAATACCACCTAGAGGCGAGTTGCTGTGTTAGGTTATTTTCGTTACGGAATTTCTGGATTCGGTCTCCACGCTCAAGCTATGTAATAGCTTAAAAGCCGTTTAATCTTGTTCCCCAGATCCCAGACAATGGCCTAAGCCGTCTCGGCGACCGTATCCTCCTCTTCAGACATGACTATTGCTCGCCCAATGTGCTGCAGCTGATCAACGCGGCCAGTGACGTCATGGACGAGACGCTAGTTGAGATCGTCCTCACTGCTAGTCGTAAGTTACTTTTGAATGCCATACCAAATACATAACGAGGCAAGCTATTGTCACGACTAGGCCGACCTATAATTTTTATTGTACGATATTATATTAGTCGCAGCATCTTTTTTTTCTCTGAAGTTGAGTTGATAACTATATAGAACGATTTGTAATGTCACAAACTAATATTACTTGTATTGACATTGATGAGATTGCAAGGTGACATTGGAGTTATAAGCATTATCTTCAGCGATACTTCAGAAAGAATGCACTTCTAAAGAAAAAACTGAGTTATATTGGTACTTAAATGTATCTTACTTAGCTATAGCATGCCACTGCCTAGTTTAAGGGAGTGTCCAGATCTGATGAACGACGCGCGAGCTGGGCATTGGTCAGGTCTGGACACAGCCTAACAATACCTTAGGCCATTTAAAAACATGCATGCATACATATATTCACGCCTATTTCCCTTAAGGATAGGCAGAGACCACAGCCTTCCAATTGCTACGATCCCGAGACACTTCGTTCGCTTCATCCACGCTCATCAGACCTTTTAAACAAGAGCGTCAGTTTAGAATACTCTTGGCCTGGCCCTTTCTTAGAACTTCCACAATCTGAACGCCTTCCTCTTCCAACATTACCATTCACTTCACCTATGTATACCTGCTTAGTCAATCTCTTTTCTTTCATTCTGTCTACATGACGAAACCATCGTAACATACCTTTCTCTAAAGATTTGACCAGAATTTGCCCAAGGTCCTCATTATTAAGCATGCTAATGCTGACTGCGTGATAGTTTTCAGTTAAGTGAACCCCACTACGACTAAGATACGAACAAACTGACAACAATTTAGACGGTCTCTAGAATGTATATTTTATATATATTTCATATTGTGTGGTGTGGTTTGAGAGTGTTTGGTGGTGTATGTTCCAGCACTGATCTGCTCCGGTGGCAGCGAGAGCGCGCCCACGCCGCGGTCGCACGCGCTCGCCGTGCACTCTTACAAGGCGCCCACCTTCTGCGACTTCTGCGGCGAGATGCTCTTCGGCCTCGTGCGCCAGGGACTGAAATGTGAAGGTAATACACATGTGACACAGCAGCTGTGATTATAACACGGTAACATACAATTATCGATTAGATAGAATATCGATTTGAAAATTATGATAACCTTTACGACTTGTTTTATTTACCTAGGTTGTACCGATAATTGTTAGCCACAGAATAAAGACTACCTCTTTATTCCTGAAACTATTTTTTGAATTGACAACTGAGGGTGCAAATTTTACTTCATATATCCCACGGTAACATTTTTATACCTTCATGGGCGAAAATTCAACACTGCAGACGAGGCCGTTGAAGAATTTTGGCGGTTATTTTTCGGCCTTTTGCAAGATGCTTTTTTGAAATCCTTCCTACTAATATTATAAATGCAAATTTTTGTGTGTATGTTTGTTACTTCTTCATGCTCAAACGGCTACACCGATTTCGATCTCGGAACCTAAGGAAGTGACAGAGAATGTTTTCATGATGTAAAAGGGTCCTTTAATCCACCACCGTGGATCACAAGTCCATGTTGATGAGTGCTACTGTTAATGCTATTACTATGATAATGTTACCGTTATACCATCCTGACATGATACCGGGATAGCATCCTGACCACGCTTTGGCTTTTAGCCCTACGCGCCGATATATATATCTTGTCAGTTACTATTTCAGTTTACTAGAGTTCACTTAAATATAAATAAGCCTTAATGTTGTTTGGAGTAGATATATCTTGAATAATTTAAATTTAAATTATTGATCTTTATATTTCGATGCTTTATTTTGTTACTGGTTGCGTAACATTTCTATCTTATTTCAAGCACCGGTAGCTTACTTTGTAATTTTAGTTTGAATCCATTTTTTACTGTGCCTATTTTTAAATAAATAGAGGTCAAATTATTGTTTTTTGAAAATATTGATTCATAACTGTCCTTCCAGTGTGTAAAATATAAAATGTATGATTTCCAGGTTGCGGGCTGAACTACCACAAGCGATGCGCTGTGAAGGTGCCGTCGAACTGCGCGGCGAGCTGCGCAAGGCGCGCGTCTGCCTCGCCGCGCTCGCCATCTCGCGCCTCTACGCACTCGCACGCCTCGCACGCCTCGCATGAAGATTCGCTGGTAAGGCGCATCGCAGACCTCGTCACGGGGAAAGACAAGTACGAACTGTTTCAAGGGACCAAAGAGTCTTAACTCGGAACTGAATCCTCCGACACGAATATTGATCGTCGTTTTCACTTACACATCTACACATCACACATCACAAATATGAAATCCGTTAATGATATCGGCGGTAAATGAGACCGTCTATTTCTTGAATTAATATGATAAGTATTATACCAATTACATTAAATGTTGTTTCAAAAAGTATAATACATGAATAAATCCCGGTTCATACTCATAATTAACCATGTTCTAAGGTCAAAAAATGTATACAATACCTAAACCTAGTTTCCAAGTGGCTCTTGATCCAACTGAAATGTATTTATATTGACTAATGTACCTATTACTACTACTATATGTTATTGCTTATAATCGTTCATGCGAAAGTCCGTTCGCTTATATATCTGTATACCTACCAAGTTTTCTCTACTAAACCGATTTTTATCTGATTTCTATTGCGAAGACAATATGTCTTGAGAGCTCGAGAGCTAAGTATAATCTTTTCTTAACGTGGGGAAATTACTTGTCACATACCATAACCACCCCTGTCCTTCTCAGGAAGGGGTTCCTGTCCCAGGAAGGGGTTCTTGGGAAGGACAGGGGTGGTTATGTCAGAGTTGCACTGGCTAAAACCCCACGGTGTACGTACGGGGCCAGGAGTACACCTTCCCATTCATCCGGAGTCGCGGTGGCAGTACTCCGGTTTTAGAACACCGCGCATCAAACCAAGTGTGCCATACTCTAGTCCCGACAGAATCTCCCGTTTCACCTCTAGGGCCACCATCCACCCTTACCGTCGCGTTGGTGTGGGAACTTCCTTAGTAGACTACATAGGGAGAAACATAACTAGTTTTAGAAGGTATATACATATTAGCAATAAAAAGATATTATTAAACTATATTTAGTGTTAACACCGCGACTCCCGCAAGTCGCGATTATTACTAAATATTGTTTATTAATATCTTTTTGTTATGGATTTCCGCAAGGTAACGCCTCAAACTATATACTTTTTTATATTAGTGATAGGGAAAAAACGCTTTCATAATAAATGACACATATAATATTACTAAACTGCATTCCATATCAATTACATCGTATGCCTTCGCAAGTATTCGGAGAAAGCACTACGATGTATTAGTATTAGCTGTAAGTATTTATATGTAATAATTCTAAATTATGAATCTCATTTTATAAATCTTAATATAAGTGACACTATTCTCAATTATGAATCTCGTTTTATGAATATTAATATAGGAATGATTAAAACAATATGCAAAGCAAAATGAGTAAACATTTTAAAGTTGGTATTAAAAATCTAAAATTAATTTGTCAGCTAATAATTTGATACCGCCGTTGTGTTTGTGATATCTACTTGATGCTCATCAGGCGTCCATGTATAATACAAATAAAAACAATGGGTTGCACTCCGGGAGTGCCGGCAGAAGTGTGAATTTTTGAATATTTTGATATGGTTAGGGAATAATTTCACGAATTGTTTGATTTATCAGTATAAAGTACTGTCTTGATTTATCAGGTAAAATACAATATTCATTTATTGCGCTATCGTAGAAACATGACAATTTATATTACATTAATTCTACTCTCCCTCCGTCTTCGTCGATGACGTCACGAGTCTTACGAATTTACGATCATTGTCACTTGTCCTGACGCGAGTTAACATTTTTTCCCCATACAAAAGTGCACAACGCCGATAAAGAACTTATCACTTCAAGAATGGAAGCTTGTGACCTTTTATAGCAAAAAGGTCATAAGCTTCCATTAACCTGCTTAAAACCTAACTGCGAGTGCTTTGTAAAACAATTCACCTTAGTCAGTAATCAATGAAAACTATCATAAATAATGACATCTATCGACTTATGAATACTTTGATCAAGAGATTGGCTCGCATCCTCGAGCAAAACAAGACTTTGCCCTGGATACATAAGCATTAATTGTGATGAATCACGGCTCTATCGTATTGTAGACAAAGGCAATTTTTTTGACACCAATATTAAAGTGTTTTTCCCACGTAACTACATCTCGGGTTGATGGTTCCTGTATTGTTTGTCTACGCATTAGATTATATGGTTAACAAATTATTACCGCAACGTACGATCTTTATCTGCGCATTTATATTTACGATTCCAGAGTATTGTTATTGTATTTTGATATGCCTATTGTTCAATTATTAACGCGAGCGTATAGTACTCAATCTAGGCTTATTCGTATTAATATACAATTCCTCTTGCTATGTAAACCTAAACAGAAATGAACTTTGATATAGTATATATTGTATGAGTACAACATAAAAAAATAATTACTGATTAATTAACATAATTTGTAGGTCATATTTAATTTGTCTTATTATTATATAAGTATTATATATTGAATTGATTGAAAACTAAGTACCCCAAAACGGAACTTTGCTAGATGTATGTTTTTGAAAAATATGTTATTTGTTTTGTTTGAAATGAATTTAATCAATACATGCGAAATTTTATCAACAAGAATCAGCTCGTTATAAATTATATCTAATCAGTTATTGTTAAACACGTCAATTTGAAATACATTATCGCATCTATAGGCATCGTCAATCTGTAGGCAATAACAATTAGATCAATAATGTTGTTGACATCTCGCAATCTTACCTGCCTTCCGTTTGACTGATCGGTGAAATGTCAAATACCGATGATATGTAAAGATCGGTCGATTGATAAGCCGATTTGTGGCGTCGTCATTTGTCTAGCTGTCGAATCAGTCACTTGACTCAAATAAACAGAGGACCGGACTTCTAGAGAAATAAACTCTAGACAGTTTTTCTTTTGATCAGTGACATGACAATTATCAGTAATAGTCCTATGTGGTATGTGCTAGTTATTGTAGACCACATTTATCATACACTTTACATTGGTGGGAATTCCGTCCTTTCTAGAAACAAACTATGGGCAGTATTCTTTAATCTAGGGACCGTTTCGTCAGCGTGTGACGTCAGCAACTAGACTTAGATCGGACGATATGAGTGCCGTGAGAAAGCGCTTTTAAAAAGATAAGGCATGAAAGTAATATGTGGAAACCCTGCAATTAATTCTGTGATTCTTATGCGTATCCATGGGGATATATATATATATATATATTATAGAGATATAGATATTAAAAATAATAAGGCACGTTCATTATATTCCAGTAAATTAATGTAAAATTGACACATATACAATGTTAACATTATAATTTTACACATTTATAGTTAAGAATGTTACGAATAATATAAAAGTAATTTATTTTGTATACACTCTTAATATTATGAAAACTTTGAGTATTAGTATACAAACATTTATACACTATTATTATATTATATGACATAAATTTTATTGTAACAGTCTTACTGCACAAAATTGGGTGGTGGGTTTAACAATGGTTTAAAATGTTTATTTTGAAATAAATTATGGAATACATATTGTCGTTTTATTTTAATGTCCATGGTACCCATCATCCAATTTTATCCAGTAGATAACAGTAATCTGACAAAACCCATATAAATATTTAAATGCAGTGTCTCTTTATAAAGTCGAAATAACAGAGTTTTACTAAACAAATCATACCAAAGATATAAACGGTAAATGTAACCAAATCGTCATTTAAAAATATGTCTGTCTGTTTGTTTGTTCTGTCTCATCTCAAAAATTACTGGCCTTATTTTTATGGTCAACTTCAATGTCGAATAGCTGCAGTTATAAAGAGGATCTTAAGCTACTATATCTTGAAAAAAAGGCTTTTCATATACCCGCGAAATGGTGATCTACTAAAACATTCCAATCAAATATCCTATCCAAAAAAACTACTGTTCTTGACGGATATCATACCTAGTTGGTGCGGGCGAAACTGTGGCGTGTCGAATGTCAAATGAAGAAAATGTGACGAATACAAAAATGTGAAGAAATAACGAAGTCTGTCAAGATCGTAAAGAGAGGATAGATGTAGTTTCTTCCTATCCCATCGGTAAACAGGCGTGATATAGTACATACAAGTACCAGAAAAGGGGTCTCTGACTATGGGCCTCGTGTGCAGGCTCAAAGTCGCATATAGAGAGCGAGCTGTAGAGAGGGCAGTGTTCGGAGTTTCTCTACGCGATCGAGTCAGAAATGAGATCCGTAGCAAAACAAAGGTCACCGCCATAGCTCAGGGGATCAGCAAGTTGAAGTGGCGGTGGGCAGAGCATAAAGTGCGAAGAACCAACGGCCGTTGGGGTCGAAAGGTTCTCGAATAGAGATCACGAATTGGTAAGCGCAGCATAGGACGGCCACCGACCAGGTGGACAGACGACCTGACTAAGATCGCGAGCAAGGGCTGGATGCGCGCTGCTTCCAACCGGTCTTTGTGGAAATCAATGGGGGAGGACTATGTCAAGCTGTGGACGTCCTATGGCTGAGATGATGATGATGTGAGATTGCTCACTTCCATATAAAAAAAAATAGGTAGGCCATATAAATACCTGAAGCATTCGATACCTACTAAATGATCTTCAAAGATACTCTGAGCTGAGCATGCCTTGATTATAACCTTATTCCGTATACATATTACTTACCATCGTGTACTAATATTTTGTTTTTAAAAGTTAGTTGACTTCTTTTATTTTCAAGTTATTATTTTAGTTTGTTGAGTTTGATTCAGTTTGACTAACCGCCACTCCGGCCCTATAAAACAGCTGAGCGCTTCCCCCCAGTCGGGCAGCAAGCGCAGCCGCTCGCCCTCGCGCACCGGCTCGCTACCGGGCGGTGCCCCCCTCGCGCCCTCCGCCCCCGCCCTCGGGATCCCGCACACGTTCGAGGTGCACTCGTACACGCGCCCCACCGTGTGTCGCCACTGCAAGAAGCTGCTGCGGGGACTGTTCAAGCAAGGACTCCAGTGTAAAGACTGTCACTACAACGCGCACAGAAAATGTCTGCCGTACGTGCCTAAAGATTGCGGAGGGGAGATCAGAGATATTCACGGTGAGCCTCTGACGTTCTTCTAGAATGTTGCGAAAACATTCCTATTTCTCGCAGCGAACTCTCTTTTGTTACGAACACACTATTACCTGATATAAACACACTACTACTACCTGTTTTGACTACGTACACTCTTCTGTGCTCAAAAACATTTCTCGCAGCGAACTCTCTTTTATTACGAACACACTCTTGCCTGATATAAGCACACTTCTACCTACTGCCTGTTTTGACTACGTACACTCTTGCATGCTCAAAAACATTTCTCGCAGCGAACTCTCTTTTGTTACGAACACACTATTACCTGATATAAACACACTACTACTACCTGTTTTGACTACGTACACTCTTCTGTGCTCAAAAACATTTCTCGCAGCGAACTCTCTTTTATTACGAACACACTCTTGCCTGATATAAGCACACTTCTACCTACTGCCTGTTTTGACTACGTACACTCTTGCATGCTCAAAAACATTTCTCGCAGCGAACTCTCTTTTGCGAACACACTTACCTGATGCAAACACACTGCTACTAGGTACCTGGCTCAAAAAACAATTGCACACACAAAAATGTATCCTACAAAATTTTAGCTATAATAAACACACTCTTATCCATTATAAGCATAGTTACAAGTAAACCAAGATGTGACAAACACTCGTACTCGTTTACCTGTAGTCATTTCACACCGAACAGATTCAAGCTTAGTGCGCCAACGTCCAAAACATTCATAACTAAAGAAGTGTCAATCCGTTCCTAAATCAAATTACAAACGAAAATATAAAATTGTACTTTGGCGGTATTCCAGGCGATTTCCAAGACAACATAAGCACCGGCAGCGAGCTGTCGGAGAACGCGCGGCTGCCGGACGACGAGTCGGACGACGGTGGGCACGCGGAAGGCAGTATCACTCCTAATGAGGAGGATGAAGTAAGTACCATCAGTGTATAGGGGCAGCCAAATTAATAAAGGGGTCCGAGAATTGATTTTTTAAATACCAGTCCTTACCCGCGGTTTCGCTCGTATTAATATAATATGTTAAGAAGTTTAATATGTGAGCACCATAATTCTTAATTTTAACGTTTATTTTTTTACAAATATGTAACCTTTGTAGGCTACATATTTGAAAGTCGTCTTCAGAGTTGCAAATACACTGTATCAGAAATTAGGTGATTGAGTCGAAGTGTAAAAAACAAAAGTAAAAATCCCAGCGCAAGATAAATTGTTTGATATGGCTTAAAATTTGATTGACTGTCGATTTGAAAGTTGTTAACGCCCTCTAGCGGCTATGCTTCGAACTGTCTGTTTATTATTCATCATTCGATGTTCGTTATTCATTCGAGTTGTCAGTTAGTGCATTTTTCTATGTTTTCTGCTGGTACGTGAATAAAGGCAGAGTAAGACGTTCCCCCCCGCATCCCGCTTCCTTTCCTGACGGCCAGTCGCATACGAACTCTCTTACGACCGGGTCGCATACAAGGTTGCAAGCCGACCGCCCGACCGTCGGGAAGAAAGCAGTGAAACCGCGCTCATCATTGTGATACTGTGACGCACCGCGCTAATAATTATAATACCGCATTCGACCAATATGTGTTATCATCACTGAATGGAGAATGGACGCCGTGGCCGAGAGATAAACCTGTAAGTCCCCTTTTTCCTTTTACGTTATTACTCAACCGTTTGATGTACCAGCAACCTCTCAATACAGTCCACTTAAATCGAAACATATTCCATTAATTACCGCCATAAAGCCTTAGGGCGCATAACGCAGGCCGCTGGCAAGATCTAGTAAAGAACTTGATCGAAGCCATAACATTTTTTGGTCACATCGATCCGAATTCCTTAACATTTTGTCCCATATCGAAATATTTCTTTCGGACATTTGTTTTGTACAGTACCGAAACGGTCTGTATTTTTTGTTATTAATAACGTATAAGACTATAAAATCGTGGACTTGCATATGTTATTTATCTCGATTCTTACGAAAATTCCATTTAAACATTTAATTTGTTACATATTAATTGTGTCCAACTACCGCCGCATATTGATTTAATCATCATATCAGTATCACGTTACATTACGCTCCGCATTATAAGTGTTTGCCTTTAGAAAAACGATTACACCTTACCGCCCTTTAGGTATAACATTTATAAACTATATTTATGTACTTTATTTTATGTAATGTATTTGTTTTCATCATATTATTGACTAATAACTACCGCATTTTATCTACCCTCGTTTCAAGGAAAAAAATAATTTCGTCGTGAATAAAACGATTGCGCGTTTTAACGACATACACCGACCGCCACCTCTTGGTATATTTAGAAACTACTTTTGTAAACATTCGTAAATAATATTGGTTTTATAACTTAATTACCTCCCTTTGATATTGTATTATACTAAATATATTACACTAAGTCGTACTATCTGTTTGTCGTACATAATAGTGAATATGTCTCGCAACAAAAGAGAAGTTTCACCATGCAAACCTCGCTTGACTATTCTTCAAGCGAAACGAGACGCTCTTTTTGAACGAATCAATGTTATTTACAATCAAGCTAAAGTGGCTCATATTTCCGAAGACAACCGCGATTTATTTCTAAGCTCTTGTATAACGCTAGAAGATACAAGATCGAGATTTAACCATGTTCTCGATGATTACAACGAGATGCTTCTGGAAAATGATCCCGATGCTACGCCGTCGTATCAAAGTTATGCTTCCTTTGAAGATCTATATTGTTATATCAAGCAGATTCAAACGAAGCATACAATACGCGATTCCGCGACTGTAGTTTCGACAACGCCCAAAGCTAAGCAGAAGTTACCGCAGCTCGAATTGGTATCATTTAATGGTGATTTAAATAACTGGCCTTTATTTTACACTACATTTAATGCATTGGTACATACGAACGATTCGCTTACAAGTGCAGATAAATTGTACTATCTTTTAGGTAGATTGTCAAGTACCGCCCAGTCAACATTTTCTGGTATTGTCCCGACTCCGGATAATTATAACATTATTTATCAGTCACTTGTGGATAAATATCAGGATCTCAAATTACTGGGAAGAAATCATTTAGAACAGGCACTTAACTTTAAAATAAATGGTTCACCGTCCGCATCTAATTACCAGTCATTTATAGATACATTTGTCGTAGCTATTAACTCGCTCAAAGCTTTGAAAATAAATGATCTGTTGGATTTTATACTTTTGCACATAGCGGTGAAAAAATTCGACACGGAAACTGTACGTGCATTTCAAGTATATTCCCGTGACATGAAAAATCCTACACTTGATATGTTTATCAATTTTATTAGGAGTCAGTGTAGTATATATGGGAGCACGATGACAGCTGATTTCGGTAATAATAATTTAAAATCGATTGTGAAGCCGCCGCGTGCGAAGTCTGTCAACCCGCCGAATCCACAATCATATGTTACGTCATGTTCGGGTCCGAATAAATGCCCTTTGTGTAACTACACAATACATGATCATTTTTATAAATGTACCGCGTTTGAAAAGCTGTCGCCTAATGAGCGATTTAAATTTATAAAAAATAATAACGCTTGTGTTAACTGTCTTAGTCGTACACACAAGACTAATAATTGCACATCTAAGTTAAAATGTCGATTTTGTAATAAACTACATCACTCAATGTTGCTTTTCAACATTATCAACACGCGTTTGGATCCCGTTGTCAAGTGTGATTTACAGCCCGCCCCTGTTAACACTGTGCAAGCGCAGTTAGTTCAACGCAGTGATTTATCGCTATGTACGACGTCTAATGCTGGTTCGTCGCCCTCGCGCACCGCGCCGCGTATTCATAAGCAGCAATCTATTTCTGCCTGTGCTACCGTACTGCTATCCACTGCGCAAGTGATAGTTTATGACGCAGCTAATAAGCC
This sequence comes from Apeira syringaria, assembly GCA_934044485.1. Classification (NCBI taxonomy): domain Eukaryota; kingdom Metazoa; phylum Arthropoda; class Insecta; order Lepidoptera; family Geometridae; genus Apeira; species Apeira syringaria. The sequence continues at coordinate 7,860,836 of OW203658.1, read as the reverse complement.
GCAACTTATTCGCTGTTTGTTAGACACTGCGAGTCAAAGTAACTTTCTTAGCTATGAATGCTGCATGCGTCTAGGGTTATCGGATTATATCAATCCGTCGCACATGTTAGTGAAGGGTATCGGGGGCTCTGAGAAAACGGTGAAGGGTTCAGTGAACTTAACTATACATTCGAAGTTTAATACAAATATTAAATTCGACCTTGACACTTTTGTTATGGATCGGATAAGCGACCCGCTGCCTTCAGTTGCAATTGATAAAAATGCTTTTACGCACCTTAAATCACTTCCGCTCGCCGATGAAAATTATGATATACCTGGACCTATTGACTGTTTGGTTGGAGCGTCAACCTTTTGTCATTTATTATTGCCAGGGGTAGTAAACAGTTTTTATACTAATGTTCCACCCGCGATTCAAACTGTGTTAGGGTTTGTGATTATGGGCTCCGCGCCTACGTTATCGCAGATCGTAAACAATAATATGTCAACATTATGTTGTTCAGTTACGGATGATTCTATGGAAGTTCTATTCAAACGATTTTGGGAACTTGAAGAAATATCCGCTCCGCCCGCTCAAAATCCTGATGAGGTTGAGTGTGAAGAATATTTCCGCGCTACCACCGCTCGAGAAAGTAGTGGTAGATATGTTGTTGCCTTACCTTTTCGTAACGATCCGTTTCTCTTGGGCGATTCTTACGATACCGCGCTTAGGAGATTACGATGCTTAGAGCGAAAATTAGATGCATCGCTCGAAATCCGCGCCGCTTATAATGACGTCATACGATTACGATGCTTAGAGCGAAAATTAGATGCATCGCTCGAAATCCGCGCCGCTTATAATGACGTCATACGCGATTATATAAATAAAGGATATTTAAGCCGTATTTCGATAGACAATGAGGACGTCGATCGGCCCTCATATACGATACCGCATCATGGTGTTTTTCGAGATGACAAATCTTCGACCAAGCTTCGCTGCGTTCTTGACGCAAGTTGTAAGACTGCACCATATGGCTATTCCCTTAATGATCTTCTCCACGCAGGTGCTAATTTACAAGGTGACTTGTTTAGCATCCTATTAAATTTCCGCTTATTTAAAGTGACACTTACCGCTGACTGTCGTCAAATGTTCCTTCAAATAGTGGTACGCGAACCTGACCGTAGGTTTCAAAGAATTTTATACCGCTTTAGTACTGACGAACCAGTAACTGTTTTTCAGTTCAACCGCGCATGTTTTGGCGTAAAGTCAAGCCCTTTTCACGCATTACGCGTTGTGCGTCAGCTGATCGTTGACGAAGGCGATAAATTCCCCGCTGCAGCCGCTGCTGCTTCGTCCTGTCTGTACATGGATGATATTGCTCTTTCTGTTATGTCGATCACGCTAAGTGATGAGCTAATAAAACTTTTCAAAATGGGTCAATTCGATCTCGTCAAGTGGACGAGCAATTCGGATGTTGTTCTTTCCCACATACCAGACACGCATAAGGACCCTCATGATAAAATATTTGAGGCGTCAGTCCCACATAAAATACTAGGTCTATATTGGGATAGATCTAACGATTGTTTTCGCTTTATGGTAACCGCTCCTGACAATAAGTGCACAAAGCGCACGATATTGTCTGCGATAGCTCGCCTATGGGATATAATGGGCTATGTGGCTCCGGCCATTTTGTACGCCAAGCTACTAATTAAAGAGCTTTGGTTGTCAAAGTGTGATTGGGATGCCGAGCCTCCCCGCCACATTGTGAACAACTGGTTACAGTTTTGTGCGGAACTTCCTTCGTTTAACAAACTGTACATTCCAAGACATTTAGGTATAGTGGAGAACAGCGAGATTAATTTGATTGAGTTCGCTGACAGTAGTGAACGAGCCATGGGTGTTGTGATTTATTTGCAGGTCTGTGTAGGCTCTAAGTACTCTGTGCAACTTGTTTGTGCGAAGTCTAAGGTGTCACCTGTAAAAGTCGTATCGATTGCGCGATTGGAACTTTGCGCTGCAGTGCTATTGTCGCAGCTCTTTCGCAAGGTCATAGGTATTATAACCCCACGCTATCCAATCAACAATATCTTCGCCTTTAGCGATTTCAAGGTCGTACTCTGTTGGATAAACGCATTCCCGCACCGTTGGCAGACTTTTGTCGCCAATCGAGTCGTAAAATTGACAGAAAATATACCCGCGAATCGTTTCTTCTTCGTTTCTGGCTCAGAAAATCCCGCAGACTGCGTGTCACGTGGTATAACCCCGGACAAGTTAGTCAACCATCCCTTATGGTATAATGGACCTTCCTGGCTCCAACTCGACCCAAAGGAATGGCCTTCGTTTAAATTAAACGAAGACGAATATGTTGATGTACCTGAACAACGGACGCAAGTTCATGTACTCACTACTAAACCTGAAGAAAACCCGCTTTACGTTCTATCACAACGGCTTTCGTCGTATTCTCGGTTACTACGCGTGATAGTTTACATTTACCGCTTTCTAAAAAGGTTACCGCGCGCTGATTCTATATCAGCGAATGACTTAGATTTTGCAGAAAATAAATTGATTTGCTCCGTGCAAGATGTTTATTTCTCGCATGATAAATCTAAGTTAACGAAAATGAAATGTTTTCGCCCGCTTTAAACAAACTTCGACCTTTTATAGACAATAACGATCTTATTCGTGTCGGAGGTCGCTTGTCAAATTCCGCTGAGGAGTATACTTACAAACATCCTTGTATTCTACCGCGCCAAGATCACGTTGTTGATCTGATAATTGATAATGATCACCGCAAACATCTGCATGCTGGTCCGGAGCTTCTGATGTCTTTACTAAGACAGAAGTTTTGGATTTTGGCTGCACGACGTATTATTCGCTATTGCATTCACAAGTGCAATGTGTGCTTCCAATCAAAACTACTAGATAGTATGGTACAGTCTTTTTGGAAACGCTGGCGGTTACAATATTTATCCCAGTTACAATCCCGCGCGAAGTGGAACGTACCTTCTGTACCTATACGAGAGGGAACAGTAGTAATTGTCAAAACTGACAACACGCCGCCTTTTGCTTGGCCTTTGGCAGTTGTCGAAAGGGTTTATCCATCTAAGGATGGCACTACTCGAGTTGTCACCATAAAAACTTCAAAGGGGAGCTACCTCCGCCCGGTAGTTAAATTATGTCCCCTTCCTACTCAATAATTATTGTAGTAGTTAACCGCGCGTACTTATATTCCGCATATTTTTATTTCTTATTACTTTATGTATATTTATAACACAGTAACACACATACTTACGCATTATCCCGCACATATTTATTTACCGCATATTTAAGTTTACTTATTATTTTTAACGCATTACATGTAGCTTTTTTAAAGGCAACGCTTTAAGGTCGGGGGAATGTTAACGCCCTCTAGCGGCTATGCTTCGAACTGTCTGTTTATTATTCATCATTCGATGTTCGTTATTCATTCGAGTTGTCAGTTAGTGCATTTTTCTATGTTTTCTGCTGGTACGTGAATAAAGGCAGAGTAAGACGTTCCCCCCCGCATCCCGCTTCCTTCTCTGACGGCCAGTCGCATACGAACTCTCTTACGACCGGGTCGCATACAAGGTTGCAAGCCGACCGCCCGACCGTCGGGAAGAAAGCAGTGAAACCGCGCTCATCATTGTGATACTGTGACGCACCGCGCTAATAATTATAATACCGCATTCGACCAATATGTGTTATCATCACTGAATGGAGAATGGACGCCGTGGCCGAGAGATAAACCTGTAAGTCCCCTTTTTCCTTTTACGTTATTACTCAACCGTTTGATGTACCAGCAACCTCTCAATACAGTCCACTTAAATCGAAACATATTCCATTAATTACCGCCATAAAGCCTTAGGGCGCATAACGCAGGCCGCTGGCAAGATCTAGTAAAGAACTTGATCGAAGCCATAACAAAAGTTGCAGGCGTAGTTATTCAGAAACCATATCGTAAATGTTAACATGTTAAGTTGTCCGTTGGACATACCCAAAGGCATTCCTAATTATAAGTAATAAAATTTCCTCTTCGAATAAAGTTACCGGTAACAAGACGCGTCGTGCGTAACCCTGCGCCATAATAATTCATTGTATAAAATGTATTTTATTTTCTTCTTTAGAGTTTTCAAAAGTTGTCAGCCTTCTCAAAGGAATTGTTTTTTTTTATTTTTTGGTAAGCAATGTCGCAGCAAAAAAATTGGCCAATTGTGCACCGCAAAAATTGTAGTTGGACTTTGAAATTTGCACTGGCTATTGCGCAGTAATAGCCAGTGTAAATTTCAAAGTCCAGCTTTCGAAACCTTTTACATTAAAGATAATGTAGAAAAATTTCCATGGATTCAAGATTTTTTTTAATTTTCGTAAAACCTTCATAAGGCTCACAACGTCACATCAATTCAGTTGTCAATGCGTTGTGGTTCCTATTTTTCTCAAGTAAATAATGTAGTATCAAGGCCATCAAAGAGTCTATGACCCCTGTTGTGTTGTGGAAAATAAGTAATATACCTACACGACTTTCGAACTAATGTGTGAGCGCGTGTCAGCTAAGTGTATGTGTGGCGGCAGGTGGAGCTGCGGCGGCGCGGGGGTGGGGCGGGAGGGCGAGGGGACGGGTTCCGCGAGGAGCCGCAGCGGGACGGGGCGCCGGAGCGATCAGACCGCGCCAGCCGCCCCAGCAGGTTACTCACCCCGGTCGATATATCCAGGGCTTGTGGTGGCGGGCATACTCTCTGTGTCTCTTTGATACTCTTCTTTAGAACCTCCAACTAGTTTAATTAATTGTGATGATTTGTGACACAGTATGTTAAATATATGTAGAGCATTCGGTACGAACTCCTGAGTAGTAGGCACAATAACGTTCGCTCGCGTGTAACTTTTAATCAGATACGATAACACATAAGAATAGATACATAAGAAAAAAACATAAGGGTGAAAGGTAATTCACAAGGTATCTTTGTTAGTATAAGACACAAACTATATTAAGATTCTGTATAAGGTCTAACTACGAATTTTTTTAATTATAATATATATTCTAATCGTAATTCATACTCATTTCCCCAAAATATTGGCCATTGTGTCCAACGTGTCATAATGTGCTACTAAAAAAAATGCCCGTCCTCAATCCTGAACTGTGTTCAAGACTAAGGGCTGTAATATGAGTTGTTCAATTCAAATACTCTTGTATAAACATACCATCTTTGAGCCGGTGGATTACACCAAGGCTCAATACTGATACCACTACTGTTCATATTATACACTGCTAAAATCCCCACCAAATTGAATTCACGATGATCGACGACATTGAAATCAAAGATGCTTTCAATATGTAATACCTAATGAAAACGAAGGTAATATTTATCAGATTGTGCATTGCACTTACTAGTACGTTTATTTTAGATAGAAAGAGCAATTTGTTTCAAGTTTATCAGAGTAAAACTGACCATAAAGGTTAATCATCAGGTGAGACAGTTGTCAAACGCAAACTTATAATAGTAAAAAAAAAAAATCTACATTCTGTGTTCACTAATTAATTTACGAGAAGGTATGTGCTTATACGTTTTTATGTGTATCATGAAGTTTTTCTATATATATGTGCTGTGCTTAGCAATAAAATAAGTTCATGTTGGTTATGGTTTGGTTAGTTGGGTGGCAGTAATTTATTGCGTATTCGTTTTAAGATCGACTTATCATCCCAATCCGGTCAAATTCTAGTTTTATATTTAATTGTTTACCAAAAAAGCCAGCAAATATGGTCCTAAAGAAATATAAACCTTCTTGACTTAATTATACTGACATCATCTCGATATTCAAATATTACTTGAAAATGTAATCTTAGCTTGCTTCTCTCTAAGTTAGTTCCACCACCACAGCCCGTTGTACCCCAACCCTCGTATCCTCCCGACCCCCTCGTCCAGTATGAGCTGATCTGGTGACTTTGCAGCTCGTCCTCGTCTCCCAGCGCCAACATCCCGCTTATGAGGATCGTGCAGAGCGTGAAACACACCAAGAAGAGAGACGGCCAGTGGCTTAAGGAGGGGTGGCTGGTGCATTTCACAAATAAAGATAAAACGGTAAGTAGAAATCATCGTTAGTTTTATTCTTGTTAAAAAAACTCATTTCGAGTTAATGTAATCGACATATTTAAATCAAATATTGACATCGGGAAGTGAACAAATTTATGATTCAGTTTCTGTGTGGTGTGAGGCCGTATCCATGTCAATAAGACAATGTCAAATCAAAAGTTAGAGTTTTAAGTTTATGGCGCGCTGTATCTATGATTTTTACGTATGAAAATCTACACTAATATTTTAAAGAGAAAAAAGATTTGTGTTTTTGTACGTTTGTAACAAGTAAACTCAAAAACGACTTTACCGATTTCAAGAATGCTACATTATTCCTGAGTAACATTAGGCTATGTTTATTACTAGAAAAATTAGGGATCTCTAATAAAATTTCAATAATGTAATCCAAGGTAAAAAAATTGCCATACAGTATCTTTCATCGCATGCGCTCCGGAAACTATTAATGGCGCAACAAAAAAATTACCAACTTAAAACTACAAAAAAATGCAATGTCACATACACTTATGTTGGACATATATATGTCTAACTATTATTGTTACGTTGCTATAACTACTTTCTTACATTTTAAAAGTTGATATAGAAATGCCAACCAAAATCAGACTTTAATACCTGCAGGAGTACTTTTCGAATGACCTAAACCGGACATTCCATTTAAAAGATATTACTAATTTTAAAATGTCAATTCAAACAAATACTGATATAAAAATGAACGCCGCCATGACGTGGCCGGTCATGCAGCGCAGCAGAAAACATGGCATGACAAAACGCGCTCGGCGTAGGCTGAAACGCGCGGTCGGCTCCATGCGAAATGTATTTTTTGCATGTATTTTGAGTAGTAAATGTACCCGGAAATTCATGCCCATGTACGAATTAGGGACGGGCCGCTAGTGTTTAATAAATACCGGGCCTATGTTATATTTGTAGAGGATGGGAGTTGACATGTTATGACAACCGACAACAAAACTGACACGTTACGTTATTAATCAGGTTCATACTAGGAAAATGGTTCATCATGTGCTGGTATCCTATTTACAAGAGCTGTATGGCATACTTTGCAATTGTGGCAAACATAAAAAGGTATACCTACACTGGAAAGAGAGAAAAGAAACTCTTTTTCACACTACATGTAAATTGCCATCCTGTTTACGCATTCATTATATTAGCCACTTTAGTTACGGTAACATGTGTGCGACCGATTTTCTTACAAGTGAGCCAGCGGTCAAACGCAAGATCGATGCGCGTGTGCTCTTTTAGTTACAACGGGAATGACATACGTATTTTTACAAACATGCACTACTGTATCAGACCAGCGAATAGTGGGTGAGCAAACCCATACTATAGGTTGGTTCGCCATTAAACCTTTTTGTTTTGTAATCAACAGATTAAGCGTCATTACTGGCGACTAGACAGCAAGTCCATTACGTTGTTCACTTCTGAAAGTGGCATTAAATACTACAAGGAGATCCCACTGAATGAGATCCTTACTATCGACACCGCACGCACTCCGCATCCAGGTAAATACATCCTATAATACCTTTATGTACGCTTTTAATGACTAATCACTTTTTTGTTTCTGATGTTTTATAGATCTGTTTTTGTTACCTGTTCATTTCTATACTGCTAAACCTGCGTACTTCTATTGCTTTATTAAATTTCTATTATAGTCACGAAATAGTTTTTAATAATTTATATTGTCTTCTCTTAGATTGTCCTACGGAAAGCACAGGTATGCAACATTTAATAAACCTAGGGTTACTAACCTGTGCACGTTCACATTTGGTATATTTTCGGCGAATTGTATGCGTTTTTGTAAGCATGGGCATGTTGTGTTAATACCTTTTCAAGAATGCCTTTTTTTGTGGTGGAAATATTTAATACCTATATTAATAATATTTTACTATAATAAGACCTGCCCCACAATCGATAAACTTCTTAGCATTCTATAACAATGGCCTACTAAAGCTAAATTATGTTTTCTCAAAGACTTTACTTGGGTTTTTATTTCACATACATATAAACAAAGATTGTTCTTTGAACATCGCTCTGTAAAATAAAGTAGCGACCGATGCCTCCAGGCACATGCACCGCTCGTATGAGATCGAGCATGCACTGACTATTTGCTAGATCATTATTTCCTGACCCATATTTTAATATGTTCACCGTTGTTTGAAAGCTAAGTAAGCGTCGTTCTAAGAGCTAATCACACCTTATTTTCAAATATAATATAAATAGAATAACAAGAAAACGTTTCGTTGTCAATCAATACCTATGTCTCCCATATCGAATCGTGCAGTTAGATATTCATGGATATAATAACACCGCATTCTTATCGTGCACGCACGCGACCTCGCGTCATGAACGGGGCTTATAGCGGCCGATCGGAGCCAGTATGTACGTTATGTGTCGCGAAGATGACGACGATGTGTACGTGCAGGCGCGGAGATAATGCACTGTTTCGAGTTGCGCACTGCCAACGTGGACTACCTGGTCGGCGTGGACGGCGCGGGGGCGGGCGCGGGGAGTGGTGGCGCGCCGCTGCCGCCCCCAGAGTCGGGCGTGGGCGCCTACCTGGCGCGCTCTTGGGAGACCGCCATCCGCCACGCGCTGCTGCCCGTCACGCACCACTCCGGTGAGTCCCTCGCTACACCTCTACACACCTACATTTTACAGCCGGATAGATGTTAACCTCTAAAACTACACGCTTACAGCTCTATTGCCGTACAGTCCCAAAGTTCCCTAACTCATCGTCCACAGTTCGATACCTGTACATCTATCTATAATTCTATATTTCTATAGCAAAACACCCGTACAATATAACGTGCAACCTATCTTTGTGGTTCTGAATTTAGGCTCTGATCATTCGTACGTGTACAAGTAACACAGTTTATCCTCAAGCATATGAAAATTGTAAGCTAGTGTGTGAGACAGTTATACAATCATTAAACCCAGTCCTTTGCTACACAAAAGTGGCTACTTCGTAGCTACAACCAGATGCCTTCTGAAACACAAACATAGCCTTGCGTACTGTACTTATCGCAAGAAGTGGGATCCGTTTTTAACTCTCAGAATAAATAACGTTAGTACGTATTGATAGCTTTTCAGTGTGACCCTTCCTCTATGAGGTGAAGTTTTCATGTAGTGTCAGGTTGCCAAAACTTATTTCGTATTACCATATTATTCATCTATTATGTTGGTTAATAAATAAATCTCTACATAGTTATGCATCCGCCTGAACCTTCCATTTTAGATTAGTAAGCATTGTACTCAGTATTCGTCAGCCGTTTTAGCCGGCGGTTTTAGACTTTCTCGGAACGGCCACACACGATGGTGTGCCTTCTTGTAGGTTAAATTTTATGTTTTTGACACAATAAATCGAGCCTCTAAATCGGCTGGACGTATTTGTCGTTTAATTAAATTAAATTTCCTTTTCTCGAGTTTCTTTAGATGTAATTGTACCATTATATTACCATTTTGTGTGTACCAAGGTGTGAACTTTGGCTCTTACATTAAACCGTTGCTTAGAAAGCCAAGAAAATATGTCGTTTTCCTTGCCAGTATTTTACATATTACCTTGCATCAAACATTCTAGATAGATAGATAGATTGGTTCTAGATAGATTGGTCATTTGTGGAGTGCTATATTTGTCTGTAACCCGACAACTCATTAATCTCTTGAGATCATTTAGCAACTAATCCAAACAGTGCATGTCATTTGTATACAATTAATTCCGCCAATTTTCGCCAGGACATGACGCGCTCTGACTGGATGACCATTTACTAAATAGACAATTTTAAGTCTTTTCGGCTTATCTTGTTGAAAGTTTTATCTAAATGTCTTATTAACTTAAAAAAATAACTTGAATACCTCTTATGAGAGCAGTTCATGATTGCGTAATACACAAGAAGGAAGGAAATTAAAAAGTCTAAAAATGTGATTAAGTTTTTGGAACGAAAACGAATCGAAGTAATTTTCGAACAGAATCACTTATGTTTCTTAGGGTATGCGGAGCTAGGATAGACAGTGCGTGTATGTTTGTGCATATGTCGATATCGTGCAGCTGAGAGCGCATGCGGAAGCGGAGGCGGTGGTGGGGCCGGGGGCGTGTGCGGCGCGTCGAGTGGCAGCGAGCAGCGTGCCACCGACATGGCGCAGGTGTACCAGATCTTCCCCGATGAGGTGCTCGGCTCCGGCCAGTTCGGGATCGTGTACGGCGGCACGCATCGCCGGACGCTCCGCCCCGTCGCTATCAAGGTACCCCATACCATACCGCACTCTGCGACGTGCGTGCGCGATGCGTCTGTGACTTCTATTCTACTCTGCGCTCGTGTACGGCGGCTCCTAGCCCTTTCTATATCTCGAAGTCCAAAAATTTCACCATGCCAACTGCAATATAAGCTATCCAAATACTCATAATAATAGTTTTGCAATCATTTCGTACATTACTGAGTTAATTAATCATTATTATTAGTTTATGAAACTGTTTTATAATAATTATTCATATAGATAATTATCATATTAATTTGCGGGTAATTTTACGTAACTTAAGCCGTCGTGTAATTTACTGTAATTTTTAGACTTTCGCGATTCGAACACATTGATATTAAATCAAACGGGGCAGTCTTCTCGTGACCACGACCAATGCAACTTGGTCGAAACGTCGAGGTAAATAAATTACTAAATGTTTTTCTCGCGATCAAGCCCCGTTTGATTTAATAACAATGTTATTTACTGCTGACTAAAACCACCCAAACGAAATTTTCCGATTATATGAATAAAATTTTAAAGTTTAAATGAATTTAAAATTAAGTAGTTATAGTTAAATATTATGCATAATTATTTAAAGTGTACAAACAAAATAAATACAAGCAATTTAGTTAGTTTGAGTGTATCACGGGCTTTCCACTATAATTTCAGCATTATTGCATAATTATAACTACAGGTCATAGACAAGCTCCGATTCCCAACAAAAGAAGAAGCCCAGCTGAAGAACGAAGTGGCAATCCTGCAGAACCTGTCGCACCCCGGCGTGGTGAACCTGGAGCGCATGTTTGAAACGCCGGAGCGGATATTCGTCGTCATGGAGAAGTTGAAGGGGGACATGCTGGAGATGATCCTCTCGCACGAGAAGGGTCGCCTCACAGAGAGAATCACCAAGTTTTTGGTGGCACAGGTGAGCGAGGTTTCCTTGCACAAGTTTAAAACAAATTATGGTCAAGATAATTATGTTACATGAAATAATATTGTAAGTATTTTTAAAGTTTTAAGAACCTACTTTTTTCCGACTTAAATGGTTTAAATGGAATTTGATGAGATCACAAATATCTAATATTAAATACTTTTAAATAAAAAAGAGTTGTACACCTCTTACAAAAGTTGGGAACCACCTAATTTTGTTTTTGTGATGTCGTTTGAAATCTCCAATTTCATTGGCTTCCTGAAAAGTGTCTCTGGCATCAATATTTTCTGAACGAATGAGCGATAAAGCAAAAATTAAAATTTTTGAGTTCCTGGCTAGTATTTTACAATAAAATAAGCAACGTTTAAGAGATTTAACGTAGCCTATTTATATTATAAATATCCCAAAACGACTCTAGACAATTTTCATCGATCCTGGTTCCAATTTGATATTTGATAAAAAAGTTACGCAAAGTTTAAAACCATTTGTTATGTTCTTAGCGGGCGTACGCTGGTTTGCTTACGGTCGCGATTGTGAACGATCACCTTCGACTATGGACATACTATTGGTGTAGTCGATGTGTCCCCGACTATACTATAGGTGTAATAAAAGGTGTTTTCGATTTACAGTAGGCGTAATCGATCTTTATGGTTCAGAAGTACGAAGGCTCTACGAAAGTTTGCCCATGTACCGTAGTCTACCGATGAAACAGTTGGAAGGACTTATGCATGACGAGTTGAGAGGCATAATTTGTGGATGGTCGTACAGATCCTGGTGGCGTTGAAGCATCTGCACGAGAAGAACATCGTGCACTGCGACCTGAAACCCGAAAACGTGCTGCTCTCCACGCATGACCAGTTCCCGCAGGTCAAGCTCTGCGACTTCGGGTTCGCGCGCATCATCGGGGAGAAGTCCTTCCGCCGCTCCGTTGTCGGCACGCCAGCGTACCTCGGTAAACCCACCCCACAGTCTAAACTACCTTTTTTTATTGGGTTTAGGCAAGCGTACATACATCTTACAAGCTCTACAGCGTCCTGTACTCTTGTCTTTCCGTTAAACTATACAGCTAAGGAAACATGGATATCACGGATAGCTACCAGAGCTTTATTAGTAATTTGAGGGGTTATTTTTGTATATTATGAATATTTCAATTGTCACTACTAAGAATTCGCGAAAATACTAACTAAACTATTGATTAAATTATTTTGTAAACTTGAATTCTACTTTTATTAACTCACTCGCCGACAAATGGCATGTTACAAATATGGACTTACCTAAATGTTATCCGAATTTATCCGAAAAGGAGATAACACGTAGCCCACGCGAATCATCAATACTAGGCCGTGGTTACGAGAAGATTGCTCGTGAACGCGGCGTTTGTCTAGAGAAATATGTATATTGACGTTCATACGTTCGTGTTTATTGCTATAATTTAATAAACGATTTACTATTATCTGTGTATGCAGCCCCGGAAGTGCTCCGCAACAAGGGGTACAACCGGTCGCTGGACATGTGGTCGGTGGGTGTCATCGTGTACGTGTCACTCTCTGGAACCTTCCCCTTCAATGAGGACGAGGACATCAACGAGCAGATACAGAACGCGGCCTTCATGTATCCGCCCACGCCCTGGCGGGAGATCTCCGCGGAAGGTATACTCTACCCACTCTCCGCCGTTTATAACATGTCATTTTATTTGATATTTCAATTTCTTAATGTTCTTCCAATAGCTAACAAATAACAAAAATACATGTTTTCTCAATGTCTTCCACCTATCAAGCTGATAATGTCCAAAGTAATTCTTGTGATGAATCCGTCAGTCATCAATCTTACATCTTTGAGTTTGAGTGCTGTATCTTTCTTTGATTCTGAAGTTCAGACCGCGCTCACACTGCTTGACGCTACAAAAGCTCCGGGTCCGGATGCGATACCTCTAATCTAATCTAAATCAAGCTATACGTACGATTTATGTTTATGAGCTAGCAAAACCTTTGCAAATAATTTTCGGAAGATCCTATATATATTTCCTACCAAAAGAAAATTCGCACACACAAGTTCCCACCGTTCCAACTGACGATATGTAATATTACCGATCGCGACCAGCAATTACGTTCGGTCGGTTCAAGATTCCGATCTTACTCGTATACGCATAGCAATGTTATCGAACAATGTAACCCTGTACGCGGTGTGGTCATGTCGTGCAGCGATCGACCTGATCAACAACCTGCTGCAAGTGAAGCAGCGGAAGCGACTGTCGGTGGACAAGTGCAGCGCGCACGTGTGGCTGCAGACGCGCGAGGCGTGGCGTGACCTGCGCGCGCTCGAGCGTCGCGTCGGCACGCGTTACCTCACGCACGCCAGCGACGAGCCGCGCTACGGGGACTGCAGTCCCGACCCTCTCCCCGACCCCCACGCCGATCGCTGACCGTGAGTACCCGGCCAGATGTCCGCAAGTAAAACCATGTTCCTTTTTGCGAATTTAGGTATGTCGTTTGAGCATAATATTATGATGAATTACAGCGGTCCCGTTGCGTCGCCTCAAGCGACTCCACGTGTTGCATTGCTGAATTTACTACTGTATATTGTCTATTTTTCTTAGAACGAATGAGTGCGCTTACATTTTAGATGGTTTAACGCGTCGCCTCTAATACGGTCCGTTTCTAATGATAAGTGAGATACGAGTATCACGTTTAACGTAGTCGAAAGCTTTGGTTGAATCGATATCCAGTGCTGTCTAGGCCGGTAACAATAGTGTCTAGATATTTGTACAAAGTCAAATTGATGGTTTAATTTTTTCCGGACTTTGGTCCGTGCAAAGTTAATTTATATAAATGCATCTAGACTTTTTTTATTCCTCTAACGAAATCTTTCGATGAGACTGGAGTTGGCGCAATAGGCCGACAACTAATATGCTTTTTTGTCTTATTTTTAATACTGACTTAACTATCGTCACATTTAAGTTTAAGGGACATCACTCGTAACATAAATTAAGTGTCTTAAGCATAACATAATACAGGGGAAATTACCATTATGTACAATTATCAAAATTTTAGAAGCGACAACATTGTAACCTACTAAGTATTCATATTTTTTAAGAACCAAAAAATAGATTTCTTTTTTAAAAATAAACAAGTTTTCTGGTGGACCTAGTTAGATAACAGATCCTGATAATTTTTGTTTCAAGGCTAAGTTTTCCCAAACTCGTCTTAAATACATTTAAATATGATAACGTAATTTCAAGGCTTGCGTTAATCATGTGCATTGTTCTCAACAAGGCGCTTTCGTTTTTGCCAGCAAGTGGGTCATTAAATCTTTTTTATCAATTCTATTATTGAGTTATTGTGATTTTCGGACACATTACTGATTTCCGCGTCCTAGTATGTTTCGCCTGAGTCACACCTTGGTATCTCTTATACTGTATCTCAACGAGACATATGTGTTCAACTGTTCAGATCGGAGCTACCTCCGGACGGGGGCGGGGGCGTGGGCCGGCGCGCCGTGCTGCCGCACTGCGTGTGGCTCAAGTGGATGAAACTGCTCGTCCGGGTGCGGTAATACTCGACACGCTTCAGAAACAGCTCATCACGAACCCGCGCGTTTAGGAGCTCATTCCAAATCGTTTCGGTGACTCCACACCCTTAGGAACTCATTACTAATCGTGATGCTAAGAACGGCATTTGCGACTGAGAAGAAGAATCACGAATCAGAGAAACTCATCACAAACGTGTAACGGAGCATGTCCCTTCATGAACTCGTTACAAATAATGTGAAAGTGCATCACAATTAAGGAACTCACTAAAATGCTTAAGATTAGAAAATCTTTTTCGAACAAATAGGTCTAAAAACGCCTTGGTTGATATCGTAACGTGCAAAGATGTAGCGAATCAAGTATCACAAATAACAAGACTCGTCAATACATTATGTATAGTTAAGGCCCTAGGATAATATGTCTATGATAATAGCATTTAATGTGAAAATAAGCATTTTATTGTATTTAAATGTCACGGTTGTATCGCGTCATTCCTACACGAGTGAATATGTTTAATTATGTCGTAGAATTTACTAATTTATTTACAATTGTTCATAAGGGGGTTTTTCAACATAAACATAGTTTTTTAAATCAAAATATTCAATTAATTTAGATGACAGTGATTCAATTTTTTAATGTATTAAAAATAAGGTTTGGGAATTATGAACGAAAATTGATATCTGATAAATGTTTACCACGGTTACAGATTTTGATTCTTTCATCAAAGTATTTAATCACTGAAAAAGTGGTGGGTAATTCATTAATCACTTCACGAATTTTGAGTTTTAAAACTGCAATCGATTCGATTGACTCCGTATAGAATTACCTTACCTTATATAACATAACCCTACAAAAAATAATCCGGCGATGTCAAATCGCATTTTCAGCGCTAATTTCGATAAAAAAAGGCCCAATAATAGCCTAGACCACATAGCACACCATAAAGTGACATGTTCAGCATTTAAAGGTTTCTCAACTACCTGTCTTGGATTCTCAGAAGCCCAAATGTTTAATAGCGGTCTCAGAAGGGCTATTGTGTTTTCCGAAATGCTAATTGTAAGATCCACCACTATCATAGTGATTTTTAATTATTTTAATGCGAATTCGAGTTAAATGGAAATCATTGTAACAATTTCCCAAGCTAGATATATGAGAAAAAACTATGCTCATGTGTCAAATTATCATGTAGTTTTTTTTAGTAGGACCATATTTTGAAAACTAAGTTCTTGTTGAAAACCCCTGTATTATGTTATTTACAAGCATAACTTTACCTGTTATTATTGTTAAGTTACATTTTGTTATTGAAGGAGCAGCTGCATTTTTATATATATTATGTACGTAAGGATGATCTGTTTGATGAGATTTTGCGAATAAGGACAATAATCTAACCGTTACCTTACATCTTGTACAATATTGTCCAAACTCATCTAGGCCCCATTATTTTATGTCATTAAAAAAGCCAATGGATCCAATTCAGGGGATACAGTAACGAAAGCAGACATATTTTATTATTATTATGTTTGTTTGTTTTTACCTGAACCGTTCGAGATATTTCTAAATGGCTAGAATAGGGCACCTGATATCTGTACACGTCACGAAGGACAGCTTACACGTTTCAGATTATTTCCAAAAATAACTTGATGACCATTTAGATAATTTTGAATACGAAGTACATTCTACTGCAGTTAGTTTTTTTTAACTGTATTTACTATTACGATACTGTATTTTCGTTAGTAATTATTGAACAATGCAATTTCATGCTTTTCTATTATATTAAAGCAATATTGTTTATAATACTTGTTTGTTATTGTATATTAATATGCCGATGCGTAATATGCCTTATATTACGCATTCCAAAATTTGAAAAAGTTTTTAGAAATATTATGATATGCTATATCTTTTGTTTCAGCGCATTTTGTTTTCCTTTCCCAAATGGTGTTAATGTCTTTGACATATGCTTTGGTAAATAAAGAGAGCGATAAACTACATGCCTCTTTTACATTGTATATTTCTTACAACTTGGATAGCCTTCTATTCGTATTTGATAGAATCCTAAAATTACGGTAAAGTTTTAATTAAATCTTAATTAATAATGCATAGAGAACGATCGTAATATAAACTGATCATGTATGTAATGTATTCTAGTTGAGATTACACGGGGTGTTGAAAATACTCTATTTTTGTACAAATTAAAGAAAGCCGCTCTCAAGTATCTTTTATCCTTCCTATCTTTTAAGTAATATTAAAAATTATAACTAAAGTTAAATTTAAAATGTAAAAAAAACCCGGCACAAATTAATAAAAATAGTATGAACGTAAAAAGCCACGTGCAAGTAAAAAATATTATAAAAATTACGGAAAACGCCATGTTGTGGTGGCAGCCATCTTGGATTTGAATTGTATCATACTGTATTCTACTAGTCAAGCCCTTTCATTTGATACCCATATTAAGGTAGTTGTGAAAAAATATGTAATCCGCCATTTTGTGGCCATCTTGGACCTATTTTCATTAAACATAGCCAAGGACACTCCCGACTAACTCGCCTTTCAAACAAAAAAAAACCACAATCGGTACATTCGTTCGGATGCTACGACGCCACATACAGACACAAGGACACACACATTCAGAGAGAGAAGAGAGAGAGAAAGAGACAAAACCCTGTCGTTTAGCGTCGGGGTTTAAAAATAAAGTGCATTACAAGGCGAAGTTGCCTGAATATTTATCGGCCTAATTATAATATTTAATTATGTTTCCCAATAGACGTACTTATATGTCAACGTGTCTTACACGATAAGGTTCAATTTTTCTGAGGTTTAATCAATTCACACACATGAATTAATACAATTTTAGTCTAATATTAATCTTATCTCTTCTAGAATCTTTTCATTGGGATTTAAATGTATAACTAAAAATGAGGCTTCCAACGCTATGCTATTGTATCGAATGTGTCTATAATTTCTTATATTATTAAAATTAGGTAGAACGCTTTGATGCATTCGGACAGAGGGCTTATACTGGGACCTTTTATTCTCGAAAATATTTTTGAAGAGCGGGTAATTCTGTTGTTCGTTTAAGGCAACTTAAATCGTTCAAAGTGCTTAAATTCAAATTGATAAAAAAGTAATTGGTCAAATATTGATTATTCCTAAGATAGATTACGATTCCTAGCGAGCCGATTTGACAGCATCGCGTTGACATCGTTCTATGTGCGGTGTCGAAATGATGTATGGTTTGAAATATTGAAACATTTGATTAACCAAACTAGCTGTCTCGGGCAAACGTTGTACTGCCATATAAATGATCAAAATGTCAAAATGATTCGACACTTCATAATTTAAGTTACTTCGTGTCAACGAGTAGTTGTTTATACGAAAATATTAAAGTCGCTATAAAAAGGGAGGGGCAGGAGGGGTGAAAAATACTAGACTATAGAACCATCTATTCTCAGACCTACCAAACATACGATGATAATATTGTTTTATGCAAAACAATATTATCATCGTTTGGTTACAAACACTGTGACACGGGAATTTTATGTATTAAATATAATTATATTATTTAAAAAAAATTTAGGATGCGTCCACTAAGGACATATTTTGATCCTTTGTTTGTAATATCATTAAAGGTTAGACATTTTTAAATTTTAAATTCGAATCAAATTTAACATTCTTACGCATAAAGTAACCATTAGCATTGTATGAACACAATTTTAGTTACATTGAGCGATTTAAAGAAATACTGCCTATATCGACATAGGTATATCCATAGCATATGTATGTAACACAATCAGATAAACGACAAATGAGGATCTCACAGCATGAGGGTAACATCTATAGACAAGACCCTCATGCTCCGAGCCCCCAAAAACGGGCTCGTACCTATATACATAAAAATAGTTTTTGTTATATTGATTTTGTTTTATAATTCAGTTCTGTTGTTTAAAATATATAAGTATACTAGCGGTCCGCCCCGGCTTTGCACGGGTAAAAAAATAAATAGTTGTATTTGTCCCTATTTTTTTTTAATATGATATAGCCTATGTCACCCGGGGATAGTGTAGCTTCCCAACAGTGAAAGAATTTTTCAAATCGGTTCAGTGGTTTCGAAGCCTATTCAATGGAAACAAACAATCAAATCTTTCCTCTTTATAATATTAGTATAGATGACAATGAAATTATTGTGATAAATGCATATTGCAGATATTTTTTTAAACTATCAAAATCAGACTTCTCAGCCAAAACAAAATCAGTGCCAACATTTTCGACTCGTTTATCATGAACCCAAATACATATTTACTCAGTGTTATGTATCAAGTATTCAATAGGTACCTAGTTAAATACTTAAGGATTTATAAAAAATGTGAGATTATACAAATAAGGGACCTATGTTAAGATGTATACGCCCCAAAATAAGTAAGCACTTACCCGAAGAATGGTTTGCGTTCTTTGAATCGTATTTATGTATAGAAACAGTATTCAACAATCATTAGGTTCCAGGTTGTACGCCAGTTTAGTGCCTAACACGAACCACAGAGGGTTGGTTTTTTTTTCCGGAAATGATATATTTTTTATTATTTTTTTCATAGTGAGCTACTGGACTAGACACATTCCTGGACCCCTATTTTTGTAGAATATTAGGAAATCCTGTATACTGACTATATAAGAACATGTTTGAGATATATATATATATATATATATATATATATATATATATCATGTACATTGTTGTTGGTTAAACGATAACTAATGGCTTCCTCGTTTAGCTTATATGTTATTGTTCTGTTCGTGTAAATCATGTACCTATTTTCTGTAATGTGCAAGAGTCTGGAGCGTGGGCGGTAAGATCACAGGTGGAACTCAGAACAATGACTCGTTCTGTTTGATTTTGTAAGAGATTTCTACTTGTTACATGTACATAGGTACATATGTTGTGCTTAAAATGAAATAGTCGGGTCCTCGTCGTGGCCGATATACATTAATTTATTTAAACAATTGCAATTTTGATATCCATTAACTTTTAACTATTATGAATCAATTTATTTTTTTTTTTTGTTTTTTTTTTTTTTTTTAAATGGGACAACATTCACACAAGGTCTTCAGGTCCCAAACTAGGCAGAGCCTGTACTATGGTAACCTGATGACTGATATATATACTTAAATACATACTTATATATATACTTATTTTTTATACATATACACACCCAGACACAGGTCAAACAGAAAAACATGTTCATACACACAAATGTTTGACCTGTCCGGGAATCGAACCCGGGACCAGCGGCTCAGAAGGCAGAGTGCTACCAACTGCGCCAACCGGCCAGTCAAAAAATCAAAATTAAATGACGGTTTTATTTTGCATTTTACTGTGGTATGAAAAAGCAATCATATAGATATATAGCAATATACATATATAGACATATACGTATATAAAAGAGTTAAAGACGTATGACATTGTTTTATAAGTATTAGTATGCCTTGGCAGGCAAAACATGCATGTGCGTGCTTACATAGTGCAGCATGCAAAAACGTGTTTTTACTAATTACAATTGATAGATTGATTTGAAATTGTACCATGGGTATTGCTAATCCCTGAATTGATTATTCCTCGAAGTGGCTCGTATCTTTGGATCTCATAATTTCCAACCAATGCTCCGCGAAACACCTCGCCGTCTCCACTCTTGCACGTAACTCCCGTCATTCCACATTAGAAATGTTTTACTGTGTTTTTGTATATTATGTAATATTTTACAATCAAGCTTCCATTATCTGTGATCTCTTTTGACAATGTATTTTGTAATGCTAAGTCTGTTACTACATATTGACCGTTTGGGCTTGTGTGACCTCCACATGAGATCCATTTACATTGCCGCGGGATAAGGGAAGCCGAAGCGATACAAATTTATACGAAGTTTTATAGCAGGTTCATAGGTGTTCGTGTTTTCATCTCAATTATTATATAAAGAAAACAGTTTAGAGTTTTGTATCTAATTATCTCTTACAAAACGCGATTGTTAATATCAATGCCGTATTATTTATTTTATTTATTTATTATTAACAACTAAAACGATTTACAATAAAAACTATTACAATAGCTGTGTAAACTAAATTTCATAACAAAATGTCAAATAAATTAATTGATAAAAATATACAATAATGTCAATGTGCATACATAATAAATTATATTTGTAAAAAACAAAAGGTAAAAATCTAAATTCTTCGTAATTTGAATTGTGAATTATGGACACTTAAATGTAGAAATTAGAAAATTATTTACACTTAAATGTGTAAAACACTTCAACATATTTTGACATCAATATTATATGTCTAGAGCTAGCTTTATCTACGCGAGTCGATTGACATGAATCGATACACGACGACGAAGTGCCGATGTTCGGCGAAACGAATTGAAATCGTTTTTGTTTGCATTCCCTTCGGCCTTCTCTTCTTTTCTATAGCGATGTGAATTGACCACAAGTAGGGGGCCACATTATTATTTATTATAAGTCAGTCTTTGCACTGAAGCCGTAACAGCCTACGTTTCGGTATAGTTACGTATAGGTACTTAGCTATGATGACAGACATCAGCTAAAGTCTTTTTTAAATTATAGATTTTTTTACTTTTTTACTGTCGACTTATATTGACTGTTATGTAATTAATCCATGTACGTAAGCTATTTATTATATTTACGCCTTATTTCGTAGGTACATACATAATCAACAATGAATAAATAACAAACTAATATTTATATTAAAGGCTATTGTGCAACTGTTTTAATTTGTGGGTAAGATTAAAATAAATATAATTTTCTTAATGTCTCGGCAATCATAGACTTTAGCAGTTTTCCTCCCATTCTCAATGAATAATAATGAGTAAGGAAAAGAAAAATCATTTATGCAATTGAAAAAAGCTTTGGGAGTGGTATATTCGGGTATTTTGATGACTGGCAGCTTGTATTATGAGTAAAAGTCAGGATGACAATTGATAGTAGGTATATTGGCTCCAGTATTCTCGATACAATAATACTATACGTGTATAATGCTGACGTTAACGGAATTCCTAGTCGGAATGTAGAATAATAAGAGTGCGAGCACGCGGCTTTTATTGTTCGCCTAACGATGCTACACGTTGCATCATCCAACTGTTATCTATACTGTGACTTTAGGTGAGTGCCTGGGAATAGGCAAGGATCTTAAGTTGCTTTAAGTGTATATTATTGTGAACCATCCCTTATTAGACCAAAGGGGTCATTCGTTCCGGTTATTTGTAAATAAACCTATCTTGTACAATTATCTGAAGGTTTCAGATGTTTTCCTTCCAATTAATAACAAAAAATAATTACAATACAGTTAACGGCAAGACTATCTTCCGCGTCCAGAGAGCAACTGATAGTAAATCTAAACAGATTGTGGTAAGACATTTTAGCACAGAAGAATTAAGTTTTGTTTTTTTTTCCAAAATGTTACTTATTTCTTGTGTTGAATGTGTGGTAATAGTATTATAACATTGTAGAAATGGTATTATACCATTAAATGTCCGTGAGAGTACAACAGTGGAAAGTGCACCAAAACGGTGAATCACTTTATTTCTCTCCGGAATCTGGACTAAAGTGCCCCACTACTTTACTGGATCACATAAGGGAAACAGGGAGCCACTATCGGGCCAAGCTTTTAGCTTCTTCTTATTTTAAAGCTATTTGATTATGCTCACAACTTTATTCAACTAATCTTGACACTAGCGGAATGTACATAAAACGCGAAGCCAAAATGAATAACAGAAAAATAGCCGAAATATGACGATTGCCGCGACATTATCAAAATTAAACCCAGTGGGTATAATTTGTGACGTCACGTTGATTCTACGTTATTATTTTGTCGATCAACATGATTTAATGTTTAAATGGAACTATATTATAATTAGTCAATTCTTTATATTATTTGGTCATACAATATAATCATAGCCCCCTATTGTACGGATTCTATCTATCCTAATATTTTCGGCCTAAAATAAATAATGCTTAAAGTGCGGCCGCTCTGAGATATATTTTTCAATGTTTATTTGGTATAATTTTATTTTCTTACTGCAAAATTAAATAAATTATCTGAATAAGTGCATAATATTTATACATAAAATCAGGCATATACCTAGCCGCCCAAAAATATTCGTGTAAATAAAAAATTTTTAGTAGAAAAGGCAGAACTGCAATTTAACTCTAAAATAATTCTCTCAGCGGCTTCACTGTAACCATAAAATGTACTATTTGAGTGTTTCCTGGTGATTATTTGATAGCTTTAACTTACATCTATAGTATTATTGTATATTTTATCTTTTCGTTGCGTATAAAATGTTACATTAAAGTTTCTTTCCCTACTTTTCAAACGTTCTAGGTAGAATAAAATATTTTAGTGCATAATATTTGGACCAAACCAGATAGCTGTGTGTTTATTTAGTAAATGTTGAATTAATACGATTCGTAGTGAAATAATGTTAATGTGTCAAATGTAAGAGATGCACACGATATATCGATGTTGAAATGTGTGCGTACACACGGGATGATGCGTATTGCTGCGTATCGCGAGTGATACAATATCCTGCGTATCACTTATTATTGTGCAAATCACATGTGACGTATGTCTAAATATACACAGCTACCTATACTACACACTTACAATACTTGACAATAATCAATAAACATTTCGAAATATTTTAAATAATAGATGATAATACTATAGAAATATTCCAAATCATTACTGGAAATATTAATGATAATTTTGAATTGCACGGTCGTTATACATAATACATGTCAGCGTTAAATTTTTACACGAACTTAAATGTATTGTTACTAAAATAAAGACATCTACGGATAAATTGTCTGTAAAATACATGCCAATGGCTGTACCTGGACTGGGTGTGGACACTGGACAGACACACTTTTTGTGATGAATGTTACGATATGCTACTTGTGTAATACAATTTGAATATTTTGTGTTTGTACATTATTTATTTGTGTATCCATTTATTACAAATGCGGTTTATTAATTAATACGACACGTCAAAGAGTGCGCGTATCAAATACGCGATACGCAGATACGCTTCGTGTGGACGCGCCGTTAGTATAAATATAAACCATAGTACATTAATAATTTATATTGCGCTACTAAATAGTTGATAAAAAATGTAATGTAAAACGGTAATTGTGATTATAATTGATGATATGTATCCTGGGAGCTTACCTACAACCGTGCTGTGACTTCGCCGCGCAATGTCCATGCGCTATGAAGTTATTGAACAATTTCTTGTATATGTTCAAATTATTTGAAAGGAAAAACGGCTACTATTTGGGTAATTTCTAGCATATTGTCTATATTTAAATACTAGAAGAGGGTTTCACCCACGTGGATTACGGTTTTATCGCTACCTCAATTATCCCACGGGAACTATACTTTTTCCGGGATAAAAGTTTCATACCAGATTTCGGCGAAATCGGTGCAGCCGTTTGAGCGTGAAGGAGTAACAGTGCTTTTTTGGTTACATTGACTGCTTGCTATTGACTGACTGAAAAGATATAAAAAGGATTAATTTATTTATATAATATTTTGAAACAGTTTTACATACTTTGTTAAGAAATTACCAAGGTTACGTAAATATGTTATTATTCATTAAAAACAATCTGCCTAAAATGGCCTAAAATTTGCGTGTAAAATCGTTTCGCGTGTAAAATGTACCTTATATTGGGAACCAGCGTCACACACATGTGAGGTAAGCTCCCAATATGTCGATGTTGTATCGTGAGTTTATATTGAGAGAATGATATACAAGTGTGTTATTGTTAATATTACTGAAATAAACGCCGTTTTGTATAAATTTACTCGTTTTTATTCTGTCCTATTCAATACTAATTTGGAGCCATGATAGCTTGCGGAGTCGTTGGATCGATACCTCGGTTTCAATTTGCGCTTGTGGTGGTAGGGTAATTTCTAGTGCTCCTGAGCTTCCAAGTCTTAGTAACCAAACTAAGTTGTATGAGCTAGATCGTACACCACCTCGCTCTTTAGCTTCCCATCTAGATAGCATCGTGATCAAAGCCACAGGTTGCTCACAAGATAGTGTCTACTGTCCCCCGGCTAACTACCACCTTCGAGTAGTGAGTTCAGGGGCCTTACTGTCAGCTTTGTAAAATCCATTCAAGTTCCGAGCAGTTCTAAAACCTGGCTTAAACCGCTTAGTATAAAGTCATACCATCACCACTGCATCACGCTCTTTTCGGTGAACGGTTTGAACATTGATATCCTCAAAGGTGAACGGTGATTGTTATCTCTGGCATGTTTAAGCCAGGTTTTAGAACTAAGGCCCCAAGGAGCTGTCAACATCTTAATCTTCTTCACAGCAATTGGTCATCTACTGCTGGACATATGCCTCCCCCATATAATATAGGGGGAATTTGCCAATTCTCGCCACGCTTGGCGCTGTCAACATGGTGGAACGTAATTACGCCTTCGACTACATCGAAATTGACCAAACTGTATAGCCCTGTCTGTATGGTTGTAAGTTGTATGTCTCGTATGTATAGTGACTTATGTAGGATGTATCTACGTACGATGGATAACTTGATGACCGAAGCCTTATGAAATGAGGCAAGTTAGTTCCAATGACATTTAATGAAATTTTATAATGATAATAGGTACACAGAGCCATAGTACGAGACGGCTGACGTAGAGTACCTATAGGTAGTATAGATCGCGGAACGTAAGTTAAACTATGACCTTGAATCCGCAGAACACATTCATTCTCAATCGAAGTTTGTGCGGTGTGAGGGCCAAGCGTAACCACAGCAATGCAGCGATCACCGATCATTGAAAGTTGCATCGCTTCTCTTACTCTAACAGCTAACGATTAAATATTCGTCCTCGTTGATCACCTGATATATCGCTTTGAAGTGTCAATCTCATATATTTTTAAGTTTGTCCTGTAACGTTTATGTGCTTTCTGATAGCCAATTAGTATTTAGAGTGCTTCTGTCAGAATATTTAACGAATAAGTGTCCAATTTTGGCAGTGCACTGCCATGTCATAGAATATTGAGTAGCAGCTGCCATTAGACGTTCACCGAATCCCTGAGGCAGTGCCCTGGGGTGGGTTTAACTTTCACAACATCACTTCTGACAAGTCAGATGACATTAATACGTTTATATTTTAAATGAACACAAATAAAAATATTCTTTAAAATCGATTTGCAACTGATGAAAATATCGACTACATTTTAACAAAATACAGTCTAAGGTCGAATAATGACTTCCTCCTGTTTTGGTGTAGGTAGTCGTAGGTTTCTAAATAAAGTCACACACTTGTAGCTATTGTGTTCGCTGATATGCTAGTGATAATACAGTAGAGAAAGACCCGCGCTGGTGAATCTCGGTACCATGTCAAGGGTATTACTGTGCGCGCAGAGCGGATAATTGCCGCGCTTTCCTACGAATTTGTAGGTAAATGTCAGGGGCACGGAAATCTGTAACTTAGATGGAGTTTACTAAAGATGGCAGCGATATAAATATATAGAGCTTTTTAAGAAAAGGTTTCATGGTTACGGAAACCGATAATAGTTCTAAAAAAACTTACGAAAAAGTGTGCGTGCGAATCGGTAGTACAAATTAACCAAACAGTTGACTATTGTTTACTAAGGGTGTGTTTCTTATTGAGCTTTGAGCGCTTTGCACTGACAGCTGAACACAAAATGTATATTACGTCATCATCCTGTGCTTAGATCGCTAACGAGTACGACGTAGAGCAGTGTGAGCGCTGTCAAACACATATATTAATAACTATGACATTAATAACATCTGACTCATTAAGAGAATGTGTCGAAAAATTGGTAGTTCATCCACAAAAAATTAAAAACGTAATTTTATATATCAAAAAAAAACTTCCCATTTACTGCCCATGAAGTACGGAATGGAATGATTTAATATGAATTTAATGGGAACTGACATTTAAAGAATTCGCGCGCATTCTCACACAAAAAGCCGTTCCGATTTGCTTACGAGCGTCAGCACTAAATTCATCTCGGAAAAGCTACCTTCCTCCTTACGTACGAACGTGTGCACTGTAAGCCCAAATTGAAACGCAGCCTAAGATGCCTTTTAACCTATATGGAAACGTATATACTTACTTATTTCTTGTAATAATTTACGCCCGCCATCTTTTCTTGACTATATACTTTCTTTCTTTCCTGTCAGGGCGCGGTAGCTCATCTCGCGAGCTAGCCATAATTAACTCCATAATTACTAGGAGTAGGTACCTATTAATTATGGAGTATCCTTGTAGGTACCTATACGTTATTAAATAAACGTGCCAATAATACTGATGTTTTACTATTTTGCTTATTCAATTTACTCTACGGAATACTACTTAATAGTAAGTAGGTTTTAATTAATCTAGGTACTTACTACCATTTTACCAAAAAACAGAACCGACTTCTACACTCAAAAGTGTGAAATAACTTGTTGAAGTCGGTGCCATGAGCACAATATTTTGATAAGAGTTACTTTTTAACCGACTTAAAAAAAAGAACGAGGTTACTCAATTCGATCGTATAGGTTTTTTTTGTGTGTTCGCGGATAACTTCGTCGTTTATGATCCGATTTTGATGATTCTTTTTTTGTTTGATAGAGGACACTTCAAGGGTGGTCCCATTTAATTTCATCAAAATCGGAGAACCCGTTCTTGAGTTACACTGCAATAACTGAAAAGTGCTACTCATACCTCGACGATATTATAGTTGCGTTGAAGACGATGCACATACACAATAACAATTGATTCCTTTGAGTAGCAAAGATCATTGAAAAGGGAGAAGAAAATTTTTACCAAAAAATGGAACCGAGTTCAAAACTCATAAGTGTGAAATGTACTTGTCGAAGTCAGTATCATGAGCACAATATTGTGGTGATAGTTACTTTTGTGAACTATCATGGTACTGACGCACTATAGTGGTCGCCGCGATCTGGCAGCGTAAACTCACCTGAGGATGAGCATCGGAAATGCTCGAAACCTCGGTCGAAACTTCGACTATAAACGTGAGTAAAGCCGGATACCACATATATAGAATTATTTAGATAGTGTGTTGATCACCGCTGCGGAATCCTATCTATTACTATATACTTCCGACTAATATTAAATGGCGAATGTTTGTATGTTAATGTGTATGTTTGTTACTCCTTCACGCTCAAACGGCTGCACCAATTTCGATGAAATTTATGGTAGGTATGGAGTTACTTTATGCCCAGGATTAACACATAGGTTTATTTTCATCACCACGCGGGGCGCAGAGCAGCTACCATATTATATAGCTATGAACAATAGTATATACCTAGTAAGTAGTAACGTAAAATAGGTTTCGTATGTACCTATATGAGTACCTAAATTTGGTAAATATACGACTTACTTATTTTACTCAACTACTTACAAATACTAACTTGGAATCCTGACTACATATAATATTAACAGTCTGGAATCCAAATAAAATATCTTATAAGGAACTCTTTCGGATGTAGGTAACTTTACCTAAGCAGAATACTTTTATAGTTTTGAAATAAACAGGTTTAGCACCTCTGACATAGCGGTCCGCTAACTGACGGTCACAGCATTATTCACAATGTGTACGCACGAAATCACACACCATGTTGATACCTTTACTTCTCAGCGCGTTTCTCACACCAGCCGCGACCGAATGGGTCGAAATATCTCAAAACCATTATAAAAAACCTGCTCGGACTAATTTATATCCTAAAGTGAAAGATGGACCCACACCTTATACTAATGACGATGTGGAACTCGCGCACCACTTCACCAAGGGAGAAGATTTACGATTCCTTCCGAATTTCCACAAAAACTCGGTACGTATCACACAGAACTTCCCTTTAGAAGAAACTACTGTGAGACTACAAAACTTTAGAAGCCAATATGAGGATAGTATTTATACAAATCATTCCATTTCGGAATACAATTGGAATTTAAATAAAAATCAAGCTTTCAGTAATATTAAAAGCGCCGACGATAAAGTGAAATTTAATGCTAATATAACACCGGAATTCAGCTTAGAAATATATGAACCAGTGGTTGGAAACCCAACCCTGGTGACAAGAAATACACCAAACGATCATGATAAAGTTTCCGCCACAATTGAAAGATTACCGAGCAAAGGAGTTGTTAAAAGGGTTCAGCTATCGAATACCCCAGTGAAATCGCCTTCTGTAACCAACTCCGTTCCTGAAATCCAATCTATAAGAATAAGTGATTTAAGAAATCGTGAAACATTTCTAGTTCGTCCAGATGCTGGTTATAATGGTGACGAATATGACAAAACAGATAAGACCCATAACTCACGCAACCAAATTATCGGTTTGCCTACACAAGATGGCGTAAATCTATCTTTTAGTGATCCCAATGAAGCTTTACATATGCATACTAGCGGTAAAATAACGCCTGTCAGCAAATATGACAGAATAATGAATAGTTCTACGAATGGAACGACGGATAATCTACAAAAAACACCATTACGCAGATATCAAAGTAAGCCTGAAGAAGAAATGGACAGGAGCAATAAGACGAACACAATTAAAGACTCACTCATGTTACATAGTGATTTAGAATCAAGTATAAGTTTCCAAAACACGCAAAGGAACGCAGCGGAAGATACTATTAAAGATAAGCCTAAATATGGTTCTATTAAAAATAAAGACACAGGTCAAAAAAATAAAGGTGATTTTGAAGAAGTTATTATCAGCAATGATCATAAAAACATCGTAGATGAGGAAGTAATTCCGATTCAACAACATAAACCCAACCTACAGTTGTCAAAACATCCACACCAAAATGACCATGCTCCTTCCGATGATGATGATGAAAAACAAACAAATGAAATGAAAAAGAATACAATAGAAAAATTGATGACTTTCATGAAAGTGATTGCAGATACTATTTCAAAAAACTCGAACAGAGGTGTTAATGGAAAAGTAAAGTACTTGAACGAGTTGAAAGATACTTTACTTCATAATATAAGTAAGTAAGTGCCTAGGTAATCATGCATCCCGCTAGGTAGCTTTGTGCCATTAATTCTATATGTAAAATCTTGCCAATAGTAAACAAATCATTTGGCAGAATCCCTTAATTTAAAATTGGCTAATTAGGTACCTACCTAATTAGGCAATTTTAATGTCACGATCCAGCGATAAACGTTTAGATAAAACATAAATAACACGCAGTTGATTAACGGCTGTATGGGAAGCTCTAACTACATGAAATTTATTTTCTCAATAATTTTATAAATACAGAATTTGTTGCTCTTTCCATATACCTCGATGATTATGATCGTGCCGTGGTGGTACCGGCCTAGAATATCACTCCACCATCTCTTCCCGTGGGTGCCGTAAGAGTCGGCTAAGGGATCACGTACCAGGAGATGGGCAGCAGCGCCTCTGAGGACCGGAAATCGCACTACGCTCGCCAAACCCCCTGCCAAGCGTGGCGAGTATTGGCAAATCCCCCCTATATAGGGAAGTCATATGTCCAGCAGTGGATAGCAATGGCTGAAATGATGATACCTCGATGAAAAGTGAATAGATTTACTACACCTCCTAATACCTTACATCTATGCATTTTCCTAAATTATTAGCGAATCGATCAAGCGAAATCGAGTGGGGGGGGTAATTATGTTTATGCTTATTAAAACTCATTTTATCAGAGATTTTTAATGACAAAATTTACCCACTTATTAATATGCAATAGTGTTCTTTGCAATATGATAAACCTATGCACGTAAATCCTACAGCATTCAAATTATGTACTTAACTAACCTACTCCACTTTTTTTCACCTCCACACACCATAAAGAATTGTTTTCTGGAAACTTCCTTTTTTTGGAATTGTCCTTCGTCACAATATGATAAACCTAAGCACGTAAATCCTACAGAATTATAATTAGGTACTTACCTACTCTACTTTTTTTCACCTCCACACTACACCAGAAAGAATTATTTTCTGGAAACCCATTATCTGAAATTTATTTTAAGCGAATGATGCGAGTCGCCAAACAATATTTAATCTTTCACGCCATGTGCTCTCCAGAACAGCGCATCGATGCCACCTGGCCTGACGACGACACTAGCTCGCCCACGCGGCGCCACTCGAGAGCAGCATCCGCGCGCGGACACGTCGAGTTCCCTTCTTCAGAGAGCGCCCTCATGACCATATCCTTCCTCACCTTCGCTGTTTTCCTCATAAAACTTGTACTGGTAAGTACCTAATGCCCCGGGCTCATTTAATATGTTGACTCTTGCCTATTGAATTAAATATGTATGCATTGTAAGAGCCTGAAAACATTTTCCACAAAAAGAAATGTTTTTATGAATAATGCTTATGTGAAAATTGGTCCATACTTTCTTGCCGCTTGTTATCCGTTGTAGCTCTATTCATATTTGTACGCGGCATGAGTAATTGCATTATTGACTTTCAAAATTACGTTATTGCCTAAATTTAATCATTTGTACGGCATTGCCGCTAGTTTCGTCTGATTCTATTACTCAAATACATTTACGACATTTAATGACAATATATTTTATTGTTACTTACATATATATGTAAGACACAATAACGTACACAATAACAGCTGCGCCCGCGGTTTCACACCCAAGATCTACAGTTTCCACGCTACCTCACTTATCCCACAGAAACCATACTTTTCCCCCCATCTATCTCTGTACGAAAATTAGTCAAAATTGGTTTAGCTGATTAGGTGCAAAAATGTAATTGACAGAGTTACAGCGAATTTGTATAAATAGGGTTTTTTTAACCCAGAGGAACTATTATTTCGGTACCAAAAGTAGCCCGAGTTAATAAAGAAGCCGCTAAGGCAGGAAGAGGTAACAAAAACACATATAAGTACCGCCAAAGTTTGGCGGACCTATATGTGTTTTTATTACCTCTTCATTTAGTTTTGTCTCAGTTACTGCTAATTAGTGTGATTAAGTGCAACAGGTGTGAAGCGCCCGTAGCGGCCGTAGCCGAGTTTACGTATGTCATCTTAATCAAACAACTGCATTAAGCAAACAACTCACTCCTTGGTCATCACTTGGATGTGTGACCGCTAGTCGTATTTTCAGTAAAAGCTTCCGTGCTTTTATATATTTATATAGGGCATCTCAAGCCATCGGTCCCGCTTGTCTTACGATGACAATCGTTAGGCCATGTCGGAGGCACTTGAGTGGCCTAAAATCCCTGACATTGGCCACATTAGCCCCACATTAACCAACGTGCCTATGGCAAACATTCCTCTCAGCGAGGAAGGCAGCAGTTGCAACATATTAGACTGATTACTACATATTTTGTTTCAGCAAGTGATCCAGACTTATAAGAACAAGACAATGATAATGGCGCCCCTCGTAGTAGCCACCGCAGGACGCACCATCACAACATTGCGGACTTCTAACTGACTTTTAACATAATATCATACATTATGACATCAGTCCGTAGGTACCCCTTTAAAATCCCTAATAAAGCGCTAAACGCGTTTCGAATCAATGTGATCATACTAATGGCAGGCAATGCGGTGTTATATTTGGCATTAATTTTTAACAGATTTACCACAAATCATACCACCATCTGAAGCCTTGGTGCATCATTCTGGGCAAAGCTGATGCAAATTGAAAAAATACATAGGTATTGAACCGTACTGGCACTAGCACGATAGAAGGAGCTCACTGCATTGTCTCTGATATGGTAATGAATTCAAAGATTTATCTCAATTGAACGGGTGTTTGGCACTTAATGATATGTGCATGTACTGGGTCAAATATATATATATATATATAATATAAAAATATATAATATAATAATATATAAAATGGTTATGCAAAAGGAGGATAAGCCACATTCTAGGGATATGGAGATGGAACTAATGGTTACAGAATATGCCTCAAGAAGAAAAAAGGATGTAGTAATTAAAAGATACATTATTTTTTGTAGGAAACGACAAATGCTCTGGTAATGAAAAACAGGAAATGAAAGTACTACTGGAGAAATTAGGAAACAGAGTCACTGGCTGAATTAATTAGTAGTTGTTAAAATGAAGAAACTGAAATAAATGAAATGAGAGTTCAGAACAAGCAAATTGTAGACATCAAAAAGAATAAAAATATTCTTCATAATAAATAATTTATATTTGTGTGTGATTGCACTTTAATAATCATCTGAACCCAGTACAGCCTTGTACTAGGTTCAGTACTTACTACATGAGCAATTCTTATAAGATATTTTATTTGTCACATGTTTTATCATTTATTATTTAACTAGCTGGTTGTATGTTCACATTGAACTCTGTGATTACTAATTGTAGGCGCACCTCTTCCGTTCACTGCATCACCCATCACAAACTGATTTCTTTTTATGTATGTATTTGACTTTGATTACACATTAATATTTCCCAGTACAAAGAATACAGCAAGGCTTAAAACATATTAAAAAAAAGAGGTTAAAGCCCACCTAATCATTTTATTTTTATTTTCTGCTCTTTTAAATTAAACACCATAATGACATTAGGACAAAAACATTTAAATTTGTAAGGATAACTTTTAATTCAGTTTTGTATTAATAATAATATCACAAACTTAAAGTAAGGATTTGTCAAAATATTATTTTATCGAAGTGCAGCCAAGGATCGCACCTAATGCTATTGAAAATGGTACAACACATCAGGAATGAAGATTTCTTCATACACGGCATTGCCATAGTACATAACATTACTGTTCTGTTCACCAAGGAGAACTATACCCTGATTTTTATTGTAATAATTCACACATGCTTCATACCAACCTTCATCAGAATGCAGAAGAAAATCAGTTAGTGATGGAGACATTGATATGCCAATCATGGTTCCATATATGGATTCATCTGTGAAAAAATCTAAAACCTTTGATCGAGTTGGCACTTCTGGAAATAGTAATCTCTCTTTAATGTCCATATCTGTTGGGATTGTGGATTCATATTCAACATAAATACACATTTTCGTAGAATATTTGTCAATTTCCTTTAGATGTTTAGTAATCATCTCTTTGTGTATAGTGTCTACTGCCATTGTAGGCTTTATATTTTTTATCCTTTCTCCTTGACTCAGCTTCTTTAAAGCATATAACACACCAGAAGCTGTGTAACTGTGCATCATGGGATGATCAGTAGGGTATTCTGCACTGTGCACATCATCAAACCCTCGCATCTTGAAAGTCAGCGCCCAATTTATGGGATTATAGTAGTCTACTGTAGTGATTTTTTTTCTTCGCTTGCTCACGTAGCGCATTTCGTTCTCGTTTGTGAGAACATTTGCCAACAATTCCAAGTATTTTTTTAAGTGTTCATCTGATCGATAGTAATCTAGAGACAGTTTTTCTTTTTCTATGTTATCATTAAAATCAATGTCTGAAATGAAGGGAGTCCCCGATGCTACAATATCAACTCCTTTATTATCTAGCACTTTTATATCAAACGGTTTCGATTTAAAATGAGTCTCCAGGTTTAGCACTCTCCATTTATCGTTGTTACCATCGTATCCGAAAATGATACCCTTGGTGGCGTTTTTAACTACCACAGCCATATTAATCTCTTGGATCTTAATTTAACTCTTATATTGAAAATGAATGAAGAACCAACAAATACTCTTAACACGAAATTGGTTAATTACAAACGATCACTTTTAGCGTCCTTTATTTTGTGCTTACATACAAACCAACCACTACGATATTCTTTGAAGAACAAAATTTGATCAGATCAAATTATAATACAAACCTACCAACCAAAATATAGGTACACTGAATAGTATCTAACTTATGATCATTCATCTCTAAATCACTGATCAGAACAAAGATTAGAAAGCAAACATGATAATAAAAATATTCTAATCTTTTTTGGCACCGGTTGCACAAGAAATTCAAGGAGTTCTTTGGTATAAATATCTGGGATCTGGGTATAACATTCAAATATAGCACAAACTATATTATGAATTTATGATGCTAACGGATGAAAACCTCTAAATAAAAATAAGCAGTTAGCGTACCGTAAACTAACGTAAATTGGTTTTGAATTTGAATCATAGATCAGATAGAATACATTGATTTGAATTTTCGTCAGTGTTGCCAACTGGCAAATGCCAAACCAACAAATCTGGATTTCAAGGTCTAAAAATCTGTGTTAAACTATACATTCGGGCGTGCGTTCAACAGCTCCATCGGCCAAGCCATAACTTGCTCTGACAGCGGATATGCGGCGTTCACGAGCTCAATTAGAGCATTATTTGCTCCACCCAATATTTGATCATGACCGTTCACGTCAACCAGTCAGACCAAATTATGGTCGACTAGACCATAATTTTCTACCTCTAGAATCGATCAAATCTTGGTCGGCTGTCAAAAGTGGCATATGCAGTAGTGACTACCATGTGATCCATGAACAATGTAAGTGACTTCTTCTCCTTCTTCTGCAACATGCTATAAAGTAGCCGTTCGTGAGACATCGATCAAATATTAGTCGATCAATATTTGGACGACGAAGCACCTGAACGCAGCCCGGAATATATCAAGGAAATCAAATATTATTAAGATAGCATGAAAAAATAAATTTAAAGAGTAAAAGTTAATAAATGAAATTATATCTATATCTATATATGAATCGCTGAATGTGTTGCTAAGCGCAAATCTCGAGAGCAGCTAAACCTATTTCACTATTTATTTTTTTATAATATTCCTTGAAATACGAGAATGGTCCATACGGAGAGAAAAATTTAAAAAAGTGCCTGAAAAAGTCTAAAAACAACATTTTTCTATATTCCCATACAAAAGATTCGTAATAATACTTAAAAGTCAATTTTAACGTTAATGCCATACCATAAAGTTTAAGTGTTATAGGAAGGCAAAACAATTGAGTGACGTTTTATTGTTTGACTTATTGTAATTGTTAACTTAACTTTATTTTTCTTTTTTCTTTTCTTCTTAACTTTCTGTTTTCTTTTCTCTTGTTGACCCGTTGTCCCGAATAGGAATAATATATATATTTATATATATATATATGTATATATATATATATATATATATATATATATATATATATATATATATATATATATATATATATATATATATATATATATATATATATATATTTACATGTCTATATTGTTTTTTAATACATATTTATATTCATTTTACTAATTAGTTCCTTGCCTACATTACATTTATAGCTTGGTTCATTGCTTTGCAACATTACAACATGATTTTGCACAAAACAGTGATGGAAATCTTTCCATCACTGCCTTGTGCAAAATCTTAATCCTTTATCTTGCTCTAAGATTCGGCATTGCCATGCAACGTGGCAATTCTGTCAGCATTTTGGGAACTTGCCCACAGGTAGCGATTTTAAAGACTAGTTTATGAATATTAATTTAATTGTGGATATGTATTTTTTTGTACAAACTAGTCTTTACTTTTATATAAGGCATAAGCCTTTATTAAAATAAAATACCAATAGCCAATTACAATACTACAAAAACAAGCAATCCATTAGCTATTGTCTGCTTAAAGATCACTTAAATACTCTAACCCGCTACCAGTTGGCAGCGTGCCTAGAATGCTAGCAGCATTGCCACGTTGAATTGCAATGGTGAACCGTTGAGCACAAATATGTGCCAGCATTATGGTCACGCGTCGCATCGATCAAACGCTCCGATAAGTTTTGGAAAATCCGATGAGACCGGGAGGGTCCCCACGGGCCCAATGTCCTCGAGGGACCCCAAACGGTTCAAATATATAACCACTATTCAAGTTAGCATATTTTCGCCGCTTCAATTGCTCCGCCAAATAAACCGCGGCGTCAATTTTTTTTCCAAATTGAGTTTTATTTACAAAAAGTTAATGTAACCTATCATATTGTACTTTTATCACAAAAAGTTATTGTAACCTATCTTAATGTACTTTTATCAATTTATTATAGCATATTGTTATTGAAGTATACATGTTTTATAATATTTTGTCTTCAAGTAACTGTAAGTTAAGTTGATTTGTATATGAATGTTTTTGTCTATATTATTTAACTGCATACGGCTTTTGCTACATAATAAAACACATGCGCTTGCACATCGTTAAGACGGGCTGCTCGCAGCTCACGTTCCACCCTTATGCTAGTTTAATTTAATCTATGAATATGCATAGTTAGTGTACCTAATTAAGGTAATTGTACTATGTAACTATGGTTATAACAAACATATTTGTAATAAAAGCCGTGCGCACGAACTTTTGTTAATAATTACATCTTTGATCTTGCTGCTGTGTGCTGCTACACTACATCGCATTATTATATCAAGTATACTGTGAGCCTATATACCTTAAATATTCGTCCCGACTTTTATTTACTAGTACAAGTACTCAGTTAAGAGATCCCCTGTAGCAGACGCCTACAAAAATATATTATTTCATAAAATTACTACATATCATTTACCCCATACAAAATACTAAAAGACATTTTATATTGCGATCCAAAAATATTATAGGACTATTAGACCGTACTCCTTTTGCTTGAACATTGCACCAAATTAAAAAAAAATTAGAACTGTCATGTTCTAGATTTATCTGTCACTTCGAAAACAATGTTCTGACCGTCTGTGCGCAGTACTCTATTTAGTTATTTACATTGTGGTTGAATTCGCTTTCTAATCTCGTAGTGTTTCGTATCGTATAGCTAAATGAGTTGATTTTTATTTTATTTGAATGATAAATTATAATACTAGTAATTTGAATTTTATTATCAAAAATATTTGAGCAATAACAAAGATGAATATTGGTACTGAGCATGTTTATATTGTGAATCGCACTGAAAGTCAATCTACACTTTTACAGCAGAATTTTACAGTGCCTGTACATACATTACAGTCTGAAGGTAGGTTTATAACATTATTGGTTGTTCTATAACTATTGCTCTATTAACCCGCGTGGTTCTGCAAACTCCCCTTCACAGGCCTTCACAGGGCTAGTCTACCCCCTTCCAAGGGGGTCGCAACTTACCCTTCACATGGAAGGTTTACCCCTCCCCCTTCACTCCCTAAAACCAACGTTTTACGTACATGGTAGATTTTATATGACAGAAAGTAATAAGCAGTGCTTAATTATTAATTAATTAAAAAAAAACAACTTGAAGTTGTTTATTATCTAATGCTAAGCCTACCTTGTTGTTATTTAATTAAAATAATTTTACCTAAAAATGAAATTTAAATTAAGCTACCCACCCTATTTTAAACCTTATTATGTGTGATTTTGAGTTGTTACCAATTTTACAGAGATTTAGTTCTATATCAATTGTAGTAAAAAGGATATTAAATGTCTCACATATGTCTGTTCCTGTGGCCTATTGTTTCATGTTTTGGAAGACTGCTTTGTGTTGTAATTTTGTTGAAAGACAAGCTGTTTATTATTTTCCACTTGGGGCCGAAAAGTTCTTGAAGGGAGACCAAGGACTGGCAAGCGCAGCACAGGACGGACACCAATCTGGCTAAGATCGCAGGCAAGGCCTGAATGCGGGCTGTTTACAACAGGTCCTTGTGGAAATCAATGGGGGAGGCCTATGCCCAGCAGTGGACGTCCTATGACTGAGATGATGATGATAATTAATCTTTATAATTCAGTAAGATATTAGGTAAAAAATATAAACGTGCCTATGTTAAAATGCTTTCTTGTAAAATGTAGCTTATCTATTGTAAACAGATACTCAGGACTCAAGCAACCCATGTACCATGCCACAAAGCAGTGCAATCCACCTGACAACCATCATGCCAGGGACCCACATGTGTCGCCTTTGTGCAACTGTCACAGAGTTTGTGGTACCTATCTTTGAAGGTGAAGGACTGCAAAACCGCCTTGCAGACAAGATACATCAACATTTACCAATACAGGTAACTAACTATTTTACTTCTAATAAGGTCATTAAAATCTTTTTAAATTTGATGGCACATTTTAAAATAAACCTACAACTACTACTAGAGTAAATAATCCTCATATAACTTACAGCCTGGAGGGCCATGCTATAGCTGCAGTACAGCAACAAAGAGACCTGGGTGTTATTATCTCAACAGATCTTAAGTGGAAGGAGCACATAAGTACGACCGCCAAAATGGCAAACTCTTTTATATATGTGATCTGCAAAGCCTTTCCAGCGAAGACCATCGAAATATTGGTCAAAATATATAAAACCTACATCAGATCGCAGCTGTACCAAGTCTGGAGCCCATACCTCCGAGGGGCCATTGATCTAGAAAGTGTTCAAAGGAGAGCTAACAA
Organism: Apeira syringaria; assembly: GCA_934044485.1. NCBI lineage: Eukaryota > Metazoa > Arthropoda > Insecta > Lepidoptera > Geometridae > Apeira > Apeira syringaria. The sequence goes on along the minus strand of OW203658.1, from coordinate 7,821,695 downwards.
GATGCCACCAGCCTTACGCCGCAATACTTATAAGCAGCGACTGGAGGCCCTCCGCCTTACCACCCTGGAAGAAAGGAGGTAACGTGGAGACCTAATAGAGACCTTTAAAATTTTGAATGGATACTACAACCTTCCAGATTTGGCTGGTTAGTTTAAACGCTGTAATCGTTGTGAGCATAGCAGGGGACACAACCAGAGAATCCAGAGAGATCCTGCCAACACAAATACAGGGCATCACATCCTCAGCAACAGAGTAGTTCACAACTGGAACAGGTTGCCTGAGGTAGTGGTCAGTGCTACATCGGTCAACAACTTTAAAAATCCGGCTCGATGGCTGGCTGCAGAAAAGTAAAAAATCTCTTTCTAACCTGTGACCTGTGCACCAGAGGAATGAAAACACTGTGGATATTATGTGTACTACCTAAATAAAATTTCGACATAGTGTGATATAGGCACGTCAGCATAATGCTGCTCGCCTATTACTCAAATGAATAAATAAATATAATCGCCGCTGCGGCTGAGGAATAATGTGAAAGTAGACCTGTGGCCACACCATGACACATACAGTGATTTCTAGTAGTTCAACTTACAATATCGAGCTCTAAAATATTTTTACCATTGCAGTTGTTTTCCAAAAAAAATATTTTCAAACCATTAATCAATTTAATATTGTTATCGAGATACTTACCATGTATTTTATTTGTTTTGTTTACTCGTGTACACGGCGCATGAAAGTGTGCCGAAATATCAGGCAAAAAAAACAAAATACAGGGTAATCATCCCGCTAACAATATTAATTCCTGTATAAGTGACCATGCCAGTTTATTTTAGAGATCTTAGGAAATACAGATGCCTTTTTGGAATATTTCTAAATAATGATTAAAGCTGGCATGTTGAATCCCTCACTCGGTACAGTACGGTAGCAATGGGTTTGCAGGTATCGGAGAGCGACGTGCTTCCGACGGCGCTGTGCTTCCCGTGCACGAGCACGCTGCTGGCGTGGCACGAGCTGGCGCTGTGCTCCGTGCAGGCCGACACGGCCATGCGCGCGCGGTACAACCTGCTACACTCCTCACACTCACATAAGGTAACTCTCACCTCTTGTTCTTACTCCTTTACTCCTTTTGCTTAACATGAAGCAAAAGACTAATGATTCTTCTGGTTAGTTGCAACTCGCAAGTATGAAAATCTATCATCAAACGCAACTTGCGTTTTGACAGATTTAATTGTAACACCGAGACATTCTTGGTCTACTAGGGTGATGACAAACATCGCACAAATGTTTGCCCTTGCCGGGATTCGGACCCAGGGTCACAGAAGTCATGTCAATGACACTAACCACTGCGCCACGGCGACCGTCAAAGACATGGCATCGGATTTATTATCGCGTGTATGTATAGTATAGGCGGGGTGACTGGCGACCACTCGTCACAAGCGTGGCGTGTTGCCACCAAATCGCTACGTTTGCCTATTCTTGCAAGTGCTTGTGACGTGCGTTCCTACACAACCATATTACACACCACAGTTGTCAAACGCAAACTTATAGTATGAAAAAAAAAAATCTTTATCTTATAAATTTATTTATTTATTTTATGAAAAACAAACAGCTTAATGAATAAGTCTATAGAACATAATTAGTGTAGTATAAACAAGCTAATACAGTTTCCACATATAAAACTTTCAGTCCAGTTACTTATATAATCTATTAAAAAAAGGAAGACAATTTAAAAAAAAGGTATATAATGTCTAAATGTCTAATATTTGTTTCCATCTATCTATTTATTTGGGTTGGGGGGCGCCACTGTGCCACTGTTGACTTCGTTTCTGTATAAAAATTTACCTAATAAATAATTTACGGCATTTCAAGTGATTCAGTTCGTGAACAAACATACTACAAATTAAGAATCATCCAGAAAGTATAAAGTTATAGTGAAAAACGAAGTAATAGTGATAAAAAACAATCAAAAATACAACGGACACTAAACAACAAAACAACCACTTTCCATATAGTGTTGAACATTATAAACTGAAAATAAAAGTGAAGTGAATTAAAATCTACATTTTAGGTGTTCCACCAGGTCAGTCCTGTCCATTTACGCGAAACTACGAAATAACATAACCTAAAAAACAGACCAAAAAATATCCAAGTAATCGCGGTGTAACAAATAACTTAGAAAGGTGCTATCTAGCGACCAATGTTCGAACCACATCGATAAAGAACAAACGCAAAATCAATATCTACAACCGACACTGATACTACCCAGCTAAGAGCTTCTGCCAATTACTACAAGAGGACGCTACGCGTATCTTTAAGAATAATGGAAGAAGTTTTGAAAGCGCTTGAGGCAATAAGGAAAGATTTGGATAACCAAAGGCACGAAATCCGTGAAATGGGAAATAATGTTACTGAAAAAGTTACACAGAATATAAGCAGTATGTTTGAAGAAAAATTTTTAGCATTAGAAAAAAATCACGAAAATTTGAAAGAAATAGTAGAAAATCAGGACAAAAGAATACACGCTATAGAAAGACAGGCAAGGAAAAATAATTTAGTATTTTTCGGCATAGAAGAAAAGGAAAAATCATATGATAACCTAGAAAAAAACTTTTCTATGTGGACGGAACAATATCTTTCTCTAAAAGTAAGCTACATCGACATCCAAGAAATAAAAAGAATAGGAAAAATAGGCGAAAAACCACGCCCGATAGTGGTGACCTTCACAACTCTAGGCACAAAGATAAAAATTTTGAAACAAAAAAGAGCACTAAAAGATACACATTATTACATTAAAGAAGATTATCCAAAATATGTATTAGAGAAGAGAAGGGAGCTACATGAACAATTACAACAGGAAAGAGAAAAAGGAAACTTAGCTAAAATTATATATGATAAACTGATTATTACAAAGAATAACACTAAAAGGAAGCTGCCTACGTCACCCGAGAATGCCACTGAAACCAATGTAGAGAAGAATACGCAATTAAAAAAGAAGAACAAAACACAACAAACTGTCACATCGGTCAGGAGGTCTAGCAGCTTCTCTGAAGGAGTTATTAAAAAAGGAATACTATACTACGTAGTGAAAAATACAGCGAATAAGAACAATAATCAAAACAATCAAGCATAGCAATTCAGCGCCTCCTCCTCCGGCACAGAACAAACAAACACACAAATAAAAACAAGAAATAACAAAAATAATCTTCCAATCCGGCCGGTCACCGTGGAAGAGTACGACCATAACCCTCCAAAAATAGACGCCACAAAGGCTAAGAACGCCACAAAGGCTAAGAACAGAAACAAAGAAAAAACACAATATTTACACATAGCAACTTACAATACTAAATCCTTATCATCATACGAACGCCTACTAGAACTAGAGGAAGCAATACAAGAAATAAAATACGACGTTATAGGAATATCAGAAATAAGACGGCTAGGTACCAACATACAAGAGTACAAGAACTTTATATTTTGTTACGTGGGTCACACGCCCGGCCTGTATGGTGTAGGCTTTATAGTAAACAAAGTACATAAAGGCAATATAGAGAGTTTTACGGGCTTGACGGAAAGAATCGCTGTACTAAACATGAACATTCAAAGCTTCTTAATCTCAATTATACAGGTGTATGCACCAACGGAATCTGCAAGTGAGGAAGAAATTGAAGAATTCTACAAAACTATAGACAAAGCTATGGACACTACACATAATAACGTCATACTTATGGGAGACTTCAATGCGAAGATTGGGCTCCCTAAGAAAGAAGAACATATAGTAACAAAGCATTTCGGGAGTGGGACGAGAAACGAAAGAGGACAGAGGCTAGTGGATTTCGCATTGGAGCATAAACTAACTATAATAAACACATGTTTTAAAAAGAGATTGAGCAGAAGATGGACATGGCGGTCTCCGGATGGAAAAACTAAAAATGAAATAGATTACATATTATCAAACCAACCGAGATTGTTCCAAGATTTGGGTACTATGAACTTAAACTACCCCTCAGACCACAGGCTAATCAGATCAAAAGTAAAACTAACTAAACTAAAGAAAAGTAGAGTTAGTTACAGTATTAGACATACAAACCATCTGAAATCTGATGCGGAAATCGCTAATTACAGGGAAGCCTTATCAGGAATGATATCCAGGCAATGTGATGACCACGGAAACACCTCAGTACAAACCCATTACGATAACATCATAAATGCAACCACCACGAGTTTAAAATCATCCCAAGCAATGAGAAAGGAACACAGACGACACCAGATACTATCGGAACGCACTTCATCTCTTTTACAGAGAAGGAAAGAACTTCAAAAAACTAAAAACAAATCGAGATCTATGAAAAATGAACTCTCCGCACTCTACAAGCTAGTAAATAAATATATAAGAAAGGACTATTCAGCATATAGACAAAATACATTAGAAAGACATCTAAACCTCACAGGCAGCACAAAAAAGGCCTACAAAGAACTCAGGACAAGCAAAACCTGGATAGAAGGTCTAAAAGAGTTTGGCAAAGACTTAAATAATCGAAAAGACGTCATTAACACAGCAACTAATTTTTACAGAAACCTATATAGCAATAATAATCAACTAACTACATTAAAAAATAAAAACAATATAAAAACTATAAACATGAAGGAAAACCACACTGAACAAGTTAACGAAGATAACATAAAAGCAATTAACGAAATTGAAATCATAGATGCAATAAAAAGGCTCAAACTGGAAAAATCACCTGGATCAGACAACATAACAAACGAGGCTTTGAAAACAGCTTATCACTTACTGGCAACACCGCTCGCTGAACTATTCAGCCTGATATTACAAAGCTATGAAACGCCTTCACAATGGTCTGAATCCAACATTGTTTTAATATATAAGAAGGGAGACCCAAAAGATATAGGCAACTATAGGCCGATAAGCCTGCTACCAACTCTGTACAAGCTTTTCTCGGCGATTATAAACTCGAGAATCAGCCCCGTAATCGAAGCAAGACAGCCTGTAGAGCAGGCCGGTTTCCGAAAAGGTTTCTCTACGATAGATCACATACACACCCTAGAGATAATTATTGAGAAGTATCGGGAACAACAGAGACCACTCTATCTCGGATTTATTGACTACCAAAAGGCCTTTGACACGGTTGCTCACAACAGCGTTTGGCTATGCTTGAAAGAACAGGAAGTAAATGAAGGGTATATAAAAGTGATCCAGAATATATATAATAACAACATAGGCAGAATAAAGCTAGACATAATGGGCCCGTGGTTTGAAATAAAGAGAGGTGTAAGGCAGGGCGACCCCTTGTCGCCAATAATATTTATAGCCATACTCGAAAGCATAATTAACAAACTGAACTGGAGCAAACGAGGAATCTACATACAAAGAAGCTTTCTGAGTCACTTGCGTTTCGCCGATGACATAGTAATATTATCCGAGATCTTCTCAGAACTACATCTCATGATCAATGATTTACAATCAGCTAGCACAGATGTAGGACTTGAAATTAATCTCTCTAAGACCATGATAATGACTAATAGCCTCAAAAAACAAATAAAAATTAATGAATATCCACTAGAGTATACAGACAAATATACTTACCTAGGAAAAACAATCAGCTTTGAAAAAGAAAACAACGAACTAGAGAGCGAAAGAAGAGTACAGCGAACTTGGAGTAAATTCTGGAGCCTGAAAGGAATTTTCAAAAGCAACATGCCCATAAAACTAAAAACTAAGACATGGAACTCAAACCTCTTACCATGCTTAACATATGGATGTCAAACATGGAAATTTTCATCAAAGGCTAAACAAAAAATAACATCCTGTCAGCGCGGAATTGAAAGAAGCATGTTAAAAATAAAAAAACTAGATAAGATTAGACATGTAAATATAAGAGAAATAACGAAAGCTACTAATGCCCTAAGCTACGCACAAAAGTTAAAGTGGAAATGGGCCGGCCACGTAGCGAGGCTTAGAGACAAAAGATGGACCTATTAAACCACCATATGGAGAGGACCCCAAGGAAAAAGAAAGAGAGGACGGCCCTCATCACGCTGGGAGGATGAATTAAAAAAAGTCGCTGGTCCAATGTGGTGGCAAACAGCTCAGGATAGAGAGAAGTGGACATCGTTGGAGGAGGCCTTTACCCAACCTGGGGACCTTGCTAATAAATGTAACTAAGTGTTTATAGATAGTACCTAAATTAAGATGAGATGTAGCAGGATCAAATAAAGGCTTTTTTTTTTTTTTTTTTATTTATTATCTATTTATTTATAGGCAAATCAATCCAGTTACAACCAGTTGCAGAACATTATCTCTTATTTAAAAAATGCGGTAAAAGCATTGACTTTAAAAAAGTTGTACCTTGCATTAAACATACTCAGTGTATTTAGAGTTGATAATAATAGACTCTGACAAAGTAAGAATTTTCTCTAGTTTGTGGAACATAATTCCACATGAAGTATTAAGTTGTTTCGTCTAGATACAGTACGATGAGGCACCTGCAGTTTGAATCGTGATACAAGCTCACAGCAATCCACCCTACTGAGAACGATACTATGGAGAAACACAAGGTCTGCCACCTCTCTACGCAGTTCCAATGGCAACAAATGGTGGTGTTTGCAACTATCGATGTAATCATCAATATCGAGCTTGTGTTTGAAATTAACAAAACGTAAAAACTTTTTCTGTAAATGCTGTGTACAATGAGGTTGCTTAGATTTTAAAAGTTCAGGTTGAAGGGCGAGGACGAAGAGTGACATAGAAGCGTTGCGCGCTCTACTCCATGCGAGAGACAAGGACGCAGAGATTTTTATAATTATTGTGTTATTTAACAGTCTAGGTACGGGGCTTAGCTCGGCAACCCATGTGCAATTTATCCATCTACATGTTATCTAACATTTAATTCATCTCATCATTTTATTATTATTTTTATTATTTATTTATTAAATAACAGATGAGGGCATATATTTCCTAAGCTGTATCTTAGACTATGGTACAAGCGCATTGTCGCACCCTAGGAGGCTACGGGCGTGGTGTGGGGAACGGACTATAATGATGACTACAACCATGGGACATATTAAATGATAGTTGCAAGGAATTTGTCCTTCCAACACGCTTGTAGCCCCCAAGATAAGGGATAGCGAAATATGAAGCTGCTACGTGAAATAGTATGTATGTGTAAACTAAAGTCTGTACATTATATCTATTTCAGGAACATCAGCAAAACGACATAAGTGCTAATATTCACCAGCCTAAACATGAAAAGTAAGTAAATGCAAAACTTTTTCAAATAAATATGTTTTAAACACTACTGATTTGATGCAAGACATTACAGTTCAAATCACTTCAATACGAGTATTTTTTATTAATTTAGGTAGAATTAGTGTTTTGTAGTAGTATTATATTATTTCATATGCGGATAAATGTACCATTTTCAGGTCACAAGATATAAGAAAAATCATAAAAAATGTTTTAACAGAATACTTAAATTCACTAAAATTGGATGATAACTCAGAAATGGAATTGGTTTGCCAAAAATGTGTCTCGAATCCTGCTCTGACAATGGACATATTCCCCGAACATCTCATAGCACAACATCATTCAGAATCATCAAGCGAAGATACCATACTTAAGTTTATAAAAGATCATGCCACATTTGAAGAAACACTCGTCACCGATTCGGATCGAGAAGAGTCCGAATTTACAGATCAAAATGAAATACTTAATTCGAATCCGTTGCCAACACTGCTCTGTCCCTATTGCGAAAGCTCGTTTTCATCGCCTTCTAGGCTCATTTATCATCTGAATAAGCATGTAGAAATACCGATAGGTCGCGGAATGAAATGTTGCAACGCAGAGTACGATAACAAGAGCGATTTCGTCGACCATCTGCAAGAACAACACGTCAAGCGACTAATCTACGACGCGGAAACTACGTGCAAAAGTTGCGGATTTGCAGCGGAGACTATAAATGATTTGCAAAGCCACGTGAGAGAAACGCACATGGAGAAATCTCGCCCCAAGAAAAAAGCAACCGAGAGCGCTAAGAATCAAAAATGCATTCCGGCCGTGTGTCCCACGTGTAACAAGACCCTCTCCAACAAATACAACATGTTCATTCATATGAAGTCTCACGGAGACGAAAAAAACCTTCGGCACGTCTGCGAGAAATGCGGACGCGGATACAGCACGAGAGGAAACCTGATTCAACACACGAGAGTTGCCCACGAAGGAGTGTCGAAATACGTGTGTTCTGTTTGCGGAGAGACTTTTCCGTCGCGGCAACGGCGCGATATCCACAATCGCATACATTCCGGCTTTCGTCCCTTCGGTTGCGAGATTTGCAACAAGCGGTTTCGCGCCAAAAATACGCTCGACCGGCATCGCGATATGCATCTAGACGCGAGAAAATACCCGTGCACCGTCTGCGGCAAATCGTTCAGGAAGAGCTCCCACTTGGCGACGCACGCGCGCACGCACCGACAGTAAAGTGAGACCGTTTGTTGCAGGACGGACGACCTCGCGAACGGAGTCGACTCCGCGAGCGCCTCGGAACGCGAACGCGACGAATCGGACGAGGACGACGCGCCCCTCGCGCGCTTAGTATCTAAGAAGTCGGACGATTTTTTGAAATTTTACGATGCTCTCGTCCGGTTGAGGGATCACATCGCCGAGGAGCACGTGACTTTAAACGCCTCCGGCTCGGAAGCGTCGAGCGAGCGCGGAAGCGGAGACGTCGACGCGTACGATGACCTGTCGCGCGGGAACATGCGGCGCGACCGGCTCGACGCGGGCACGCGCGCCGATGTTGCGGCGGCGCGAGTGAGGGGCATGCGGCCCGACGGGCGGGTCGCGTACGAGTGCGGCACGTGCGGCAAGCGACTCGGCTCTGCGCACACGTACGTGTTCCACCGGCGCATCCACACCGGCGAGCGGCCGTGCGTGTGTCACGTGTGCGGCAAGCAGTTCCGCGCGCCAAACGGGCTGCGGCGGCACCTCACCGAGACGCACGAGCGGCGGCGGCGGCCCGCATGCGCGCACTGCCGCCGCTCGTTCGCTAACTCGCAGAACCTCAAACAACACATGCGGATCCACACCGGCGAGCGGCCGTTCGAGTGCGCACAATGCGGGAAGCGGTTTGCGCAGAGCGGCTCACTGCATGCACACGCCAAAACGCACTCGGAGCGGCGCGCGCACGCGTGCCCCGAGTGCGGCGCGCGTTTCCGTCTCCGCGCAGGCCTCGCGCGCCACCGCCTGCGCCACTCGGGCGAACGGCCGCACCGCTGCACCCTGTGCGCGCGCCGGTTCCGCGCCCGCTCTGACCTTGCTGCGCACGTACTCGCGCACTCGGGCGCACGTCCGCACGTGTGCCGCCTCTGCCCTGCCGCCTTCCGTCAGCGACGAGCTCTAACGCATCACGTCAAGCGACTGCACCGACTCGAACCGTCGCCCCCGCCTCATCCTCCGCCCCCGCCCCCGCAACCTCTATACGCTCCCTACTGATGGTCGGTCGCCGCGAAAGATCTCATTCATCGCTTCTCAACGTTGAGATTCTCCGAACGAGTCTCGACGATCCGTACCCGCCTCGTCTCACCGGTTCGATGTGCTCTTCCAGAGATACGGAGCTCGAGGCGAAGATCGAAGCGGATGATCTCGACGAGGGGCGGACCGGCGAAGCGGCGGCGGAGGGAGTCGCGCGACCGACCGTCGTGACCGTCGCTGATGACGGGAAGAGGTACGCGCGGTGCGGGACCTGCGACCGAGCTGTCGCGGCGGCGGCGTGGCGACGGCATGCACGCTCGCACACGGGGGATCACCGGTACGGCTGCGACGCGTGCGGGAGACCGTTCACCGACGGCGCTAACCTCGCAAGGCACGCGCGTGAAGCGCACGGCCGCCTCAAACCGTTCGCCTGTCGGATCTGCGAGCGAACCTTCTCTAGAAAAAACCACTTGGCAGATCACGAGCGTTCCCACGCGCGCTCGCGGGAGTACCTGTGCGAGGTGTGCGGCGCGGCGAGCGGTACGGCCGCGGCGCTACGCATGCACAGGCTGCGGCACGGGGCGGCGCGGTGTGCGTGCCGGGAGTGCGGCGCGACCTTCAAGAGAAACTCGGAGTTGGTCGCGCACGCGAGCGTACACTCGGGCGCGCGGCCCCACGTGTGCGAGTGCGGACGCGGGTTCCGGCTGCGCGCGCAGCTCGCAGCGCACGCGCGCTCGCACGCCCCGCTTCACGACCTAGTCACTCTCACCTACGCGGAACGCGTGTAGACATACATTGAAACGTTCGGACAGTGTGTGAGTGAAGGCTTGCATAGTTGAATGAACGATCCGACGACCGATTCTGTACGCTCGCCGGCCGAAAGGAAGACTGATGCTCACGTGATGACTCGAAAGCTTAGTGAAATGAACGATCTCGCGACTTGCTTTGTGCACGAATGAAGGAAACTGAAGACTGATTAAGTCATGCGACAGGAGAAGACAGCAAAATTAATTATCTACAGACCGATACTCCCAGGTTCTGAGACACTGAAGACTGATGTGCTCATGTAACAGGTGAAAAATTTAAAAAGTGAAATGAACGGTCTAAGTTTCTTATACTTTGTTCACTTCCGGTGTCTTCTGATGACTGATTTTTTTTTATTCAGTGCAATCACTGTTATGTGTAAAAGTGAGGTACCTACTCGAACGAAAGAGTTAGTCTGAAGATATCGACTGGCCGGTGATTAAATTCTTCCGAATCACGCGGTTTTGTGAGTATATGAAATTCACTTTTAAACACATTTGAAGCGATAGTTTATGTAATTCCCATTTGCGTGTCGATGTGAGAGGTGAACATCGAACAAATCACGATCTGACGAACGGCTTTGTTCGCTTGCAGGTTGGAAGAAAACAAACACGATTCGCCGCGAGTCAATGTACCTTGCGAGTACTGTTCCCGCGACTTCAGAGACTCGGAACTGCGGAACCACACACTAACCGACCACCCCGAGCGACTGTTTCTATGCGCCGAGTGCAACCTCTACAGAAACAAAGACACCATGATGATACACATGGGAATGCACATAGAAGCGGACGAAGACGGTCCGCAAGAATCCGAAAAAGGCGAGACTAAACCCGTACCGAAGATAGTGATACCAATCGTCAGAATCCAACGGGTTCCTTCGAGGTTTCCGCCTCCACCGCCGCCACCGGAAACCGCTGTGACAGTCACGCCCCCGACCCACGCCACTCCTCCGGTCGAATATTCGCCGCTGCCAATCGTCGACGAATTAAAATCGTCAGATAAGACGGTACAATCGAAATCTGTTTTGCTCCTTTTGCGCGCGGCCGAAACCGTCGAACTCGATCGGATGCAAAACGTCTCGCCTCCGAGTTACTCCGAATCTATGAGAGCGTCCGAGCTGGCGAAGTCCGCTACCCGCAGCGGGAGCGACGTCGAAAAAACCGCATCCGATACCGTGTCTCCCGTTTCGAGCGATCGAGAAGAAGCGTCTCCGGAACCAGGCGCATTTTCGGACCGAGGCGGCGACGGAAACGAGTTCGGACCGCTCCCAGAATCCGCGATCGAAGACACTGGAGACGGGTGTCCGAACGAAGAACGCGGGTCCCCCGTCGAACTCTCGAAAGACGGAAGCGAATCGACGAAAAGCGGCACGCCGGGTCGGTGCCATCCTTGTCCGCAATGCGGCAAAACGTACACGTCGGCGTCCGGGCGGTACTACCATTCAAAGCACGCGCACGCAGACAAAGAGCTGGCGTGCGAGTCGTGTCACGGAGCGTTCGCGTCCAAGGAGCGACTAACGGTGCACGAGAGAACGCACACAAACGAGAAACGGTTCTCGTGCAGGACGTGCGGGAAGGCGTTCGGCTCGGCCGCCGGGCGGTACATCCACGAGCAGACGCACTCGGGGCGGCGGGAGCACGCGTGCGCGCAGTGCGGGCGCGCGTTCCGCTGGCGCGCGCAGCTGGCGCGTCACGAGGCACGGCACGCGGCGCGCCGGGAGCTCGCTTGCGGCGCGTGCGGAGCGAGGTTTAGCGTCAGCTCCGATCTCGTGCGGCACGCGCGCCGCCACCAACCCGGGTGCTACCGCTGCGACTACTGCCCCTCCGAGTTTAAACAGAAACGGTATTTGAAGGTGCACGTGGATAACAAACACTTCGCCGAAAAGGCTCGGCTCGTCCCCGTTGAATCCGAAGCGAACTGTGATACTAAACTTTGAAGCCGAGAACGCCGCGTTCGAACTAGCTGAGTATGCACGATCCGACCTCCTCGTCGATCGACCGCGCGTCCGGGAACCGGCTCTATCTTTCAAACTCGTTGAACCAATTGTGAGGTTTGACATTTATGATTGAACTAATAGTGACTTGCCGTTTCTCATATGAGAGAATTTTATTCGACGTTTGGGCCGGCTGAAAGGATGGAAACTTCGGTCATCATACAAGTGTTAGTAATAAAATAAAATAATAAAGAGGAAAGATTTGATTGCTTGTTTATTTGTTTGCATTGAATAGGCTTCGAAACCACTGAACCGATTTGAAAAATTTTTTCACTTTTCGGAAGCTACACTATCCCCGGGTGACTTAGGCTACATTATACTTAAGTACCTTTATTGTACCAGCGCGTCCACGGCAAGGCGACGGCTGAGCAGTGAGTTCTTAATGGTAGATTGCTAACGCAATAGTATGTTACCAACAAAATTAAGAAAAGGAAATGTTCATCACTGTACGGTTTGCAAGAAACATCACTGTACGGTTCGCAAGAAACATCACTGTACGGTTCGCAAGAAACATCCTGTATTGCTATTTTATTGTTTCCGCATGTTCCATTACTCATATTGCAACTATCCTGTAAGAAAACCTGTAATTGGCTTTCTATAGTTAATATAAGTAATTAATATATTGTACATAGGCTGTTGGTTTTCCAATAAATAAATAAATACATTTTCTAAAAATCCTTATAATTTTTAATTTCGACATTTTTTTCCCGTGCGAAGCCGGGGCGGACCGCTAGTACAGGTATATAACTTTAGTTCTAACAATTGAAATTTAAACATCAAGGATTTTTCATTAGTTCAGCGAGGAATGCGTAAAAGTTTTTTGAGGAATAAAATTCGGCTGCGTATTGATTAGAACTCATTTTTAGTTTTTAAGAAGGACTTGTGTCATTCTATAATATCTTAAGTTCCGAACGTTCAAAGAGTAAAGTTTGAACGGCTGTCAAGTGATATATGTAGTAGTAACTATCACGTGATCTATTAAACAATATTTGGCCGAAGCAGTTGCCGAAGGTAGCCCAACAAAAGTTTTTAAAATTTCTATAGAAAGTATGCAATAGGTACTGGATTTATTAATTATTGAATTGATTCGGTTATCGATCAGTCGGAATCGCGGGGCAGAGATGCTATAAATTAATAGATTACAATACAATACAAGATTACCTTAACGATTAAACACCGGCGGCGACGTAATTGCTTTTCTATCGGATAGATTTCGGAGAATGTGCACTGGAATTACATAATTTAATTCCACCATCCCCATTTTATTTTATTTTACATGGAAAACAAACAGCTTTATTTCACAAACGATTATAGGTTCAAGATTACAAACTTACATTTAGCCTTAAATAGTTTTCACTTTTAGAACTAGAATAAACATGCGACCCTTATAGATAACACGACGAGATATTAAAAATAATATAATAAGTTAATAGACTGTGAATACTCACATGCTGACTATAAAGTGCTATAGTTACTTACATGTTATTGGTAAAAGTCACATAAATCAATCATTGTACATAATAACAGTAATGAGATGTGAATAAATTTTAGCCCAAGTGTCATGGGTGTTTTTTACCTTATCCGAATAGGATAATATCGAAGGTCGCTTGGTTGATGTACCACCTATTTATACGTACTAAGGGTTATTCTTCAACTTTCTTAGTGCCTACTGCCAAGGAATGATACTCGCTGCCGAGTCTGCGTTTACCGGCAGGTACAATCCTAGTCTTCAAGTCACGAATGAATAGGTAACATCTAGGCTTGCGTGATTCTCTTAGGCCGCTTACACACTTACCATCAGGCGTGATAAGGTCAAACTAAAAATTAAGAAAAATAGTTGTAAGAAATAACCCCACAAAATGATGAGTAGTAAATTCGGACTGCTTGTGGAGAGGGACCACTCGATATTCTGCTGGTCAAATTTATTCTCTAGTAAGTTGTGTATCGGTTAATTTTACATCTTATGAGTTATCTATGGAGGGAGCCTCTCTTATCTAAATGACAATATATACAAAATTTTAAATAATAACTTTATTGTTTTATTTACATTGACTAAAATATTACAATATAACAACAAAATGCTTTTTATACTCTGAAAAATAATCATCACATCTCTTAAACTAAGTTTAATATGTAGTTGCTAATTCGATATTACTTTATAATTCAATATGACTTGAAGTCGTGATTATGAAAACATTCCATATGAGAAAGTCGACAATTGGCAAAACAATAATTCTAATTATATAGTACAATTTTTAGTAGAAATAATCATGTAGCCAACTATTTCAATAAAGTAACGTAAACTTTACAGGTATTGTTATGATCTCTATGTTACACTGAGAGATTAAACTAGTTTAAATATATAAGTGAAAATATATCAATAAATCCGATATTTACATTCACGACTGAATAAAAAAAAAAGAAATTAATAAATTGTTCTCGTTAATAATTATGTATTAATAATCATGATCTATTAGTACTTATGGCTGAGGTTTTTTTTGTACTGTCTAGAGTTTGACCACTGTCTCACTTGGTGGTCAATGACGATGTGGTTGAAGATGTAGTCATGCTAGTCCTAGGATGCTTACTGGCTCTCAAGGACTGCTGCTTGAACACACTAGCTAGCCAGGCGGGTACTCGAGAGTACCCTACCACCATGCTGGAAAATTGATAACGATGTTACCTTCACCAGAATCTGTAGCCGTTGGGGGATCGAACCAGAGTCACTTAGTTTAACAGCCGACGCTCCCACCGCTGAGCTATCATCACTTCAAAAATAATTTGCTCACACAGCTGATGAACACAAAAGGTTAATAAAATAAATTAGATAACCGTTTTGATCGTATGCACGCTATTTAGCCTTCAATACCGAATACGTATTTTGGTCATTGTTCCAGCGGAATAGTTAAAAAGTTATAAATATCGATTGTGAATCATATTGTACATTTTGGTGGTGCTAACTGGTAGGGTGTAATGATGTATTACACAAGCTAATCGTATTTTTTTATTTACATTTGCTAATATCTGTATCATAAATATTCATACTACAAGAAAGTAATAAAAATATCCTTCAATTATAAATTAATGTCGTAAATTTTGTATAAGAGACTAATCTCGTTTCTACGTACAAAACTTACGATGGTCGCCGTGGCTGAGTCGTCAATGGATGATTCTGTTCCCCGAAAACTCCAGGTTCGAATCCTGCTAGGGGCAAACATTCAAGTGACGTCGTGGATGTATGTCCGGGTTGTCGCGACATTTGTTGTCATTGTGTGGTCATGCTTCCCTTCCAGCTATACAGGGAATCCTAGTACGGGGGTGTGACAGTGACGATGAAATCTATACCTACAACTAATTATCTGATTCTGAAAATTAGTAACTACTTAGTTAACTACACTATCATTGAGTGCTATAGTTATTAATTACAATAAGGTTTTATTATTGTAAAGCAAATTACATCACGGGGCTGTGTATTAATCTTAGAAATATTATTTATATACTATTATCACTATCAATTATTTAACAACAATCAAACTATCTATTTTACATAATCAGATGTCTTTACTCATCAAACAGTAACTTCTCAACAAAAAAAAAACATGTTCCATATAAGTTAATCCATCAATCCATAATATACCATCATTATATTATAATCGTGTATTTGTTACAAAAAGCACAGAGCCCCGATTCAGAAAGTTCGAAAACTAACCGAATCTATTCGATACAATATTTTTCACACATTTTATAATTCGATTTTTTGTAATTGGTTCATATGGTAAACACTGGAAAGTTACTCTCCGACCAGTTTCGAACTTATTTGCAGTTCTTAAGCACGTAACTGACGGTACGTGCTGAGGCTCGCGCTCGCCGCCTGGCACGATCATAACTCCCAGATGAAGAACTGCAAATAAGTTCGAAACTGGTCGGAGAGTAACTTTCCAGTGTTTACCACGTGAGTCCTAGTCGGTTTGTTACATTACAATTATGGAAGAAACTCGCGATAGTTTTCAGACTCAAAATGGTTCATATTTCGTAAAGGTAATGGATTATTATAATCTGTACGTCATTATTAACAAAGTTGTCGAACGAATGTTTTGAATAGTTCTATAGAAAGCCTGTACGGGATTAATCTATTGCCGGATCGATTCGGTTAGCTATCGAAGAGTTCTGAATCGGGGGCTGTCCTGCTAACTACATATTAATCTACGAACAAGGACTTATTACCAGTGCATTCGAAATGGACAAGTAGCGTTTTCGGCAGTT
The DNA here is from genome assembly GCA_934044485.1 of Apeira syringaria. Taxonomy (NCBI): domain Eukaryota; kingdom Metazoa; phylum Arthropoda; class Insecta; order Lepidoptera; family Geometridae; genus Apeira; species Apeira syringaria. The sequence goes on along the minus strand of OW203658.1, from coordinate 7,805,150 downwards.
ACAATTGAACAAGCGTTCGATTAGGGAATGTGACATTTGTGGCAAAAACTATTTTTCCCATCTCCATCGACACAAAACGTCATTTACACGAGAGCTGTCAAATCCGACGTTTCATTTTATTATGAATTACTTATAAATGTTTCAATACCTCTAATCTTAACGGGAATTACATTTTTGTAATGGAAATAGGAAAGCCTATTTTGTCGTTTCTTTATAAATGTAAATTCATTACCTTGTATAGGTAGGTACTCATATTTGCTGTAAGTGTCAATCCTTGAGTGGCCAAAAAACAAAAGACCCTGTCTCGGAGGTGGGTCAAAACTGGGAGATTACGGCGTTTTTGCCAGTTTTCATGCTTCTCGAACGGTGAACGGAAACAGTACAAAACGCCAACTGTGCCAAAACGAACGCCAAACGTAATCGTTTTGGGCGTTTTTCTCGAACGCACTGTACTTATCTGTAGACATTAATGCATTTGTAACGAAAACAAGAAGAACCATTTACTCGTATTATTTCAGGTAATAAGATAATATACATTGATAACTCATGGGCAACAATAAAGTGACATTTTGCCGATGATTGAAATTAATTGACCTGAAAACATTTACCAAAATTGGTTACAACTCTGCGTTGACATATAAATATATTAGGCGGTTAAAAATCACTGAATAATATGATAATTATAAATTCAGACCATAACAGATATGTTCTTATACATAAAAACTGAACACATCATCAGTCGAACAAATACTTGATTATAAATTTATTATACTAACAAATTGACTCAATATATTAGCAAATTATGCACAAAATTATTATTTCTAATAAGTTTGTTATGCATAAGAAGTTTTGTGGTGTCATGTAAAAAACATACTTATATAGATAGAGAAAGCTTACTCAGCTTATATAGGTTTTTTTATACCTATATAAGCCTATAAATACGGGCTTCCTCCCGCGGTGTTCCCGAGTAGCTATATACAATATGGGATTCTTCAAAAGGAGAGTATCAAAAGAATAGGCAACGCATTGTAATGCCCCACTGTATTACAGATATATCCATGGGCGACAGAGATCGCTTACCATCAGGCAGTCCCTCTGCTTGTTAACCACCTATTAAATAAAATAAAACAGTCCACAGGTCCTACTTTTGTCTTCCAAGATAATATCCACAGTCACATCCGGCCGCCAAAAGAACGCATTCGACAGTTAGTGTGAATGTGCAATAAAAATCTTGGTACATTTGAACGCAATAGAGAAATATCATTATAATTACGCTATGTAACTTCGAAATGGGGCAAAATAATGTTAAAACGAACCGTCAAACGCATTCGTAAAGCATAACTTAACAAGGAAACTTCAATTCTAATAAGGATAAGACTGTTAATTCTCGTGACATACATTTATGTTTTCATTATTATTTATTACATTATCATTTCTGTTATTTTATATTCGGTATATTTATTTTCAAACATACATATGCTTTCTAGCCAAGACAAAAATAATGATATTTTTTGTTGTATCTACATAGGGCTCCATGTTTCAACAATGTTGTCCATTAATTACAACGAAATAAATAGTTGTATTTATTATATTGGCGGCTTCGGAGTATAATAATTATCCAAATTGATTACTACTATATTTTAGACAATTTATAATAGTAATAATACTTTATCAAAAGGCAAAGTCGGGTGCTTCGAATACGCCCCTGTGATTTATTTCTTGTATTACGTGACTTAGTAAATTTGTATTTTGATGACCATTCGTCCACTTTATCTTTATAATACTGTTGTAAAGTTGTTAAAGCGGCGATTTGTAATAGAGCTAATAATATTTTTATCCGACCACCAAATAAAATGTGCCTCTGGAATTGCTTAATGTGGAATGTAATATGAACTATCAATAAACCACACTTGCATGAATGTTATTCGAGAGTAGTCGGAGGATGTCATCGCTACATAAAGCAATCAGCTTGGCAGTATTAGAGTATTTTAGTGCCGCTTTGGCGTTTCCCTCAAATTTGAAAATATATTATACCAAACCCAGTCTTTTATGAGCCAATCAACGTCATTGGAACAACTAAACGAAAGAGGAGAAGGGTTGCTGGTCCGCCAGATTCCGTAATCTGATTTTAATTTTGTACTAACAAATGCTAGAACCAACCAAATAGACTATCGCGAGTTTCTTCCATAATTGTAATGTAACAAACCGACTAGGACTCACGTGGTAAACACTGGAAAATTACTCTCCGACCAGTTTCGAATTTAAGAGAGTAATTTTCGTGTTTACCACGTGTGTCCTAGTCGGTTTGTTACATTACAACCAAATAGACATTCGAACAAGGGGCATTCGAAGCAGTACTAATCAATAACAGTGTGTTATGTCTAGCAACGGCCAATCAGAGCCCGTTCAGTTTTGCCATTATTTGCGAAATTTGTTTGCCCCATTGCATCTTTATCTTGTTAGTCATTCCATGTTCCTGCGCGATAACCTTAAAACATAATATCATTATCGATAACGTAGTGGCGTATCGATGGAACTCTTATAAAATGTATTATATCGAATAAAAAAACGTTGAGATGAAACAAGGCCGTTCTAAACTCCCGATAATTTCGCGCTGCGTCGGGTAGGTACATTTCAAACGACATATTTTGGACGGTTTATTAAAATAACGGGCTCGACTTTTTACAGTATACGTGTTTCGCTCTATCCGAGACCGTCGTAGTCTCCGGTATACCGAAACACGCATACCTGAAAAGTATTCAAAACATCGAGGTCGAAAATAATAAGTTGTATAAATCCGGTCGGCGTCGTTCAACTTCAAAGATTTTTAAACAGATGTAGGTAGATCTAATTCGATCCGCAGACTCGATCAGACTCTCGGCCTTCGGACTCATCGCGAAGATGTGCCGTCTTTCGATAAAAATCAAATTATACAAATTAACTCCGAAAACAACGAACGAATAACAATCGCAATACGAACGGCAAAGGGACAGGTTTAGTAGGGTAGCGCGGCCAGGGGCGGCGTGGAGCGGCCAGGTGCGGACGGTGGGTCGGAGCCTTCGTTGAGCAGGCGCTGCCGCTCGCGGAACATGGATACCTGAATGTTCTCGAGCTGATGGTAGCGGCTCACCTTCAGCGTCGCGCACACGCACAGCCCCACGCACGTCGCGAACGTGCCCCATGCGCCCAGCTGCACCACACACAAGCACATACATAACGCTCCACAACATTCGCTTGCACACACAGGGTGACTAGCACGACAAAGGTATAACTAGGAGCGTGTTAAAGCCTCGGGCGTGCCAATGTACAGACGTTGCATTAGACGATTCCTTATGTAGGAATGTAGGATTTATTTTCATTGGGCGAATGAACCGAAGGGATTAGTGAATGCGGTACGGTTTGAATAAACTATATCATAGAATTAGTTCAGATAGTACTGTGACTTCAGATACAAATGTGTTGTGAAAGAAAATCCTAAGAGCACAATAAATGTAGAGGAATAGAACGCTTTGAGACAGCAGTCATCGCAGTAAACGTTCTAGGTTTAGCGTGATCATAACTTCGAACGCATCGTCACTGACCATTGAGTGAAATAGCGATCAAACGCTATCTATAAAATAAAAAGAATGGTTGTAATGTAAAGGTACAATTGTATGATGATTGAATAGCAGTGTGAAAAAATATAGAGATAGAGATCAAGATAATAAGATTGAGAATGGCTATTAAGTTGTTTGGTCGGAATGAACAAAAAGAGATTGACTAAACAGATATACATGGTTGAAGCGAATGGTAGTGTTGGAACAGGAAACCCAACATTTCAAAATCAAATAATCAAAATATTTTAAAAGACAGGCAGGTCAAGAGTACTCCACACTGACTCTATTGTAAGAAAGGTATGAGTGTGGATGTAGCAAAAAGTCTGGGAGTTTCATAGTAAGTGCAAATGTTTTTTTTCTCTAAATACCCCGACTAGAAAGTGGTGTCACTTTATACACACATGTAAGATTAATGTTTTTGCTTGTGATGTCTTACCTGTACTGAGCCCATTTCTATGTAGAAAGCATTAGTTGTTATGTTATCTTTTTTGTCGATAACCTGGCCGGCTGCTATATCACAACTGAAATAAAAATAAAGTATTCAATAATCTGATCATCATCATCATCATCTCAGCCATAGGATGTCCACTGCTGGACATATGCCTCCTCCATTGATTTCCACAAGGACCTGTTGGAAGCGGCCCGCATTCAGCCCTTGCCTGCGATCTTGGTCAGGTCGTCTGTCCACCTGGTCGGTGGCCGTCCTATGCTGCGCTTTCCAGTCCGTGGTCTCCATTCGAGATCTTTTCGGCCTTAACGGCCAACAGTTCTTCGAGCTATGTGCCCTGCCCACTGCCACTTCAACTTGCTAATCCACTGGGCTATATCGGTGACTTGCGTTCTTCTACGGTTCTCCTCATTTCTGATTCGATCACGTAGAGAAACCCCGAGCATAGCCCTCTCCATAGCTCGTTGTGCGACTGAGCCCGCTCAGAAGTCAGAGACCACGTTTCGGTTCCGTATGTCATTACTGGTAACGCACACTGTTTGCAGACCTTTGTTTTCAGGCATTGCGTTATTTTGGACGAGAAGACGTTTCGTAGCTTCCCGAACGCTGCCCAGCCGAGTTGGATTCGACGATTTGCCTCTTTCTCAAAGTTGGACTTACCTAATTGGACTGTATGTCCTAGGTAGACGTAGTGGTCCACAACTAGAATCGAGTTCCCAATGGATATGGGGGCGGACGCAACATGGGCATTTGACATATTTTTCGTCTTGTCCATGTTCATTTTAAGGCCCACCCTTAGGGAAACTCTGTTGAGGCCTTCGAGCATCATGCTGAGATCTTCCATCGATTCTCTCATGACCACAATATCGTCGGCAAACCGAAGGTGAGTGATGTACTCACCGTTGATTTTGATGCCGAATCCTTCCCATTCCAAGAACTTGAAGGCGTCTTCCAATGTGGCAGTGAACAGTTTCGGAGATATAACGTCTCCCTGTCTCACGCCTCTTTGCAATCGAATCGCCCTCGAAATTTGTTCTTGTACTCGGACCAACATGGTGGCGTTATTGTACAAATACTTCAACACTTTGATATACCGATCCGGTCAATACGGCACCGCTAACAATCTGATGAAATGTATCATTTGACATTAATTAGGATGGCCAACAACCTAAGTCTAACTCCAAATTAATTTATTCAATTAAGACACTACGGATGCGGAGAAGGTTAATAAGGCTTAAATATTCAGACATGTACACACAATGTTTCAAAACTAATAGCCACACTGAGGGGCCAATCTTTTTAATTGATATAGAAAATTACAATACATATTCACATTAAAAGTAACAATTAAGCATATGACTCTGCTGAGGTGGAGTATTCCACTCATCTTGTCTTGTAAATAATGTATTACATCATAGTAGGTACTCTTTTTTAATGAGAACCTGTTTAACAGCCCATTTAAACATTGTTTCTGTAAGCTCTGTTACAGTTTTGGGAGCCAATAAGACTAAGGAGACAGCAAAATTGTTAAAGAAAGTATTCGTTAGCATGGTCACCACCGTGCAGCTACTTATAGGTTTTTATAGCCCATGTGATTATTGTCAAGAAACAAAATTTGAATTTTATCATTTGATTCAGCAAGTCACATAAATAGTGCTCAAGTTGCATTTCATTCATTGGGACTCCAAGAAATCAATTGGTTAATGTCATTGAAATAGTAGCGCCGACGAAATGAAGGTAAGTAAAGATAAGGTGTAACCTGGGGAACCGCTGCACGATGAGCTCGCACCACGTCATGAAGCCAAGCGTCACAAACAGCGCCGCCGCCACCGCCAGAACGCACAGCGCCGCACACCCCACTGCCTCCAGGAACGCAGACAGGAACGAGCTGTCTCGCCCCCGGTACATCAGCACTGACAACCTGCACGTCCACAAATTACTCTATCACCAATGCCATATTAAAATTATATTTAACACAGATTGCTGTTTCTTACTGCCAAATGCAAACTGAAAGTTGCCACTGAATATCTAGGGAGGAAGCAATCTTGTCTAATGCTATCAATAAATAAAAAAATTACCTGTAAATCTGCACACAACAGACTATGTTCATAAGTACCCCGACTGCCATGACATAGTCACAGTAAGCTCGGGACGCCCATTCTACATCCAGTTGACCATCTCCACCCCAATATCCTCTAGAGAACAGCAGACAGTGACCTCTGAAAATTAGATGAATTGTGTTTGACTGGGTATTCAATAAAAGTAGTACATTTGTAAGCATTATGTACATTTTCCTTTTTTCTTAATATTATAAACTCGCATGTGACCACTGTTGCCCCTGATGTTAAGTGATGATGTGGTCTAAGATGTAGCATGCAAGCCTAGAAGAATATCACTAGTGACTTCAAGACTTAAGGATTATCGCCTTAATGTCAGACATTGTATTAGGTATGCAAGCAGCCCTACAAATGTTATCTATATAATCTTATATTTACAATATTATACTTTATTTCACAATATTATATTTTAAATAAATAAATTAAATTTAACATTTACTGTACAAATTATTCTACATCTTAATAAGCATTCTACCTGCTCAGTCTCAATACTGAATGAAAAGCATAAATTTTAAACTTTTTTGATAATGCACTTTATTTCAATTTTAGTTTATCCAAAAAAACATAAACCTTTAATTCTCACATATTGAATTGCGTTGTACATTTAGCTTGTGATGTATTTTTAAACTATTATTAGTAGAAATTCTACTAATAAATAATAATGATATTATTATGATTTATTAGTACAACTAAACATTAATATTAACTGGGCTTCAGCTCATAACCCAGTGATAAAATTTAAACAATATATGTATGTAGTTATACTTGAATAAGAAGATTTCACATCCAAACTCCAGTCATTAGCGGACATATGGAGATGGTTACACACCAAAACCATTGACATCAAATTGATAACCATCTTAAAACATACAATATAAATAGAGATAGAAAAAAGGAAAAGTACCAGACAGCATGACTCATGAAAACACTTTGGCATATGAGAAACATACTCGCTGGAATGAGAGTGGTTACCATAATCATCACTCACCTAAATTCATGTAGATGCATACTCATGGGCACTACAATGCAGTAAGACAAAATCAGGCCCATCACATATCCTGCTATTTGGCTCAGCAACAACATATTCGTTTGCGCCATGACTGAAAATAGTATATCACTTTAAATATAACTAACAGAAATTATGATACAATTACTGTGTACTGAACTTGATAAGAATTTTCAATTTTACAAAGATGAGAGCAAAACAAAAACATTGTAATCTCTTTGAACGCATTGATCATAGATTATATAGAATAATTATTCACACTGTAGGTAGTGATTCCTTTCCTTGCTCTATGAAATGAACTAAATAACTAAAGCAGAGCTTATTTTCAACCGACTTTAAAAAAAAGAGTAGGTTCTCAATAGACCAGAATATTATGCTTATATTTTCAATATATTTATTACATATCCTCTAACTAATAAGATTCCCTCAACGATTAAAGAAACCAGTTTCCTAAATCTTTGGATTACCTACAATACTATGAACAACAAAACCAATGCCGCCATATTATTATGCCAGTCTGCAATAGATACCAACATTTTCAAGAAGTAACCTAAATCATTTTTTTATCAATCAACCACTGCGCAAGTACCAAACTTGGTTTCTAAGAAAAAAAAATGACTGTAATTTATATAAAACTAGCTGAACCGACAGACGTTATCCTATCTAAACCATACATATTGATCCGAATTCTGTTGATCCCACCAATTTAAATACTTTAAAATGAAAAGCCTTTTTTTATTCCCCTCAAAATCGTATAACTCCTTACTAACCTGTGTCTAATATCATACTAATTTGATTAAATTGCTGTCCAGGCCAATTATACAATTTTCCGCCCAACTCACATTTTTCCTATCTGCTCGCATGAACAAACACTACAAAAAAAGAATTAGTGAAATCGGTCCAGCCGTTCATGCGTGATGGTGTGACGAATGGAAATATGGATTCATTTTTTTAGTTTATTAACCTTCCATTACAGACAATCAATCAGTAACATTAGTAAAACAAAAGATTACGAGACAAAAAGTTCTTTAGTACACGTACACATAGAGTACATAGTTCACAATATTAATTGCTTCAAATTTTAACCTGTGATCTAATATAAAAGTTTCGATGAATGGATGAAGTCAGCTCGACCATCAACGACGAAGATAAACGATAATTATAATATCCTGTTAATACCTGTTTCAGTTGCCCTTCGAGTAAGTAATCGCATTTTATATTCGTCAGTATGTTAGGAAGAAGAAGAAGAAGTAACTTACATCGAAACATAACGTGATGTTACTATTGCAAGTCACTTTTGACCGCCGACCAAGATTTGATTAAATCTAGAGGTAGAAAGCTTTAATGGAGCTGTCGGAGCAAGATCTGAAGATATAGCTTGGCCGATGGAATTTACGAACATATTTTAGAGGCCGTTTGATTATGATATGGCTTAGCTGATAGAGCTGCCAAATGCACGCTCGATTCCAATTTAAGCGATAATGTGAGATTTATATCGATTCTTTTATCGAGTCGCGTCTAATCATGCAGTAGTATCCTTTAGTTTGTGAGTCGAGTATTTATTTTCTATGGGGAGAATGTAAATAATGGTGATGTGTAGATAAATTTAAAAATTCTGTTTTTTACTAAAGCTTGAAGATGATTTCGTCTTCTTGTTGACGAAATAAGAGAGACACTGAAATGAATTTCAACGCTTCAAGAAACGGTAGGCAGAGTAGGAAGAAGTATGATGTATGCAAGGTTAATGTCATGATTGTTGAACATATTTGGTTTTGTAGTGGGCCAGTCTGGGGGTCCGCGGAAAGCAAAGCGCGTTAGCGATGTTTCTGCAATGGGGGCGCCTTCACCTACTCCTGTATTCAGCCCGGCGCCAGCTTACAACCCTGGAATGGCACCTGCTAGTCCACCGCCTTACTCAGAAGGAATCCAATTAGATCCCCAAGACTATGGTTCCTCGGTACCGGCAGCTGCTGCTGCTAGTAAGTATATTATCTCGTATTTATGCAGGCGATTAGGTCTTTGTATTTATATTAGATAGAAATATAGCATAATGTGTGTAAACTACTCTTAGTTTGGCAACTACATCTATCTACCATTATAAGTGATGTTTAAGTCAGTCTCTCCAGTGTGCCCTAAGTAAAATTAATTATATTAGTTTATTCAACATTTAGCGCCATGTCATATGCCATAAACCAGTCGGCAACTTCACACATAAGTCTGTTAAATTTAATATTCTACTGGTCATTAGCAGCAGGGACAATGACACATCCGTCATCAGCAAACATCACATTCACAGTATCAGTGGCAGAGATTGTCAATTAATTTATTAATATTAAAAACAGATACCCATATTCAAGCTTTGAGGGAGAGTATTATTACCCATTTTATCAATTTCAGATCTGACACTCTGAACCTTTACTATTGAGTAAATTGAAGTTTATTCTTGAGAAAAGACGAAATCATTGCCTAGAAGGTCCAGTTAATGCCATAGTGATCTAACTTTTTTAGCAACAGCTCATGATTTACCATTTGATCTTACCTGATGTTAAGTAATGAAGTCGTAGACATGTAATATGCACAAAATGCAACTATCGTCCTGTAATGCTGTTGGTAATTGAATATAAATATGTATAACTGGCATCTCGGGTTTATGCATATTTATAAATTTTGACGTTTTCATAGGGATCTCTCCATTTTTTTCTAGTAATAAATATAACATATATAACTAGTAGCGCCCTGCAGTTTTCCCGCTACATCAATGATTCCACAGGAATCATACATTTTACTGGGGTAAAAAGTAGTCTTGTGCTATTCCAGACTATAACCTATCCCTGTGCCAAATTTAATCCAGATCTGTTCATCCGGTCTGGTGTGATTGAGTAACAAACATCCATCCATCCATCCAAACTTTGACATTTATAATATTAGTGGGATGGGGTTGAAATGATTTCATTGCAAGACATGGATCACAGTGGAATAATATCAATTCTATTCTAAAATATAAACCAAAATCACTACTATGTGTCCTCACCCTAATGTTAATATGTAGTCCTATTTCCTTACCAAGTGATAGGTTACTAAAACTATACTTTGAAATTCTACAGATTATGGGTTCATGGCAGGATTCCCTCAGCCAGCAATGGCTTCGCCAACTCAAATAGCATCCATGCTACAACAGCCAGTAGTTCAGGTCAGTATACTTAATTAGTTATATTCACTTGTGAAATTATAAAGTAAGGATAGAAAGGATAAAGTACACTTTATCCTATGATCACATAGGCAGGGCTAATAATTATAGGCTAAGTTTTCCTTCAAGATTCTAAATCCATTCTGTCAAATTTTGCATAAAAGTAATGGCTTGGAGAGGGGCTCAATTTGATATGAATCTTATTAACCAACCTCTAAGTATGTACTTTATTTACTTATTAAACCTTTAGTTTAACTGATTGTTGACTTCACTGGCTACCAGGTGAGTTGGGGTAGCTGGCGAGTATCTGTATCTAAGGTCAAAATATGTTGCCTAAGTTTTTCGTATCTATATGGTGTGTAGTCCACGGCCCCTTAACTTTGCTAAAAATTGGCTCACTTTATCTTAATAGTTTGACTCTAATAATTGAGTCATCATCATCATCATTTCAGCCATAGGACGTCCACTGCTGGACATAGGCCTCCCCCATAATAGAGTATAAAGATATAAATGGATTCCTCATATTCAAAAAACCATACACCACGCGAATGAAATTACGGGGCGTTCATAGTTTTGTCATACAATCGACAGGGGTGTATGAAAATAAATAGAAAACGGTTAAGTATTAATTGCTGGCCTAAATCTTCCTTCATACTCTTACACAATTTGACCGGTAAAATTGCAGAATGCGGCATTGCAATACACGAACCAGCTGGCATCCCACGGGCGTGAGGTGGTGAAGCGCGAGATCGACAAATACGTCCCAGTGTCGAGGCTGAGGTACTACTTCGCAGTTGACACCAGATATGTAATTAGGAAACTGCTCCTTATCGTGTTCCCATTTACTCATAAGGTGAGTGAGCCTCTAAATTAATAATTACCTAGTTTAAAATTAATAACTGATTACCACTACATATATTGACAGTCATCAGGGCTCAGTGATATTGACACTGACCATAGAAGCTAGTGACCTCTGAATCCTGGTTGGGACAAACATTTCTGTGATGAGCAAAGATTCTTGTTCTCGCGTTACTGGTTGACACATGCCCGCGCATATAATTGGATCAATATATTATTTTAAATAATACTAAGATACATTGAAATATATGGTGTAATAATAATTGTTCCAGGAGTGGATGATGAAGTATGACCAGGACACGCCGGTGCAGCCCCGGTACGACATCAACGCTCCTGACCTCTATATCCCCTCCATGGGGTATGTCACCTATGTGCTGCTAGCGGGCTTCATGCTAGGTCAGTCTCCACACAGGTTTTAATAATTGTTAAAGATCTAGCGTTTTTGACTCCTTCTAATTCAACTTCACCATCAAAAGTTTAATGGACATAGAAATAGAAAACCGACAGAACAGCTCTCCTAATACTAAAAATGTACCATAGTAAGTATTCTCACATATTGAACAAGTACTGAAATGAACACATTAGAAAACCTATTTGAAAATATGCCTATCCACGGACCCGTGCTTGCTCTTTGGTATCTTTGTGACAAGAAAAATATGCAAATATAAGAACACTATGCGAAATGAATGGCTTTCATTTATTATGGTAATGTGGGACATTTGTTTGGCATATTTGCTATCTTATTGTCACATGATTATTGACACAGTATGATATTTTATTTATTTATTTAATAGGCGAACAGCATTAAGCTGGTGTGCCTATATCACACTGTGTCGAAATTTTATTTAGGCAGTCCGCATAGTGTCCACAGTGTTAACATTCCACTGGTGCACTGGTCACAGGTTAGCAAGAGATTTCTTACTTTTCTGCAAACAGCCATCGAGCCAGTTTTTAAAGCTGTTGACCGATGTAGCACTGACCACTTCCTCAGGCAACCTGTTCCAGTTGTGAACCACTCTGTTGCTGAGGATGTGATGCCCTGTATTTGTGTTGGCAGGATCTCTCTGGATTCTCTGGCTGTGTCCCCTGCTATGCTCACAACGATTACGGCGTTTAAACCAATCAGCCAAATCTGGAAGGTTGTAGTATCCATTCAAAATTTGAAAGGTCTCTATTAGGTCTCCACGTAACCTCCTTTCTTCTAGGGTGGTAAGGCGCAGGGCCTCCAGTCGCTGCTTATAAGTATTGCGGCGTAAGGCTGGCGGCATCTTGGTAGCTCTCCTTTGAACACACACACATATTTATCTGGCCATCATAAAACATACAGTGTAACTCGCTAAATCCATGCTAAAGTAGTTAAAATTATAATTATTTACTTAAAATTTGTATTATTTATTGTTTCCAGGTCTACAACACAGATTCTCCCCGGAGCAGATAGGCATCCAGTCTTCTAGCGCTCTAGCGTACATAATCTTTGAGATGATCCTGTACCTCGTGACTCTATACATTACCAACACCACGACGCAGCTGAAGACCCTGGACCTGCTGGCCTATTCAGGTTACAAGTACACCACCATGATCGGGAGCCTGCTCGGTGCGCTGGTGCTGGGACGGACGGTCTACTACTGCTGCTTGCTCTATTATAGCTGTGCGCTATCCTACTTCCTGGTGAGTCTTTTATATAAGTTAGTACATTTTATGCTATTGATGGGTCAATGGTCAACATGATTTAGTGTATTGGGTTGTTAATTAATGTTAGGGTTTCACAGCTTTGAGGTATGTAATTTTAATTCTTAAAACACTATAATTAATTAAGAGTACTTTATATGTTAAAGGTGTGAGAACCTAACTAGTTCACATCCCAATACACTAACAGGAACAGTTCCTGTGGTGCATTTTTATATGCAAATATATTTTTGACAATATGTGTATCCATGGGTCTGCTGGTTCCACTGAATACTGATATACTATGAAAAACAAATATTGGCCCTTATTCTGTTCATCACTCAAATATGTACATATACGTTTATATGCAAAGAGATCCATTTTCTATAAGTTATATTATGTATTTTTTATGTATGAAAAGTATGTATATAAGCATTCTTTCTGATAAGTATGCGTTCATAGCATCTTGTTACGAACCTTATACACAATATATTTTTCAAAATACATATTCATTACAGAGACTGTAAATAATTGTTTTTTTGTACAATTTTCTAAAATTACCTTTATGAATCACAGTAATTGTTCACAGGTCAAAACGTTGAGACTACAGCTACTGGCTGGGTCGCCAGCACCAGAACAGGCCCAGCCTTACGTTGGGTATGACCCGCAACAGGGCTACCCCACAAACCCCTACAGTGACTCGTGGTCCAAGCCCACCGGTGGGGGGGGTGGTGGGACCAAACGTCGAGTCTACTTCTTGCTATTTGTGGCTATCACCCAACCGCTGCTCTCCTGGTGGCTGACCTACCATCTAGTTCCAGCGGATGTGGTGCCAATAGTTCCTGAAGTGCGATAGCGGTGATAGACGTGTAAATGGTCATTGTGTACTTAGTAAGCAGATAAATTTGATGCATCGAAATATTTTTCCATCTCAATCTCCAAACAAGTTACAAATTTTCAATAAAGCGTCAACTACTTTGTTGAATCACAGGCTAACAAACTAAAATCAGTGAGACTACAACTTGATGCAACAAAACTTTGACGTTGATATTTGTTCTCGACACTGGAACTGCTAAATGTGCATGAAATGCAGAGCCAACAATAAGAACAAAAAAGCAGTGCTTTTGTCAACATGACATGGTAACAGTATGTTTGGATAGAAAGTGAACTAGCGGCGTGTATAAATCTCTATAGCCATGTAACAAGGAGCGTGACTCCTATTATGAAATATTTTAGAGCATGATTGAGTAACAAACTGCGTTATCTTAGTACATATACTTAATTGGTAACCTGACCACTGACACGTCTGCTAGCCCACTCCACACTTTTGATTAACTCTTTAAATCCTCCTTGTGCTTTTGTAGAAGGCATGTAATAGGATTTATGTAATGTTTAAATATGCCTATACATGCCTTCAAGGTGGACAGATGACCTTACTAAGATCGCAGGAAAGGGCTGCATGCAGGCCGCTTCCAACTGGTCCTCGTGGGAATCAATGGGGGAGGCCATGCCCTTCAGTGGTTATCCTATGGCTGAGTTATATACAAAAATGGGTTGCAGTTAGTATCATTTCATATTTTTTAGATTAAAACACACAACTTTGACTCACAATAAAGAAGTGCTTGCGAAATAGAATAAATGCATAGCAATTTTCATTTTCATAGATTGATAGATTGTTTTGATACTGATTGAGAGATTTTATATTAATTAATCTATATATAAAATGTAATAGAAGGCCACGTTTCATAAAACTTTCAATATAAAAGTAAAACGAATTGTGTAAGAAATAAAATATTGGTCATAAGTCTAACTTGTGACCAATATTTTTGTTAAATTATTATAGAAAGAGATGTAGCGATAATTATTTCGGATGATATGTTGTCACTATTGCTAACATATGAGTTGCACTTCTAATGGGATATTGACTGTTTATTTCTTCAATATATTTCCCTATTCTTGAACATGGTGCGATTCTCTTTTGTTAGATATTTCCATTGCATTTTCATACTGGAGGTAAAATTGAGAAATGCATTTACCGCCAATTTATTTACAATGTTTGAATGGTTTATGAATGATAAGTAAGTATCTGATCACTTGGCACCAAGACTCCCGCTCGATTGGTACTTATCGACCGGTGGTAACCCTATCGGTGGAACAGAGGAACCGAGTGGACAATGCTTTTGACGAGAGTCGAAATCGCTTTTAACTCACCCTGAATCGGAAGAAGCGGCTTCGACGTCTGCTCAAGGGACTTTTTTCCATATTGTCATTTTACCCCTATCATGTTATAAAATATTTATTAAGTTAAGATGGTAATCTTGCGGTCTATCTTCAGGCCGCCGAGAGAATGCGCTTTGATATAGGTGTTCTGTATTGTCTGTGTTTTTGAACTCAGTAAAAATAAACAATTTATTTTTCGGCTGCTAGTTGACAACATTGTATACTCGAATGTACTTGGAAATGGGAAGAAAATTTTGATTGATCAATTTGTCAAATGGATTCTCTCAGTGGCTGCACTATAGCCCCACGAGCACTGTGTACACATCTCAAAAACAAACACATGTTGTTCACATTACAATTGGAATTATGAAAATCACATAATACACTGGAGATCGTCCATTTTTATTAGATTATTTTTGTTTCTCGCCATCTTGTTATGTTACAAGATGTCGAATAACCAACAAACATGCTATCGTATAAACTTGTAATATTTTATGTAAATAAATACAAATTGTAAACATATCATGGTTTCATTTAATACCTCCAAATTCGGACTCAAAACTTTTTATTTCATTTAGGCGTTCACAACGTACTTGTGATTGTCAAAAAAATTACTAATATCATGGATTTCTTCGTAAACAATAATCCAACTAATATTATAAATGCGAAAGTTAGTGTGTATGTTTGTTACTTCTTCACGCTCAAACGGCTACACCGATTTCGATGAAAAATGGTATGGTACTTATAGGTAACCTAGAAAAAGTATAGTTCCCGTTTGGTAGTTGAGATAGCGGGAAAACCGTAATCCACGCTGGTGAAACCGCGGGGCGCTACTAGTATTAATTAAGACTAACGCCGCGTTCCAGAATGAGTAGTACCAGAGATACCGGGTTGGAATGGTCCTTTTTATCTTCTTCCGTGGTTTTATATTACACCTATACTTTGAATACTTTAAAATTATTATGATGTCAAGAAAACGTAAACTCATGTATCGTCTGTATTGTAAGCATACCTACTCGATATGATTAATTTATTTATTTTCTTTTATAACTTCTTTCTTTTTTCATTTATAATATACATATTATTGGGGCCATTCTATATGATGTATTGTGAGGAACGGATGAGACTGAGTCCCACAACACGGGATTTATCCTAGTGTGGAATTCAGAGCACATGGCAATGTATTACTCGTATGTTAATATGTCAGGAAAGAAATAAACTATTATTATTATTATTAGTAATAACATCCAAACGTATAATAAATATTAGTGTGTATAGATAAGCGCAGTTGTTGGTACCTTATGACTTCGCTAGAGCCAAACTTTTCTAGAGAAATCATTTTATTGTATAGGTAAATGGGAACCTGCCAAAAACGCAGTCAAAAGGCTTTGTCCCCCAGTTTAGAATAGCTGTGACTGGATTGGTGCGACCTAAATCCAGCTTAACCATTGCGGTGGTGTAAGAGAGATAGAAAATAATATCATACTTGGTCCTTGACCTAGATACGAAGCCATAGTTATAGCTGAGCCTAGTTGCAAAGCTATCGTTACATTTTATTATAAACCAAGCTTATATAAACCACAATATACGACTAGTTAAAATCTGTGCTTAGCAATTGCAGCATTTTGTCATAATAATTAAAATAAACATTTATTTCCCTTATCGCCAGAACATTCAGATTTGAATTTGCCCCGCAATTTTCACTATCCTGAAGTTATACTTATTTCATTATTGGTCAATGAACGACCTTGGCGCATTATGTCAAATTAGTGATGTGCGTTTTGCAGCAAAATGAAGCCAATTAAAAAGTCGATATGAAAAATTTTGATCGTGTCTTCCGCACGCACACTTTTTGACTACCAATGTTATTGTCTTGGTTGTAGTTGAGTATCAATGGAACCATAATAAAAAATTTAGTGGTATGGTATTATCTAATGTATAAAACTACGATCACCATAAAAAAGATGATCTAAAAATTGTGTGAATTCTGATTTTTATTCTGGGCCAGTTTTTTTTTATTTATATTATTCTAATGCTAGAAATAATAAATAGGCTCTAAAAATTGTTATAAAGGATGAAAACTGAATTCAGATTTATATTAGGGGCCAGTTTGTTTAAAATTATATGATTCTAATACTAGAAATAATAAATAGTAATACCATACCACTAAAATAAGATATAAATACACATAAAATATCTTTATTGCAGGCAAAACGATCCATACATTACAAAATCTTAGTGTCCCTCAAAATCGCCTATTACTCAAGTCGAAGGTTATACTAGTCTCTTCTAGTACTTTCAATTGCTCCGCCGAATAAGCCGCGGTGCCAGCCCTAAAACATGTCTCGGGAAGATGTGACGGTGCCAAAGTGTTAATGCATGTCATGCCGTCAGGTCTTTTATCATCGTCACGAATGAGACCATTCGGTTTAAGACCAGCTCTAAAATTGGCACTGGTAAAAGCCCGACGAATGATATCGTTAATCCTATTGTGGCGGAAAATTCGACCAGCACTTCTGGAACAAGAAAGCCTATGGTGACCGAGTTGTTCAATTGCAGTACCACACTGGCAGTGATGGGTTTCATAGCACTTTGCACCCAAACGTAAGCTAGCAGCTAAACGAAAAGCAGATGGGTAGTGGTGGTCTTGCACAATGTTGTCTTATTTTACATTGCTTTCCATTGAGATTATATTTCAGTCCAATGGTAATCGATATTAAAGTTCGGAAAAAATATCGAACTATAAATGAATATTTAATGTACTGTGAATGCATTCGATCGATATATCACAGTGCGCATCACTAAATGTATAGGTGCCTACTGTCAAACGACGGGAGTGCCAACATTGCAGCGTAGGACCTTTTGCTCCTATCTTCGCATTGACTATGCGCCACAAACAGCCGCAGTATCGACAAACGTTCACAAAACGTTTAGACGTAACAAACAGTGTGACACTTTTCATCATATTTTAGTCATTTTGACCAATTAAATCCGCTATTATTTTTGTTCTAGTTGTTTATGTGATAAGTGTATTATAACGTTCTTACAATAATGCAAAGTGCCGCTTCAGTACACGCTTTCTGAAGCAATTACGTAATGGGAATTATGCTTGAAAAGTTAAAAGTTTAGCACTGAATTTCAACATGGCCGCTGATACAGGAATGGATACTTGCTCCAGTCCGGAAATCACGGACTCTAGGAAACGACCCCTTGACGCCGATTCTGAAAATGGTGACGTGAAGAGATCACACTTCAGCTCGGGTGAGTGGCGCACTATTTGCTTATTATGCTATACATATACGTGGTCGCCTAGAGAGTTACTTCATTGCGTACTTGGCAAAGCAAGGATAACATTGACACAGCGAACTTGCGGCCGAAACGTCGGTGTCGCTCAGCTTGATTCTAACAAGATTCTTATCAGAACATAGAGCTGTTATCAATTCGACCTATTTACAGTGATAGTGAGGTCATAAGGAGTCGAATCTTTTTCGAACGTTTTTGTGCTATCTATCTCTAAAGATACTAATGCTCTTTATTGCTTTACCTTTCGACTTTAATTACATTGATAAGTTGGAAAATATATAAGAATTATTATCAAACCAATTCGCCGAGCTGATAAGAGGCGCGCCCGCTGTATGGGAATAATCTCCCTATTGGATTGATATAAATATATATATATGCAATGTTAAAAGAGAGTGGTTGTTTTTTAGTGCAAGACTTGGTGACTGCATTACCTCTGGCCAACGGCCATGGCTCTATAACGTCTCATTTTGGTGAGTCAGTACGTTAACACATCTGATATTCATCAGCTTTGTGGTTGTTCCGGTGCGCATGCCTCACGCGCGCTCTCCTGCGCCTCACTACTGCTGATGCTCACAATCACTCCACATATATCATTTTCAGTCATCGGCAATATATTTGTCTGCTCTTACAGTACCTGCCTTCTCATAGAATTTCTATAAGTAAAGGGAGCAATCGGATGATATAAAGTAACCAATTAGATGATGAGGAAGGCAGCTTTTAATGATGACAACAATCACAATTTCAAGTGACCTTTATGAGGACGGGGAGGGAGGTCAGTAGTAAGATTGCTGATATATATTTGGTTGTGACATTTTCAAATGTTAGACAGATTTGCCAAACTGCTCAGTTTTAATTCTTCGCAAATATAATGAAAAACTTCAAATAATTTTAGAAAGATCAAAACTAGCATGCCATTATCATAATTACCTGAGCAAATTATCAAGGTCTTATGGATTCTTAAGAATCTGCAAATTAACTTTTCAAACATTTAACAGATTGTAAGGAAATCACTAAGCATTTCTTTATCATTAACAATGCCCATATTTAATGGAAATCATTAGTAAGTATTGTTAGTGAGTCACTAGTTGTATCTAGTAAACCTATTTAGCTTGTGTAAGTACTCGCATATTAAGAACTATTATGGAAAATAAAATATGGCATCAGCAGAGTGAGAGGGCAGCATTGGTGTCTACTATGAATCGTCCATTGAGCACAGTATACTTCGTTGTCGTGAGCCATGCTGTTCATATCCTCATTGACACTCCATGGCTTAGTTGTTGCATCGTTGGTGTGAACATCACTTTATGTACAATATCTTCTACCCATTAAAACTCGGTATCTTAGCCTCTTCTTGTCAATCGACGCTTTTATCTTGCTTTATTTTATTTTACAAGTCATGTTTTAACTAACTGATGAGTGACATTTATTTATAATTTTGCATAATTGATACCATCCTGAACACAAGTAATTCGATAGATTGGCACCGTTTTATCATCATTTATGTAAGATTAATACTTAAGCTATGAATTCTGTTATAATATAATAAGTGATACTTCTAAACAAGTTTTTAATAACTATGTGAAGGTCTGAGCTCATGTTGATGGCAGGCAAGGTCATTACCGGTTTCCATGCATTAACTATGCATGTAGCAACTTTAGACTTAGTTGTTATTGGATTAAAGTTGTGTTTGTTTGGAGCATATTTTCCAAGGTTACAGGAGGCGATTTGTCATGTTGCTGTTAGCTGCAAGTGTTTACATTGTGTAATTGGTTCTGTAACCCCTCCAGTAGTTTCTATATAAGGTGTGTGTAGGATTTGTTATGATATGATTGATGACACTTTTTGACAGTTTTGAAGTAAGTATTTTGTCAAACTAATTTAGATGGGAAATAGTAATAAATCTTAGAAACATATACATATAATATACGGGTTTAGGGAGCTGGCAACTGTGAATGGTTACTGATGACTGACTGATGATGTAGGAATTGAAGATATTAGTATTTCTGATATCACATCGCAAAAACTGTAGAAAGACATATTAAACTCTAATGTATCAAACAGGAGTGGCATTAAAACAAAACAAGCGTATATATAATAGTTGTCTGCCGCGAACAATTGTCTTCCTGTAACCCATGCTATAAAATGTATCATGGGCACCATTACGTGGCGCCGAATTAAATCAACACGAAGCAATGTGCCTTACATTCTAAATAAAGAATATTGATATGAATAATTTTGGTATTCATTAAAATGTAAGGACTTACCGGCAGTCAATTTGTAATCAAATTTGTGTAAAAAAACGGTCTTTATCATTTAGTGGTGCATCCTAGCAAGTCATTGTCATCTTGCCCTAACTCCAGATATGGCGCATTCGAATATCTTAGACTGTACAATCATTTCCGTTTACGCCGAAAGAATGAAAACATATCAAATTATGCTTGTAAGGCCACTTTTTCATTCGGCCAACAATTGTTCAAAGATAATGAAATAATCTGTATGCACGTGCCTCTGTCAAACTCAAATTTTGATACCTTTTATGTTTATGTATGTAGGTCGTTGCCGCAAAAGCCATAAATCCAGATGACAAAACAAATATTGATAGAGCAATATTGAATTGGATCTTTCGGAACCTCCACTGAACTTAACAATTATGAGGAACACTCCAAAACTAATACTCAAAGCGCCTATTAGCAAAGTTGGTACTGTTAAGTTAATAGGTTGGCTTGGCAAGCTCGGTGGAATACCAACGCACGCCCTGATTCGGTCGTTGGTAGAGCTCGATAAATGAATGGGAAGTTTTCAAATAGAACTCCGAAGGCGTCTCGGCAATAATATACTTACACAAAAACATGAGGGACTTATTTTATATGATTTAGTACTGAATTGGTCCCAATGTTTGGTAAAAATCGCCAGGTGTCAATGCATTTTTGCTGTACATTAACTACATGCTCCGTTGAATATGCACACAGCACTGTCAGAAACAGGTACATGTAATTTAAAATATTGTTTCCGAATAAGTATAAGACTAAGGCCTTTAAAGTCAGTGATTTTCAGTCGGAACCCATACACATGACCTCACGAATCTCAAGACAAACCTTAGGCAAAAGCACACCCTACAAATTACAAAATAGCTACCTACCAATATATTCAGAGTAAATTTTTGTAAACGGTGGTAAACAAGAAGTGCGCGATAATAGCGGTGAAGCGATCACCGTCGCCTATAACTATCTGTAACTATGGGGGCTTTACGCTGTCCGAGATTTATTTCAATAAACTAGGTGCACCCAGCGGCATAAGAGGCTTCTATAGCAAACACTGTTTTCGCGTTGTAGGTATTAAGCAAACGTATTGCTATCTCAGCGTTCCTCCCAACCCCCAAATATGCAACCGATACAGACAGTTTCTGCTCGTGACAGTATAGGTACATTTTTTGATAGTATTTAATTTACTTTCCGAGGCAAACAAAAAAAAAATTGTTGTTGATGCCAATCGCTTGAGTATGATGTATTTTTCTGGCATGTGCGTTTTATTTAAGTTTATGGTTTTAGAAAAATATCGACTCTAAATAACCACAGGTAATTGACTGGTTATGATGTTTATAACTTTAAAGTAATTAAAAAATCTTTAAAACATAAGACGTATAAGCCTAGTAAATGATGTGTACATTATATGAAAAAAAAATTACCGCAATTGGAAAATATTCAATGGTGGAAAAAACGTATTTTCTAATAAAACCCTCTTAACCTATAAGAAATTGTTCGTTAATCGAATGCGCATCGCCGATGTTAACTATGATGTTTAGAAGATGTTAACTATAGTATCAAACAGTAATTAAATATTTTATCCCAGCTCTACATTCTTAGGTCGGTCTTTGTAATCAAAAGCAAGGGCGCGCTATAAACCGTAACTTTATTTTGCATAACAAACTTGTAGAATGAAATGTTGGAAGGGTTTGGGTTCTATTTGCTCGGCCCCTTTAGAAAATTACGCATTCGCATATTAAAGCCGAGAGCCCTTTTGTCCACTTTAGGTGCTATTTAAATTTGCTTAACCTCACACTCGTTATCTTTTAGGAAATTGACCCGAGAAATGAGTTATTTGGTAATTATATCAGACTACGGTGTGTTTGTCGGGACACTGCTGTTTTCCCTGTTAGGAAACATTCACGGGTAGGAAGCTAGGTCAGTAGTTATGTGAAGTCTGGGCGTGCGAGGTCAAGAAAAGTGTTTGACGTATATTTTAAGGCGCTCGGGTACATGAAAAGTAAAACTGCATTACTTCGTGAGCATTTTTCTTGATTCCAATTTCTTTTTTTTATTAAATAAATATATATATGTGTATACTATTATTTCTTGTATGGCTTGATAATCATCGAAGTAAAGAATATGAACGAACATATTCCTTAGTTCTGGGATTCGCAAACATATTATAATTCATGCACCAGTTTGTATTAAGGTGATGATTTTTTATTTATTTAATGATTTGGAAGTTATACCTACTGTTTGGCTTTCTAACTTAAATATCAAATATTCAAGTTCAATTTCAACATTCAAGAAGTCCAAACAGTATAACTCACATATATTGTACTTTGTGAAATAGTAATCAGTATGTCAAGGCAATACCTATATTACATTCTGTTTGGGACATGTTTGAACACACCCAGCTATGCCGTAGATTAGATTGGTCTGTCTATCGAGGCACCTTCCCGAAAATCAAACGTCTTTCCCAAATAAATTGCCCCCGATTATTTACCTATTAAGCCCAGGTTTCACCAAGCCTGTTTTATTTGTAAGTAACATTGATTGATGACATTAATTTCATTTGTTATCATGCTAGGTCGACCACTACCTGAAATAAGCCGGGTAATTTTTATTTAAACTCCAGATATCTAATTGTGAAAAAACAACAAATCGTTAATTTTTCCCTAAATACATTGTTTAATCCGTAGTCTTAAAATCAATGATCAATATACGACCGATGACAAACGTCTACGTTAGTAGTAATTTAACTGAAATCAACAATTAAATTAACGTTTTTAACCATCTCCAATTAAAAACCTTGGCTTAGTGGGCAGTGTTTATGTGTTCGAGGGTGATATCACACAAACCTAGAATGCCTTGTGAATATCAAGGGAAGCTGTCACACGTTATATTTGGTAATGAAATTATTTATTTATTTTATTTATTGTAAACTCTAAGGCTTTCACCGCCGGCGTTGCATGTTGTATGTATTGCTTCCGGGCTGTTTGGTCGTGGTCTATGTGAAACTTGTGTTCCAGACGTTTCGTCGATCAATGCGGTCGACATCTTCAGTGGTTCAGATCCGAGCGGCGACAAGAGCGTAGAGCTCGCCTTCGCGGTGTCTTCTCTGTTACTGAGGAACCACTGAAGATGTTGACCGCAGTGATCGACGAAACGTCTGGAACACAAGTTTCACTTAGCCCACGGCCAAACAGTCCGGAAGCAATACATACAATATTTTATTTATTGAGAATAGGCAAGCGTTTGACGACCATCTCAACTGATGTTAAGTGATGATGCGGTCTACGATGAAACACGCCTGCCTAGAAGATACCTATTCACTTGTAACTTGAAGACACCCTGATCGTATTCATGCGGAAACAGATTTGGGGTGATAATTTCATTCATTCAACTTCCAATCTTGAGGGTGGCCTACCCACAGGGAACTAGTAAACACTGCTAACATGCATGTTCTTGAAATACGTCATACTAGATGTCGTTGTCGTTGTAAGATCGAACATCACTCGTGAAAAATAAGTTTAGCAAACATACAAGTTCTTCGTAGTAAAACCTGCTTTAAAGCGATTCTTGAGTCTTGAGTCTGAAAACTCCGGTGCTTAGCCCCGTATTATGTTCAATACTCTTCTTTCTTCTAGACGAAGGCCTGTATCCCACCAGTGGGAATGCAGCGGGTTATGATCACAAGTCAGTTTCAAAATGGATGACGATGAGCCGCACCGTCTCTACATCTTAGAAATACTAATCATTTCCCCTTTGCAAGTCTCACGCAAGAACGTAACAAGTAAATGGGGTTTGTGCAACTGGGTCTTCGAATTGATAAATTGTATACCTATCATTCTGTAATTTACTGATACGAGCCCTACTTCATAGATAAGGTGTTGTTATCTATGTACATTTGTGTAGTTTCTTACTTAGCAGCGACGTGACCTTATCTTCAGATTGCACGTGTGTTATAATTAGGTAATTGTTGATAACAAAATGCTGGGAGCAAAGTAATTCTCAGAAACAATTGTAATTTTAAGCATCTAGGAAGCAATCAAATTTCCTTATTATATAATGTATTATTGTATTGTATTGTATTATACATATTGTATAATGATACTTGCTATTTTTATTAAATAAAATAAATTTAAGCAGGGTCACTAAATAAATTCGTTTAATTTTACGAGTAGTGCAATATGCATGCAAGGATTAGCAAGCTAAAGTAACAGTATACGGAGCACATATCTCGTAGAAGTTATGGTTGATAAGGCTTTGAACCTCTCTAATGAAAACCGTAGTCGACCTGGAGTTACTATCTGGTTGGATGTCTACATAGTTAGAAAGGCAACCAGATACATGAAGCCGGATGCGTGCCGTTTCATACCGATCCTTGTAGAGATAATGGCGGAGGCTTATGAGCGATCTTCTTACAGTTGAAATGGTAATGACAAATTATCGCAACACATGATCCACAACCTGAGATTCACGTTCTACAAAAGTTTCCTAACAAAACTGTCTATACATACATTTTGTAAAAGTGCGTATTACAAGTACAGCCGTCGTGTTTCCTAACGCGAAACAATGATGCCGTCAAATATGAGCATTGAGCACGTATGGGACCGGATTCTTATTCATTGTTACCTGGAAGATTTCTCGGGGCGTGTGAAAATACCCGCGTGGGTTTCCTGTGAGTAAATATTGAGGCAAATACCCCTCGGATATATCCCAAATTTTCCAAATACATAGTTGCTTCGCAGCTAACCCCTCGTTGTTCGACGTAAATGTACATTCGTCGAGTTTCTCGACAGGAAACGAATTCTTTTCGAAGTTGTGGCTGGAAGTTTTGGCAGTAGATTTGAACAGTGATACCTTTTCCTTTATTGAAACATTGGAAGTGAGCTGTGTCAGCAGTTTCCAACTTCGGAAGTAGAGAGAACGAGTAAAACAATTGAAAGGGTAAGACAAAAGAAAGTTTCATTAACAATACTGATGCATACGTTTTAAGGTATCATATTATGTGAAAACGTTTTGTACATCTTGCTAACGCCGAGCAAAGCATCTCCGACTCCTTTGGATCTCTTTTGAAGTGTGAGATAGTTAGCAATTTAGTTGAGTATGCTCTGTTGTTAACCAAATTGCCGACGCCTATTCAATGCATTGGCTAGTTTAGTTTGGGAACGAACGGTTATACCACGACTTGTAAGGCGAATTAAGAAAGTCGCTCTCTACCTTTGTGACCGTTTCTCTTAACTCTCACAAAGGTAGAGAAACGGTCACAAATTATTTCTTCTTCTATTAGTTGAAATTGTAAGTAAATCGATGGATTTCTTTAGACTACGTATACATTCTACCCTCTATATTAAAAATCTATTACGAATTTTGACGATGCACCTAATGTTGGGTGTCAAAAGCTTTTTTTCCAGGATATTTTTCATGTACCTACTAAGTGGCAAACAAGCACACATTGGCCGCCTCATGGTAAACGATCATCGTCGCCTATATTTGTAACACTGTGTTACGATACGTTGTCGGACTCCGCTAACTCTCTTTATGAAGAGATAATTTTCTGTTAATTATTAGTGATTAGTTAATTATTATTATTAACCCAACCATAAAGAGCCGCAGGTGTATGCCCTGACGGTGAGACAAGAGGACCATTGTAAGATATGTGAATCTACAGATTGATTCCCTTCACTGCGGAAATTACGGAAACGTGGTACCCGCGGGGTTGTTGGGAGATAATGGCTTAGAAATAGTTATTTGTGAATATTGTCCCCTTTTTGTAGTTGTACACTATCCAGTATCCTATCTGTGTCCCATCCTGTTATTGACAGTTTTGGGAACGGATAATTTATAATGCCACAACAGAGTACGTCCGCAAATATACGTACGTTGCGTACGTGAATATTTATTAAATTTAACGATAGCGATAGAACTTTTTGCTAACATTGGAAAATATTCGATCTTTTTAAATGAAATTTATGCAAATCGGCGAGCCTATATATATTGTCTATATAGCATATGTAAGTTTTTTTAAGGATTGCATGCTTGCATTTAACCACTGTCTCACCGGATGTTAAGTATACATGTATATATTTAGTGGTACGTGGTCCTTAAATGAATATGTACGCAAACTTAAGTTAGGTACTTGATGGATACAATCCTTGAGTGTTCCCTCCAGGATTGTATCTATCACAGGCAACAGACAACGTGTTTCATTGCGCATTATGTAAGTGGAAGAGAAACGCTTGGTACGTATAGGTGGTACATCTACAATGTAGCGATAGCGCATTGCCGTACTTCTGGGTCGACCAATAGAGTGGAAATGGTGGAATTAAATTATTTCATTTCAAAAGCACATTTTCCGAAATGTATCCGATAGAAAACTGGCACGTCCACTCTGCGTTGGTGTTCAAAGGTCTAAGTCTAAAGCCTACGTTTTAACAGAGTCGCTGCCAATAAATTATTCGCTCGTCTTTTGTGTGAGTGACCACTTTTTAACTGAATCGAATCGGAAGTGAGAATGTAATTTTGGGTTAAGCTTGTAGCGTATGCTTACTAACATGGAACAAATTATAAAAATTATTCGGTTTGACACTGGCTAAAAGCTTAAATCGTTGAGGGCATGACGATTTCTCAATGACGGTGAAATAAATTAAGAATATCGTACATAAAAAATCACAAAGCATCGTAACGAAAATAAGGAAACAACTCCCTCGAGTATTGTAACCAAATGGCCGTCTACACTGATCTGGTGTTGATAAACCTCTATAATAAAAATCCAAATCCACTTTTTCCCAAACTGTAATTCAAGACTCATCAAGTTCTTTGCTCGAATGTAAATCCGTGGTATTAAAATTAGCAGCAGCGCGCCGCGCCGCCCGGTGTCGTTGATTACAGTTGTTCTGGACTTTTGAACTTGAACCTAACCAACCGTAGGGATGACAAAAATCCAATATAATTTTTTAACCTGTCGTCAGCTTACTAACGTATATATATAACTAAAATACATCAAATCATTATCAGTCATTCAGCCTCCTTAATTGATTTACACAAATACCGGTTAGGAAGCGTCAAGGCATCCATCTATTTAGGTCGGATGTGCACTTAGGTGGATGTCTTACGCTCTGCTTGCCAGTCCTTGGTGTCCGCTCGAGAACCTTTCGACCCCATCGGCCATGAGTTTTAAGGGATATCACAGTGCCATTAAATATTGCTGACATGCTGGGAAATATCGGTAAATTACGTTCTTCTAAAGATTCTTCATTCCTGATTCGATTTAGGAGAAGAACCCCAAGCATATGTCTCTCTTGTAGTTTGTTGTACCCTGAGATTGCTTGGAACCATAGAGACCATTTTTTGGTTCCATGTGTCATCACTGGTAACACACATTAATATAAGACCTTTCATCAGGTCACGATTGTAAGAATAGACATTATTGCCATGTAATTTGATTTTTTCTCTGTTGCTCGATTTTTCAGCTAAGAAGCTGATAGGAGTTTTAAGAGAATTCGCGTCAAAAGTCACCACTGACTCGATTTTGCACCTGACATATACGCTGTTCATACGTTCAGGTCACTGGCGGCGGCCCGAGCTGGTAGACCTCGCTCTCCATGAGGACGATACTGCCCGAACACCGGTCGAGAAGTAACTACTGTCTAAATCGTGACTGTTTGCCGGGTTACCATTTACTTGATCAACACTGTATTGAACTGCGCTATGTTATGTGGATACATAAAATATTGCATCCACTTTTCGGTAACTGCACATTCATCTTTGAAATATCGGTTTTTTAACTGGGCGGTATCCATTCATCTCTATAGTTCTTCAGTGTAGTTTTACAATTGCCTAATTCTTTCTTTTTGTTTCGTCTGTGTGTTACAATTAAATCCCGAAGGGCAGACCAGAGCTAGCAAAGGAAACATTCAAACAAGCTATAAAATGTTTAAATTCCATAAAAATACAGCCATTTTTTAGAAGATAAAGGTGCTTGTAAATACCATTGTTGCCAATTCACTATAAAATGTGTCTTATTTAATTGAATATGTACTATAGCTAACACATAGTAAAATCTATTTTATAAAAATAGCCCTCGTATTTGTTGCCGATCCAAAAATATCTTGGTCTATGCTGGCGTCAATTTCGCAACACCCAATAACAGTCAATAATTCCAATGTGAGAGGCAGCCCTGATCAGTGTTGGTTCCTTTGTAACTCGAGTTCTCTGTCTTCTATTACAGTTCCCGTGTTCGAAGCCCGTGCTCGTTATAACTTGGCGTTATTTAATATTGTTTTCAAAACTCTGCTTCTTACAACTTGCGAATTAACTTCCTTTATCACATTAACTGGCTCTTAGCGCCCTCTTAGCGACCTGCCCCAATGTTATCGGCGTCAAATGTGAGCATTACTGTTACTCGTCCAAATTTTCGGTTGATATTTTAGATGTATTTTGAGAAAGATATTTAGACCCATATAGGAGGTAGTTATCTGAAAAGGGAAAAAGTAGGATACTTAATATTGGAGTACTATTAAATGTTTACTTGGAAACATTTTAATATTTGAGCCAAGCAATTCGAGCAATTTTAATAATTCTATGCGCTCTTTTGTTATTTGCTAATAATATCTAGGATGGTCCGATATCCCCCACACACTCTTGTGCTCCCACCACGGCAGGGGTCATCTGCCGATCGAGCCTATGTTGAGGCGCTGGCAGCTCTTCACTCCGGGGGTTTTAGGGACTAGTTAACTAGTTCACCACCTACCTAACATCACCATCCACATTTGAAAATTATTTTAGATTCTATTTTAATTTTACTGGTGGAAAAAAAATAATTATTCACATAATGTGAAATAAAATGAGCGACAGAATTTTTTTAGCGGTAGGATAATGATTATTTCCGAAGAAACTCTCAATAATAATAACAATAATTATCTTAGTCGTACGAGAGATATTTAATAACGCTTAACTATTGAAATATTTAAAGTATTAACTTTAACAGTTATTAACTAAGTATTTAACTTTAAATTTAATTTTAAATTTAAGCAAGTATATCACACAAACGAAAAATTTTTTTACCAACAAATGGAACCTACTTCAACACTCAAAAGTGTGAAATAACTTGTTGAAGTTGGTACTTTGATATTCATGGGATCAATTGTCATTGTGGTGTTGGTATGTTCCGATGTCTTCACACGCTACTATAATATCGTCTAGGTATAAGCACGCAATTTTTAGTTATTGGGAGTGTAACTCAAAAACCGCTTGTCCGATTTTGATGAAATTTGAATGGGACCACACTGGAAGCACCAGCATTCAAATAAAAAAGAAAGATCAAAATCGGTTCACCCAGTCGAATGCTGACGAACAACAACAGCTGATCGAATTACTAAACACAAAAAAGGACTCGCATCAACATCTTAGACATTGATTGAAAGTCGTTGGCTTGTCTTTTCTCAGTTTTTATTTTTAATCTAATATGTTGGCAGGATCATGAATTATCTTGACTGAGGTTGTCTGTTATGTAACCTTTTTATTAATGA
This sequence comes from Apeira syringaria, assembly GCA_934044485.1. Classification (NCBI taxonomy): domain Eukaryota; kingdom Metazoa; phylum Arthropoda; class Insecta; order Lepidoptera; family Geometridae; genus Apeira; species Apeira syringaria. Next base: position 7,774,968 of record OW203658.1, on the reverse strand, counting down.
CTCTTCATGTACGAATATAATGTGTCACAATAGAAAAGAAAACCGTTCAAAATTTTACGAAAGAGTGCTTACTTTTATGCAAAAGGGAAGGAAAAAAAACATTATTATAACTCATATAGTTTATGGCGTATACAGGTTGGGTAAAAAAAGATGTGTGCATAAGAAAAAGATGCTAAGCTATATTTGGCCGTCTTGGCAAGTAACTTAAAAAGAATGAGCAGGTACATTCATTAAGGTCTTTAATCTCTATCATTTTAATTTTAAGTATCATTACAATTAATTAAAAATCTAATTTAGTAACATTATTCTCAAACAATCACAGAACTAAACAGAATAATGCATATGCATGTCAATTAAATCTAACGAAAATCACATAAAAATTACCCTCGAAATATTCATTTATTTTGTAATATCTAATTCGCCTTTGTAAACAAAAACTGCTTCAATTGAAATATTAGTAGTGTGATTTGACTTCATCTTTAATTATTGTATCTGGTATGGCACCAACTTATTATTCGAGTAAACAAATAAAGATATAATATTGTGATAATGTAATAAATATTATATTTAAGGTATTTTTTGTAATATTAAAACAGCCATGTTTTATAAATATGAACTACCTAATATTATAGTGTGATTTAATGAAATATATTTGTTAAACCTATATTTATTAGTTGCAAATATAAGAGCATTACTTGACAGGATATTTCTTATAACTCAGAACAATGATAAGATAATGCGTTTATGGGCTCTTTGAAAGTTAATATCATTAAAGAAAATGTTTATTAGAATACGTGTAGGTTCTAAAATCAGAAGCGTATTACGTCACAATTTTACAATACATACACCAATTCCCTTACACAAATTTACGGACATTGTCCACTTTCAGAGATTGATTGAGGGACCGACTGTGGGCAGATGGGTGAATCAGCCAACAGCCGGTTCCAACCCAATATATAGCCTAGCTGTCTAATAAATAAATAGCCTTTCATTAATCAATTGGAATTTGATATACGTGACATGTCAAACTCGGATACAATAAAGTAAATAATATATAAAGATACTAAATACTATTGTATGATGACGATGATGAGTTAAGCTTTGATATATGTTATGTCAGTCGTTGGTCAGTGACGATGTCGTCGAAGGTGGAATGGCACTAAAGCAACGAATGTTCACGATTGACTGGTCCTTAAGATGCATCTTTTTTCATACTTAACTGTTTTTAACTTGCATTTTTGTTCGCTGTTAGCTTCGCCTGTCTGAATCTATGTAACGGAATTTTGGAATGTGATTTTCACCACCTTTAAAACGTCGGAACAGTTTAAAACTGCACACTTATCAAGGACCGATGACAATGCAATAATGTAAATACCTCGTTTGTCCCATTATCTTCACAAGGATCTGTAGGCGTAACGATTTTCTGCTTTTTTAGTTCGGCTACAGTTGTAGCCGAACTAAAAAAATAGAAAATCGCGTGTTTTTTTTAAGATTTTTAAACTATTATTATTTTATATTCAATCAAAATCAATAATGTAATAAATAAATAGTTGGGTAATAACATTATTTAGCCAAATACTAAGGCATCGTGTCAAATTAAATAAATTAAAAAAGCTGATAATGGTATTTCCCAACTATTAGCATAAGCTAATACAATACAATACATTATGGATTTTGTGGTTATAAAAACTTAAATTAGAACTATGTTAATTTATGTCGAGTTCAAAAACTATTAATCTCGGTAATAAACATAGAAAACATGTTAGTGTTAAAGTCGTTGCACCTTGAGACCACTGCACTGCGTGCATTGTCAGATTTTTAAATTAAAGTGGCTGGCTAATAAGTACTCTACAAACATGATGTGGATATTATAACCATATAATCTTTACCGTAAAATATCATGCTAGACTACGGGTGGGATCCATCGTACCTACGTATAACTGAGATGTTGGAAAAAGTGTAGTCCACGCGAAGAAACCGTGGGGCGTGCTAGTAAGAAAGTCATCAGCCGTTATTGTGTTTATGTTTTAAGTAATATCCCAAAAATAGCTATTATTCTAGGTCTAGTTAAGTACACACACGATCACATCGTCACTGAGTAGATATTTGACTAAGCTGACAAATTAATATAACGTGTCTTTTGGAATGCGATCAAAATACTGAATACTAACTCTGCTATCGATGTAGTCAGTAATACTAAACAAACAGTTCAGTTACAACATCTGTTAACATCGTGAAAACAATACACACCATTAAAAACTTTACAGTCGTTTTGATAGTATCAGTGTTCTGTCACATCAAATAATTCAATTTGTGCTTTACCCGCCTATTGTTAAAGTAGATATTCAATAAGTCTAGGATACAAAATCATTACTGATAGAGTAATCGTGACAATATGCTGAGTGGGTAGACAGACCGTCGCACTTCCTCGTTGCAATGGACAAGAGATAAGATCTCTTAATAAATATTTTTACACTTACTATTTACTATTTAATAAAATCAGTAGAGCGACTACAAGCAGCCAGATAGATAGTCTTATGCAATTTTGTGGCAAATTTTATAGGAGTCCATGTGTAAATTTTGATAATAGCTTTCCGCGAATTATTTTTTTAGGGCACCGGAAAGGTTCTCATTAAATATTTATCACGTTACCGTGCTCAATAAGGTATTTTTTATGTAATAGGTGCCAAATAAGTAAAGGGTCACCGCCTATGTAAGCGATCACCATTCACCTATGCTATCTGAACGATACGTTTCTAATCATTTTTAAGACTGTTACTCTCGTTTTGAAGAATCTCATACTTTACCTACTCGGGAACACCGATAAAAATTATTTTCTACAAAGTTGTAAATATGCCTCTGTCATTATATTTTCTGCGCTGTTATCGGTAAATCGTTCGAAGAAGAGATGTTTTAATATATCTGAGACAGGCTGATAACAGAAACCATTCTATATCAACAGCAATGTCAAGGTCAAGGCGAACCGGTGAATTATAGGTTGATTTTATTTTTAACTAACTGCACCCGCTGTCCACACTGTTTCATTTTTCTTTTATTCGTTAACTGCAATGGTAATGACTTAGGTAATAGATGAGCATTTACCAATGGAATTGTTACAATAAGTAGTTGCGTGTGCGCAATCGGTTGAATAATAATTGTTTGCGTCCATTTCGATTCGTTCTCGAACTACTTACGTCTGTTTGACTTTCGTTGACCTCTACAAATTGTATGCTCTATACGGTTTAGAATAAAATTGAATAATTTATTGGTGTTATATCTAATATTAGTAGCGCCCCGTGGTTACACCCGCGTGGGTTACGGTTTACCCGCTACTTCAATTATCCCACGAGAACTATACTTTTTTCGGGATAAAAGTAACTTATGTGTTATTTCAAGGGTTTAACCTAACTCCATACCAAATCTCGTCGAAATCGGTACAGCCGTTTGAGCGTGAAGGAATGTTTTTGAGTTTTTTGATCATCCCATGGGAACAGCAATTATTTTCGGGATGAAAAGTAGCCTATGTGTTAATCTGGAGTCTAAACTTTCTAATGAATAGCATAGTAAAAAAGATTTGCTGTTCAATCTTTAGAGTAAAGCAGAAGCAGAAAGTTTTAAAAACCTTTATCTTAGAGGCAAATTAGAAGTGCGTTGGAAAAAAGATGAACACAATACTTTCAAAAATGCCAAGCAATTGATGCTAATTTTGCTGTCTCAACCTAACCGAAAAATATTTTTTGAATCGTTATTGTTAAGTGCTGTTTATTAATTTGAGTCATAGCATGAACGAAATAACACGTTTTTGACAATTTTAGTTAGAGCATGAATCGACATTCTGGAGTTATATATTATGTATAGTGTTCCGTATTGTTTATGGCCAGTATATTAAATTATAATATATTACTCATGTAGTCACAGAGGTCTTGAATTTTGGTTGGTATGAGAAGCACAACGCTTCGTACCACCTGCGACGAACCGACCAACGTGCGCCGCCTAAATCTGAAGTGACAATTGTCACACAATTGCCAATTTTCGATTTATCTCCGCTTTTCACGTAGGTTTTTTTTATGGTTAAAAAAATAGATTCAGTTACGAGAAAATTGTAATCTGTTGAGCTATATAGGTTTCGAGGATGCGAGTTTATGCGAAATTTTAAACTGTGATTTGAGTTATACATAATTGAATATTTTATAGAGAAAATAGTTACTAACCATAGATTCTATGTTGTCGTAGCATCGTAACATAGAATCCAATAAATAGCGATCATAAAGGCGAAATGATGTAGTAACCGATTTGGGGAGATTTATTAGTTTCCGGAAAACGGTAACTTCGAAAGAATGGTCCTACAAGTGGAGAGTGGAGGGAAGGCGGGAGGGAAGAGGCCTTTTATGAAATGTGATTTCATATCGATGAACCAGAAAACTATAGAGAAACGGATAGAACTTCGAGAGAGGGGAATGGAAACGGGGTACAGTACAGTAATTTCAGTTACGTAACTACGAATTAGTGTTGGATCGTTAGATTAGAGATCTAAGAACCCATTTACTTAAAGAGTGTAACAAACACGAGAATTATTGATTTATCCGTCCAATGCAACAAAATAGAAAATAAATACCAAAAAATAACATTTTACCAAAAAATGGAATGCAAATTTTTTCACTCATTTTTAGTGACCTTTGTTACTCATGGGATCAATTGTCATTGCGGTGTCGGTATGTTCATCGATATCTTCACCCGCTACTATAATATCGTCTAGTTATAAGCACGCACTTTTCAGTTATTGCAGTGTAACTCAAAAACCGCTTTTCCGATTTTGATAAAATTTAAATGGGACCACACGGGTCGAATTGAGAACCTCTCCCTTTTTTCAAGTCGATTAAAAAGTGACCGCACATGGTCACTTTTTAATCGACTTGAAAAAAGGGAGAGGTTCTCAATTCGATGTGGCATTGGACGGTTCACAGATACTAATAAGGGTTAAGAAATATTGATACCAAACATGCTGGTGTAGGTTGTGATCTCCAATCTAGGCTACAACTGAACTTCGAGAGTCCAGTTAGTTGAAAATAATAAATGTTTACTTGCATACAATTTGCTTATCTGATGTGTAATCCATACATTTAGATAAATGTAAGAAATATGTCATCATCATCATCATCTCAGCCATAGGACGTCCACTGCTGGACAAAGGCCTCCCCCATTGATTTCCACAAGGACCTGTTGGAAGCGGCCTGCATCCAGCCCTTGCCTGCGATCTTAGTCAGGTCGTCTGTCCACCTAGTCGGTGGCCGTCCTATGCTGCGCTTGCCAGTCCGTGGTCTCCATTCGAGAACCTTTCGGCCCCAACGGCCATCGGTTCTTCGAACTATATGCCCTGCCCACTGCCACTTCAACTTGCTGATCCGCTGGGCTATGTCGGTGACTTTCGTTCTTCTACGGATCTCCTCATTTCTGATTCGATCACGTAGAGAAACCCCGAGCATAGCCCTCTCCATAGCTCGTTGTGCGACTCTGAGCCTGTTCAGAAGGCCTATAGTCAGAGACCACGTTTCAGTTCCGGTTCCGGTAAGAAATATGTACGCAATTGAATTTATATTGCAAATATCTAAGCCAGTTAAACTGCTGGTAAGAAGTAAGTTAACTAGGTATAACACTATCCAATTCGTTTCACACCATTTATGTACATAGTATAGGCTCTGCCTAGTTTGGGACCTGAAGACCTTGTGTGAATGTTAATAAATAAATACCCGAATTGTCTTCTGGCGGACTGGAATTATAGCGGGTTGTGAATGTGTAGTAGAATATGTTACATGTCTACATGCATCTGTATCTATCTACCCCTGAATTACGTATAATATATATTATCTGTGTATTTTGTAATCAGTTTTAGCAATTTTTATGCCGTATGTCTACAAAGGTTATTAAAATGCCAAAGATTCGAACGGAACAGCATCATAAGCGTTCATGTCTTAACTACGGTATGTACCTACTCTAAAAAAGGCATACGTTTTGTCAAGCATACATTTCATTCAATTGTTAAGCATTTTCACGATTACTATGAAACTGATAAGTATAATAAAGTTATTGGATTCATTGATCGTGCACATTGCTGGTGATTTCGTATGTACACACTTTCGATTTTTTGCTATTACGCCTTTTCGTTTGTAGTTTCGGACGAGCGCCGCTTCTATCTTACGTAAAGTTGATACTGTCTGTTCAAAGGAGGTTGGCATTTGGACAAGGGTTTTGCACAATTTTTGTATGTCAAGAAAACATTACTTATTTTGGAGCTCTTTTCGTAGAATATTTGATAACTGATTTCGGCAGAGATTGATGCTCTTTTAAGATACGTTTTGTTTGGTAACGCATTGTGAAAGATCTGTCATGCGACATTGTCATGATTGGAGTTGGTATGTATCAATATGGCGCATGTGGAAACTGTGCTTGTAACATTTATTACATTGTAAACATGAAATCAAATAGTTATCAGAGACAGCTGATGAAACAACACATTCAAGAATGTTTGCATGTAAGAGCATCACGGCTATTACATTCCTACTGTTGAGGTACGGGCTTTCCTCCAAGAGAAAGGTTATATTAGCATATGACTACAAGCCGAATAACGTGAAGACATAGGATATATAGCTAATTATAGTATCGGGCTGTCTTGTTTGTCTGTCCAATTTGAACTGATACAGCGTAGCGGCTGTTCTAGGGACCGACGGCTTATCTTCCGCACTGCGTTAGCGTTCGGTTGCGATGCCACTCCCGTTTACAAATAAAAATAGTTACACAAAAAAGCTTGATTAACGTCAATTTCCTGTAAATCTTTTATTTAAGTGAAACATCGGTATTGGTAAAAATGCATGTGAGTAACCACATATTAACCCAGTGTCAAACTCTTGAACTAACAATTCTTGAACGGGTTTGTTTGTCACAATGTTTTTTTTTAAATTGGGAATAGGCAGGCTTTTGACCACTATCTCACCTTATGTTAAGCGATGATGCGGTCTACGATGGAACACGCCTGCCTAGAAGATACCTATTCACTCGTGACAGAATGTCAGTTGTGAGGACAGATTACAGGCAAGTCCTCGTCTGTCGATGGGTCTACTCGAATTTTAATTGGAACGCATGTACAGATCTTGTACAAGAGACTATATTTATTGGCACAATTTACAAAGTGGAATCTGCCCTCCTGTTTGTGGTAGTATACTACTCCAGTACCATGTATTTTACCACCAAGCCGCAGTGTGCAAGCGCTATTGTATAAATACTTAAAGAAAGGGAAATTGGGCATTAGCAGTTCTAAAGTACCAACCAAATTTTCTTTGAAATTTTAAAAAGGTGCTGTAGTCATAGACGCATTAGCCACGGTTGACCTTAATTGTGTTGCACGTTCGTAATCGATTAACTTTAGTCTCTCAAGCTTGTAGTTTAACTACCTGACTGCAGTAGAAGGAGGGTTATGTTTTTTGCAAAGTTGTATGTCTGTACGTTTAGTTATTTGGCACGCTCAGTAGTGTACACGGATTGATGGATTTTAACTTAGAGGTGTGATCAGTTTCTTCTTAATTGTGATCTTGATATGGTGGCATAACAAAATGATTACAAAGCTACACATGGTTTTTTAGTCATGGTTTCTACAAAAAATATTACTCTAGGTCCTTAAAAACCTCCGTAGCAAGTTAACTACTGCCCTACTAAGGCTAAAGAAACAAATCTCAGTATAACAAGTTGTAGTGTGTAAGCCTCAGCTACTCGCATTTTAATTGATAGCGATTTCTGATAAACGTGGTCCATGCATGTGACCTATGACTTTATTTTTAATATCATCTCTTGATCGTTACATAATTATACAATATTATCAACAATCACGATACCTACAGCATCGATTGAACTTATTAGCTACTATTGTTTTTCATTTCTAAACTACTTATGGAACTGATATTCCTGTGGGAAGAAAATAATCCAAAACCAATCGTTTACCATTCGGTTTTAAGTAAAGGGCATAACGAATATTTTTTATCGTGCACCTATTTTGATCCAATTCATTCGAAAGTGCTTCCTAGATAAGCCTATTATATACACGTAAGGAGCTTTGCCAAATTTTAATCCACTTTCCTTTGCGGGAAGAATTATTTCCTAGGACCGAGGCTTGAAGCTCGAGTAAGTAAGTAGGTATTGATAATTTGGGAACTTTCTTAAACCAATTCGATGCCACAATATTTGTAATCGAGCACAATCGAAACCAGTGCTTATCAAATCGATATAATTGTCGCAACTGTGACTTACATTATTAAAATCACGAATCGGCCTCGAGAGTGTGTTATTAAAGTACTGCATTGTGTGAATGGCATCGATTTTTGCGAGCAGGTGCATCGGCATCGCGTGTCTTCAAAGTTAGCCGCGTGCTTGCGAGCCAATCCATTCCTTTGAATGTTGTAACAATGCCCGCAAACAGCATTTAACTAACTGTCTAGTTGTTGACACGAACACTCCATGTCTTTGGCGTGGAGACTGATACTATGTATATTAAAGCTAATCTTTTTCTACAACAGGACTCCAAAATAGAACATTAAACAATTTACATAAATTAGTATCGAGTTATTTTACAATAATAATAACAATAAATAATAATATCATACATTCACATCATAATAACAGTCTAATTAGTTAGTTTGTTAACAGTCTGAAACGTCTTTAAAATATTTGAAGCAGTTCAACGTGAAAGACATGAAGTTTTTTAAGTTCTGACAATGAACTTGCAAACATCGATAGAGGAATACGCTTCATCAATCAAATTTGCAACGCTAGAGATCAAAGAGATGGAACGGAGACGAAAAGTTACAATTTTCAAAGTATAATGCGCCGTGGAGGGGTTCTCCTGGATAATCTCCGGCTAAATCGTGCTCTTTCTATAGGCGGGCGAGCGTGCATGAAAGGAGTTGATGAACCTCAAGTGGACGCGCGCCGAGAGACGTGCTAAGTGGAACGGAGTTTTCAACCTTGTGCCTTTTATCGACGCTCGCCTCTAACGAAGTAGTTCAGGATAGTTCAGGACCCGTTCCGCATCGTTTGCAGTACCATCGCAATTAAACATGATAAAATACGAGTGTACAATTAATTCCTCTGGGTCACTATTGCGTACGTGTTGTTATCTCACGGCTGTGTTCTTAATCAACCCCTCAGCGTATAAACAGTTTATTGTAATTAAAACTGATGAATTGCACGGAGAATTGTATACTCCAATTGTAAAAAACAAATTGAATGTGGTTTACTCTGATCATTTATACGAGTATTCGTCGATCAGTTGATCTTTTATTAATTCCTATTTATCTTCAGTGTTTAAGTTTAGAGTGATAAAATCGTCTACTAGCATTTGAATGTCGTTACTTGAAATTGTTTTCTTTTACGAGCCCGTGAGAGACGACAGTAACTCTGCTATCTGTTTAGGTACAGATAGCGAAGTGACAAACTTGCTTATGTTTGCAAGTTGGCATCGTTTAATCCCCTTTCTCTATCATTTGATAAATCTTATACATTTCGTGCAGCCGTATCTTCAGCTAACCTAGTTTTTCCGAAGCGTAGTAATGTACTACTCTAGTTCGCAGTATGACCTCTTTTCGTGGCGTCGCACCGCATCAGCATTGGCAGCTGTTTCCGCCTGCAGAGCCTCTGTGTTGCGTCATTTCCTTAATTCTTCCTGTTTCTGTGCTGCTGATGTGTTTTGCAACATACTGTAGATAGCTTGCATGTTTTGTATGCTCTTCGGAATCTTGGTACAGTTTTATTTGTCGAGTCACTTTTTCTTATTTGGATAAAATATACAAAATGTACTTCAACATTTCTGCGGTATGTGCGGATGATTGTTTTTTGTACAAAAGCAATATGGCTGTTTGTGAAGAGATTTAAGTCCGGAGAAACCGATAGGTCAGTATATATAATATAGCAAAAAGCGATATAGACTTATAGATAACCCTTGCTCTTTCTGGACATACGAAAAATGATCATTGGTCGCGTGATTTACAATACCTACAATACCAAATATCTCTGAAATGTCAAAAGACTACATCACTTACCGAATTAGTTTGCATTTTTATGCCGGAGCGATAGGTACATAAAATATTATAGCTGCAGCGGATCTATGATGTGATGATAGATATTCTTAAATAGTAATAATCTCGCTTTGTTTAATCAATCAGTTCGTAATATTGTACATACTTGCGTATGTATATGTGTGAGTGTACGTAAGGTAAACTCTCAGGCAGACGTGACGAGACCGACAACGATTTCAGTCAGTCTTACTCTACAGTGATCACGATACTGGTTGACACGTGCTCGCGTACTGAATGATGTCAGCCAAGTATCTGTTTATAGTTTGAACATATAGTTAAGATGTGTATCTACTCTTTATACACGAAATGTTGCAATTCATCAAATTACTTACCCGCATTCGATTTTCTACACACACAACTACACGTTTCTTCTGCTGGAAAATTTGGACGGCATATTAAGACGAAACGCCATCTGCCTGTTCTTGCAAAATGCATGCAAAAGACCCTACACGCTATTATAAAACGTGCTCAAATCCATTTGTATCGCATCACACAGTAAAGTTTTACATAATGTGGTTACTTTGGCCTCGACGGTCATTATACAAAAATGTTATGTCATCGCCTTTTATGAGTTTAGTGGAACCTCGAACCACATGTTTGTGTTGGGTTTTTTATTCGGAGCGCGAAGGGTGTGCATGGGTTAGTGGGTGATGGATATTCATCAATCAATTTGTTTCCAGACTCGTGTACGCAATCTTCGCGTAAGGAGTGTTTAGGCTTAAAATACTAGACTGGAGATTGATTGACTCCAGAAACATAGTCGCATTAACCAACCCGATCGTGTTAGCTATATAGCTTTACCATTTAAACAAGGAACTAATTGGGAGGCGGAAGTTTCTAATAGTGGAATCATAGCTGTTATAAATTATATTATTTACATTATAAACTGGTCCGTTGAGCCGGATTTTTATCTGCGTAATACTACTATAACAAGGCGTATTATAGCTTATTATTATTTCTAAAATAATGCTGCACCAGTTTTTTGTTGCATCGATTTGTTTGAATAATTCATATAAATAGTTGTTATATTAGATTCCTCGCCGTATAACTCTCAGCTCACCTTGTCGGTTGTTTAGTTGCAAAATATAATAATGTATTCAATTTGATCCCGGTAGACATTTCTCAGAGTGGGCAAGGTTACAGAGCTCAACACTGTGCTGCGATCGTTGCAATTTATTACAAGTTTACAAGCCGTGTTCTGATATCTGTGTATATTGTTATCTCTATAATGCGTTTTCATTTGAAAGTACTAACAAAACGTCACTTGGTGAACCGCACTTATTTTGATCGACCAAATTTATAATATAGTTTTTGTATCCAACGTTTAAGTAATAACACCTATTAATCAAGTGTTATGTAAACTGCACTGAACTCATCTGATGTTAAGTTACGAAGACCCTGCGACAAAAGCTATGCGAATCCTTTTTAATCAGACTTAGACTATTCTCCCGAAGATACAACTGTACGACGAACATCATTAGGTAATGAAAATCTAAGAAATAAACTTTCAATTTCATCGAAAACTTGGTGTAGGTATGTAAGCTGACACAAAGTGGTTGTCAAATGTTCGGAGTACAAAAAGTGTCTGTCAGTGTCACCCGACAGTAATATTTCAGTTTTGGCCACCGTTGTAATCGTGAATGAGATTAGGCGTGGGGTTCTTTTGTCGAAGAGATAAAGACTTTGCTGTTTTAATTTTATTTGGACAAAGGATGGTCCGTAAAGCCAACTAGGAAAGTAGGACAAGTGAAATGAATTTTGAATTCGCTCGGGTCGTTGTTGAAAGTGAACGTTTCAACGAAGGTGAAAACGAACGTGTAGGCATTGATTCTTGAAATAGCTGTATAAAATAGAAGTGTTCTGATACACAATAGAGCCATTTGCATGGACTTCCCAGACCGAGCACTTTGCGAGGCTACAGATCATTGTAACATGCAGTCAGTCGTTGTTACATACCACTTACTTCACCGTCGTGTTTCTGCCAAGTTCAATGGAGCAGAAACACAAAGGGCAAGTGTATCGGTGTCACCGGCTCTCGAGTCTGAGCTGTCTCTCTTGTGAAGGCAGGTGAGGTATTAGAAATGAGGTCAGGTGGAAACGCGTGGCCCGCCATCAGACGCTAGTGGGCCGTCTCCAATTGAAACACATTGCCAGTGGGCGGGACTTCTCTGTGTTGTCACGTTGATTGTGTTTCATGGCGTACCTGATTGATGTCCGTTTTTTATCGAGGTTGAAATAATTTGTCCTTTGTAGAACATTTCGCTTATACGATGTTTGCTTGTATATATTGAACACTCGAGTTTGTTTACAATTTCCAGCTGTAATGGACAAAAATAGGCCAGGTCACATCTATAGATTTATATGTTGAAAGGATCAAAGTAGATAGCTCAGTAGACTTAGATTAACATAGTTTCATTAATCATTAAAACTGCATTCTCGCAGTCATGTCCATCGGTGTTTAGCAAAGCACATTTCTAATTAAATGCATGAATGAACTAAGAACACATAAATAAAGCTGTATTATTTGCATTTCAAATGGTTATATTGTGGTAAAACGATATATTGTGGTCCGAGTGTTGGTGCTAGTAATGCTAGTATATTCAAACTTGCTTAAATTATTGCCCTTGGAGCGTACCGTCATCGCGACTGACATCACCGCAAGCTCCGAAGGTGTGGACATACATTCCATAAATGCACTGCCTCATATCAAAAGCTCTTTCAGAGACGTCGAACAGGAGCTTCCAATCGAAAACTGCTTTTGTTTCTCGGCCTCTGCTATTTTCGGAACTTCATTGTGTCAACCTTTGAACTTACTATTTCATACATGAAAGCCTTATACATCAAGATGTTTCCTGACGGAGTACTGTGACGTGCATCTCTTCAAACAAAAGACGTCTGATCCTGTGTTTAATCTCGCGCCCTGTTTTGTCTTCATGTCGCGAACAATAATGGGAGTTGCGCAAAACAGGGCTTATCCCTATATCCTCAAACCGCGCGCCCTTTAAATCTGCTATGTAATTACCGGTGAATATTGCGAGCTCATATCCTTCAGAGTGCCCTTAATCGAGGAAGATTAATCAAACAGTTTGTGTGCTAGATAAGGGTCGGGGATTTGGTTTTATTGAAATAGATTTGTTGACCCCTGATATTGCCAATTATTTATTAGCTTGGGTACAAATCTGGCTAGACACAATAACCATTTGTTCTATTAAAGTTTTGTTATTTGTCCTTTAAAAATAATCACGCTTGTTAAATTACACAAAAATAAAAATAAAAAAAATCTCAAGGGCCTTCCTCAATGAAAAGAGCCACTCCCAACACCGGCGCTCCATTGTTCCAGCGGTTCTTTTTTAATCTGAATTGTAAATGTATTTGTCACATCCAAAGTATCCCGATACATGAAATCAGTTTTAGAAGGCCTAAAGTCGGACTTTTGTTAGTTCCAACACAGTGCTCCGTCCCTTCAACCACACCATCTCATCAGCACATTATTCCGCAGCCGTGGAGCCGACGTACCACTTCAAGGTGCTGGTGCCCTCTATGGTGGCCGGAGCCATCATAGGCAAGGGTGGCGAGACCATCGCCCAGCTACAAAAGGACACCGGCGCGAGAGTCAAGATGTCCAAGTCACATGACTTTTACCCAGGTAAGTCTTATTAATTAACTAATGATGTGAGGAAAAACAGACTACGGATATCAGATACTATAGTTTCACTATTTGTTCGCATTGTGTGTTTACTTCTAAAAGGTTGCATGGTCACCGTCGTTAATATAGTGTTCATCGATACTTATAATATAATTATTATCAGTGGAAAGATTCGTTAAAAAGTCAGAGATGACTCATTACATAAATAACTGCTATCGTTAATCAAACACTAATGGAACAATCTAATAATAGCAATAAACCTTTAACTAAACACATTTAAAGAAGAGTAGTTTCAGGATATAACCTTAAAATGATGCCTAAAAAACTGTGATCTTATATGTATAGTGAAATGTACAAACTGACTTAAATTCCTAATCTACTCCCTGAAGCAATAACATATGATAGTAATACGTGTTTCAAGTTTTAATAGTTTAGTAAAGGATTATTGTCGTGTAGTATTGTGACGTGATATCCTATAGAACACTATGGTGTGCGTACATCACTAGTTGTCAATGTCAGTTATGTACCTATGTGTTTTATTAATGTAAATATCGGAAAAAAACTTGTTAAATAAATATACGTGTTTTTATTATATCATAATATTAAAAAGAAAAACTGAGGATGCTAATAGAATTTGAATCAATATTTAGAGCGTTCTGTCGCTTATAAATTATAAAAAAAATACTCAAAGGTTTGCCCAACGTTATTGTACGTGGGGCAAATCTGTGAGCTCTTTTTTTATAATTTATTTATTTAGTAATTTGAAACTTTGAGTAACAATGATGTCTCAACTAGTGCGGACTATGTATAGAGACCGATGTGCAATATTATTGCGATTTGAATAATTTATTTATTTATTTACATTTTTGCGTATGGGTTGGCGCTTTATAGTTTCCCCTTTATAGTTTGAGTATGTAATAAAAATGAAAAGCAAAAAACATTGAAACTACAGTGTTTGCCCAAATATTAATCATTTATGCAAGTTTTTTTTATTGAGTTACTTGGCGGACATCAGTATAATAAAGTATAAATCAAAGTAATATTTATTACCCAATATTTGGTGTTGATTCGGCGAGATGAATTATTCCAGGCGAGGATGCAGTGTATAACGCCCTTCCTCCCGCATAAATTGCATGCAGGAAGCGTGCAGCGCGATATACACATACAATCTTACTCAACCGTAATCCTGCGACACGTGCCTCTGCAGGCTCTTGCTGATATTTGTATGTACAATGTATAAATAGACATTTGACATTAAAACACCTTTTTTCATATTTAAAATCATTAAGGTTCTTTTTACGTCAATTTGATATTTTTTATTAATGTAATGTCATATAGGTACACATTTCTGATTGCATAAAACACATGTACATAAGTGAATGCTATGAAGTATGTTAAGTAGGAATTCAGTAGAAAAAGACTATCTAATTGTAATAGTCTAATAATATTTTTTTGAGTTCCTTCGACCCATATATTAACCGATACAAAGTTTTTTAAGTGGTGTATAATAACATCTTAGGAACCTTTTTATATACCTACTACAAATAAACTTGGCGAGAGAATCTTGGAACTTCGCTAATATAGATTACCTAAGCATGGGACGGTGACAACCGTTATCTTGGAAAGTTTTTTGTAACAAATATAACGGCTCATATATTTTGGCACTTGTTTAAACATTGTGCGAATATGTTTATCAATGAACGTTGCATGAAACTTAATTTATACTCGTTCTAGCACAAACTTACTTGTTTTAGCGGACGAAGTTATCAGAAATACTAGTTAGTCATCAATAAGAAAATGGAAAAGTTAGAATGTAAAAGCGACTGGGCGATATTCTATAGTCGTGGGTTCCAGTCCAACAAGTAGCCATATTTTTTGATAAATTTTACGTGCCGCCTTACGTTATGCTAACGTCAATGCAAAATAATGAAAGTAAATAAGGAAGTGTTCTTACAAATCACAAAATTGTATTAATTTTGTTATTATAAGCGTTCGGTTTGCCAAAACCAATCGATTTCGTGGAAACTTACCTAAATTACTACTAATTTAATATTTTATTTACAAATTTACAATGAAATCTGAAATAAAATGTTTTTAATATTTGGCAACTTGCACATAATAATTATGTCGATACCACACTGAAATATATAAAACGTTTATTTCCAACTTTAGTCCCCATTGTGTTATTACCGTAGGTACTTATTACTGTGTTAGTATTAGTTAATTTATTAACTGGCTAATATCCAGCAAGAAGGTATGTGATAAGGCTATAAAACTGCTATTACTTGCCTCGTTTAACTTACATGCTAATATAAATCAACAGCTACGATAGCTAGAAGATTATCAGATCACTAGTAATTACACATCTATGCTGCTACTTTTTCTTCATAAAATAAACTTCTGTATGCGAATTTGTGAACTTTCCTAATGCGCTGCAATAACGGTGCAGTCCCGGAAGCATCCTAAAGCTAGTGTTTTATCGGTCGCGTAGTGCGTTGTAGAAATTATGTGTATATGTGTAGCCTACGGTTTAATTTCAGACATATTTAGATGGCAAGATTTTTGTATGCGACAGAGAATTCCGAAATAATCATCACAATGCTTACATATAGGAAATTATCTCGGGTTAAAGATCAATCGGAGCGCGTAATCGGCGCGTTCCAAGTGTGCTGATGTCAACTATAACTCAGTCATATTTCGTTCCACATCTGCCAAAACCTTTATCCAGCAGCTAACAGATTAGGGGAAATATGATCTTATCATTTGGTGTGAAGAAATAGTAAAATCAACAGAAAAATATAACAACAACAAACAAAAAAATATTAACTCAAGTCCTCGAATTTTCTTAAAGCTTGAAATTTTTGTGAAACTCTTTCCACATTAAGTTTTGAATAAATAAACAACTTTAAACAATGCTACAGTCAATTATTCATATTGCAACGTAGAAACATTTTCCCATCAGTTATATTTCAATAGCAATTTAAACGGCTTGTTAACTAGCAATTATAAGCGTGATACAACGAAATGGTGCACTATTTATGAAATGCTTCACGGTAAACTGTTCAATTATTGTTGTACAACACACATGTGATGTAATCATGTGAATAATGCCTATCTATCGATATGGAGCATTGTCGGTTATGTATCACTATCAATACCGCACCACCACTTTGAGCCCGGTGTACACGGATAAAGCGGGATGTCAACAAAACACATATATTGTAAATGCGAATAACCAATAACTTTATTTACATTGGTTCATAAATTATGGAGATTTGAGGTAACAAACAAAAAATATAACCGAATAGCGGAAGAAGTTCTCATACTTCCGCATTTTGGAACTCGGTAAAAAAATTGTATTCTATGACCGACAGCACAGAAACAAAGTAAAAGCTTCCTGAAAAATGGTCCCGACACAGTAATAATGAACACACAAATGGCCAGGTAAATTTTACAAAAAATTAGTCGTATATAGGATATTGGGTCATGTAGATAATTTAAACTTTTCTGTAATAATAAGCTTATTGCTGAAGCTCATACAGACCTAACTTATAGGTTAGACTAGACTATATAATTATAACTTAAATGTGTGAAAATACCCATTACTGTTTATGATATTAATTGATTTGTAAAGTCTTAAATAATGGAATATTTAGCATAATAAAATAAACATGATGATTAGTAACCCAGTTTCTTCGATTCGGATCTTTCCCACCGCAAGTCGGTCTATGTATACGATCAGTAAACTCAGTAAACACCTAGGATAAAGCGGTAAACCATTATAAATATATTTTTTATCTATAAAAAAAATAATACGGGAATATCCTGGCAAGACTGTAGTAACATTAAGTTTGTTAGTTCCTATAACATTTCGATAGAAACACCGCTGAATTGAAATTGGTTTAAAGTATTAACTATATATACATACCAATGCCACGACAACTGGCCATTGGTATTATATACTGGATGATTTCAATAGTTTACTTTAGTGTGTACATAAAACTATCCGTGTGCACCAGGCTTTATTGCTGTGTGCGCTAGTGATGACCCAGCCCTTACCATATGAATTTATCGACATCGAATTGCCTATCGCTACGGAACGGTAGGCTGTAAACGACAACCGGCGGCAGGGCCGTAAAGTAAACTCACTGGTTAAACAAATGGATTGTAAAACCCGACGTAGGATGTTAAATGTGAAGAACTATTTCGTTTTAATTACTTTGGAACTCATAACTTTGCTCAGCACTTCCAAATGAATTAAAACAGATTTTTGTCATACCAAGTGAACGTTACAACTGTGGTGTGAAAGGTTATGCCTAGCATGATACGTACTAGTAGTAAAGTGATTGCAAGGAACTTACAAATGAAACGTATATTTTAGCGGTCTAATTCAGGAGAAAATATATATTGTAAGCCAAAACTCGCTCTCAATTGTGGTTAGAACTTCTAACTCCAGAATGTCTTTCATAATATCTCCGCTGCGTGAAACTAACGTTTTCTGGAAAGTCTTTACGTATAATGTATTATATGCACTCATTATCATTTGAAGTTCTCCATGACACCTCTGTCCGAGACTCGAACAGAATCATTAATACACTTACGGTTTCGCTTGTATTATATGAAGCGTAGTCTTTTAACACGATTTTCCCGTCGAATCGTCGGATTAATTTCAAAATTTTCACATTTATCAAGGACCGATGACAATGCGATAATTGAAATAGTTTTTCTATTAGCCTTACTAGGTCCACTAGGATTAGCAATTGTTTTGTTCGGCTGACTTCAAAAGGTTTTTAAAAAAATATTAATTTTGTTCAAATATTTGAAGGAAAAAATTCGGCTGCTAGTGGGACTTGAACCCACGACTACAGAATACCGTCCTGTCGCTTTGTCCAACTAAGCTATAGCAGCCCATACCACTAGGGCCGAATTACTTCCTTCCTTATTAACATCTGCGGGGAAGTTGTTAGCGCCATCTACCTTTAATTATGTGAACATAATTGTTCATACAATTAATAGGACTGATAGACCAACATTACAGTTGATATCGTATCAAACGAAGGCACCCTACCCTTATTTTAAGAGTTTTTATGCGATACACATATCGCATTAACTACATGCTAGCTAGAACTTATGTTTAAATATTTGAAGGAAAAAATTCGGCTGCTAGTGAACATAAGTTCTACCTAGCATTTAGTTAATGCAATACTCAATAAAAACTCTTATTATTAATTTTATTTATTTTATTATGTTATTTTATATTCGCACAGTAATTCCACTTGAAACAGTAGTCTGCAAACTTAAGAAAATCTTCTCCAATATCTCCCCTTCAATAGTCCAAGATCCCATCATTTTCGTTCGAGGAACTCTAGGGTGATGGCTCCTATTTTGTTTTTTTATAAGATTGTTTGACTACTACCTATCTCATTGGCTGTTGGTGATGATACTGTCTACGATGTAGCACGCAAGATTAGGTTCCCATTTTATATATTAAAGTATCAAAAGTTTACTTAAAAGATACATATAATTATAACATGTTGCACTCCATAGAATAGTGTAAGTATTTATCTTTTGCTCAATCGTAAACCGATATCATCAATTATAGTTATATTTTATAGTGCGATCGGAATATAAATTAGTTACAGATCCTTATTATTTCACAGATTAAAGTAGCTTAGATTGTCGTGATTGCATATTATGTATTACATTTGTTAATCGGGCATTTCAATGTCTGAAGATATTTCGTGTTGTATATTTCACTCAATTCAAAAGCTACAACTACAACACTTACTCGACCTATCAAACGCGTGTGGCCAAGCTATATAGATTGGATGATGGTCAGTCCCCGTCTATTTAGAATTAAATGTCCTCCCTCGAGTCATATGAGAGCTATAAAACGGCGTTACAGGAAAGTTTTGTATCTTCAGTATTCATTTGAGAACCTTTGTCGGGCGCATAGTAAACGGAAGGGCTGCGAATGACAACCGATGTGCGGATACCGTAAACTTTAGAGTTAGAGCCGTCTCGAAGTCAGAGCAGTCAGACCCATCTCCGAGTTAGTTCAAGGTTGAAGTTGTAAACTTTATATTGTAAATGTAGGGGTACTAAACGCATTGTGCAGATACTTTTTCGCAAGTTTCAGTCTTTTAATATTATTATTTTTACGTTGACTTCGCCATAACATACCAAAATAACATTGTTATCATTTATATATTTTACGGATAACGTGTTCGCTTTATCTCTAGACTTCACGACAAGCATATGCGAACTTTAATTATTATATTAATGACTATGATATTTTCAACAGAAAATCGTTTGCTCATTCCGTTTCTCACCCCCTCGCCTATCTCCACAGTGGATTGAAAAGGTAATCTGTAAATGGCAACCGGTGGGGCTGTAAACACTGCCAAAGCAAACTGTGTGACGGAAGCGGGGGCCTACACCGCGAGCAATAAAAGCGAAACGATGCTCCAAACGAGCTGCTTTAAATGCTTTACCTAGCAATAAAAAGGCGTTTAAATTGATTAACGGCTTATGTCACTTTTGCAAATTTTATTATTTCGGGCCGTCGATAAATTTATAGATATCATTTAAAAAATCATAGCATATTATATGTATTTAAACTAACTGAAGAACTATTTTAATAATGAAACAGTAGTTTTATTTACATCTTTCCGGATAAAAATGACCTTCTTAAGTCTTACGTACTTCATCGTATAAGGCATCATCACTTAACATCAGGTGAGGTAGTGGTTAAACGCTTGCCGATTCCCAATAAAGAAGCCTAACATATAGGCTCCAAAATATAATCTATGCCTGTCTTAAATTTCATTCATATTCAACCTTTAAAAAGGGCTAAACGTTAAACGCTTTTTAGGATTGATTTTTGAAAAGTGGTATTTTTAGTGGACTCCTATGTCATTATTATTATTTATACGCGTCAAGTAACTGCTCTATCCGTTCAGTGGTTGGGTCGCTGTCTGTACTAACTTTAATATTAAAATACTAGCTAATCCCCGGCCATGTTTTGTTGTTAGTCTGGTATTATTAGGCAAGTAAATAAAAATAAACAGGTTAAAGAGATGCTATCATACATCGATATATGTAAATAGTTGCACCAGCTACGCCGAAAAGGCAAAAAATAAGCAAAAAATATAAACCTGATTTTTTAAGTAGGTAATGAAGTGATAGGACTGCTAGTAGAGTGTTACTATAGCTTAGTTGGCAAAGCGACAGAACGGTATTCTGTGTACTTTTTCCTTCATAAATTTGGACATGAGTTCTGCCTAGCGTATTGTAAATACTTATACAATATTTAGAACTCTAAAATATGTTATCTATTTGCTCTTCGAACATCTATAAGTCGAAAAACTATGGCATCCTCATGAGAGCACAGTAATTGTTGATTACAATATGAATTAGGACAGTGTATAATCCACAAAAAAAAGCAGGCAAATTCTTTGACTGTGTTCATTACCCGGCCGCAAGAGGAAGGCATTCCCCCGCGGTCGCAATTCGCAAATATTTGCATTCACAAACAAGAGCCTCCGCGCTTTTTGTATTTCCCCTGCCGTCGTATTGTCTCCACGGCGAGCATTCCGGTTATGAGCTTGTGTATTATCCGGGGAATGGGGACATGAAACCGAAATAGCTGAATATTTCGGGGAACCACCCAACCCTAAAGGCTAACTGAACCGTACACCGTTGCTGCCCTCTAAGTTATTTAACTTTTATCGAAGCGATCGTCTCAGGTGGCCGAAACAGTATATTTATATGTGTAATTGTACGTTTGGAAAAATGTCTCTATCTTTTTTTTTTAACTGATTATTAATAGGGGAGTACTCAATTTGGTTGTGTTTGTTACCTCGTAGCTCGGTCATTTATATACCGATTCTGAAATTATTTTTACATGGTTGCGTGTATTTATCATTGCTTGCTACGTGACATATTGACTGTTCTAATGCAGCAATCTTCCCGACTTCTTACGGCCCCCAAAGTTTTGTACCACCTTTAGAAAGTGCCACAGCCGTGTGTGCATCTGTAATAAGTATATTTTATGTATTGTTGTAATAAGTATATTTTATTTATTGTTGTAATAAGTATATTTTATTACAGCAACGATTAAAAACAAAGCGAGATACGGTGCTCAAATTGTAACAATGATGAACATGTTATTTTTTTAATGTAGAGTTATTTTACTCTCAATTTAAAAATAAGGTTGTCACAAATTTGAAGGTTAAATGCAATATTGTTATTGTATTATGAGGGTTAAGATTAATAATGTTTATTTCGTTCGCTAGCACTAATTTGTTCACTTTGCCTATTGTATATGTTAAATGAAATACGTAGGTGTATATCCACACTAAAAAAACATTTGCCAGCTAAGAAGTAAATGTGACCATCACAGTAATTGTCTTCATCGTTTAATAAAAAGTTCACAACTTTCAATGTTCCTAGTTAAACATAGTTGAATAAATGATACTATGGCATTGCAAACAAATCATTAAATTTAATTGTTCTAATTTGGATAATTGAGTAAATTAATTTTAATATTTACATATTGTGTAAATATTATATAAAGTATTCTATGTATAGAGCACATAGGTGTTCCATTACATAAGGTGTTGATAGTTTTAAACTCTTAATATTAGCCATGTCTTTATCAATTCGGTTTATAAAATCTTGCTTCCAAAGTATGACGCCATTGATTCAAAATGACAGAGTGTATAAGCACACTTAGCACAAGCCATGTAATCTCTGCTAAAACCTCAATGCGCACTGTCCTGCATGTGCCCTTCTGTCTTCCACGTACTGACTAAAATAGAACGATCCCTTTACACGTGATCTGAGCTGTACACGTGACTTCGACCTGCGCTGAAAAATTGTGAACCTGATTTGGACAATTACTTTTTCAATATATTTTATAAATATAGGGCTACATAAATTAAATAGGGTGTTTTAGTAGAGAATGGTTAAAGTTTATTTTCACGTTTTGGCTAAAGTAAGGGGATTCTTTTTGCGTTTTATGTCATCTGAGTTTTTCGTACATTCATTAAATATTTATATGAGAACTCTAACAAACGGTGTGCCATATAAATTATCGAAATGTCAAAGTGACACGACACTTCATGTAAATGACTTCACATCCATGAACGATGGATTATTATTTGGGTATACTCGTATATTCATTTGTTCTATTTATTCATTGAACAATTTGGCGAGTTGTTTCTGAGGAGTTCGATAACAAACACTTTTAACACGAGAATTTTATATATAAGATTATTTCTAAAACTTAAGTTTAGGTCATCCTCTCACACATACCTATTCATGTTACGCATACATACAGTTCTCCGGGTTAATAATATCTTCAGTTTTGACGCATTGCGTACATACTCCAATTCAGGCGTAGTTTAACAGCTTTAAAAAGGTTTCGGAGCCGTGCCTGATACAATCTAGCCGCCACAGCTGTCGTCGCCTCTAGGCGAGCTTATGCTTACATCATACAATTTAACTTGCGAGACTTAGTGTGTCAAGGACTTCAGACTAATGATCTTTCATTTCACAATCTGATACACACTGGACATAGGCAAATTTTAGTCTCTAACTATAAACAGTACTTAGGTAACGGAGCTTAGTTATGCAAATATATATATCGATTTGTAAAATATAGCTCTTTAAGTGAAGACAATATGCAAAAGTTTCAAAAGAAAACGTTAGCTTATTAAAAAAATGCAATTCCTATGACGCTTTAGACGCTGTTGTTTTCAATATAAACCCAAATTATACATTGTTTTTGATAATATGTAATACTTGACTTTCCTTTTAGAGGATCGTAGTTATAAGGTTACATTTAGTTCAAATTATTTATTGGTCATATTATAACACAGAACTTTGCAAGTCATTTGCAAATTAAGTAGATACATAAATGAATATTCAGGTTATTATATTAATAATTATTGTATTAACCATGTTCAAAATATGACTGCGAATATAATTACAATGATTATAAAATATGGTCTCGCTTTGCTTTTAGTTCTTAGCCCTTCGATTGTGCCAATTGGCACTCCCACATAATGCGATTTTATGAAATGGTAAAGGACCTCTTAAAACACAAATATTAAACTAATTTAGAATCGGATGTATTCGTATATTTATTACTACTTAATAGGGAAAGGAAGCGGGAGGTGGAACGCGGGGGGGCAGTGGTAGAGTTTCAATTATGGTGGCTCGGTGACATCTACCATTAACTTGACAAAAAATAGGAATGACACGCGCCTCGGCTCATCAAGTGACATTAATTATTCTGTCCGGGTGTAATTCCTGTGCCGAATTGAGGATGGAGTATTATAATAAAAATGTGGACCACCAACTCGCCTCCGTGCCGCCTCGGAATAGCACACCGATGTTTGATGATATTGACTTTGATACATGATTAACAGCTGTAGCCCGAGCACTAACCATCATCAAACTCGCAGCGTTATCGTATCGTAACGCAAAAAAAGAACTAGTTTGTTAGTTACTGATCATTATGATCATTTATGGCATTATCTACCGGAGGGAGCTAGGCATACAATTGCAACATGATCTGAAACATTTTGAATGTGGAAATCGTACTAAATAGTATTTAATATTCTCTTAATAAGAATTTCCGCAAAGTGGCTCCTGAATCTATAATTTATTATGATTTAATATTTATTTGTTGAGTATTAATTACTTAATCTTAAGGTATATAGGTTTTCATTCATGGAAAAAAAAATTCTGTGTTAAGCGCATCACTTGAAAAGAAAAGGAGCAATTTTAAAAAAATATGTGGATCTCTAGTAGGAAGTGTTTATTAAATAAAACTAATTTTATTTTTCAATTGAAAAAAAAATGTAAAATCAATATTATCACACTCAGTATTCTATAACAAAGAATAATAATCAAACCTGACGGATCAATACGGTTAATACCGCGGTGTGCAACTGGTTATAAATACATTGTATATTCATGTATGTCATTAACATGAGCAGCGTCAGATCCATCTATTCCCCTACAATGGGCATCACTTGAATTGGAACATGTTTGTGATATGGACGAGTCACGTAGCAGAAAGAGCACAATATTGTCGAAGCTATTGATGCACGATATGGCTTCAGACCAAAAAAAAGGAAGACACCGCACTCTCAACTAAAAATAGAAGCCACTTTTTAAAAAAGTGTGTGCGTGAAATTGTTTCCACATGAAAAGGAAAGTCTCTATAATATGGGCAAATGGTTAATTTGTAATATATAGTATGTATAAGAGGTAACACGTTTCTAAGAAATGTATAAAACATTAAAAGTCTATCTATTAATGATTTGGGAACAAAATCCTCTTAAAAATGATTTTAAATATAAAATGTTTAAAACCATAAAAGGAATACTTAGGTAAAAAGGAAGCAGATCATAATATATATTATTCTAAATCTCTACCTCTTACGTCTCTATTTACTTCCGTATTCATTGGGCTGGATGAGTCGTCGTTTGGCCAATTTAAAATCATACTCTGATAATGATAACACATTACAATATTTTATTTTGGACATTGTTGTTTGAGTGCGTGAGTGTGTAGTTACTGATCATAATTTTCACGGCTTCAATTGATTGTTCATATTGATTAGTTTTTTTTTTCTTCTATGCTGTGGATATGGCGTACGTACGGCTATGTGCTCGTGATGTTCATCATTGGCTGAATTGGCTTGATTGTCAATGGGAACTCCGGTCGCGGCTGGTAGCGGAGCGAATGAGCACAATTAACGAACAATGATAGTGTATTGATATGATAGACTGACTACCCTCAATCAATTGATGGACAAGTTCGGTTGTTGGTTGAATTCTGATTTCATTGATTCGGCTTAATACCAACCGGAGCCCTTATGAATCCATCAAGACTCGAGCTACAAACCTCAGCAGCAATTCGATGCAAGTCATATGGCAAAGTCTCTAAGGCAAGACTTCAAAGTTTACTGGAAGTCGATGCAAAGTCGCTATACATATATCGGCATTATTACTGGATTTGTTTGGGAGTTGTATCCGTATCTATATATTTCATAATTTGATTTCTTTTTCGCCATTCCTTCTACGAGCTACTAGGGACGTCGTAATATCCGTTTGTACAAATCGACAGCAGGTACACACAGTAATCCAAAGTACGTGTGAAATTTATATATTTACACATATTCACACTTGTTCTACGAAATGTTTCATTTCACGAAATAGGGCGATCAGTAATACTACGAAGTCCATTTGAAACTTCAAGTTCTCCATGAGACGTTCCGCTTCAACTATCATAATCAGTACAGCTAAAAGTTGACATCGATGTCGAAACATCTTCGAAGGGTAAAAAAACGATAGATTGTTGTTTTACGACATTTTCTTAAGAAAAAGTCGACTACCTAGTTTTGTGACTTGTAAGCATGTCGATCGACAAACATTGGAAGGAAACGTGCGAAGTTCAAAAAGTGATTCGTGCGTTGTGTCGAGATAGGCTTCGCTTGTTTAGACACGCACGCGCACACGTGACTTGTTTCAAACTAATTGTTACACCTCGGATGGTTTAGCTTCATTTGAACGAAACGCCAACTACTACCGGCTCTCATTACTAACAATTATACCCGTGCTTACGAGCTATTGTTCAACTGGAACAAGTTGTTAAATATAATAAAAAAACTATATGAACTGGCAGATATAGTTGATTGTGATGCTACGCGTTGTAAATTTTTACACAGTAGGTGTGTGGTCGTCGAGCTGACTTACTTGTACACAGATTTTCAGGAAATGAGATATTCAGGGTTACAATACAATATATACTTATTTAATATGTTACTAAAATATTTTTTTAAAGTCGAACCTTGAAATAATCATTTTTATTCGTTTTATAATTTATTAAACCCCCTTATAGTCACATTAATTTTGTAGTATGTATGTATGTTTAGCTCTGTATTTGTGTATTTATATGTGTAGCAGCATACTTCCTGAACGGATGAACAGTTTTTTTAGTTTGCCACCCACCACCTTTGGTTTGGTCGAGAATTTTCTTTGCTATGTGTCAGTATGTTTTGCGTCGAGGATTCCTTTCCACTTTTAATTAATTCTTTTTATACTACTACTACTCGTATGTTAGGTATCATGAGGAGCGGAAGCTGTATACTCAAAGGGTATCATGTTTTACCCTTAGAGCAGACAGTTTCCTTAATAATGTTTAAACGTTTGGGTACCACAAAACGAATAATGTGTGTGTAATTGTGTGTTACACCAGCTCATAGTCATATTAAGTCGCCAGTGAAAGTATCAAAACTCTTCATGTCTTACATTTCAAAAAGCAATAACATTACATTTAGATGCAAACTCGCCCACAGTTGCGTTACTAATCATCCGAAAGTGAAAGCAACAACAAATTGTCGGTCATTAGTTACCTGCCAAAATTACAGTTCACCATCCTTGACCTGGCCAAAGAAAAACCGTTGTGTGTAGGTTGCCGTAAAAAATTGCTTATGCTAACCGCGCTCGACGCCAGATCCGGCCGATCCTTCAGTCTAATGAATATGATCACCGCCGGACTAATTGCCGTGACATTTTGATACTTCACTACTACTCGTATACACAACGCATAAATCGGATGTAAAAATAGTTTTCACTAAAACTGTGCTTATGTAATAATACAACCAATGTCTTGATAAATTAAATCAAATTGTTTATTGCGAATATATGATGTGAAACATCTGTGTGTAACAGATGTATACATGAAAAAAATGTTATCCATATCCAATCGTTTTGACATGCAACATAAAAAGAATTCGCATTAAAGTAACTAAAAACTGTCACCTGTATCAATAAGTGTCTACAATAATTGTTTGATAATTATTATTTAAACATCTTTTTAGATAATAATTATCAAGTATTATTGTCAAACAGTCACATAATAAAAATAGTACCTGCCTACAACATTGCGTATATTATATAATTTAAACTTAACGAAAATCATATAAAAATTGTTGTCAAGATATCAGACAAGAAATTTAGACGATTTTTAGAATGGTCCATTTCTCTCAAGTAGCCATACCTATTAATAACTAATTTAATCGAACATTTGGTGTAATTAACAAATTGAATAATTACGTAGTTTCAAAACTATGATAAAGGCCTTCTTCCACTACTTGTGTTTAAAAATGCACATTTGTTTGAAATAAAGAGATGCATATTTTATGGTCCTAAACTTAAACTTTTCAGACAAACATAATTAATGCAAATAAATTTGTGAGCACTGAGATCCTTAAATAAAAAGATATAAATTTCTGATTTATAAAAATCTCATGTCACAGTTATCAAACTAAAGGCCTGCCTGATTTTTATAATTTTTTTGTGTTCATTTGGTAGGCCTCAGAAGTCGTACAGTATTTATCACCCTTTTAACTCCACCATCCACTTTTTTTTATCGTGATTTTAGTATTTTTGTATGAATAAATACCCAAATAATTTAACCGTCGATTATCATTGACGTGAAGTAATTAAAATGAGGTGTCCTGTTACTATGACATTTCGACCATCTATTTGGTAAAACAACGTTCGGTACTAAGCTGGTTTCTATAATATAATATACATGTATAGAAAATACAACCTATTTGAAATCTTCTTACTTTTTTATAAGTTGCTTAAAATCTATCGTCCCGAGTATACGAGTATAATTTGCAGTTTCTTCTCGTAGGCGGCGAAGCTTTTTGATGCCTAAACTGCAAAAAAACATCAAAGAAAAGGATTAAATATTTTATAAAGAGTAGAAGTGCTTGGAGGTGCGATCATAACTAGCAACGGTTTCTCCTGGAATTTCACGAGACGGCGCGGTGCGGCGGTCTACGGAAAGGAATTGGAATTGATAGATCCCTGTGGCACTTTTTTTTTATTCAGAAAACTACAGACTCAACTGTCCGTACCTTCTTTTAATTACATTTGATTTTTTACTATTATGCGTACTACACAACAGATGTGAAATTAATCTAGATGACTAAATAACAACTAAGTGAGTTTACACTATATGATACCATATTTTCATCATTTTCATATTTAATTCTACCTACACTATTACATTTTGTTATGACTATATTATAATATATATATATTATAATTACTTATTATTATACTACGTTACTACCTGGGTGGGCACCAGATATAAGGTGTTAGGGAGGGAGGTGGAGGTCAATATATTTTTACATCTACCGCTTTCTTCAGCCTCTCCGTGATCATGGTGCGTGGAACCGCGCCGAAATATCGGGAACTCAATCAAAATCTAAATCATGGTGCGTATGCCGTGTTAAACAATATTTTTATTGATGAAAGAGGTTATATTTTTTTATTTTTTTATTGGGAATAGGCAAGCGTTTGACCACTATCTCACCTGATGTTAAGTGATGATGCGGTCTACGGTGGAGCACGCCTGCCTAGAAGATACCTATTCACTCGTGACTTGAAGATACCCAGGTTGTATGTTTGCGGAAACACAGATTTAGGCAATTTTATCAACAATATTTGGGATAAAACCTAGGATATTGGGTATCGAGAAATCGTATTAAAATTCGGTATCGGATAAACTACCGACAAGAGTAGACTTTTCCTGCTTGAGCGTGTGTAACACTTTGGGTCCGGCCGCATAAAATCATAGCCAAACTTTTAAGAAAATTGCTTCTTCTTTGTGGTGTAAGATGAAACTAAAGATACGACGTTGTCATGAGTGAGATAAGGGTAAGCAGACGATGACCTAAAATCACTGTGCATCATTAAATGGATATATTGTGTATTTAGAAGGAATATTTTAAAATAATAATATGAATAAGCTTCTAAATGATATGATGTGATTAGAAACAATTAAAGAGTTGTCTATCCATTTATTTATTTTTTACAAGGGCCCATGCCGTTATTAAAATAAAATACTAATAACTAATTACAATACTGCAGCTACTACAATAACATTTCAACAATCCACTAGCTATTGGTAGCCTATAACCCGCTACTGGCTGGCAGCGTGTCCAGAATGCTAGCAGCATTGCCACGTTGAATTGCAATTATATTTATATTATTTTTAATAATTATTTATATTTAAAAGTATGTACGTGTAATCCACAAGTATGCCGTACCTGAACAGGATAATTACAACATCTGTAAAATCCGGACACAATCCAAAATTGTGACGTAATCCTCGGTACTATACGTGTCCATCTCTCATTTTTCGTATTTCCATAAAGCACGTCGATTTTCAGTTCTAAGGAATTTTTCATTTCAAAAAATCTAGGTCAGTATACATGAAATTGTGACGAATGCCAGCGTTGGCAGCCCTAGCCATTACTCGACGAGTGACGGTCCTTGAGCGTGGTTTGTTAATGACTTTATTGTTATTTTTAAACTCTATTCTGCTACTAATAACACCTCGTTGTAACGCGTCCTATTTCTAAAATAAACTGGGAAAGTATCCATACCCCCCCGTCTACATCCCATCGTAATATTCGCGGTGTTGAAACTAACGCGAAATGTTAGTTTATCTAATCTCATACTGTAGTTAATATAATATAAAGTTTAAAAAATAAAAAACAGAACTTGAGCATTCTCCATGTGTATTCTATAAAATACTAATGTATCTGTGGAAATCAAATGATTCCACAGTTTTACTTACAGAAGATAGATCGTATCTATTGTACGTTTACATTTACACAAAATTATAACAATGTAACTATTTGTTGATGTAGACGTTTTTATTTACTTATAAGACGTTGTGAGGTCGTGGTACTGTGTGTGTACTCGTATTTGTGTAGGTCGATCGATATGCATCGTGGCGAACATTCGAGGCGTGAACTGCCAGATGCTATTGACGTGACACTTACATCAATTAGGTACACGTCATGTAGTGCGCGGAAATAGTTGAGAATTTGGCAGGCAGGATAAAAATCAAAAAATCGAATGTAGTAGTGGAAAAAATATGGTACACTGTAACGGGGCAAGTGATGATGTAAAAAGCTATCTACCCACGCCCCGCTTCGCTCCCGTGAACTAGCTTTTCCAACCTTTATGGCAAAAAAAACCCTATGAATTATAGATCTATCTATTATCAAGTTAGTCAAGTTTCAAAGTCACCAAACACACATTCTTCCTCACATGCCAGTTCGTATTCTAGATATATGGCGTCTATGTCCACATTTGACATCATTATATACTGACTAGCTACCTACTGTAAGTTGGATAGTGTTCAACCCAGTGTACTTTTACTAATATAAATGTGAAAGTTTCTCAGAATATTTTGATTTCGGTATCATTTGTACGTAATACCATAAATCGATTTACAATTTTCGACAAACAGAGAAGCTTGTAACAGGATCGATACAATCACAATCCAATTTCCATCCGACGCCGCCGCGCCGCCATTGCGACGTAATTTTCTCATTTACCTAAATTGTATTTGACATGTCTATGAATGTGTGGAACAAGATTAGAGAATAATTTATAATTTTAACACAAACAGATGTAAAAAGCATTACAATTTTTTCGTTTCCAATCATTTTTTTGATAGCCAGTCTAGAACAAATAAAGTTTTTATCAGAAGATGCAGTAGCTGTGTTAGATTGTGTAGCATGTTGAGGCGGAAAAGTGTTTTTATCGCCTGGAGCCATACCTGGGCGCAGCAACCAGACAACGGTGCATTTCCAGACAAAACAATTTAAATGTGTTTATTCGTGTCTGTGTTGTTGAGCTTAAGCATGGAATTCAAATTATTTATTGCAATCCCATGTAATGCAAAAATTAGGTAGTAGAAAATAATGTATAATATTTATAACAATGTTAAATAAAAAGCCAAGTATTTAACCATTAAAAAAGAACACGCTAGAATTAATTTCGTATGAACTTTTTTTATTTGTTTTTCATATAGTCGGACATTATTTATTTAATCTCGCTATTTCTCTACGGGATTCCTCAATACAAGGAAGTATTAAGAAATACCTAAGGTTATTTTGTCTGTAGCTGATCTTTGCTGCAGGATAAAGACGTGTTTACCTCGAAAATGTATAGTGCAATTGAGGAAATTATTCTAATAATACAGCTTAGGAGGTTTATAAACAAAATACCAAACACCCATATAATATATGACAAGTTCAATACACGTTTCTAAAAAACAAACACACAAGTGTTGATCAAACGTGTGGAGATAGATACTCGGACACGCGCCTGTTTCTATTTATATCATCAGCGCTAAATTTACATGTTTCGTGAGTTTTATGTGTCGATTACAATTATTAACGTCTATTGCACGAATAGTTTAATCACTGTGTCAATGACCGAAGCTTATCCAGAATCGAATATATAAAGAATATGGATTTGGCTCAACGTTTGGATGTAAGCCCTTAAGCGTGACGGCGGAGTTTGCAGTGGATGGTAACAGCCTAAATTCAAAATGACCTCGAGTTGTAAAAAAAGAAAAAAAAAATATGATGATAAAGAGATCGTAGCAAAAATTATGAAAGAATCTATGAAAGACACTGATAGAACCCAGCGGAAAGCAATTTGATGTGACATCGGGTACTCGAAGAGCATCTCCCATAATTGATGGCCGATGCAATGGGCTCTGAATTGTTGGAGTGAATACCACGAATCTGCAACCGCAATTTACATAGTCCGTCGAAAAAATATAGATAGACGATCTTCCAACTGATTCCTGCTAAAATTAAAACTTATGTTTAGTTATTTATTCGCCATTATTCATTCAACTCGGCATTGATGACAGATAATCGACTCTGTTTGTAAGAATTTACAACCCTTACAATGCTCTTAAGAAATACCAACTGCCCTTTATTCAACTGAAAATTGAAGTGCACAAATATATCGAGTCGGATAGTATAACGTTGTTCCATGTCTCGGAGAGACCTCATTCTTGCGAATCCAATTTATCTCACAAAGCACTTTTTCGATCGTTTTTGCAGAAGTGATTAATGTTAGAGATGTCTGAAATATTGCCCGGATTAGAGCTGGAATCGTTGGTATAAACAGAGACTGTTTATAAATCTCTAAAATGTAGACAAGACGAAATGTGTTTCACGTTTGGTTCAATATTCAGTAAATAATTATTAACTTTATTAATTTTTTTACTGGAGTATTTGAACCATATTTTTACGAAGTATTTTTGGCATATTTATTTGAGCCATTTTTATTTTGCCGAAACAATTAAACGAATTTTATTTAATTGATTGTTCATATGCTATTTTTATTTGTGTGAAAAATACATCCACTTTTAATCAACTATAATATTAGTATTCACCTTGTTGGACGAGAAATCTTAAAATAAGTTTCAACCATGAATCAGTGTTGAAAATGACCTGCGGAGGTTACTGACGCCGAAACGTTTAAATTACTTAAAGACATTTAAACATCAAATTACCCGAAATGACAGAACAGAAAGAAACAATTTATAGGATAAAGCTTTTAAAATAATACTGTGAAAAACACCAACAGTACACTTAGCAGCAAAATCTGTTATGTACGAGTAGGTACCATTAGTGCCATTCATTGATTTAACAAATGTGATCGTCATGTGGATGTGAGTGCATGTTCACGATACAGGCAAAGCCTAGTGTGAGCGCCATAAGTTTTAACGCTGACTGAATTTGCCGTTTCTGATTTCGTTTAGCGTTGAAAACAACACTTAATATTTTTCATGTAACCCTTACAGATTCGAAGGGAAATTCGACAATGGATTTGAATACTGGCAATAAAGTAGGATCACTCATAAAGGCTGCTAAAAAAATTCGACTACATTACAGTTCAAATTCTTAAAACGAACAATACTTAGCTCCTAGTATATAATACGATAAGAATTAAGATAATAAATTTAATAATAATAAACAATTTACAATGTTTCGTATAACTTAAGATTCTTAAGATGACCTGGTGTATCACCACCGGGCTAAAAAATTTTAAGGGACTGGTTTAGGATGACTATCGGATTCTCTGTTTCGAGCGGTAGTCTCTAAAGTTAAAAATGCCCTAATGATCGCCGACCCCGTAAAGAGATGACACAAAAATAAGAAGATTCTTAAAATTTAACAAAAATATACAAGGACTAAAATGTTCAATATTTTATATCCCATGTGCCAGTGTAGTCTGTTACTAGACGGCAGGACCTTCTCAGCCATGAAATCAAAATTGTTCATTTCATAAATCAAAATATTATACTGTCACATTATTTTGCAACTGAGAGAGAGACTTCTTCTTAAGGGCTTAGCAAGTCCAGATGACATTACAGAGGACTGCGGGTGTTTACAAGCGGAGAGGGCGGGACATATCCTGATACGTGTTGATTTAAAATATCACCGATGTGTACTTTACAGATGACCTTACGGGCTTAAAAAACATTACTAATCACAATTTTAGTATTTTTTGATTTCCTTTATTCTGGTGTAAGACACAGTTCAAGCGCATTTGTGGTTTCCGCGAGAATTATTGATAAAGGAAAATATCATCATCATCATCATCATCTCAGCCATAGGACGTCCACTGCTGGACAAAGGCCTCCCCCATTGATTTCCACAAGGACCGGTTGGAAGCGGCCCGCATCCAGCCCTTGCCTGCGATCTTAGTCAGGTCGTCTGTCCACCTAGTCGGTGGCCGTCCTATGCTGCGCTTGCCAGTCCGTGGTCTCCATTCGAGAACCTTTCGGCCCCAACGGCCATCGGTTCTTCGAACTATATGCCCTGCCCACTGCCACTTCAACTTGCTAATCCGGTGGGCTATGTCGGTGACTTTCGTTCTTCTACGGATCTCCTCATTTCTGATTCGATCACGTAGAGAAACCCCGAGCATAGCCCTCTCCATAGCTCGTTGTGCGACTCTGAGCCTGTTCAGAAGACCTACAGTCAGAGACCACGTTTCAGTTCCGTAAGTCATCACTGGTAACACACATTGTTCGAAGACCCTCGTTTTTTTATAAAGGAAAATATGGTCACTTGAAAATATTTTTTGACTAATAAAGTAGCTAATGAAATCAAATTTTGTTCAATCAAAATTATTGATAATTAATTAGACCTTTTGCATTGTCTAACGTTATAAAATCTTTGACCACATGGTCACTGACCATCAAGTGATATAGTGGTCAAACACTAGATCTATACAGTATAAAAAATAATAATAAGGACCTCTAGAACATTAAACAAAAAAAGACTCAAAATTGTCTATTTACCAAATGGCCAAGCTTTAATTCGTCCTTTTAAATGTTTTGGCTAACTATGTTATGTGTCACAATATTATGTACGAAATGACGTTAATTTTGTTTGTATAATTAGTTCGCTTCAAATGCTAATCCTGTTAAGATCGTTTGATTTAATTAAGACGTAGCCGTTATACTGATTCCAGTTCCAGAATTATTTATAACAATTATATAATTTTTAACCAACTTTCAAAATGAAGAGGCGTTAAGGATATAGAGATTATTAATTGCATTGTACATTTTGTGTTGGATACCATAGAAGTCTGTCAGTTGTAGACCGTTTGAAAATTGTTGTTTTCATTTGAAGGGTATAAGTGTAAAACATGTTGATGTTCCACTTCTAAGTATTACTCTGGTTTTACACTTATTAAAACAACTTAATTAATAGAGGCCCTATAATATCGTATTATTAAACGAGCAGTTATTATATAAACCTGATATGCCTGTTACGATTTAAATGTACATTTTGTATATGGATAGTTTCAAATATAACAGGTTTTTCTATTTATGTTTCTTCCCAGAGTGAAACATGATTTAAGAATATATTTTTTTCTTTAATAGAAGGCGAGCAAAGTTCGTTAGCATTACATAATAGAATGATGATAACATTTGCTTTAATAGACATCACTATAAACATATATTTATTTATAATACCTATGCTTATTACATTGGCTATGATTGAAATGGTTAAATCAGTATGAAACCTGTTATAAACAGTTCCCGTATTTGCCAATACCTGTGTTGTTGTGAGTATAACAAAGATGCAATCTTCCAACAGGCCGTTTCAAGGCTCTTCGCATCATCATACGCTAGAAGAGTGATGTCATCGCTACGAAAATAAGAGTGAACATTTTGTTTTGTTACAGCACCTAAAGAGATTTTGTCTCAGTTGTAACAATGGCAAAGTTCATTAGCCTACGGTCCCATTACCCAAATACTCCAAATTTTGTAATTCTTCGTGCAGTAATCTGAGTTTACCGACTTTTAGCCGATCTAATTTCCACTGCCCTGGTTTCAAGGTTTTAACTTTATGAATGTATTTTAAACGGAGCTAAGCATTTGGAATTTTGGTTTCCTTAGCATAATTGAATAAACTTAATCTCTTTTTGACGTGATAACGTTTTATAAATTGATGAATACCAGCAACACTCATGAAAAATATTAACGTTCCGCGTAACGTTTCACCTGAGTTTTGTATTACATAAAATAATCAAAGTCAAAGTCAAAGTCATAAATGATTATGACGTTATCACGTAAATCTATCGTCCGTAAACCGACTTTACAGACAACCAATTTTTTTTATTTTGACTTGCCCTCTACCGACACTATAGAGTAAGAGATTTAAATTCAATGTGGCGATAACTTATTGGTTAGTTATTCATTTTATTTATATAAATAGTTTAGTTGATGGTTCATAGTGTCGAACGATTTTCGCTGACCACTGGTTAGGTAGCGCAAAGTAGGGCGTATTTTTTTATAACTTGTATATAGGCCTAGAAATTGACCACAACCTAACTTCATGGTCGGTTACGATATTTCGAAAGTGGCATCACGTTTAGGCCTAGGCCTTTAACTGTCTAGGACCGATGTTGTAAACTCGAGGAAGGTAATCAGGCGGGCCCTGGAAGAACCTTACGTATGGTGATACCATACAAATACGCCAACTTACAAAGAAAATCGCAAGGAAACTTGTATGCTAGCCGCTTTGGAGATCAGTGGGTGAGGCATAGTTGCAGACGTCGTGTGATATGATTATGATGATGATGAAGGAAAATGATTAAATAACGTTTTATGTTGTTGCATAATATACTTAATGTAATTCTGCAATTACTTGGTTATTAAATATTGCAATTATTATTAGTCGTCAATTTGAACTGGCTAATAATTTGCCATTTTTATAGTATAACAAACCTCCACCTATTTCAATGAAAGGTTAAAATGAGGCACTTAATCTAGCCCAAGGCGAAACTCATTTTCGCCACGAAGACAAATCACGAAAATATGTCACCCTGTCATGTGTTCGGTACTACCTATACAAAGATGGTAATAAATCGACAATATTATTATTGAGGAAAAATGTCAAGGAGATAATATAAGATACATGCATAGAGTACGCAATGAACGTGGAGCGATCATGATCATTAGTCGAAGTCACTCAATCGAAAAGCGAGAATGAAATGTAAAACGAAAACGTTATGAATAATAAATATTTCAAATAATATTCGTATAAAATAGTAACTGATATGAATGAAATTTGGTATGTTCTCGAAGTCCTACGATAAACCTACACTTTCTATGAAAAAAACATATAATATGTAGAAAGTGTAGGTTTATCGTCTTCCTTGGGATTCCTTTTGTCCCAATAATTAACACAGCTATTCTATTTTTACCGTTTTCAAATTCTACCGGTTGATGACGTCAATGTATACGTTATGTCTAAAGTGTTATTTCTTGCTGAATCTTAATGCGCATATACTGACAGAGTTGAGTTATTCTAGGGTACAAATATTCAACTCTAACACCGCAAACAATTTCAGGAAATATAACACAGTCACGGACGATATCAGGAATTAAGGAATAATTGTCGATCGCGATGTCGACTACGCGTTACTGTCACGCTAAACCCCCTATAAATAGCATTAAGTTGTAAAGAGCATGAGAATAATTAATTTTAATTATTAAATAACCATTAACAATCAAATACATAATACAATCCGCATTATAGTCCAAAAAAATCCCATGATGAAATAGATAAATCCGTTTTCACAACACGTGTAACATTCAATTTATGAAAATGGTAGGTGGCACAAACTTTTGTAACGAGCAATTATACCTCGAGCGAGCGGGTTCGTTAGGAAACCCAAACAAAGCTCGGATAAGCTTCACGAAGGACACACGTGTTCTCGTCAATCCACACGAGTAAATGGACGTGTTGTTCTGGATTCACTAATTAAATCTGCTTTTAAACCCCGGCGCTTTAAGAAAGTACGTTAGACTGGTTTGTCGGTGTAGGTACATGTGTGTCTCTGTGTGGCATCATACTTGTAGCTCCTAAACGAGTGAACCTATTTTTATTTTGTTTTTTTTTAAGGTGTTTTAATTTTATTGAGAGTCTTCTTTGCTTTGTATCAATTATATACGTCTGACTTCGTTTGATTAATTGATATAATAAATCGTATGTATAATAATACTAAATAGTATGTATAATGCCATTTGATGTAGAAACATTGGAGTCGTGCGTAGGGACCAGGAGCTAGAAGATTTCCAAAATTTCCAAAACTGCTGGTCGATATGACGCGAGGCCAATAGGCTGGTAAATATATGGGTTGGCTCAAAAAACATTAGAAATTGATTGAATGGCTAAAATGGCTAATACTGACGAGGAACCAATAGGCAGCAACTAGTAGGTTGCTCAACTGTTAATCTATTAACTTTGCAATTGAACGAGCTCGTCCTGTTAGCAGTACAAGTACGATGCCATTCAGTGGCGGATTGAAACAGTCGCAAAACTAAAAGACTGGCAATAATATCTAGAAAGTAGCTCAATTGTTGCAGTATCACAGTATTATAATTAGTGTGTAGTCTTTTACATTTTTGCACGACCGTCCAAAAAGAGTAAGATAAATTTTAGGACCATAATTATCCAAGAGATAGGAAATCGATAAATAAACGTGTCTCAACAAGTTGATTTTATCAATTCTAGCGGATACGAGGCGCTTGCGGTTTTCCCTCCATTCTACAATGATGATTATTGCCTATGACATTTGAACCAAAACAGGTTTTATGGTGAAGGTTACGACGTTGAGGAAACAAAAACTATCTAAACAGTTGTTGATATAGCTATTAGAGAATCATTTTACCTTGAAACTTGCTGCAATATACAAACAGGTTCCTACGAGTAGATGTCACAAAGCACTAGAACCCAATTGTATAAATACTATATAGTCTATGTGGGAAGGCGAAGGGCGAACAGATTTACAGTTTGTTAAGGGAGTGACTTTGAGAAATAAGGAGATAGTACATATTGTACGTATTAGTATGTATTTTAATGATTGGTAGATCAAAACTCCGCCATTTTTTTTAAATATTTTTAAATATGTACCTGTTTTCACTTATACAACTCAGTAATTAATTATTGATTATTAAGAAAATGTCGATATCTCTTTAATAGTAAAAGTCGATTTTTTTTAAAGTTATTGAACTACATAAGTACGCAATTATTCTGAATTATATTTTGAACATACTCGGAACGCACCAAAAAAAAAAACGGGAAGTTTTAAAGAAAATAAATATATATTGTGTTAATTTCCAAAATTAAAAATTTATTATGATTTTTTTCGGCTGTTACCGTGTTATAATGGTTGATTTTAATTTGCAATTATACTTCAATCGATTATAAATTATTATACAAGTATATTATTTTGTCATAACACTTTAATATTAAACTTGACACTGATTAATTGCTTGAAATGAGAAGCTAAAAATAAGAACCAAATAAGAAATACTTTACAATCGCGCTTTAAAGGAAAAGTGTAAAAGTTTAATGGCTGTAAAGAACTCCAATAAATCTGAAAAGAAATAAGCTTTGTTTTATGTATCTGTAATTGAATTGGAATAGTCGAGAAACCATAAAAAGCTTTTCCTAAATGTTTTACATTTGTTTGTTTTATCTTTTGTATTTTTATGTGGCCTATCACTGCATATCACTATGTATCAATATTTTGTTTTGTCCTGTAATAAGAAGTGAACTATATTAATGAATTAACATAACGATTCAACTTCAATAAATTATTTAAATGAATGCGTAGTATTTGAATATGATTTTCTGTCCGTTACACACATTACACACACAAATACACACATTCATAACACTTCCAGAAACACAACACACACACACACACACACTAAACAAGTAGTTTTTATAGCTGTTTATATTATAAATAATGTATTTACTTGACGTAGGCTAAGTCTTTTCTGGGAGAGGCTATTGGCTCCTGAAACACAGTCCCACTAGTTCAGGAGTCTTTGGGTTCACTATTTGTTTGTACACGAACTATGTCAAAGTATTTTTGTATTTTTTTTTTTGTATTTTGTCCGCGTAAGATATACTACATATATTCGCCAAAAGTAAGGTCGTCATTCTTAAAGTAATTTTTAGATTGACCAATAAAACGTATAGGTGGACTCACAATTTTTTCAGTTTTTAGTTAATAATTTGGTGTCATAGTTATTGCGATGTTGCCTCCTGTTAGTAATAAAACAGCCCATCTATCTCGCCGAGTTGAATTTCGTCAGGCATGTGAACCCGAAATGCTGTTAAATACGAGTCAAATTACATTAAAAGTAAGCAAGTAACCAAACATATTTGTTTGGGAACTTTCTATCCTTCATAGCATTGCCTATAGATTTGCAAACTTCCTTGTTGGAAAAAGCAGGAAAATTACATTTTCACATTCTGAGAGGAAAATTCTATTCTGATTTCTGATAGGAAAATCATATTTTATTCACAAGTAAGAAGAAAGATTTTAAAATTCGAGAACTCACCTGACAGAGCCAATGTCAACTCGACGACAAATCAGAGAAGTGTGCACTTGAAAGAAGCCTGTTAAAATAGTGATGAAATCCTGTGACAGACTCCTTCCCGCCGCGCGCCTTGCAAGTTCCTCATTAGTACTTGTGTGGTGAAAATTCTCGTGTTACACTCATGGGTAATTTATGGGCGTAACGAAGGTATACATCATGTTTTCAAACCTTCGCTATACTTGCGGTTCTTCTTTTGAACCAAATCAATCCTTGAGCCATGCGCTTAGGTACTCAGGTTATAATCCAAGCACTCACGCCAAAAAACATGTTTACCCACATGTAAAACATATAACTATTGACTTTCTGTTATAAACAGGTTTCTTTGATGATAGTTTTAATCGATACAAGAGTACGAAACTCCTCTTTATATGATACTACATCAAATAATATTTTCTTTGGTAAAGGTATTTATTATTTTCCTTTCCATTGCCATCTTTCCTTTTCATCTACCGTATAAATCTCACGTGTTAGCTGATATCTGGAATGGATCTGCTCTATGTATATATCGGAATGAATTCCGAAACTTCAATCAGAACAAATTTGGGAAGTATTCTAATCAAAACTATAATAACACTGAAACGTAAATCGTTCCGTGTAATCAAACGTGTGAATTATAGAATGGCACGCACCGCTTATGAAATAGAAAACTTGATAAAAACTGGTGTGACGGGTGCGATGGGCGATCTGTTTTTCAATTGCATAACTAAAAGCTATTGTACCTCCATTCCACTTGTAGTTCCATCTTCTTTCTAGTTTAACAGGATTTTGTATGTAACTAAGTAACCTGATGTAAGTAAGAATTGGATTGTAGTCGCTACTGCTGTATGCCTTGAAGATAATTATGATTTAGGAACATTGAAACAGACAGAGTCATTATCACCTGTGTCTACTAATTGACAACATTATGTATGCACCTTTAGTTTTTGTGATTTGTGGTATGCCCTTACGATGAGAATCAACAAGGCAGCTCTACGAGTCTTATTCTCCAGTGACCGCCTGTAGGTACTTAGCGCAAGTGTAGACCAGCTCGCTTTTATTTGTGAAGTGTAAACTGTAGATTACTAAACGTGTAGAAAAGCAAGTATAAGTATACTAATTTAGCATTCAGAGTGCGTCACGAGCTTAGGTTTACTTTCCGACGGAGGCACTCTTCACTCTCGCTTTCGTACGAACTCTTTGTCTGTTTTTATATACAAATTGTTTAGCATTACCAGTTCGTATGCACAGAGTTTATGGCGGCTACGTGAGAAATACCCACAATAGACATCGTCGCTGAAATCATAACTTTAAAGATTGTTGCATAATGTCTTAACAGTTCACTACAAAATTAAATAGTACGTCGCACTATCTAAAGGATTACATTACAAACGGTATTGTCCCTGAATGGCCACCGTGACCTTATGTAGGTATAACATTTTTCCATTGCGTTGGGTTTCCGGCTTCTCTTAGGGTAAATGTGACAGGGTGTCAGGGTAATCGTTTGGTCCGACAAACGGGTGGGGTAGGCTACGAAATCTTTTCCCTTCCACTTTGAGCACTATGACTATGTTAAAGATTGGAAATTCTCCTGACTTTGACACATTATTATAAATATCTAAGTATTTGCCGCTTTACTCACGTTTATAGTCGAATTTTTCGACCTAGGTTTCGGGCATGTCAAAATTTCGACTATGAACGTGAGTAAAGCCGGATAACATCTACTTATGTACAATAACGTGCCCATGTCTTGTCGACTATGACTACTTATGATTTATGACTTAATGAACAAAAATACCCTAGAATACTTTAACAGGTTTGGTAGAAAAGACTGAAGTACGACATACATATATAAGTTATTGCGAACCTTTTAATTTTTATCAAATGATTAACAAGGTATCCTCAGAATTCTGATGTAGCTAAAGCGATTTTGACCATAAACTACAATCTTTAGAATACACGTTGTAAAACTAATTAAAATTTATTCTTCTAGAATATTCACAAGTAATTGTTTTATTGTTTTTATTGCAACGTAAACAACGTATTTTAGTTGTCATTGTCAAGAAGATGTAGCGCTAGTGCGACCTTGCTATAAAATAACGTTATATTACACAATCAGGCAAGACAGACTTTCCAGATTAAGGACATATAATAATAATAATAGGACATTAATAGCTAAATTACCCTTTTGACTTACACAACGGTGGATTTATTATAAGACCTTAATGGAAATGGTTTTAATTTTATTTTTTTTGTACCACGTTACGATTTATTGTAACACATTTTTTGTCCTATGTGTTGTTCTAAGATCTAAGGAGTCTTGGCGAACTTCTAACGAAATTCCTTTTAAATACACTGTGCCAGTAGAAACAATTGTTATGCTAATCCAAAGGAAGCGTGCATTTATCTACGATAAAAGTAGCCTATGCCTTTCTCTGACCACTAAACTATCACTGCAATAAATGGTGTCGAACCCTTGTGAAAAACAAGAAAGAATTATCCCACGGGACCCGTACATTTTTCCGGGATGAAAGTACCCTGTGTGCCATTCCAGAGTTTAATCTATGGGTGTACCACATTCAATTCATATCGGTTTAGCCGTCCTTTGCTGTGGCTTAATAAACGTCCATCCGAACTTTCGTGTTCATTTTAGCCGGTTGACCAAAGGTTTTTTGTTAAGGCTTGACCATATGCTAAATTAAATAGGCAAGTTGAGTCTATTCAGAAATTGATTTCATTTGTTCATTTGTTAGTGATTTTTTTAAAAAATTTTATATGTCTATATATATATATACTGTATAGATATTATATAACTAGCGTTTGACCACTATATCACTTGATGGTCAGTGACGATGTGGTCGCAGATGTTATCACGCTAGACTTTGAATGCTCACTGGCTCTCGAAAATATTTTCGAGCGACCATATTAATTTCATTTAACAAATATTCTCACGATAACGACAAATGAGCAAACAAACAACAGCAAAAAACATATTTATTTCCAGACCCAAATAATTATGATTACAGAGTTTAGTATTGTAATACCTACTCGTACATTTGAAGAACATTTACATGCCTAATATTTAAAGTATGATTTCTAGTGTGACCCAAACCAAGCACGGAGACTGTATCTTGGGCCAGAGGAACGATTATCACGGTACAGCATTAACACGATGTGGGTGACTGTGTGACTCTTAATTACAAATGAAGTTTATCATATATACGCTTGAACTAGGTATTACATCAGAAGAAAGGAAAATTTAAAGTGTACAAATGTGATATACCTACATATTTTAAATGAACACGCATCAGGAAGTGACCTGCCCTCTCTGCTTG
Source organism: Apeira syringaria (assembly GCA_934044485.1). Taxonomy (NCBI): domain Eukaryota; kingdom Metazoa; phylum Arthropoda; class Insecta; order Lepidoptera; family Geometridae; genus Apeira; species Apeira syringaria. Next base: position 7,731,058 of record OW203658.1, on the reverse strand, counting down.
TAAACATCCGCGAGCCCCTGTAATGTTATCGGCACTTGTTAAGCTCTTAAAGAGTAAAGTTAAAATAATATGAATTTATCTGGTTATGAATAAAATAAATATTTGTTTAACTAACAGCGGATTTCTATATTTCAATGTTGGTTATTTTTAGAGCGTTCGTGCGTAAGTCGGGTAATATTATTCGTATGGAATTTATGTCTCATTTCCGTCACTCCAAAACAATAAATATGTAGATATATGCACACCTGTTGGTAATACAAAATACAGTTTTAGTCGAGTATCTACTAAATTAGTACTGTTTCTGTAATAACATTATTACTCTTTTTATATTATATAGATCTAGCGTTTGACCACTATTTATCAGTGGATGGTCAGTGACGATGTGGTCGATGATGTTATCACGGTAGACCTAGAATGCTTACTAATGGAACGGGCACGCACAAGAGCAATTTCGATTTTCATATTTGATGGCGAAGACTTTTCAAAATTAGTTGAAGGGCTCAGCATAGCGGATAAACAGACAGACGGTATTTTTTATGCTATGTATTATCTAAAATTGTTTCTGAATGTTAAATCCTTTGTCAGGATATATTGTAAAGAATATGTTAAGACATATCATGTCCCCGTCCTGCCCCCCATCCTTGATTTCGTAATGCTCGGCGACTTTAGTTCAATTACGAACTACGAGTACCTTAATTGTTATTCGATGCGTATAGGGAAACTCCGTTGTTCTTAATAGATCGTTGATCTAAAACATGCGCTCTATAGTACATAATATATCATATTAACATTGCAGTCTATTTTGAGCACACTCACATGGACAGACAAGCAATACTAGAGTTATGTTTCTCTTTAGACACATATTATTATGAAAAGAACAAAGCAAATTGGATAATAATGTTCTGAAAGGTTCAAATCAATACTGTCCAAACCCCTTGACCGACTTCGACCCAACAACGTGAATACAGAAACGAGAAAATCTTAACGATCCATTTATTTTAGCATGTATTGTCTCGTGGTTAGTACAAACATAAACCAACATTTTCTGAGGATGAGGATTCTGAATGACATTCAACATATTAGTTAGCATAGGGTTATTGATTTACATGGCATGTTATGAGGGGGATAGAAAACCGCAAACCTAAAAAAGCGTTCAGTATGAATGTGGACAGATATGGGGGTAGGTAAAGGCCAAAAACATGTACACTGTGTGAGGAACAATATAGTTGAAGTGTGAGATGAAGTGCGATAGAGAAGAGTATATAGAGTGGAAGTAGAACGACTGTTGAACGACCACGTTTAGCGTCTGAGAAGGTATATAGATTTACATCGATTTTGCTACATGTTTTTCATACATTATTCATGTTGAAAAATAATTTGGGATTCTGACGCGAGCACCTAAATTTAAAATTCATCGTAATTTCAGTCTACCACTGGTCTTAGTTCTAATAGTCTTAGTTAAATAATATACTAAATCGATATTGGGTATGTCAAAGGTGCCTTTGACATACCCTATATCGATTTAGTGATCAGTACTAAAAATTATAGTACGCTATTTATCTGTCACTGATGACTGCATATTAAACATTTTACATAATAAATTATTTCCTATTTATTCTAATTTTTTCAATATTCCGATTAAATAGTATAATTATCTCCATTTTCGTTCTTTGCCTCTAATATATAGAGATAATTTCGTATCAAAAGTGATCTTCAATTCTTATTATTCTAATGAAACACTGTATTTTATATGCCTCACTAATTTTAGATGAACTTTGATATGCCAAATGCTTATCGAGGACAAAAGTGTCCCTTTCTAGCCCATTAGAGTTCTTTTAGCTCGAGTTTGTACGAAAAGAAATCGATACCGCTTGTGCTCTTTCCGCCGGTCAAGCACCATCTCGTTGAGATCGCCTCAGAAATGATTTTCTTTCGCCTCGCATCTAAAAGTATCGAGCGGTCGAGTGTTCTTATCAATGGCTGTCATTTGCAAAATGTGGTTTTAAAATACCGCCTCTGATGGCCTTGACCTAAAAATACAAATCATTCGTCACGCTATTTTAGTCGCTTATTGTTTAGTCTACAGTCCGTGTTCAAAAATACTCCACAGTTCCATTTGCCAGTTTAAATTGACTCCTTAGGTTGAAAACGTAAGTTGTTGTTTGTTATTGATATTGTTCTATTTATGGTGTGATCAAAAGGTTCATTTTTGATTAATTAACTCATTAATAATATTAATTACTGTCTGCCATTTTGCATCTTTCACTCTTATTCTACAAAAATAAAAATGAAAAATCTGCACATATCCCACTAATATTATAAAAGCGAAAGTTTGTTACTTCTTCACGCTCAAACAGCTGCACCGATTTCTATGAAATTTGGTATGGAGTTAGGTTAGACCTTGGAATAACACATAGCGCGATCGACAATCGAACGAACTGCACTCTAGATCCTGATGGAAGCTTCCGGAAGAAGCCAAAACAATTGTCGATCGTGATATCGATTACGCGTGTCACGTATACCCCTATAATCAGTTTAAAGTAATGAAGAGCGTGGTTTTCAATAGTATTATACCTAGGGTCTGTGGTACTATTGTTCTTGCTGCTACGTGCCTTGAAGTTCGTCATCCTTGAAACACGTTAGTTCTTGACAAACACGTACTGATATTGTTATATACCAATTTTTCTGCCCTTGTTTAGACGGTAAATTTGAGCTAGTTGTTCTGAAGTTCTGTATGTATATATCTAACTGTAATTCGTTTTAACGTTGGATCTTTTTGAATGAAGTGAAATGTACATATATAAATAAAAATATGTTTAGACATTTGAATCCCCGACTGACACTATCGGATGTAACAGTCAGTCCGTCCATCTTACTTTGAACAGAGAGATATTTTTTACATAAAAGAACTGTCAAACGCACTATCACACTATCTCAGCGAACGCACTATAGACCTTTCAGTGAAATAACAAACATTCGAATTTTGCCATTCTGTTTGTAGCCTGCAATATAGCAACATTATATATGATTAGCAAGAGGCTAAACAGCCGTAAAGGTGCCCTGTTTCACGTGTCAGGTAATTTAACTGCCGCATTATTGTGACTCAGTATTTTGCGGTGCACTAGAATTCGGAGAAGTGTCAGTTGATTTTATGAGCACCGCCTGTACTGTGATAGTCTAACCTGTATAAAAAGTTGTACTTTCGACAAAAGAAGCTGAAAAGACTCAAAATTCACTACTTAATAACTACTTACAGTAGTATTAACTTGAAAGAATAGAAATATGGCATTACGTGCCATATGGTATGAATCTACACTTATTCCATTATAATATTATAAATGTTTTTTTTTTATATTGTATAGATCACACTACTATCTCACATGATGGTCAGTGTCGAAAAATGTGAAAGTTTGGATGGATGGATGTATGTTTGTTACTCAATCAGGCCAGAACGACTGAACGGATCTGGATGAAATTTGGCACAGAGATAGGTTATAGTCTTGAATAGCATATAGGCTATGATTCCGTGAAATAATTCATGTAGCATGGGAAAATGTATGGGAAAACCGTAATCCACGCGGGTGCATCCGCGGGGCGCTACTAGTAATTATATATCTTATTGGATGTAGACGTCAGATAAGAATGGATTAGGATCAAGGGTAAGGAAAGGTTTTACAAGGTAAGCTAATTTAAACACATAGAGCCACAACAACCGTAGTCCAGTACTTACAATAATTCCAAACTCCGCTACATTTCCAAAACTATTGTGACGCAACGCAGTTTGCAGGATATTACGTCACGGGAGGAAATAATGTGCTCATTCCGCAATAGCACACGATTGCATCTGAAATATTGAGTTGACCTACTGCTGTAAAACTTTCAAAGTATGCGACGCTATTTTGTTAGAGGGAAATAGTTTCACTGGTAGATACGTCATTATAATTCCGGAAAAATATATAAGCGGATCGCCGCCCTGGCAAGAACTACACGCCAAACATGTTTTGGCAGAAAGAGAGCTTCTCTTCAAAAAATACATTCTAGAACAAGTTGACAAAGATAGCTATTTAGCCCAACTAGGGTAATTTGCTGTAATCCCTGCTCTCCCTGCCACGGCTTGGCTTTAGTCCATGTGAAGCGTGAAACAACTGAAGTGTACGACGTCAGTGTGACGTAACGATGCATACTGCGACGCGGAGTGTTGCGTCACAATATAATTGATGCGTTTTCGCTAGAACGAACACTATTATCATACTTGAATAACTCTGAACAGACCGTTTGAAATGGCTTATCAAATACTGATATTACTGGGCCCAGAGATTTCACCCGCATACGGTCTACGGTTTTCCCGTTACTTCATTCATACCACGAGGGCTGGGTGCGGGCCGCTTCTAATCAGTCCTTGTGGAAATCAATGGGGGAGGCATATGTCAAGCAGTGGACGTCCTATGGCTGAGATGATGATGATGATGAAGAATTGCTTTATATAAAAGAAAGTTCAATACAGGAACTGCTATATTTTTTTACCTTTTGAGTCCAGAGTCTTAAAACGTTCCCCCGTTTTTTTCGCCACATTTGCGGTTTACCTTTCTCGCCGCACCCAACAACAATAATATCACAAAAACATTCTAAAAATACGAAATATACACACAACACGAAAGGTTAAAAAAACTTTCACCATTGCTCCTCTAGTTCTTTCACCGAAAACATATAAAATATTCCAGCTAACAATTCGCAAAGGCCACATTTCAAATGCTGCCGAGTCGAGGTTTCGGCTCATTAATAGTGAATTCTAACAATTTATAATTCACCAGCCTTGAATCGTTCGCGCAAACGAAATATTTACCTCTTTTACGTTGTTAAAAGTCATTGCTCAACGTATTAAATCAATAAAAATGTTTTGTGTCACAATATGGCATTCAGTTCATCGGTACGAGTTTTTCTCGTCTCTCCGAGTCTTATGAATATGAATTTGAATCTCATTTTGTGTCTCTGGTTGGTATCGGACCGTGCACGTGCGTCCGCGTCGTCGCTCAGAGGAAATATCTGTGACGACGTTATGTACATAGATACCTACAGTGTTTATAAAAGCGAAGTTGTACACGCAATAATGTCTGAAAAGCTGCTTCAAATTGTCGCCTAGATAGAAGAGTGAGACGATATTTAAAGAGCGAGTCTTGTATTTATGTAATTATTTATAAAAGAAGAAAGTAACTGACTGGTTGATCGATCAAAATGTAGCTGAAATCCCTAGAGCTTTTAGTTCGGGGTAAAGGTTTCTAAAATGACGTAATGTAGGTCTAAAATTGGTTGTTGGAATTTCGTCCTCCAAGGACTTAGAATAGGGAATGACTATTTGTTCAAGTTAGATGTAATACATAAAAAGCTCTGATTAAAACTAATAGACTGTGAGTTCTCGAGACAAAATAATAGTCCCTGCCGTTGAAACTGCTAGGCTCAGTCAGAACACATTTACATACGTATATAATTATTAAATATAACTGCACTTGCAACTCAGAAACGACTTAAACAATTTAGATCAACATTTGTACTTTTGTTTTTATGTGAAAAACAAGCGTTTAACCTTCCACATGCTAAGCGATCGCCATCGCCTATAGATATCTGTAATACCTACCATGGGTGCTTTCCATGCGTTGCCGTCCATCAAATAATATGTTCGTGCTTCTTTAAAAGATATTATATTATACTATAACTTAGAAGAAATGGGAGATCGTTCTACATAATAATTAAATACGTATATGCGGGAAAAAAATACAGTGCGCGCCGGCCTGGACATTATGAGCTTGAACATTAAGACCATGTCCACTGTCGAGTTGTCCGATGGTACAACTTCCTAGAAGTTTAAAGTTGAATTCGAAGTGAATATAATTAATACACTAAATAAGATTATGAACACGGCTTATAGCGCCATCTCGTAGAGTTTTATCACATAATTTTTAGTCGCTGAGGCACCGCGTAATCTTCAGTATTGTAAAAATTCAATCGAACACCTTTTAATTTCAATATGACTTAATTTACTGCGCATAATTGTTTAACTACTTACGTAATGTAAACGGTGAAATTGTAAAACTTATAAGTAAAGCTTACGACCAGCGAGAACAGCTCCGTGGACTGCGAGAAACTATACTAAGTATGTTAACACTAATTGGGTTAAGACCCTGCGACTGTTTATAACTTCATATTGTTGCATAATTCATAGGGCGGTCGGAGAGCACGTCGCACATGCCTATATAACACGCGTAATTGAATAATGGCGATAATCTCTGTTGGCCTTGCGTTGACCGCGCTCTATAAACACAACAAATCGAGAAGCACAACTAGCCTACTGACTCGTAACAATAATGACATACATATCTAAACAGTCGCAGTGCTTGCCAACATTTGGAACCAATTCAGGCGGCAGATTTAACTATGTCGACCTGCCGTCGAAGACGCCTCGCCTCGCCGCATATTTCTAAGTACAGTTCTGGCCCACTGTCCCCAATTATTAGCATTGGACTAATACCAAACGATGATGAACCGTTTCCGTGAGATATTGGACTCTAAATAAATAGCTCTAAGCGTTATATTAGTATTGCAGTTGAGCGGCATCGTCAAGGCCAAGAAAGTTACTCAATAAGACCGGTTCTATGTGTGACCGTCTCGTGGTTGCATAATTTCACCCGGTTCTGCTTCGCTCGTACGAAGATGTCAAACTTGTTCTCGGTTGTTTCTATATTGAAATGGTTAGAGCCTATGTATGAGAATTCCGATTGCCTTTTTCTCGCGTTCGATTAAAGGTTGTCTCGTTATTCGTTCAGAAGTGAAAGAAGGACATTAATAATTCAGAGATGTCTTAAGATGTAAACGCGGTCGAGGAGTACGAAAGACTTTGTAATAGGAATCTGTTTATAAATCTTTGAGAGCCTTGAATGGTAAATGTTGTTGGTAATGAATCCAAATGAAAACAATATTAGAGGCTAACAAACCCGTTTGCGGCATTTTAAATAAAATACATATGTACTCGTATATATGAGTCTGAAAACTATCGCGAGTTTTTCCATAATTGTAATGTAACAAACTGACTAGGACTCACGTGGTAAACACTGGAAAATTATATATAAAATTAAAATAAATTAATTTTAATGATTTAATAAATAATTTTAAATAATAAAATTAATTTTAATAATATATATAAAATTATATAATAGATTAATAAGCTCGAAACTGGTCGGAGATTAATTTTCCTGTGTTTACCACGTGAGTCCTAATCGGTTTGTTACATTACAATTACTCGTATATATCTATCGATTTATCGAACGCAAAACTCTCGCACCTAAAATTACACATTTTAGACATTTATTTTATTTCGAAACAGAAACTCTTCGTAATTTCTACACATAATTATAATTAAAGTTATAACTTAGGTACAGCAAAATAAGAATTAGTGACAAAAATAAAAGTGAAATAAATAAATTTAAATTTTAGTACATAATAATAAACATTGGCAAAAATAGAGCATGCGGTAAAATTAAGTTAAATTTAGAATTATAATTTTACAAATCCAGCTAGATTAAGATTACATACACACAATCACAACTTTTACAAAAAAATCAGAATTGGCACTCTAGCCAACTCGGTAGGATACCCTGAGTCTGCAAGAGCTAGTTTTTTCCAAGATTGCTAATATGTCAAAAATAATATTGTAAAATTCTGCCCAGCTAAGAATAAAATAATAAATAAACTGTATAACCTATAATATATGTTAGTATGATTCCTCATACATCACCTGGTGAAAATCATATGTAACAGAACTGAAAAAACACCTCCGTAATGTACTCCGTAATTCTGGATTCAAAGGTATTACTGAGTTTCCAGACATTCTTTTGTAATGAAATACTCCCTACCTGATGATAAAGAAACTAACTGTGAACACAGTGTCCAATTACATTCAAAAAATTTTGCGTTAAAAAGTCACAGACAGACATAATTTGAATAAGCGCTTGATTCTTGTCTCGTTATAGTTATTCCTACCATTTACATGTATGACATGTTTTAAAAAAATCTATACCTAATACAGACTTACAGAGGTTTTGGCTTTTTCAGTTTTATCATAGTATTTTATATATAGGGTTGGATTTGTGTACGTTCAAAATGATAGTAGAAAAAATAAAGAGATAGTAGGTATTTGTTTTTATAAAATAAACTAAAATAAACATATTATATGTTCTATGTATAAACTTAAAGTATTGCTTATTTAAAAAATATATGCTTATTAAATACAGTTAATAAAAGTAAAATAGTACAATAAAAAATAAATAAGTTAGTACAATAAAAAATATAAATATATGTTTTATTTAAAACCATGTCGCGGGCTTCATCTTCCTATAGTGACCATATGATATTCTCAATGGTTCTCTGGCCTCTTGCAACAAAGTTTTGTATGTTATTCTAAATAATGAAATAAAAGCCTTTTACTTATCTTTTTTTAACATACAATTTTGAGATTTCGTGTCAACCTTCCCAGATCAATTCATTGCCCAGTGTGAACTGTACAGGGTGCCAATTCTCTTATTTATTAAGACAGTCCATTCATAAACAATAGAGCAATAGTCGTTCAAATGTTTTTATAAATAAACTTGATATTCAGCTAAAATAACAATTGCATTCGAGTGCATTGTAGACAATTGGATTGCGGTAAATATTAGATCTGTGTAGCCATTACAATTATATGTGTTGTACAAATGTTGTAAATGCTGTTGCATTTACAACATTTCAGTATTTATACTCCGTGAGAACATGGATTACTGAACGCTCTACTCTGTGCGAACACAGCATGCGCAATATAGTAATATAAATATAATACCGCTTCTAAAATTAACATTAAATGTTGTAGAACCGTCTGAATTATATGTGATTTGATTCTAAATTTGTGATGTTTAAGTTAGAAGCCAAAACGGTTATGATAAGTTAATTATGATAAGCAATATTTTCTCTAAGTTGTTATTGCTGAGATTCAATGAGTTGTTGTTATGCCAAAGCAAGTTCTCTTTTAAACTTTAGCGAACATAAATAACATTCTAGGAAATCTCTATTTTAACATGTCGATCTACACGCGTGTTTATCACCGAGTCGCAAATAGAATTGTTAAATCTTAATTATCTTTAAAAATTCATGTTGATATTTAACTTTAATTTTAATTAAAGGTTTTAAATGTGGCGTTATAAAAATGTGACAAACTCATTACAAGGGGGAAATTACGCGAATAAGTTGCCGAGCGACAATACGGAGTTGTACGTAAACAAACCGGCCAAGTAATGATTCAAGTTACAGTCCAGTCGAGAAGAACGGACTTTAAACTTCGTTAAGTACGCATTGTTTCAAAAAACAATCAGAAAGGTACGGTTCTGTTATCCTTAAAGTTCATATAATAACATCTTTCATTAAAGGGTTGGCTTTTACGTGAAACTCGGGAAACCTATCAAACTACCAACCGACTGAGAGACCTTAAAATGTACAACCAAATTATGATTACTTTTTTCCTTGTATTTTTATTTGAAACAGTTAATACTTATACTTTTTTAATATTACGCGCCATAGGTAGAAACAATTCCCCGGGACGTGTATTGCGGGCTCGCCAAAGATGTCTATTTCTGGCAAGGACTTAAATAGCTGCTCGTGAACTAATCCCACCTATTTATTATAGACCCTCCGAACAATAACAACAAACTGAGGTAACGAAATAAGACCCAATTAGTTAATTAAGTGAATCGTTCGAAATGCGCCATTTTCTTTGTGTCTGTGGTTTGCCGCAATCTGCCTAAAGCTCCCTTCGTTTCCGCTCACATTGTCTACACTACAGTATACTAGAGTCAGTGAGAAAGCTTTGCACTAACTTTTTCTTTTTAAAACCAATACGCGCTAATAAATTTCCAGTTACTGAGCTATCTTGCTATTTAGATGTCCATTGGTGACATTAACTATAAGAGCAGCTATTGGTTACGAGCGACATCCTGCAATGCGCACTATCAATTACAGCCCTTCCTCCGTGAAATTTCTATTCTACCGTCAAAACTGCCGCGAGCTTCCTAACTGAAATGTTTGGGTGGTATCGATCGAGTCCGCGTTTGGGACACGAAGTCTGCAGGCGCCGATACACGCTTTCAGCAAAATGAATAGGGTATCGTCACGCATTACACCGATACGGATCCACGTTGTGATTTTATCGTGCCACGGATACAGAAACGCCGGATTGTAATGTTTCACGGCACAGGCACGTAAGGCCATCGAGAGATTGATGGTTCCACTGACACTGCGCCGCTCGTCTTCTTTAAACCGAGTAATGTAATAGATTCGTCTCCACATTTAATGTTTAAAATATGGCCCGAGTGTGCACAGTTTGTGCAGTAAATTTATCAGACTCGACGTCTGGGACTGGGACGTAATATTCACTTTGTTTTATGGCTTGCGCTCATACCCAGTTGTAATTTCTCTATTGAATTTATGATGATTGTTTGTTCTTCTTTATTGTGACTTTCTTTGCCGGACTTTCTTACATTATACGTTAACTTCTAATCGGATACGTTCTTAGGTAATTCTAAACAAAATAATTGTGTCTGCGATAGAATAGTTTTAAAAATAGATTCATTTTTCTCATCCGAGCTTGGAGATGTACTATTAATAACCTCGGTGAAGTGTAACAATTATTATTAAATTGCGAAAAACTAACTTTCAATTTCTTTAATGTAGATGACACTAAGACGGTATTCTCTATAGTCATGGGTTCAAGTCCCATTGATGGTAGAATTTTTACGTCATAAATGATTATGTGATTCCATTCGGCATGTCTCAATGAAATAACTTATACAATACTTCGAAGTAATTATATTCCCAATCGGCGTTGATTAAATTAAACATTTTAAAAATGTTAAATTTTATATTCTATATTTTTGTTTGTGGGCTGCGGAGTAAACATTAGCCCTAATTAGCGCATAAAACTTCAATGTTTATCTCCCTGTTATCATAACTAAGTCTCTGGTACTCCGGAGCCTGTTTATTTTAACCATATTATATAAAGCTCGATTACCACTGACTCACTGATTCACTGACTCACTGACTCACTGACTCATTGACATCATTGTTCTCCTAGAAGGAGCGATGGGGGGTGTTTGTGGTGTATGGGAAAAGTGTAGGGTAGGTTCCTGTGACCACCAGAAAAATCCGAAAAGTGTCATTTTTGGTTTCCTTGATGGAAATGGTGTACGGATCTCAGAAACCATAATCGATGGGGGGTAGGTGCCAAAACTAAAAATGACTAAAACCCTGGGAACCTTTTGGAAAGTTGAAAAAAAATTACCCTCCCTAACAAAAAAGAGGTTCTCCCATACAAATTTAAAACGACCGCAACTCCGGAACCGTTATAGGTGGGTATGGGGGGTTCTAACAAATATTATAAAGGGTTTGTAGGGGAATTTGAGGTTTCTGTCAAAAATTGAGAATTGGTCCTTCGATCCGGATACCAAAATCCAAGTTGCTCCGATCTCGCTGAAATTTGGTATTTAGGGAGATTGAGGGTCCTTGATTCCAAATATAAAAAAATTTTTTGGATGACGTCATTTGTTTTTTTTTTACTGGATGGGGGTTTTTGATGGCGAAACCACTTCTTATTTGCGAGGCCGCAGGCCGAGCTTCAAACCTGCGAGGCCGTAGGCCGAGCTTTCAGGGCGAGGCCGAAGGCCGAGCTTTCGGCCCGCGAGGCCGAAGGCCGAGCGTGGCCTCCGCGAGGCCGCAGGCCGAGCCGTGTTAGTCACTTACGAGGCCGAAGGCCGAGTTCCGAATGGGGTGTTACGCATTTACATTCCTTAGGAGAGTCACTAACGAGGCCGAAGGCCGAGTCTCGAATGGGGATTTTTTTTTCCACATCTCGAGTTGGTCTTTGATGCAACCGCTCACGGGAACTAAAAGTATGTGTCAGTTGTTCGACTTGCATGAGATTTTTTAAATCTTTTTATTTACTGGATGGGGATTTTCGCTAGCGATACAACGCCACGGTTGCGAGGCCGCAGGCCGAGCTTCAAACCTGCGAGGCCGAAGGCCGAGCTTTCGGCCCGCGAGGCCGAAGGCCGAGCGTGGCCTCCGCGAGGCCGTAGGCCGAGCCGTGTTAGTCACTTACGAATGGGGTGTTACGCGCTTACATTCCTTAGGAGAGTCACTAACGAGGCCGAAGGCCGAGTCCCGAATGGGGAGTTTTTTTTCCACACCTCGAGCTGGTCTCCGAGGCAACTGCCCACGTTAACCACTGCACTTAGAGGTATGGTCCCTTAACAAAACTCGATTACAATCTTGATGAGATTTTACAGCAACTAAAATTTATTAAAAAAAATCAACTTGCACATGGTAACCTTGCCCACACTTTATACTGAACTAGAAGAAACTGTCACTTACTCGACTTGTATGAGAATTTTATATATTTTTACCAACTGCAACTAAAACTTTAACTAAAAATACAAATGCACATCGATAACGCGGGCTGCTCGCAGCCCGCGCGCCACCCAAATACTAGTTATATTATATAAAGTTCGATTACCACTCACTCACTGACTGACTGACTGATTGACATCATTGTTCTCCTAGAAGGAGCGATGGGAGGTGTTTGTGATGTAGGGGAAAAGTGTAGAGGAGGTTCCTGTGACCACCAGAAAAATCCGAAAAGTGTCATTTTTGGTTTCCTTGATGGAACTGGTGTACGGATCTCGGAAACCATAATCGATGGGGGGTAGGTGTCAAAACTAAAAATGACTAAAACCCTGGGACCTTTTTGGAAAGTTGAAAAAAAATTACCCTCCCGAACAAAAAAGAGGTTCTCCCATACAAATTTAAAACGACCGCAGCTCCCGAACCGTTATAGGTGGGTATGGGGGGTTTAAACAAATGTTATAGAAGGTTTGTAGGAGAATTTGGGGTTTCAGTCGAAAATTGAAAATTGGTCCTTCGACCCGGATACCAAAATTCAAGTTGTTCCGATTTCGCTAAAATTTGGTATTTAGGGAGATTGAGGGTCCCTGATTCTAAATATGAAAAAATTTTTTGGATGACGTCATTTGTTTTTTTTTTACTGGATGGGGATTTTCGCTGGCGATACAACGCCACGGCTGCGAGGCCGCAGGCCGAGCTTCAAACCTGCGAGGCCGAAGGCCGAGCTTCGAGGGCGAGGCCGAAGGCCGAGCTTTCGGCCCGCGAGGCCGAAGGCCGAGCGTGGCCTCCGCGAGGCCGTAGGCCGAGCCGTGTTAGTCACTTACGAGGCCGAAGGCCGAGTTCCGAATGGGGTGTTACGCATTTACATTCCTTAGGAGAGTCACTAACGAGGCCGAAGGCCGAGTTCAGAATGGGGAGTTTTTTTTCCACATCTCGAGCTGGTCTTTGATGCAACCGCTCACGGGAACTAAAAGTATCTGTCAGTTGTTCGACTTGCATGAGAATTTTTAAATCTTTTTATTTACTGGATGGGGATATTCGCTGACGATACAACGCCACGGTTGCGAGGCCGCAGGCCGAGCTTCAAACCTGCGAGGCCGAAGGCCGAGCTTTCGGCCCGCGAGGCCGAAGGCCGAGCGTGGCCTCCGCGAGGCCGTAGGCCGAGCCGTGTTAGTCACTTACGAATGGGGTGTTACGCGTTTACATTCCTTAGGAGAGTCACTAACGAGGCCGAAGGCCGAGTCCCGAATGGGGAGTTTTTTTTCCACACCTCGAGCTGGTCTCCGAGGCAACTGCCCACGTTAACCACTGCACTTAGAGGTATGGTCCCTTAACAAAACTCGATTACAATCTTGATGAGATTTTACAGCAACTAAAATTTATTAAAAAAAATCAACTTGCACATGGTAACCCTGCCACACTTTGTACTGATTTAGAAGAAACTGTCATTGATTCGACTTGTATGAGAATTATATATATTTTTTTTTAACTGCAATGACATTACTGTTAATAATACTAATGCACATCGATAACGCGGGCTGCTCGCAGCCCGCGCGCCACGCAAATACTAGTTATTATATATATATAAACCTCGATTACCACTGACTGATTGACTGACTCACTGACTCACTGATTGACAGAATTGTTCTCCTAGAAGGAGCGATGGGGGGTATATGTGGTGTAGGGGAAAAGTGTAGAGCAGGTTCCCGTGACCTCCAGAAAAATCCGAAAAGTGTCATTTTTGGTTTCCATCATGGAACTGGTGTAGGGATCTCGGAAACCATAATCGATGGGGGGTAGTTGTCAAAACTAAAAATGACTAAAACCCTGGGATCCTTTTAAAAAATTGAAAAAAAATTACCCTCCCGAACAAAAAAGAGGTTCTCCCATACAAAATTAAAACGATCGCAACTCCGGAACCGTTATAGGTAGGTATGGGGGGTTCGAACAAATATTATAGAGGGTTTGTAGGGAAATTTGAGGTTTCTGTCAAAAATTGCAAATTGGTCCTTCGACCCGGATACTAAAATCCAAGTTGCTCCGATCTCGCTGAAATTTGGTATTTAGGGAGATTGAGGGTCCCTGATTCCAAATATAAAAAAAAAAATTTGGATGACGTCATTTGTTTTTTTTTTACTGGATGGGGATTTTCGCTGGCGATACAACGCCACGGCTGCGAGGCCGCAGGCCGAGCTTCAAGCCTGCGAGGCCGAAGGCCGAGCTTCGAGGGCGAGGCCGAAGGCCGAGCTTTCGGCCCGCGAGGCCGAAGGCCGAGCGTGGCCTCCGCGAGGCCGCAGGCCGAGCCGTGTTGGTCACTTACGAGGCCGAAGGCCGAGTTCTAAATGGGGTGTTACGCATTAACATTCCTTAGGAGAGTCACTAACGAGGCCGAAGGCCGAGTTCCGAATGGGAAGTTTTTTTTCCATATCTCGAGCTGGTCTTTAATGCAACCGCTCACGGGAACTAAAAGTATCTATCAGTTGTTCGACTTGCATGAGAATTTTTAAATCTTAATATTTACTGGATGGGGATTTGCGCTGGCGATAAAACGCCACGGTTGCGAGGCCGCAGGCCGAGCTTCAAACCTGCGAGGCCGAAGGCCGAGCTTTCGGCCCGCGAGGCCGAAGGCCGAGCGTGGCCTCCGCGAGGCCGTAGGCCGAGCCGTGTTAGTCACTTACGAGGCCGAAGGCCGAGTTCCGAATGGGGTGTAACGAATTAACGTCCCTCAGGTGAGTCGCTAACGAGGCCGAAGGTCGAGTCCCGAATGGGGGGTATTTTCCACATCTCGAGCTGGTCTCCGAGGCAACGGCCCACGTCAACCACTGCACTTAGAGGTATGGTTCCTTAACAAAAGTCGTTAACAATCTTGGTGCGATCTTACAGCGACTAAAATTTTATCAAAAAAATCAACTTGCACATGGTAACCCTGCCGACACCTTGTACTGAACTAGAAGAAACTGTCACTTACTTGACTTGAATGAGAATTTTATATATTTTTATAAACTGCAACTACAAATCTTGATAAATATTACTAATGCACATCGATAACGCGGGCTGCTCGCAGCCCGCGCACCACCCAACACCTAGTTATAATATATAAAGCTGCTCTACCACTGACTCACTCACTGACTGACTGACTGATTGACATAATTGTTCTCCTAGAAGGAGCTATGGGGGGTGTTTGTGATGTAGGGAAAAAGTGTAGAGAAAGTTCCCGTGACCTCCAGAAAAATCCGAAAAGTGTCATTTTTGGTTTCCTTCATGGAACAGGTGTAGGGATCTCGAAAACCATAATCGATGGGGGGTAGGTGTCAAAACTAAAAATGACTAAAACCCTGGGACCCTTTTGGAAAGTTGAAAAAAAATTACCCTCCCAAACAAAAAAGAGGTTCTCTCATACAAATTTAAAACGATCGCAACTCCTAAACCGTTATAGATAGGTATGGAGGGTTTGAACAAATGTCATAGAGGGTTTGTAGGGAAATTTTGGGGTTTTGTCAAAAATTGCAAATTGGTCCTTCGAACCGGATACAAAAATCCAAGTTGCTCCGATCTGGCTGAAATTAGGTATTTAGGGAGATTTGGGGTCCCTGATTCGAAATATGAAAAAAGTTTTTTGATGACGTCATTTGTTTTTTTTTTACGGGATGCGGAATTTTGGTGGCGAAACCACATTCCCTTTGCGAGGCCGTAGGCCGAGCTGCAATCGAGCGAGGCCGCAGGCCGAGCTGTGGAGGCGAGGCCGAAGGCCGAGCTCCACCTTAGCGAGGCCGGAGGCCGAGCTGTAGGCCTGCGAGGCCGAAGGCCGAGCCGTGTTAGTCACTTACGAGGCCGAAGGCCGAGTTCCGAATGGGGTGTAACGAATCAACGTCCCTCAGGTGAGTCGCTAACGAGGCCGAAGGCCGAGTCCCGAATGGGGAGTTTTTTTTCCACATCTCGAGCTGGTCTCCGAGGCAACTGCCCACGTTAACCACTGCACTTAGAGGTATGGTCCCTTAACAAAAGTCGTTTACAATCTTGGTGCGATTTTACAGCAACTAAAATTTTATCAAAATAATCAACTTGCACATGGTAACCCTGCTCACACTTTGTACTGAACTAGAAGAAACTGTCACTTACTCGATTTGTATGAGAATTTTATATACTTTTTTAACTGCAATTACCAGTTTGATAAAAGTTACTAATGCACATCGATAACGCGGGCTGCTCGCAGCCCGCGCACCACTGAACACCTAGTTTATATATATAAAGCTCGATTACCACTGATTCACTCACTCACTCACTCACTCACTGATTGACAGAATTGTTCTCCTAGAAGGAGCGATGGGGGGTGTTTGTGATGTAGGGAAAAAGTGGAGAGAAGGTTTCTGTGACCTCCAGAAAAATCCGAAAAGTGCCATTTTTGGTTTCCTTGATGGAACTGGTGTAGGGATCTCGGAAACTATAATCGATAGGGGGTATGTGTCAGAACTAAAAATGACTAAAACCCTGGGACCCTTTTGGAAAGTTGAAAAAAAATTACCCTCCCTAACAAAAAAGAGGTTCTCCCATACAAATTTAAAACGACCGCAGCTCCGGAACCGTTATAGGTGGGTATGGGGGGTTCAAACAAATATTATAGAGAGTTTGTAGGAGAATTTGAAGTTTTAGTCAAAAATTGCAAATTGGTCCTTCGACCCGGATACCAAAATCCAAGTTTGTCTGATCTGGCTGAAATTTGGTATTTAGGGAGATTGGGGGTCCCTGATTCTAAATATAAAAAAAATTTTTGGATGACGTCATTTTTTTTTTTTTTTACTGGATGGGGATTTTCGCTGGCGATACAACGCCACGGCTGCGAGGCCGCAGGCCGAGCTTCAAACCTGCGAGGCCGAAGGCCGAGCTTCCAGGGCGAGGCCGAAGGCCGAGCTTTCGGCCCGCGAGGCCGAAGGCCGAGCGTGGCCTCCGCGAGGCCGTAGGCCGAGCCGTGTTAGTCACTTACGAGGCCGAAGGCCGAGTTCCGAATGGGGTGTAACGAATTAACGTCCCTCAGGTGAGTCGCTAACGAGGCCGAAGGCCGAGTCCCGAATGGGGGGTTTTTTCCACATCTCGAGCTGGTCTCCGAGGCAACGGCCCACGTCAACCACTGCACTTAGAGGTATGGTTCCTTAACAAAGGTCGTTTACAATCTTGGTGCGATCTTACAGCGACTAAAATTTTATCAATAAAATCAACTTGCACATGGTAACCCTGCCGACACTTTGTACTGAACTAGAAGAAACTGTCACTTACTCGACTTGTATGAGAATTTTATATATTTTTATAAACTGCAACTAAGAATCTTGATAAATATTACTAATGCACATCGATAACGCGGGCTGCTCGCAGCCCGCGCACCACCCAACACCTAGTTAACCATATTATATAAAGCTCGATTACCACTCACTCACTCACTCACTGACTGACTGACTCATTGACATCATTGTTCTCCTAGAAGGAGCGATGGGAGGTGTTTGTGATGCAGGGGAAAAGTGTAGAGGAGGTTCCTATGACCACCAGAAAAATCCGAAAAGTGTCATTTTTGGTTTCCTTGATGGAACTGGTGTACGGATCTCGGAAACCATAATCGATGGGGGGTAGGTGCCAAAACTAAAAATGAGTAAAACCCTGGGACCTTTTTGGAAAGTTGAAAAAAAATTACCCTCCCGAACAAAAAAGAGGTTCTCCCATACAAATTTAAAACGACCGCAGCTCCCGAACCGTTATAGGTGGGTATGGGGGGTTTGAACAAATGTTATAGAGGGTTTGTATGGGAATTTGAGGTTTCTATCAAAAATTGAAAATTGGTCCTTCGACCCGGATACCAAAATCCAAGTTTGTCTGATCTGGCTGAAATTTGGTATTTAGGGAGATTGGGAGTCCCTGATTCGAAATATGAAAAAATTTTTTGGATGACGTCATTTGTTTTTTTTTTACTGGATGGGGATTTTCGCTGGCGATACAACGCCACGGCTGCGAGGCCGCAGGCCGAGCTTCAAACCCGCGAGGCCGAAGGCCGAGCTTCGAGGGCGAGGCCGAAGGCCGAGCTTTCGGCCCGCGAGGCCGAAGGCCGAGCGTGGCCTCCGCGAGGCCGCAGGCCGAGCCGTGTTAGTCACTTACGAGGCCGAAGGCCGAGTTCCGAATGGGGTGTTACGCATTTACATTCCTTAGGAGAGTCACTAACGAGGCCGAAGGCCGAATCCCGAATGGGGAGTTTTTTTTCCACATCTCGAGCTGGTCTTTGATGCAACCGCTCACGGGAACTAAAAGTATCTGTCAGTTGTTCGACTTGCATGAGAATTTTTAAATCTTTTTATTTACTGGATGGGGATTTTCGCTGGCGACACAACGCCACGGTTGCGAGGCCGCAGGCCGAGCTTCAAACCTGCGAGGCCGAAGGCTGAGCTTTCGGCCCGCGAGGCCGAAGGCCGAGCGTGGCCTCCGCGAGGCCGTAGGCCGAGCCGTGTTAGTCACTTACGAATGGGGTGTTACGCGTTTACATTCCTTAGGAGAGTCACTAACGAGGCCGAAGGCCGAGTCCCGAATGGGGAGTTTATTTCACATCTCGAGCTGGTCTCCGAGGCAACTGCCCACGTTAACCACTGCACTTAGAGGTATGGTCCCTTAACAAAAGTCGTTTACAATCTTGGTGCGATTTTACAGCGACTAAAATTTTATCAAAAAAATCAACTTGCACATGGTAATCCTGCCTACACTTTTTACTGAACTAGAAGAAACTGTCACTTACTCGACTTGAATGAGAATTTTATATATTTTTTAAACTGCAACTACAAGTCTTGATAAATATTACTAATGCAAATCGATAACGCGGGCTGCTCGCAGCCCGCGCGCCACCCAAATACTAGTTATAATATATAAAGTTCGATTACCACTCACTGACTGACTGACTGACTGACTGACTGACTGATTGACATCATTGTTCTCCTAGAAGGAGCGATGGGAGGTGTTTGTGATGTAGGGGAAAAGTGTAGAGGATGTTCCTATGACCACCAGAAAAATCCGAAAAGTGTCATTTTTGGTTTCCTTGATGGAACTGGTGTACGGATCTCGGAAACCATAATCGATGGGGGGTAGGTGTCAAAACTAAAAATGACTAAAACCCTGGGACCTTTTTGGAAAGTTGAAAAAAAATTACCCTCCCGAACAAAAAAGAGGTTCTCCCATACAAATTTAAAACGACCGCAGCTCCCGAACCGTTATAGGTGGGTATGGGGGGTTTGAACAAATGTTATAGAGGGTTTGTAGGAAAATTTGGGGTTTTAGTCGAAAATTGAAAATTGGTCCTTCGACCCGGATACCAAAATCCAAGTTGCTCCGATCTGGCTGAAATTTGGTATTTAGGGAGATTGGGGGTCCCTGATTCCAAATATGAAAAAAATTTTTGGATGACGTCATTTGTTTTTTTTTTACTGGATGGGGATTTTTGATGGCGAAACCACTTCTTATTTGCGAGGCCGCAGGCCGAGCTTCAAACCTGCGAGGCCGAAGGCCGAGCTTCCAGGGCGAGGCCGAAGGCCGAGCTTTCGGCCCGCGAGGCCGAAGGCCGAGCGTGGCCTCCGCGAGGCCGCAGGCCGAGCCGTGTTAGTCACTTACGAGGCCGAAGGCCGAGTTCCGAATGGGGTGTAACGAATTAACGACCCTCAGGTGAGTCGCTTACGAGGCCGAAGGCCGAGTCCCGGATGGGGAGTTTTTTTTCCTCATCTCGAGCTGGTCTTTGATGCAACCGCTCACGGGAACTAAAAGTATCTGTCAGTTGTTCGACTTGCATGAGAATTTTTAAATCTTTTTATTTACTGGATGGGGATTTTCGCTGACGATACAACGTCACGGTTGCGAGGCCGCAGGCCGAGCTTCAAACCTGCGAGGCCGAAGGCCGAGCTTTCGGCCCGCGAGGCCGAAGGCCGAGCGTGGCCTCCGCGAGGCCGTAGGCCGAGCCGTGTTAGTCACTTACGAATGGGGTGTTACGCGTTTACATTCCTTAGGAGAGTCACTAACGAGGCCGAAGGCCGAGTCCCAAATGGGGAGCTTTTTCCACATCTCGAGCTGGTCTCCGAGGCAACGGCCCACGTTAACCACTGCACTTAGAGGTATGGTCCCTCAACAAAACTCGATTACAATCTTGGGGCGATTTTACATCGACTAAAATTTTATCGAAAAAATCAACTTGCACATGGTAACCCTGCTCACACTTTGTACTGAACTAGAAGAAACTGTCCCTTTCTCGACTTGTATGAGAATTTTTAAATATTTTTTTCAACTGCAACTAAAATTTTAAAAAATATACAAATGCACATCGATAACGCGGGCTGCTCGCAGCCCGCGCACCACCCAAAATACTAGTTATATATATATAAACCTCGATTACCACTCACTGACTCACTCACTGACTCACTGATTGACAGAATTGTTCTCCTAGAAGAAGCGATGGGGGGTGTTTGTGGTGTAGGGTAAAAGTGTAGAGAGGGTTCCCGTGACCTCCAGAAAAATCCGAAAAGTGTCATTTTTGGTTTCCATCATAGAACTGGTGTAGGGATCTCGGAAACTATAATAGTTGGGGGGTAGGTGCCAAAACTAAAAATGACTAAAACCCTGGGACCTTTTTGGAAAATTGAAAAAAAATTACCCTCCCGAACAAAAAAGAGGTTCTCCCATACAAATTTAAAACGACCGCAGCTCCCGAACCGTTATAGGTGGGTATGGGGGGTTTTAACAAATGTTATAGAGGGTTTGTAGGAGAATTTGGGGTTTTAGTCGAATTATTATAATATATAAAGCTGAAGACCCACTCATTGACTCACTGACATCATTGTTCTCCTAGAAGGAGTATTTTTGGGTTGAAATTATGGTGTGGACTGTATAGAGAGTGGTCACGTGACCCCCAGAAAAATCCGAAAAGTGGCATTTTTGGTTTCCTTCATAGAACAGGTGTAGGGATCTCGGAAACCATAACCGATGGGGGGTAGGTGTCAAAACTAAAAATGACTAAAACCCTGGGAACCTTTTGGAAAGTTGAAAAAAATTACCCTCCCTATTAAAAAAGAGGTTTCCCCATACAAATTTAAAACGACCGCAGCTCCCGAACCGTTATAGGTGGGTATGGGGGGTTTGAACAAATGTTATAGAGGGTTTGTAGGAGAATTTGGGGTTTTAGTCGAAAATTGAAAATTGGTCCTTCGACCCGGATACCAAAATCCAAGTTGCTCCGATCTGGCTGAAATTTGGTATTTAGGGAGATTGGGGGTCCCTGATTCCAAATATGAAAAAATTTTTTGGATGACGTCATTTGTTTTTTTTTTACTGGATGGGGATTTTCGCTGGCGATACAACGCCACGGCTGCGAGGCCGCAGGCCGAGCTTCAAACCTGCGAGGCCGAAGGCCGAGCGTGGCCTCCGCGAGGCCGTAGGCCGAGCCGTGTTAGTCACTTACGAGGCCGAAGGCCGAGTTCCGAATGGGGTGTTACGCATTTACATTTCTCAGGAGAGTCACTAACGAGGCCGAAGGCCGAGTCCCGAATGGGGAGTTTTTTTTCCACATCTCGAGCTGGTCTTTGATGCAACCGCTCACGGGAACTAAAAGTATCTGTCAGTTGTTCGACTTGCATGAGAATTTTTAAATCTTTTTATTTACTGGATGGGGATTTTCGCTGGCGATACAACGCCACAGTTGCGAGGCCGAAGGCCGAGCTTCAAACCTGCGAGGCCGAAGGCCGAGCTTTCGGCCCGCGAGGCCGAAGGCCGAGCGTGGCCTCCGCGAGGCCGTAGGCCGAGCCGTGTTAGTCACTTACGAATGGGGTGTTACGCGTTTATATTCCTTAGGAGAGTCACTAACGAGGCCGAAGGCCGAGTCCCGAATGGGGAGTTTATTCCACATCTCGAGCTGGTCTCCGAGGCAACTGCCCACGTTAACCACTGCACTTAGAGGTATGGTCCCTTAACAAAAGTCGTTCACAATCTTGGTGCGATTTTACAGCGACTAAAATGTTATTAAAAAAACCAACTTGCACATGGTAACCCCGCTCACACTTTGTACTGAACTAGAAGAAACTGTCACTTACTCTACTTGTATGAGAATTATATATATTTTTTCAACTGCAATTACAAATTTGAAATAAATACAAATACACATCGATAACGCGGGCTGCTCGCAGCCCGCGCACCACCCGAAATACTAGTTATATTATATAAAGCTCGATTACCACTGACTCACTGACTGACTCACTCATTGACATCATTGTTCTCCCAGAAGGAGCGATGGGGGGTGTTTGTAATGTAGGGGAAAAGTGTAGAGGAGGTTCCTATGACCACCAGAAAAATCCGAAAAGTGTCATTTTTGGTTTCCTTGATGGAACTGGTGTACGGATCTCGGAAACCATAATCGATGGGGGGTAGGTGTTAAAACTAAAAATGACTAAAACCCTGGGACCCTATTGGAAAAATGAAAAAAAATTACCCTCCCAAACAAAAAAGAGGTTCTCCCATACAAATTTAAAACGACCGCAACTCCGGAACCGTTATAGGTGGGTATGGGGGGTTCAAACAAATGTTATAGAGGGTTTGTAGGGGAATTTGAGGTTTCTGTCAAAAATTAAAAATTGGTCCTTCGACCCGGATACCAAAATCCAAGTTGCTCTGATCTGGCTGAAATTTAGTATTTAGGGAGATTGGGGGTCCCTGATTCCGAATATGAAAAATTTTTTTGGATGACGTCATTTGTTTTTTTTTTACTGGACGGGGATTTTTGATGGCGAAACCACTTCTTATTTGCGAGGCCGCAGGCCGAGCTTCAAACCTGCGAGGCCGAAGGCCGAGCTTCGAGGGCGAGGCCGAAGGCCGAGCTTTCGGCCCGCGAGGCCGAAGGCCGAGCGTGGCCTCCGCGAGGCCGTAGGCCGAGCCGTGTTAGTCACTTACGAGGCCGAAGGCCGAGTTCCGAATGGGGTGTTACGCATTTACATTCCTTAGGAGAGTCACTAACGAGGCCGAAGGCCGAGTCCCGAATGGGGAGTTTTTTTTCTACATCTCGAGCTGGTCTTTGATGCAACCGCTCACGGGAACTAAAAGTATCTGTCAGTTGTTCGACTTGCATGAGAATTTTTAAATCTTTTTATTTACTGGATGGGGGTTTTCGCTGGCGATACAACGCCACGGTTGCGAGGCCGCAGGCCGAGCTCCAAACCTGCGAGGCCGAAGGCCGAGCATTCGGCCCGCGAGGCCGAAGGCCGAGCGTGGCCTCCGCGAGGCCGTAGGCCGAGCCGTGTTAGTCACTTACGAATGGGGTGTTACGCGTTTACATTCCTTAGGAGAGTCACTAACGAGGCCGAAGGCCGAGTCCCGAATGGGGAGCTTTTTCCACATCTCAAACTGGTCTCCGAGGCAACGGCCCACGTTAACCACTGCACTTAGAGGTATGGTCCCTTAACAAAACTCGATTACAATCTTGGGGCGATTTTACATCGACTAAAATTTTATCGAAAAAATCAACTTGCACATGGTAACCCTGCTCACACTTTGTACTGAACTAGAAGAAACTGTCCCTTTCTTGACTTGTATGAGAATTTTTAAATATTTTTTTCAACTGCAACTAAAATTTTAAAAAATATACAAATGCACATCGATAACGCGGGCTGCTCGCAGCCCGCGCAACACCCAACACCTAGTTATATATATATAAACCTCGATTACCACTGACTGATTGACTGACTCACTGACTCACTGATTGACAGAATTGTTCTCCTAGAAGGAGCGATGGGGGGTATATGTGGTGTAGGGGAAAAGTGTAGAGCAGGTTCCCGTGACCTCCAGAAAAATCCGAAAAGTGTCATTTTTGGTTTCCTTGATGGAACTGGTGTAGGGATCTCGGAAACTATAATCGATAAGGGGTAGGTGTCAGAACTAAAAATGACTAAAACCCTGAGACCCTTTTGGAAATTAAAAAAAAATTTACCCTCCCAAACAAAAAAGAGGTTTTCCCATACAAATTTAAAACGACCGCAGCTCCGGAACCGTTATGGGTGGGTATGGGGGGTTTAAACAAATATTATAGAGGGTTTGCAGGGGAATTTGAAGTTTCTGTCAAAAATTGAAAATTGGTCCTTCGAACCGGATACCAAAATCCAAGTTGCTCCGATCTGGCTGAAATTTGGTATTTAGGGAGAATGGGGGTCCCTGATTCTAAATATAAAAAAAAATTTTGGATGACGTCATTTGTTTTTTTTTTTACTGGATGGGGATTTTCTTTGGCGATACAACACCACGGCTGCGAGGCCGCAGGCCGAGCTTCAAACCTGCGAGGCCGAAGGCCGAGCTTTGAGGGCGAGGCCGAAGGCCGAGCTTTCGGCCCGCGAGGCCGAAGGCCGAGCGTGGCCTCCGCGAGGCCGTAGGCCGAGCCGTGTTAGTCACTAACGAGGCCGAAGGCCGAGTTCCGATTGGGGTGTAACGAATTAACGTCCCTCAGGTGAGTCGCTAACGAGGCCGAAGGCCGAGTCCCGAATGGGGGGTTTTTTCCACATCTCGAGCTGGTCTTCGAGGCAACTGCCCACGTTAACCATTGCACTTAGAGGTGGGGTCCCTTAACAAAAGTCGTTTACGATCTTGGGGCGCTTTTACAGCAACTTTAATTTTATCAAATAAATCAACTTGCACATGGTAACCCTGCCCAAACCTTGTACTGAACTAGAAGAAACTGTCACTTACTCGACTTGTATGAGAAATTTATATATTTTTTCAACTGCAATTACCAGTTTGATAAAAGTTACTAATGCACATCGATAACGCGGGCTGCTCGCAGCCCGCGCACCACCGAACATCTAGTTATTATAATATATAAAGCTGCTCTACCACTGATTGACTGACTGACTGACATCATTGTTCTCCCAGAAAGAGTGTTTTTAGGTTAGAATTATATAGTTGACTGGATAGAGAGTGCCCACGTGACTTAGGGAAAAATCCGAAAAGTGTCATTTTTGGTTTCCTTGATGGAACTGGTGTAGGGATCTCGAAAACCATAATCGATGAGGGGTTGGTGTCAAAACTAAAAATGACTAAAACCTTGGGACCCTTTTGGAAAGTTGGAAAAAAATTACCCTCCCGAACAAAAAAGAGGTTCTCCCATACAAATTTAAAACGACCGCAACTCCGAAACCGTTATAGGTGGGTATGGGGGGTTTGAACAAATGTTATAGAGGGTTCGTAGGAGAATTTGGGGTTTTAGTCGAAAATTGAAAATTGGTCCTTCGACCCGGATACCAAAATCCAAGTTGCTCCGATCTGGCTGAAATTTGGTATTTAGGGAGATTGGGGGTCCCTGATTCCAAATATGAAAAAATTTTTTGGATGACGTCATTTGTTTTTTTTTTACTGGATGGGGATTTTTGATGGCGAAACCACTTCTTATTTGCGAGGCCGCAGGCCGAGCTTCAAACCTGCGAGGCCGAACGCCGAGCTTCGAGGGCGAGGCCGAAGGCCGAGCTTTCGGCCCGCGAGGCCGAAGGCCGAGCGTGGCCTCCGCGAGGCCGTAGGCCGAGCCGTGTTAGTCACTTACGAGGCCGAAGGCCGAGTTCCGAATGGGGTGTTACGCATTTACATTCCTTAGGAGAGTCACTAACGAGGCCGAAGGCCGAGTTCAGAATGGGGAGTTTTTACCACATCTCGAGCTGGTCTTTGATGCAACCGCTCACGGGAACTAAAAGTATCTGTCAGTTGTTCGACTTGCATGAGAATTTTTAAATCTTTTTATTTACTGGATGGGGATTTTCGCTGATGATACAACGTCACGGTTGCGAGGCCGCAGGCCGAGCTTCAAACCTGCGAGGCCGGAGGCCGAGCTTTCGGCCCGCGAGGCCGAAGGCCGAGCGTGGCCTCCGCGAGGCCGTAGGCCGAGCCGTGTTAGTCACTTACGAATGGGGTGTTACGCGTTTACATTCCTTAGGAGAGTCACTAACGAGGCCGAAGGCCGAGTCCCGAATGGGGAGCTTTTTCCACATCTCGAGCTGGTCTCCGAGGCAACGGCCCACGTTAACCACTGCACTTAGAGGTATGGTCCCTTAACAAAACTCGATTACAATCTTGGGGCGATTTTACATCGACTAAAATTTTATCAAAAAAAAATCAACTTGCACATGGTAACCCTGCTCACACTTTGTAGTGAACTAGAAGAAACTGTCCCATTATCGACTTGTATGAGAATTTTTATATATTTTTTTCAACTACAACTAAAAGTTTTAAAAATATACAAATGCACATCGATAACGCGGGCTGCTCGCAGCCCGCGCACCACCCAAATACTAGTATATATATAAACCTCGATTACCACTCACTGACTCACTCACTGACTCACTGATTGACAGAATTGTTCTCCTAGAAGAAGCGATGGGGGGTGTTTGTGGTGTAGGGTAAAAGTGTAGAGAGGGTTCCCGTGACCTCCAGAAAAATCCGAAAAGTGTCATTTTTGGTTTCCATCATAGAACTGGTGTAGGGATCTCGGAAACTATAATAGTTGGGGGGTAGGTGCCAAAACTAAAAATGACTAAAACCCTGGGACCTTTTTGGAAAATTGAAAAAAAATTACCCTCCCGAACAAAAAAGAGGTTCTCCCATACAAATTTAAAACGACCGCAGCTCCCGAACCGTTATAGGTGGGTATGGGGGGTTTTAACAAATGTTATAGAGGGTTTGTAGGAGAATTTGGGGTTTTAGTCGAAAATTGAAAATTGGTCCTTCGACCCGGATACCAAAATCCAAGTTGCTCTGATCTAACTGAAATTTAGTATTTAGGGAGATTGAGGGTCCCTGATTCCGAATATGAAAAAAATTTTTTGATGACGTCATTTGTTTTTTTTTTACTGGATGGGGATTTTTGATGGCGAAACCACTTCTTATTTGCGAGGCCGCAGGCCGAGCTTCAAACCTGCGAGGCCGAAGGCCGAGCTTCGAGGGCGAGGCCGAAGGCCGAGCTTTCGGCCCGCGAGGCCGAAGGCCGAGCGTGGCCTCCGCGAGGCCGCAGGCCGAGCCGTGTTAGTCACTTACGAGGCCGAAGGCCGAGTTCCGAATGGGGTGTTACGCATTTACATTCCTTAGGAGAGTCACTAACGAGGCCGAAGGCCGAGTCCCGAATGGGGAGTTTTTTTCCACATCTCGAGCTGGTCTTTGATGCAACCGCACACGGGAACTGAAAGTATCTGTCAGTTGTTCGACTTGCATGAGAATTTTTAAATCTTTTTATTTACTGGATGGGGATTTTCGCTGGCGATACATCGCCACGGTTGCGAGGCCGCAGGCCGAGCTTCAAACCTGCGAGGCCGAAGGCCGAGCTCTCGGCCCGCGAGGCCGAAGGCCGAGCGTGGCCTCCGCGAGGCCGTAGGCCGAGCCGTGTTAGTCACTTACGAGGCCGAAGGCCGAGTTCCGAATGGGGTGTTACGCATTTACATTCCTTAGGAGAGTCACTAACGAGGCTGAAGGCCGAGTCCCGAATGGGGAGCTTATTCCACATCTCGAGCTGGTCTCCGAGGCAACTGCCCACGTTAACCACTGCACTTAGAGGTATGGTCCTTTAACAAAAGTCGTTAACAATCTTGGTGCGATTTTACAGGGACTAAAATTTTATCAAAAAAATCAACTTGCACATGGTAACCCTGCCCACACTTTGTACTGAACTAGAAGAAACTGTCCCTTACTCAACTTGTATGAGAATTTTATATATTTTTATAAACTGCAATTACAATCTTGAAATAAATACAAATGCACATCGATAACGCGGGCTGCTCGCAGCCCGCGCACCACCCAACACCTAGTTTATATATATAAAGCTCGATTACCACTGACTGACTCACTCACTCACTGACTGATTGACATAATTGTTCTCCTAGAAGGAGCTATGGGGGGTGTCTGTAATGTAGGGGAAAAGTGGAGAGAAGGTTCCTGTGACCTCCAGAAAAATCCGAAAAGTGCCATTTTTGGTTTCCTTCGTGGAACTGGTGTAGGGATCTCGGAAACTATAATAGATAGGGGGTAGGTGCCAAAACTAAAAATGACTAAAACCCTGGGATCCTTTTTAAAAGTTGAAAAAAAATTACCCTCCCGAACAAAAAAGAGGTTCTCCCATACAAATTTAAAACGACCGCAGCTCCGGAACCGTTATAGGTGGGTATGGGGGGTTCGAACAAATATTATAGAGGGTTTGTAGGAGAATTTGGGTTTTTAGTCAAAAATTGCAAATTGGTCCTTCGACCCGGATACCAAAATCCAAGTTTGTCTGATCTGGCTGAAATTTGGTATTTAGGGAGATTGGGGGTCCCTGATTTTAAATATAAAAAAATTTTTTGGATGACGTCATTTTTTTTTTTTTACTGTATGGGGATTTTCGCTGGCGATACAACGCCACGGCTGCGAGGCCGCAGGCCGAGCTTCAAACCTGCGAGGCCGAAGGCCGAGCTTCCAGGGCGAGGCCGAAGGCCGAGCTTTCGGCCCGCGAGGCCGAAGGCCGAGCGTGGCCTCCACGAGGCCGTAGGCCGAGCCATGTTAGTCACTTACGAGGCCGAAGGCCGAGTTCCGAATGGGGTGTTACGCATTTACATTCCTTAGGAGAGTCACTAACGAGGCCGAAGGCCGAGTCCCGAATGGGGAGTTTTTTTTCACATCTCGAGCTGGTCTCCGAGGCAACTGCCCACGTTAACCACTGCACTTAGAGGTATGGTCCTTTAACAAAACTCGATTACAATCTTGGGGCGATTTTACAGCGACTAAAATTTTATCAAAAAAATCAACTTGCACATGGTAACACTGCCCACACTTTGTACTGAACTAGAAGAAACTGTCACTTACTCGACTTGTATGACAGTTTTATATAATTTATAAACTGCAACTAAAACTTCAATTAAAAATACAAATGCACATCGATAACGCGGGCTGCTCGCAGCCCGCGCACCACCCAACACCTAGTTATATATATAAAGCTCGATTACCACTGACTCACTCACTGACTGACTGACTGATTGACATAATTGTTCTCCTAGAAGGAGCTATGGGGGGTGTTTGTGATGTAGGGAAAAAGTGTAGAGAAAGTTCCCGTGACCTCCAGAAAAATCCGAAAAGTGTCATTTTTGGTTTCCATCATGGAACTGGTGTAGGGATCTCGGAAACTATAATCGATGAGGGGTTGGTGTCAAAACTAAAAATGACTAAAACCCTGGGATCCTTTTAAAAAGTTGAAAAAAAATTACCCTCCCGAACAAAAAAGAGGTTCTCCCATACAAAATTAAAACGATCGCAACTCCGGAACCGTTATAGGTAGGTATGGGGGTATCGAACAAATGTTATAGAGGGTTTGTAGGGGAATTCGAGGTTTCTGTCAAAAATTAAAAATTGGTCCTTCGACCCGGATACCAAAATCCAAATTTGTCTGATCTGGCTGAAATTTGGTATTTAGGGACATTGGGAGTCCCTGATTCCAAATATAAAAAAAAATTTTGGATGACGTCATTTGTTTTTTTTTTTACTGGATGGGGATTTTCGCTGGCGATACAACGCTACGGCTGCGAGGCCGCAGGCCGAGCTTCAAACCTGCGAGGCCGAAGGCCGAGCTTCGAGGGCGAGGCCGAAGGCCGAGCTTTCGGCCCGCGAGGCCGAAGGCCGAGCGTGGCCTCCGCGAGGCCGTAGGCCGAGCCGTGTTAGTCACTTACGAGGCCGAAGGCCGAGTTCCGAATGGGGTGTAACGAATCAACGTCCCTCAGGTGAGTCGCTAACGAGGCCGAAGGCCGAGTCCCGAATGGGGAGTTTTTTTTCCACATCTCGAGCTGGTCTCCGAGGCAACTGCCCACGTTAACCACTGCACTTAGAGGTATGGTCCCTTAACAAAAGTCGTTTACAATCTTGGTGCGATTTTACAGCAACTAAAATTTTATCAAAAAAATCAACTTGCACATGGTAACCCTGCTCACACTTTGTACTGAACTAGAAGAAACTGTCACTTACTCGATTTGTATGAGAATTTTATATATTTTTTTAACTGCAATTACCAGTTTGATAAAAGTTACTAATGCACATCGATAACGCGGGCTGCTCGCAGCCCGCGCACCACCCAACACCTAGTTATATTATATAAAGTTCGATTACCACTCACTGACTCACTCACTGACTCATTGACATCATTGTTCTCCCAGAAGGAGCGATGGGGGGTGTTTGTGGTACAGGGAAAAAGTGTAGAGGAGGTTCCTATGACCACCAGAAAAATCCAAAAAGTGTCATTTTTGGTTTCCTTGATGGAACTGGTGTACGGATCTCGGAAACCATAATCGATGGGGGGTAGGTGCCAAAACTAAAAATGACTAAAACCTTGGGACCCTTTTGGAAAAGTGAAAAAAAATTACCCTCCAGAACAAAAAAGAGGTTCTCCCATACAAATTTGAAACGACCGCAACTCCGAAACCGTAATAGGTGGGTATGGGGGGTTTAAACAAATGTTATAGAGGGTTTGTAGGAGAATTTGGGGTTTTAGTCGAAAATTGAAAATTGGTCCTTCGACCCGGATACCAAAATCCAAGTTGCTCCGATCTGGCTGAAATTTGATATTTAGGGAGATTGGGGGTCCCTGATTCCAAATATGAAAAAAATTTTTGGATGACGTCATTTGTTTTTTTTTTACTGGATGGGGATTTTTGATGGCGAAACCACTTCTTATTTGCGAGGCCGCAGGCCGAGCTTCAAACCTGCGAGGCCGAAGGCCGAGCTTCGAGGGCGAGGCCGAAGGCCGAGCTTTCGGCCCGCGAGGCCGAAGGCCGAGCGTGGCCTCCGCGAGGCCGTAGGCCGAGCCGTGTTAGTCACTTACGAGGCCGAAGGCCGAGTTCCGAATGGGGTGTTACGCATTTACATTCCTTAGGAGAGTCACTAACGAGGCCGAAGGCCGAGTTCAGAATGGGGAGTTTTTACCACATCTCGAGCTGGTCTTTGATGCAACCGCTCACGGGAACTAAAAGTATCTGTCAGTTGTTCGACTTGCATGAGAATTTTTAAATATTTTTATTTACTGGATGGGGATTTTCGCTGACGATACAACGCAACGGTTGCGAGGCCGCAGGCCGAGCTTCAAACCTGCGAGGCCGAAGGCCGAGCTTTCGGCCCGCGAGGCCGAAGGCCGAGCGTGGCCTCCGCGAGGCCGTAGGCCGAGCCGTGTTAGTCACTTACGAGGCCGAAGGCCGAGTTCCGAATGGGGTGTTACGCATTTACATTCCTTAGGAGAGTCACTAACGAGGCCGAAGGCCGAGTCATGAATGGGGAGCTTATTTCACATCTCGAGCTGGTCTCCGAGGCAACTGCCCACGTTAACCACTGCACTTAGAGATATGGTCCTTTAACAAAAGTCGTTAACAATCTTGGGGCGATTTTACAGCGACTAAAATTTAATAAAAAAAATCAACTTGCACATGGTAACCCTGCTCACACTTTGTACTGAACTAGAAGAAACTGTCCCTTTCTCGACTTGTATGAGAATTTTTATATATTTTTTTCAACTGCAACTAAAATTTTAAAAAATATACAAATGCACATCGATAACGCGGGCTGCTCGCAGCCCGCGCACCACCCAAATACTAGTTTATATATATAAAGCTCGATTACCACTGACTCACTCACTGACTCACTGACTGATTGACATAATTGTTCTCCTAGAAGGAGCGATGGGGGGTGTTTGTGATGTAGGGAAAAAGTGGAGAGGAGGTTTCTGTGACCTCCAGAAAAATCCGAAAAGTGCCATTTTTGGTTTTCTTCGTGGAACTGGTGTAGGGATCTCGAAAACTATAATAGATGGGGGGTAGGTGCCAAAACTAAAATTGACTAAAACCTTGGGATCCTTTTAAAAAGTTGAAAAAAAATTACCCTCCCGAACAAAAAAGAGGTTCTCCCATACAAATTTAAAACGACCGCAGCTCCGGAACCGTTATAGGTGGGTATGGGGGGTTCAAACAAATATTATAGAGGGTTTGTAGGAGAATTTGGGTTTTTAGTCAAAAATTGCAAATTGGTCCTTCGACCCGGATACCAAAATCCAAGTTTGTCTGATCTGGCTGAAATTTGGTATTTAGGGAGATTGGGGGTCCCTGATTTTAAATATAAAAAAATTTTTTGGATGACGTCATTTTTTTTTTTTTTACTGGATGGGGATTTTCGCTGGCGATACAACGCCACGGCTGCGAGGCCGCAGGCCGAGCTTCAAACCTGCGAGGCCGAAGGCCGAGCTTCCAGGGCGAGGCCGAAGGCCGAGCTTTCGGCCCGCGAGGCCGAAGGCCGAGCGTGGCCTCCACGAGGCCGTAGGCCGAGCCATGTTAGTCACTTACGAGGCCGAAGGCCGAGTTCCGAATGGGGTGTTACGCATTTACATTCCTTAGGAGAGTCACTAACGAGGCCGAAGGCCGAGTCCCGAATGGGGAGTTTTTTTTTACTTCTCGAGCTGGTCTCCGAGGCAACTGCCCACGTTAACCACTGCACTTAGAGGTATGGTCCCTTAACAAAACTCGATTACAATCTTGGGGCGATTTTACAGCGACTAAAATTTTATCAAAAAAATCAACTTGCACATGGTAACACTGCCCACACTTTGTACTGAACTAGAAGAAACTGTCACTTACTCGACTTGTATGACAGTTTTATATAATTTATAAACTGCAACTAAAACTTCAATTAAAAATACAAATGCACATCGATAACGCGGGCTGCTCGCAGCCCGCGCACCACCCAACACCTAGTTATTCATTCATTCATTCATATTATATAAAGCTGAAGACCCACTGATTGATTCACTCACTGACATCATTGTTCTCCCAGAAGGAGTATTTTTAGGTTGAAATTATGGTGTGGACTGTATAGAGAGTGCTCACGTGACCCCCAGAAAAATCCGAAAAGTGGCATTTTTGGTTTCCTTCATGGAACAGGTGTAGGGATCTCGGAAACTATAATCGATGAGGGGTAGGTGTCAAAACTAAAAATGACTAAAACCCTGAGAACCTTTTAGAAAATTTTAAAAAAATTACCCTCCCGTACAAAAAAGAGGTTCTCCCATACAATACCAAAATCCAAGTTGCTCCGATCTGGCTGAAATTAGGTATTTAAGGAGATTTGGGGTCCCTGATTCGAAATATGAAAAAAGTTTTTTGATGACGTCATTTGTTTTTTTTTTTACGGAATGCGGAATTTTGGTGGCGAAACCACATTCCCTTTGCGAGGCCGTAGGCCGAGCTGCAATCGAGCGAGGCCGCAGGCCGAGCTGTGGAGGCGAAGCCGAAGGCCGAGCTCCACCCTAGCGAGGCCGGAGGCCGAGCTGTAGGCCTGCGAGGCCGCAGGCCGAGCTGGCCGTCATTGAGAACAGCTTATAAACATTCCCTTTGTAACTTGCGAGGCCGCAGGCCGAGCCTTAAACACCGCGAGGCCGAAGGCCGAGCTTCAAACCTGCGAGGCCGGAGGCCGAGCTTTCGGCCCGCGAGGCCGAAGGCCGAGCGTGGCCTCCGCGAGGCCGCAGGCCGAGCCGTGTTAGTAACTTACGAGGCCGAAGGCCGAGTTCCGAATGGGGTGTACCTCATTAACGCATCCTATGGAAGTCGCTAACGAGGCCGAAGGCCGAGTCCCGGATGGGGAGTTTTTTTCACATCTCGAGCTGGTCTCCAATGTAACTGCCCACGTTATTTACTACAATTAGAGGTAGGGTCCCTTAACAAAAGTCGTTTAAATTCTTTGTGCGATTTTACCCCGACTAAAATTTTAATGAAAAAATAAACTTGCATATGGTAACTCTGTTCTCACTTTGTACTGAACTTGAAGAAGCTGTCTTTACCACCGCGAGGCCGAAGGCCGAGCTTCAAACCTGCGAGGCCGAAGGCCGAGCTTCAAATCTGCGAGGCCGAAGGCCGAGCTCGAATGAGGTGTAACGCTTCAACGTACCATATGGGAGTCTCTAACGAGGCCAAAGGCCGAGTTCCGGATAACGAGTATTTTCACATATCGAGCTGGTCTCCGAGGCAACTGTCCACGTTAACCACTGCACTTAGAGGTGGGGTCCTTTAACAAAAGTCGTTTAGAATCATGGTCCGGTTTTACCGCGACTAAAATTTAATTTAAAAAATCAACTTGCACATGGTAACCCTGCTCACACTTTCTACCGAAATAGATGTAACTGTGAGTTATTCGATTTGCATGAGAATTTTATATTTTTTTAGCAACTGCAACGACATTTTTGTTAATAATACTAATGCACATCGATAACGCGGGCTGCTCGCAGCCCGCGCGCCACCCAAATACTAGTTATAATATATAAAGCTGCTCTACCACTGATTGACTGACTCACTGACATCATTGTTCTCCTAGAAAGAGTATTTTTGGGTTAAAATTATATAATGGACTGTATAGGGAGTGCCCACGTGACCTAGGGAAAAATCCGAAAAGTGTTATTTTTGGTTTCCTTGATGGAACTGGTGTAGGGATCTCGAAAACCATAATCGATGGGGGGTAGGTGTCAAAACTAAAAATGACTAAAACCTTGGGACCCTTTTGGAAAATTGAAAAAAAATTACCCTCCTGAACAAAAAAGAGGTTCTCCCATACAAAATTAAAACGATCGCAACTCCTAAACCGTTATAGATAGGTATGGAGGGTTTAAACAAATGTCATAGAGGGTTTGTAGGAAAATTTGGGGATTTTGTCAAAGTTGCAAATTGGTCCTTCGAACCGGACACAAAAATCCAAGTTTCTTCGATCCGGCTGAAATTAAGTATTTACGGAGATTTGGGGTCCCTGATTCGAAATATGAAAAAAGTTTTTTGATGACGTCATTCGTTTTTTTTTTACTGGATGCGGATTTTTGGTGGCGAAACCACATTCTCTTTGCGAGGCCGTAGGCCGAGCTACAATCGAGCGAGGCCGCAGGCCGAGCTGTGGAGGCGAGGCCGAAGGCCGAGCTCCACCCTAGCGAGGCCGGAGGCCGAGCTGTAGGCCTGCGAGGCCGAAGGCCGAGCTGGCCGTCATTGGGAACAGCTTAAAAACATTCCCTTTGTAATTTGCGAGGCCGCAGGCCGAGCTTTAAATACCGCGAGGCCGGAGGCCGAGCTTCAAACCTGCGAGGCCGGAGGCCGAGCTTTTGGCCCGCGAGGCCGAAGGCCGAGCGTGGCCTCCGCGAGGCCGTAGGCCGAGCCGTGTTAGTAACTTACGAGGCCGAAGGCCGAGTTCCGAATGGGGTGTACCTCATTAACGCATCCTATGGAAGTCGCTAACGAGGCCGAAGGCCGAGTCCCGGATGGGGAGTTTTTTCCACATCTCGAGCTGGTCTCCAATGCAACTGCCCGCGTTATTTACTACAATTAGAGGTAGGGTCCCTTAACAAAAGTCGTTTAAATTCTTTGTGCGATTTTACCCCGACTAAAATTTTAATGAAAAAAATAAACTTGCATATGGTAACTCTGTTCTCACTTTGTACTGAACTTGAAGAAGCTGTCTTTACCACCGCGAGGCCGAAGGCCGAGCTTCAAACCTGCGAGGCCGAAGGCCGAGCTTCAAATCTGCGAGGCCGAAGGCCGAGCTCGAATGAGGTGTAACGCATCAACGTACCTTATGGGAGTCACTAACGAGGCCGAAGGCCAAGTTCCGGATAACGAGTATTTTCACATATCGAGCTGGTCTCCGAGGCAACTGCCCACGTTAACCACTGCACTTAGAGGTGGGGTCCCTTAACAAAAGTCGTTTACAATCTTGGTCCGGTTTTACCGCGACTAAAATTTTATAAAAAAAATCAACTTGCACATGGACCATTTTGCAAAGTTGAAAAAAAATTACCCTCCCGAACAAAAAAGAGGTTCTCCCATACAAATTTAAAACGACCGCAGCTCCCGAACCGTTATAGGTGGGTATGGGGGGTTTGAACAAATGTTATAGAGGGTTTGTAGGAAAATTTGGGGTTTTAGTCGAAAATTGAAAATTGGCCCTTCGACCCGGATACCAAAATCCAAGTTGCTCCGATCTGGCTGAAATTTGGTATTTAGGGAGATTGGGGGTCCCTGATTCTAAATATGAAAAAAATTTTTGGATGACGTCATTTGTTTTTTTTTTACTGGATGGGGATTTTTGATGGCGAAACCACTTCTTATTTGCGAGGCCGCAGGCCGAGCTTCAAACCTGCGAGGCCGAAGGCCGAGCTTCCAGGGCGAGGCCGAAGGCCGAGCTTTCGGCCCGCGAGGCCGAAGGCCGAGCGTGGCCTCCGCGAGGCCGCAGGCCGAGCCGTGTTAGTCACTTACGAGGCCGAAGGCCGAGTTCCGAATGGGGTGTTACGCATTTACATGCCTTAGGAGAGTCACTAACGAGGCCGAAGGCCGAGTCCCGAATGGGGAGTTTTTTTCACATCTCGAGCTGGTCTTTGATGCAACCGCTCACGGGAACTAAAAGTATCTGTCAGTTGTTCGACTTGCACGAGAATTTTTAAATTTTTTTATTTACTGGATGGGGATTTTCGCTGGCGATACAACGCCACGGTTGCGAGGCCGCAGGCCGAGCTTCAAACCTGCGAGGCCGAAGGCCGAGCTTTCGGCCCGCGAGGCCGAAGGCCGAGCGTGGCCTCCGCGAGGCCGTAGGCCGAGCCATGTTAGTCACTTACGAATGGGGTGTTACGCGTTTACATTCCTTAGGAGAGTCACTAACGAGGCCGAAGGCCGAGTCCCGAATGGGGAGTTTATTCCACATCTCGAGCTGGTCTCCGAGGCAACTGCCCACGTTAACCACTGCACTTAGAGGTATGGTCCCTTAACAAAACTCGTTTACAATCTTGGTGCGATTTTGAAGCGACTAAAATTTTATCAAAAAAATCAACTTGCACATGGTAACCCTGCTCACACTTTGTACTGAACTAGAAGAAACTGTCACCTACTCGACTTGTATGAGAATTTTATATATTTTTATAAACTGCAATTACAATCTTGAAATAAATACAAATGCACATCGATAACGCGGGCTGCTCGCAGCCCGCGCACCACCCAACACCTAGTTATTATTATTATTATTATAATATATAAAGCTGCTCTACCACTGATTGACTGACTGACTGACATCATTGTTCTCCCAGAAAGAGTGTTTTTAGGTTAGAATTATATAGTTGACTGGATAGAGAGTGCCTACGTGACTTAGGGAAAAATCCGAAAAGTGTCATTTTTGGTTTCCTTGATGGAACTGGTGTAGGGATCTCGAAAACCATAATCGATGGGGGGTTGGTGTCAAAACTAAAAATGACTAAAACCTTGGGACCCTTTTGAAAAAATGAAAAAAAATTACCCTCCCGAACAAAAAAGAGGTTCTCCCATACAAAATTAAAACGATCGCAACTCCGGAACCGTTTTAGGTAGGTATGGGGAGTTTGAATAAATGTTATAGAGGGTTTGTAAGGAAATTTGGGGATTTTGTCCAAAACTTGAAATTGGTCCTTCGAACCGGATACCAAAATCCAAGTTGCTCCGATCTGGCTAAAATGAAGTATTTAGAGAGATTTGGGGTCCCTGATTTGATATATGAAAAAAGTTTTTTGATGACGTCATTTGTTTTTTTTTTACTGGATGCGGATTTTTTGTGGCGAAACCACATTCTCTTTGCGAGGCCGTAGGCCGAGCTGCAATCGAGCGAGGCCGCAGGCCGAGTTGTGGAGGCGAGGCCGAAGGCCGAGCTCCACCCTAGCGAGGCCGGAGGCCGAGCTGTAGGCCTGCGAGGCCGAAGGCCGAGCTGGCCGTCATTGGGAACAGCTTAAAAACATTCCCTTTGTAACTTGCGAGGCCGCAGGCCGAGCCTTAAACACCGCGAGGCCGAAGGCCGAGCTTCAAACCTGCGAGGCCGGAGGCCGAGCTTTCGGCCCGCGAGGCCGAAGGCCGAGCGTGGCCTCCGCGAGGCCGCAGGCCGAGCCGTGTTAGTAACTTACGAGGCCGAAGGCCGAGTTCCGAATGGGGTGTACCTCATTAACGCATCCTATGGAAGTCGCTAACGAGGCCGAAGGCCGAGTCCCGGATGGGGAGTTTTTTCCACATCTCGAGCTGGTCTTTGATGCAACCGCTCACGGGAACTAAAAGTATCTGTCAGTTGTTCGACTTGCATGAGAATTTTTAAATCTATTTTATTTACTGGATGGGGATTTTCGCTGGCGATACAACGCCACGGTTGCGAGGCCGCAGGCCGAGCTTCAAACCTGCGAGGCCGAAGGCCGAGCTTTCGGCCCGCGAAGCCGAAGGCCGAGCGTGGCCTCCGCGAGGCCGTAGGCCGAGCCGTGTTAGTTACTTACGAATTGGGTGTTACGCGTTTACATTCCTTAGGAGAGTCACTAACGAGGCCGAAGGCCGAGTCCCGAATGAGGAGTTTTTTTCACACCTCGAGCTGGTCTCCGAGGCAACTGCCCACGATAACCACTGCACTTAGAGGTATGGTCCCTTAACAAAAGTCGTTTACAACCTTGGTGCGATATTACAGCGACTAAAATTTTATCAAAAAAATCAACTTGCACATGGTAACCCTGCTCACACTTTGTACTGAACTAGAAGAAACTGTCACTTACTCGACTTGTATGAGAATTTTATATAATTTTTTTAACTGCAATGACATTTTTGTTAATAATACTCATGCACATCGATAACGCGGGCTGCTCGCAGCCCGCGCGCCACCCGAATACTAGTTATTATATATATAAAGCTCGATTACCACTGACTGATTGACTGACTCACTGACTCACTGATTGACAGAATTGTTCTCCTAGAAGGAGCGATGGGGGGTGTTTGTGAAGTAGGGGAAAAGTGTAGAAGAGGTTCCTGTGACCTCCAGAAAAATCCGAAAAGTGTCATTTTTGGTTTCCATCATGGAACTGGTGTAGGGATCTCGGAAACTATAATCGATGGGGGGTTGGGGTCAAAACTAAAAATGACTAAAACCCTGGGATCCTTTTAAAAAGTTGAAAAAAAATTACCCTCCCGAACAAAAAAGAGGTTCTCCCATACAAAATTAAAACGATCGCAACTCCGGAACCGATTTAGGTAGGTATGGGGAGTTTGAACAAATGTTATAGAGGGTTTGTAGGGAAATTCGGGGATTTTGTCCAAAACTTGAAATTGGTCCTTCGAACCGGATACCAAAATCCAAGTTTGTCTGATCTGGCTAAAATTTGGTATTTAGGGAGATTGGGGGTCCCTGATTCTAAATATAAAAAAATTTTTTGGATGACGTCATTTGTTTTTTTTTTTTACTGGATGGGGATTTTCGCGGGCGATACAACGCCACGGCTGCGAGGCCGCAGGCCGAGCTTCAAACCTGCGAGGCCGAAGGCCGAGCTTTCGGCCCGCGAGGCCGAAGGCCGAGCGTGGCCTCCGCGAGGCCGTAGGCCGAGCCGTGTTAGTCACTTACGAGGCCGAAGGCCGAGTTCCGAATGGGGTGTAACGAATTAACGTCCCTCAGGTGAGTCGCTAACGAGGCCGAAGGCCGAGTCCCGAATGGGGGGTTTTTTCCACATCTCGAGCTGGTCTCCGAGGCAACGGCCCACGTCAACCACTGCACTTAGAGGTATGGTTCCTTAATAAAAGTCGTTTACAATCTCGGTGCGATCTTACAGCGACTAAAATTTTATCAAAAAAATCAACTTGCACATGGTAACCCTGCCGACACTTTGTACTGAACTAGAAGAAACTGTCACTTACTCGACTTGTATGAGAATTTTATATATTTTTATAAACTGCAACTAAGAATCTTGATAAATATTACTAATGCACATCGATAACGCGGGCTGCTCGCAGCCCGCGCACCACCCAACACCTAGTTATAATATATAAAGCTGCTCTACCACTGATTGACTGACTCACTGACATCATTGTTCTCCTAGAAAGAGTATTTTTGGGTTAAAATTATATAATGGACTGTATAGGGAGTGCCCACGTGACCTAGGGAAAAATCCGAAAAGTGTTATTTTTGGTTTCCTTGATGGAACTGGTGTAGGGATCTCGAAAACCATAATCGATGGGGGGTAGGTGTCAAAACTAAAAATGACTAAAACCTTGGGACCCTTTTGGAAAATTGAAAAAAAATTACCCTCCTGAACAAAAAAGAGGTTCTCCCATACAAAATTAAAACGATCGCAACTCCTAAACCGTTATAGATAGGTATGGAGGGTTTAAACAAATGTCATAGAGGGTTTGTAGGAAAATTTGGGGATTTTGTCAAAAGTTGCAAATTGG
This sequence comes from Apeira syringaria, assembly GCA_934044485.1. NCBI lineage: Eukaryota > Metazoa > Arthropoda > Insecta > Lepidoptera > Geometridae > Apeira > Apeira syringaria. Next base: position 7,690,337 of record OW203658.1, on the reverse strand, counting down.
TCCTTCGAACCGGACACAAAAATCCAAGTTTCTTCGATCCGGCTGAAATTAAGTATTTACGGAGATTTGGGGTCCCTGATTCGAAATATGAAAAAAGTTTTTTGATGACGTCATTCGTTTTTTTTTTACTGGATGCGGATTTTTGGTGGCGAAACCACATTCTCTTTGCGAGGCCGTAGGCCGAGCTACAATCGAGCGAGGCCGCAGGCCGAGCTGTGGAGGCGAGGCCGAAGGCCGAGCTCCACCCTAGCGAGGCCGGAGGCCGAGCTGTAGGCCTGCGAGGCCGAAGGCCGAGCTGGCCGTCATTGGGAACAGCTTAAAAACATTCCCTTTGTAATTTGCGAGGCCGCAGGCCGAGCTTTAAATACCGCGAGGCCGGAGGCCGAGCTTCAAACCTGCGAGGCCGGAGGCCGAGCTTTAGGCCCGCGAGGCCGAAGGCCGAGCGTGGCCTCCGCGAGGCCGTAGGCCGAGCCGTGTTAGTAACTTACGAGGCCGAAGGCCGAGTTCCGAATGGGGTGTACCTCATTAACGCATCCTATGGAAGTCGCTAACGAGGCCGAAGGCCGAGTCCCGGATGGGGAGTTTTTTCCACATCTCGAGCTGGTCTCCAATGCAACTGCCCGCGTTATTTACTACAATTAGAGGTAGGGTCCCTTAACAAAAGTCGTTTAAATTCTTTGTGCGATTTTACCCCGACTAAAATTTTAATGAAAAAAATAAACTTGCATATGGTAACTCTGTTCTCACTTTGTACTGAACTTGAAGAAGCTGTCTTTACCACCGCGAGGCCGAAGGCCGAGCTTCAAACCTGCGAGGCCGAAGGCCGAGCTTCAAATCTGCGAGGCCGAAGGCCGAGCTCGAATGAGGTGTAACGCATCAACGTACCTTATGGGAGTCACTAACGAGGCCGAAGGCCAAGTTCCGGATAACGAGTATTTTCACATATCGAGCTGGTCTCCGAGGCAACTGCCCACGTTAACCACTGCACTTAGAGGTGGGGTCCCTTAACAAAAGTCGTTTACAATCTTGGTCCGGTTTTACCGCGACTAAAATTTTATAAAAAAAATCAACTTGCACATGGACCATTTTGCAAAGTTGAAAAAAAATTACCCTCCCGAACAAAAAAGAGGTTCTCCCATACAAATTTAAAACGACCGCAGCTCCCGAACCGTTATAGGTGGGTATGGGGGGTTTGAACAAATGTTATAGAGGGTTTGTAGGAAAATTTGGGGTTTTAGTCGAAAATTGAAAATTGGCCCTTCGACCCGGATACCAAAATCCAAGTTGCTCCGATCTGGCTGAAATTTGGTATTTAGGGAGATTGGGGGTCCCTGATTCTAAATATGAAAAAAATTTTTGGATGACGTCATTTGTTTTTTTTTTACTGGATGGGGATTTTTGATGGCGAAACCACTTCTTATTTGCGAGGCCGCAGGCCGAGCTTCAAACCTGCGAGGCCGAAGGCCGAGCTTCCAGGGCGAGGCCGAAGGCCGAGCTTTCGGCCCGCGAGGCCGAAGGCCGAGCGTGGCCTCCGCGAGGCCGCAGGCCGAGCCGTGTTAGTCACTTACGAGGCCGAAGGCCGAGTTCCGAATGGGGTGTTACGCATTTACATGCCTTAGGAGAGTCACTAACGAGGCCGAAGGCCGAGTCCCGAATGGGGAGTTTTTTTCACATCTCGAGCTGGTCTTTGATGCAACCGCTCACGGGAACTAAAAGTATCTGTCAGTTGTTCGACTTGCACGAGAATTTTTAAATTTTTTTATTTACTGGATGGGGATTTTCGCTGGCGATACAACGCCACGGTTGCGAGGCCGCAGGCCGAGCTTCAAACCTGCGAGGCCGAAGGCCGAGCTTTCGGCCCGCGAGGCCGAAGGCCGAGCGTGGCCTCCGCGAGGCCGTAGGCCGAGCCATGTTAGTCACTTACGAATGGGGTGTTACGCGTTTACATTCCTTAGGAGAGTCACTAACGAGGCCGAAGGCCGAGTCCCGAATGGGGAGTTTATTCCACATCTCGAGCTGGTCTCCGAGGCAACTGCCCACGTTAACCACTGCACTTAGAGGTATGGTCCCTTAACAAAACTCGTTTACAATCTTGGTGCGATTTTGAAGCGACTAAAATTTTATCAAAAAAATCAACTTGCACATGGTAACCCTGCTCACACTTTGTACTGAACTAGAAGAAACTGTCACCTACTCGACTTGTATGAGAATTTTATATATTTTTATAAACTGCAATTACAATCTTGAAATAAATACAAATGCACATCGATAACGCGGGCTGCTCGCAGCCCGCGCACCACCCAACACCTAGTTATTATTATTATAATATATAAAGCTGCTCTACCACTGATTGACTGACTCACTGACATCATTGTTCTCCTAGAAAGAGTATTTTTGGGTTAAAATTATATAATGGACTGTATAGGGAGTGCCCACGTGACCTAGGGAAAAATCCGAAAAGTGTTATTTTTGGTTTCCTTGATGGAACTGGTGTAGGGATCTCGAAAACCATAATCGATGGGGGGTAGGTGTCAAAACTAAAAATGACTAAAACCTTGGGACCCTTTTGGAAAATTGAAAAAAAATTACCCTCCTGAACAAAAAAGAGGTTCTCCCATACAAAATTAAAACGATCGCAACTCCTAAACCGTTATAGATAGGTATGGAGGGTTTAAACAAATGTCATAGAGGGTTTGTAGGAAAATTTGGGGATTTTGTCAAAAGTTGCAAATTGGTCCTTCGAACCGGACACAAAAATCCAAGTTTCTTCGATCCGGCTGAAATTAAGTATTTACGGAGATTTGGGGTCCCTGATTCGAAATATGAAAAAAGTTTTTTGATGACGTCATTCGTTTTTTTTTTACTGGATGCGGATTTTTGGTGGCGAAACCACATTCTCTTTGCGAGGCCGTAGGCCGAGCTACAATCGAGCGAGGCCGCAGGCCGAGCTGTGGAGGCGAGGCCGAAGGCCGAGCTCCACCCTAGCGAGGCCGGAGGCCGAGCTGTAGGCCTGCGAGGCCGAAGGCCGAGCTGGCCGTCATTGGGAACAGCTTAAAAACATTCCCTTTGTAATTTGCGAGGCCGCAGGCCGAGCTTTAAATACCGCGAGGCCGGAGGCCGAGCTTCAAACCTGCGAGGCCGGAGGCCGAGCTTTAGGCCCGCGAGGCCGAAGGCCGAGCGTGGCCTCCGCGAGGCCGTAGGCCGAGCCGTGTTAGTAACTTACGAGGCCGAAGGCCGAGTTCCGAATGGGGTGTACCTCATTAACGCATCCTATGGAAGTCGCTAACGAGGCCGAAGGCCGAGTCCCGGATGGGGAGTTTTTTCCACATCTCGAGCTGGTCTCCAATGCAACTGCCCGCGTTATTTACTACAATTAGAGGTAGGGTCCCTTAACAAAAGTCGTTTAAATTCTTTGTGCGATTTTACCCCGACTAAAATTTTAATGAAAAAAATAAACTTGCATATGGTAACTCTGTTCTCACTTTGTACTGAACTTGAAGAAGCTGTCTTTACCACCGCGAGGCCGAAGGCCGAGCTTCAAACCTGCGAGGCCGAAGGCCGAGCTTCAAATCTGCGAGGCCGAAGGCCGAGCTCGAATGAGGTGTAACGCATCAACGTACCTTATGGGAGTCACTAACGAGGCCGAAGGCCAAGTTCCGGATAACGAGTATTTTCACATATCGAGCTGGTCTCCGAGGCAACTGCCCACGTTAACCACTGCACTTAGAGGTGGGGTCCCTTAACAAAAGTCGTTTACAATCTTGGTCCGGTTTTACCGCGACTAAAATTTTATAAAAAAAATCAACTTGCACATGGTAACCCTGCTCACACTTTCTACTGAAATAGATGAAACTGTGAGTTATTCGATTTGCATGAGAATTTTATATCTTTTTAGCAACTGCAACGACGTTTTTGTTAATAATACTAATGCACATCGATAACGCGGGCTGCTCGCAGCCCGCGCGCCACCCAAATACTAGTTGTAGTTATACACCTTTAACCCTTGGGGTGGTTATAATTTCTGACCCCGCCTATTTTACCTTTACATATATGTAAAATAGATTCTTCTAGGAATTAATGATCTTCGGTCACTTGAATAAATTCTTAGCCCATATGTGAGCTATTGAAGTTTCTGCCTATCTCTTGCCTGTCTTGTCACTCTGAGCTTTTAATGAGCTTTTATTTTCTTTAGCACCTTACATTACGCTCTATATTAATTTCATTTTCATCCCTTCTATTCGAAAAACAATGATTAGTTCGTCTATAAGTACGAGCAAAGTCGGTCTTAGAATTTTTCTACCCGCTCTATACTACTCTCTGGTCACGGGCCGTGACAAACAAGATCTAGAAAAAAATATTTTGTAACCCGGCTCTAAAAGTGACGCGACAATAAAAACAAATGAAGAACGCGCGAATGAGGTGCGAGCGGTACTAATTTCTTAACTTCCATTGAAATTAAAAAAATGAACAGTTTTTCGATGTGCGCAAAACCTTGTTGCTTACCGTACGTACCTTTTTTAAAGTAGGTATTACGTTGTGCTCCTACCTCATAAACCCCTCACACTGGTATTTGTGATTATTAGTAAAATATCTAGCCGCCATAGTGTTCACTTCTGTATTATATCTTGCTCCACTGTTACCTCAAAGTTTCTACATTTATACCTACTCTGTAGGTAGCTAGTTATAGCCACTTTTCTAAGTTCATCCTAATGCAAGACAACGGTCTTCATCACCTCTGCACAATGTATCCACGGAATATGAGTAATATTTGTCTAAAGATTCTTTTCTTTGTCTAAAGGTTTTAGCAAAATGTAATTTTCCAGGTAATAGAATAATAATGAATGTATCAAACACGGGAATAACTCACGTAATAAGTCAGATGGTCCGGCTATAGTTTCGATTAGTTTCAATGTGGTTGAAACGATAGTCGAAACCGTCTGACTTATTACGTGAGTAAATCCCGTGTTTTATACATTCATAATGTGTCAAATCCACGTCAGTTTTAATAATAGAATAATAATGTTGAAAACTTTGTAGATCCGTAGTCGTCTCCGAGCCACGGAATGACTAAATACACATTTTGAAGCATTCTATTTCTATATCTCAATTTCTTTTGTCTTCAGGTACTACGGAGCGAGCATGCCTCATCACAGGATCAGTTGAGGGCATCATGGTGGTGCTAGACTTCATCATGGAAAAGATAAAGGAAAAGCCCGAGTTGGTGAAGCCATTCCCCGAGGGCGTCGACACAAAAATGCCTCAGGATAGAGACAAGCAGGTATGTCATGTTGCTAATGTATAATACTAGGTGCGACGTGCGACCCGTAGTTTCACACGGGCTTCCTATGATTTTCCCTTTATGCCTCCAATATTGATAGTATAATTTTATCCATACTTATTAGTTCAATTGTATTTTTTATATACCTACTTCTATTATATAAATGACCAAGTTTTAGAACAAACTTTCATCCTTATGTTGTTACCACCCCTTGGGGGGTGAAATTACTAAAAATCTTTCTCTTTCATAAGTAAGGCTTACTTACTTACTTACCTACTATATTTGAAGAATCTTCGTGCATAATTTCAAACTTGATCCTCTTGCGATTTAGTTTCAATACGCGTTGATGTCATAATCATTAATTACAATAGTCTTATTTTTTTCGGATATTTTTATTCATTGTAATGAGTGTAAAGCGGGTACTCGTTTATTTTGTATGATTTCAATAAATTCTATAATAAATAAAATACATTGGAATGTCCATACCACCTGCATGTAAGTTATGGAAAGGTATATATATATATGTATATGATACACACCCTGATAATTCGGTATCGAGTGATAAAGTGCATTTTATCTATAGGTAACCCATGCTCGGTTTGATGGACAAGACACTCCTCATCGATACTGTGTATTCATACACAAAACCAACTCATCTACGTGCATGTAAAAGTTAATATTCACGTAGGTATGTAGCCTGTCATAATAGTTTGATTTTTTTAAAACAGATATGATTTTCAGTAATAAACATCGGCTATTGTTTTTATTGATCTGGCATAAGTAGGAGGCCCTATCAATCGCGGGGGCCAGAGTGCGCCCAGAGTGTCCAGTGGGAAAGATGGGGCTGGTTACGTTAGCTTGTTTACTGCCTGACCGCACGTCCCCCCCCTTACCCGTTTCATCTTTTACACACATTGCCGCATTTTATAGAACAGGTAGGCAAATTATAAAGTCAATAATATTGCATGCATTACATGAATGCTTTATATAGGTATCCTATATATTGCTAATGTATTGTATATAATACCGGATTATACAGATTGGCGGTTACATAATATTACAGGAAAGCGTGCAAAAGTACGCGCGCTCGTTTGCCCTTTGTTTCTGGCTCTTTTGGTTAAAATTCCTACGCAACGCACTGAAAATATGTTTAACTTAGCAACTGTACCCGAGTCCAGGACTTAAACCCTCGTCTTCTGTCTCAACGTGTCCGGTGAGCAGCACTCAGGGGAGGCATACGTTTAGGGGCCCAATGTTTGCTGTCTTTTTAAAAATCTTTACGATTTGTATCTATAAACGGGAATGGAGAGTTGTCTAACGACGTCCCTCTGTTGGTCTACGTAGTGATGGTTATATACGTCGTGTATGGGAAATAAATGAATAAATGGACACACGGTGATGTAGGGCACTATTCAGAACTCTTATATAATTTAAAGAATCGACTTTATTATATACTTGCAGAGTATAAATTGTAGTGGTCCTCCGCGTCTTATGTTTATCGGCAAACTCTCTGCCGCGTAACCATGGTTACCAAAATTAACAAACATGTTCGGTGCTTTTCAGCGCGACTCGGTGCAAAGCTCTTTTCATTTATGAGGAGTAACTTCACATTTTTCTCCTCTTTTTTTCTGCACAAAGCCGGGGCGGGTCGTTGTGGATTATAAACTATATTGAGATATTCAGGATATATCATTCTTTATTATTTTTCCCGCTGGTCCCGGGTTCGATTCCCGGACGGGTCAAACATTTGTGTGTATGAACATGTCTGTTTGACCTGTGTCTGGGTGTGTATATGTATATAAGTATATATATCAGTCATCAGGTTACCATAGCACAGGCTCTGCCTAGTTTGGGACCTGAAGACCTTGTGTGAATGTAAAGAAAAAATAAATAAATAATAATAATATCAAAGAATTTAATATTAACCGTTATAAAATATAGGGAATATGTTACCTTCAATTATTTTGAACTAAAATGTTACCATCTATTCACCGAGTTTCACTCAATGTTTTCCCAAGCATGACACCTATATACCTACAGATAAACTTGCATAACGTTATTCATATAAAAAAAAAACATCTTCCGAATTCTTAGAGCAGTTTTCGGGATAGCTTGGAGATGTATACAAAAATCTCTCGATTAATGAGATAACAATAGGTATCTAGCTGAAAAGAGTCGTAGTTGTCGAACGTTCTCGAAGGGAGCAAACGAGTATATAATTTTCTAAAACTTATCAGTGCGTGCCTGGACATTTATTTATGTATTATTTATTTATAGCTAATACACGCGTATTATATAACGTAAGTACAAGTAGTATAGTACAATATAGGACGCACTATTAATATAAATACTCACATATATAATTACTGATGTATTATTGTTAAATAATTAAGGATTGTTAAGCAATTAGGTGTACATTGCAAAGTAGCCTCTCGATAAAATGGGATTGCATAGCAGTTCTCACTAGGATATCCCGTGTCGAGAACTACGGCAGTCGATCCAATGCTCTGGCAAAGCGAACATATTATTAACTTATAATAATCTTAATAATGAACATTTTAACTTTACTTAAATAATAGGTGACATAAAACATACAAAAAAACATGTTTTAGGGTTACATGTAGTTATTTGAAGACATATTGGAAAATGTCCTCCAGGTTAGATGATTCTAAATTTAGATGCCAAGTTTTAATTAAATTTTTTCGACGCACAATTGGCATAGGATGACATAGGGCAAAGGAGCTAGCGAGCTTGGTCTTGATGTAACTTATTTCTAATTAATAACTCGTAGTATGAAAATAATCCATTTCCGGTTCATATGTGTGTTAGTTACAACCCAAATTATTAATAGGTTCTCTATTATAATATACACGTCGCGATTATCGTGACCTCGTTATCAAGTGGGTGACTCTTGAGTGATAATGATAAATTAATTCATGCTTAATACTTGTTTTTACGTGTTCGTGAATTTAGTTCGTATTCGACCATTTTAAATTATTGCTATAGATAGAGGTTATTTTGAAGCCGAATAAGGTATGAAGGGACTGAAGAATGAAATGTATGTTACATAAATGACAGATCGCTTAAGCACTGAGATGAACGTCTAATGTCCTTTTACATATCTACTTTATTTTATTTTTTCTGGTGCCCTAGGTATAGACCCCAGGCGTGTTACCAAACTCTCGACGCATCTATGTTGCTTCTTACAATGTGACAAATGCCCCTTAACATTTTTTAAACTTAACTGAGAGCAGTTAGTGTAAAAAAAATGTATTTATATATAACTATTCCGGTGTATGTTTATTAACCTCATACAGTTTCTATCGAAGTGCGCTACTAATGTTCTCTATTTAACGTTTACTACTTACTTACGTAACTATCTAACGTTTAACCACTTCTAGATGATGTTCGAAAATTCCATGTGTTATCTATGTAAAACAATTCAGGTGCAATAAAAATAAAGATAATACTCGATTGTAGGCCATACATGTTTCCTACAAAAACTCTCTATATCAATGTTGTGATGTACTCACCGTTCGGCAACTATTTATTCTTAGTGTTATTATTAGACAGCATTCAACCTTAGTTTATGAACCCCTAACGCAAATAAACCGCAGAAAACGTAATGTATGTACCCAACCGGAACGACTACAAACCTCTTCCATTCAAAGATTTGTATTTGAAAGATTTCCATACTTTCTAGGCCCTTATCTCTACAATAAAATAAACAAAACTGAATATTCATCCCTTGACAAAAACTGAGGTAAAATTTAAAGTAACCTCTTTGCTGAAATCCCTTACATATGAAAAGACTGAAGAACTCTTGAAGGTTTTAACGTAACATAATAATAATTTGTGTACGATTTTCTAATATCAACCACAGTTACAAGTTCTTTAATTATATATATTATACAATAGTGACATCACCCATGCCCTGTCCTTATTATGTGTGTGTGTTGAATAAATGATTATTCTATTCTATTCTATTCTAGTTACGCTGTACGAACTGTTTTGATGCAAAAAACATATATCTAAGCCGACACCCTCTCACACTCACACATGCACTTACATTTCACACATCGAGAGGAACTTTTACACTTAACTTTAAACTTAATATAATAGTTGTGTAATGTATTAACAGTTGTCAATAGCTTAAGGCTAGATTATTTTTTTATAAATCTAGGAGGATAGCGCTGTAAGCAGAAACACAGGCGATGAGCCTATTTCAGCGACGGTTAACCCATATTTTTTTTGTGTAAATCTCTAACCACATAACAAAAAAGTTTATTAATGTGCACTTATCTGAATAAACTGAATTTGATTGCAGCACCACAATTAAAACTTATTTGTACATAATACCAAATCGTAATTACTAAATGTATGTCATTGTCGACATGGGTGCTTTTATAGATTAGAGCGATCTCTACCAAACGACGCATTTGTAGAAATGTATCAGATATTACTACTTTCTTTCTTTACATTAACAAAACATATATATATATATAATATATATTTACATTATTAACAAACGACGACCCAATGAACAAATATATTTCTCACTCGTAGCTAAGCCGGTCGCCCCTCGTAGCTTACACGTGCACGGTGCAAACTTTTACCTCTGGCTGTGAATACATGTAAAAATATAGTATGATTTAGTTAAGTTTTTGTTCTTCTATGTATCATTATTAATCACTTGCACTTGGGCAAAAAAGAACCTGCTTTAATAGAACTCACAAATATGAGAAAATGTTTTTATATATCATTAAAATTTCCTCTTCTCTTGGATGGGTTTGTTTGTTCCTTTCTTGTCCTAATTAAAGATAAGACACTTCATTACTCAACTCCCTTATGTTTAATTAAAATTAGAGTTTCTGTTTTTGGTATCTAACATTACATACAACCCGACTGTAAAAACCCCATCGAGTTGCATATAATAATTAGCAGTTCCTAACATTATTACTTTTTACTATTATACGTATCCCTGACGTATGGGCTAAATATAATTATTGGCTCCATTGGAAGATAAAATCAAATTTCTTGTTTGAATTTTTTGTCAAAAAATTCGGTTTAATCCTATAATTACAATTAGCAATTTTAAAATTACATATATTACAATGAAATATACCAAACCCAGAATCTCAATGTAGCAGTTCTGTCCAAGTTATAAAGTACCAACAGATAAACAGACCGGCAGATAGACAGGGAGAAATAAAATAAACGTCTGCTTCTTGTTCAGTTGGTTATTCCAAGCACCCTGATATGTTTTTGGTAAATATTTTCTATTTACTCATATGATTTTTGACCTTTGCAGTTTTATTATAATACTAGTACCCACGGGAACAGTCGATATTTTTGGGATAAAAATATCCCTATGTTTCCAAAATATAAGCTATCTTCATTCCAAATTTCATCTAAATCCGTTCGTCCGTTTCGGCGTGACACAGGAACGAATATCCATACATACTAACTTTCGCATTTATAATATTAGTAGGATGGATAGAAGGGTATATGAACTAGTAAAGTATCACATTAAATAAATACTAACCAAAAGAAACGGACAAAACCCAGTCGTAAACATAATAAAATAATTTTCTCCCCTATTCCCTACCTATAAACAGTAAGATTACGCCTACCGCAGTGAACGAGGTTCGCTCAAGGGTAAGCGCTCACGAGCGAAAAGGCGCGCCGCCGTTCCACAAAAATGAGAGCACAAGCAAGAACATACGAAATCGTTTTGGCCAGCTAGGGGATTTCTAAAGTGTTGGTTTGCATGCAAATCGCTCGCCACCCTTGGGTACGGGCGAAAAGGACGAGGCGGGGGTGTCGGGTCGAAGAAAACTTAGGTGCTGTAAAGGTACTTGACGGTCAGGCGTTGCGCTACTTCGACCCAAATCGACAAATAATTGACTTGTAGCTTCTTACAATAAATAGGCTTTTGTGTACTCTAGGTTTGTGTGGCCGCTGCGAAAATGCGTTTGACAGATCATATTATTTATGATTTCTCCCAGTTCAAAGTTACATATATTCTGATTATATAATATACTAGCTGCGCCCTGCGGTTGTACCCGCGTGGTGATGAAAAACGGTGATGATGGTGATGCTGAAAATAAGCCTATGTGTTAATCCAGGGTATAAATTATCTCCATATCAAGTTTCATCGAAACCGGTGTAGTCGTTGGAGCGTGAAGAGGTAACAAACATACACACAAACATTCGCATTTATAATATTAGTAGAAGTAGGATTGGGAGTGGGAGATTTAAAATATCGTAAAAGACACTCAGATGGCAGATGCATTTTAAGGCGATGATGTCTTTTGTATATTATTTACAATCTATAGATATAATTTTAAATACCTACCGAACAAACCAAGTATGTTCCATAACAATAGACTCAATGATAACTTCTGTCTCGTTTTATATGCGTTGACGTCAAAATATTCCTTAAAAGAACATCCTTACCTTACCTTATGAACTTATTTTTAACCGACATCAAAAAAGGAGGTTACTCAATTCGCAAATAGAATTGTTGCTTACAAAAAAATTTTTAACAAAAAATGCAACCGACTTCAACACTCAAAAGTGTGAAATAACTTGTTGAAGTCGGTACCATGAGCGCAATATTGTGATGATAGTTACTTTTGTGTGAACTATCATGGTACCGACTTCAACAAGTTATTTCACACTTTGGAGTGTTGAAGTCGGTTGCATTTTTTGTTAGAAATTTTTTTTGTAAGCAACAATTCTATTTGAAATAAATGTGTATCATGAAATATTTTAAAATTGTTAGAATATTATACACACATGGTTTGATTATTGACTCATTTGATGGTCAGTCACGATGTGGTAGTAGATTTTATCAGAATATCCTCCGAATGTCGACAAGCACTCAAGCACGTAAAGACATGTGCCGGAACATACTTTGTGCTTACATTTTAAAACTTGAGTGTGGGATGTTGATGGTGCCTATCTATAAAACCAGTGCATAACATTTGATTTTTTAGTTAATTTGAGTATATTACGTTAAGCATAAATGATAATAAATTACACTGGCCTGGTGATGCTACGAATACCCGTAGATGCAAACAGCATTTAATCTGTATGAACATAAAAATATACTGTATTGTTGTAGGGCTTACACAGCTGTTGGAGGTCTATATAATTTCTTCCGTATAATTAAATATCAATCGATTCTTTTAATGTATTGTTTTACTCAATAATTATATTACCTAACGCCCCGTGACAGCTTTAGGAACAGGATAAATGCAGGTTGTATGAAATGTAGACAGGTCTCAGGGACCTTATGCGATCCGCGAATGCCCATCAAACTCATGGAAAAAATTTATAAGATCATTGTGAGACCTGTCGTAATGTATGAATGTGAATGTTGGGCAGCAAAAGAAGTCGATATATTAGAGGAAGCTTCAAAGTAACACTAGTGAACGATAAGTTGAAAGGGGTTAGAATAGCTTGGTTTATGAGAATGGATGGAAAATCTATAACAAAAAGAATACTTAACATGAATGTGGATATAGAGGTAGAGGAAGGCCGAATAAGGTATGGATTGACTGTGTGAAGAATGATATGTTTATGAAAGGTGTGAGCACCGAGATTACAGATGATAGAAGAGCATGGAAGAGGAAAACATGTTGTGCTGACCCGACCTAGTGTGGGATAAGCACAAGAAGAAGAATTATATTATCGCACACTGTACTTAAAATGTATTGGTTGTTAAATTGATGTCATGTACTTATTTTCATTTCAAGAGACTGAACCCTAATTTAGACTCATTAAGTTTTATCTTTAACAGACAGAGCATTATCCAAAATAATTCGGTGTATGTGTATCGGCGTTATGGCTATGATAACCCCATTACCACGCGGTAACTGTGTTGAATGTCGAACAGAGTTAGCCTCACGGTAGGGGTGTCTCATTGGTGTTACGCGCTCCGAGACTCACTAGCCTTAAGCATGCTCGAAACTGTCTCGAATCAATACATCAATCCCGCCGCCATATTATAATAGAATAAGCGGCGGTTTTACTCTGTTCCTCATTCGTTGTTAAATATAGTAATGACCAATGGTTGCATACAATGCAACTATGACAAAGTTACCCTAACCTTGCTGAGGTTTTTCTTGTGCTTGATTGATCACTATATGCTGCGTTATATTTGCTGTCAAATTTATAGTTTGATTGTTTTAGGTTCTATTCGCATTTTGTTGGATTAGTACAAAGTTAATTTTTAGCAGATATAATACAAAGCAAACTATTAGGAAAATCATTATATTAAAATGAAGTAGGTTTCTTTTCTTCTAGTTACAAAACAATTAAATATACATATGAGTTCCTTTTAAAGCATGTGGACTGACTGTAGCGTTGTAATCTACAAAATCGCGTATCGGACCGTACTTATATAATATATGCATGGGCTGTTATTTATACTATGATAACGCTATGGCTATTGCTAAGCTGTAACTGTGTCGCGCGCCGACAGAGTAGGCCGCGAGGCAGGGGTGTCTCATTATAATTCGGTATTGTGTTTTTGACAGCCCCCACTAATTGCCGGGTGGTGACGCTTGTTGCTTGGAAGTTAATTGGTGCGAGCCAAAGTGCTATTATTTTTAGCTGATTCCTGAAGTACGTATATTAATTTGATTTTATTGTGTTGTGTAATTGACATTTTCCTGTGGCTTCTATTTGGCTTGGTGTAGCACTGTTGCATCATCAGGTCTTTGGTAGATTGGTTGATTATTCCATGCATTCGAGTTTTTATAAATCTCTAACTTTAACGGATAGGTTGGATGCGGGCCGCTTCCAACCGGCCTTTGTGGATCAATAGGAGAGGCCTATGCCCAGCTGTGGACATCATACGGTCATGAGACATTCTATCAACTTTGTTCTTAAAAAATGTATATCATAATAAGGTTTAGTCAGGCTTAATTCGTATGGAAGATCGGTTACTAAAAAATGCATGATGTGATTTAGTTAAGAAATTCGGAATTTTAGCGTTTAGATGCAAGAGTAGTGTTTTTTTTTTTTAGGGGGAATTGAATAGAAACAGTGAAGATAATTGTATGAGTTACTTAAAAGAGTAGAAACTATTATTTTAGAAATTAATTTCAAATGAAAACAGAGGATTTCGAAAGAAGGTATAGTTACATGTTGCGTAATCTCAGAGGTTCACAAAAGGAATCAAACGAAACTGTTAAATTGTGTATCTTTCGTCAACCTAAACAATGAAGAATGATTTTTAATTAGTATGCACACCGCTTGGTGGTTTTGCTTGGTGGCTATTTGTCTTTAATGCGATATCGTTGTAAATTTGAGACTTTGGAATAGCGACGTACAAACACCTTCAGCCGTGTGAATCTGTAATTTCATCTATTACTATATAATGACAGCGAGGGATCGAACAATATGGTAAACAGTTCACTGTCACCCATGAAGCCGCGATGCGGTGGGAGCGTCGGCTGTGAACCTGACTGACGCCGGTTCCATTCCAGTTTACGGGGCGTGAGAATGACATTCACAGCAGGTAGGGTACTTTCCAGAACTTTTTACCTTAGTGTTTCATAAATTGACACACTTACCTGAACCACTTAAAACAATAAAGATCATATAATATATATATTGTTTAATTTGCAAATTACTACTTTTACGTACTTTTACATAAAATGACTCTGCGTGTAATTTGACGCCTTCTAAAGCTACCCGCAACTGTTTTAAGTGTAAACAGGATAAGGGTATTTTTAAACAGCTTTAAAAAGGGAGGTTACTCAATTCGACTCGTATTTATTTTTTGGGTGTTCGCGGATAACTTCGTAGTTTTTTTTTTTTTTTTTTTTTACTTTATTTACCCCCGATGTGTATCGGGGACCTTTTTTTAGGTTTTAGATGTTATAACGATTTTTGATTTAAAATAGTTTTCTACAAAATATCACAATTTATGTTAAATTGATGTCTACTTTTGTACTTATCGTACAAGGTCAAAATTTATAAAATATCATAACTTCGTAGTTTATGAACCCATTTTGATGATTCGTTTTTTGTTTGATAGAGTATACTTCCGTAGTGGTCCCATTTAATTTTCATCACAATAGGACAAGCTGTTTTTGAGTTCCACTCCAATAACTGAAAGGTGCTTCGCATACCTCGACGATATTATAATTGCGGTTGAAGACATCGGCGAACATACACAATGACAATTGATCCCGTGAGTAGCAAGGACACTGAAAAGGGTAAAGTGAACAAGTTATTTCAGAATTTTGGGTGTTGAAGTCTGTTCCATTGATTGGTAAACTGATTTTTTTAAGAATTTTAGTTTGTTTAGTTGGTATTAGCACCATCGTCAAATATAAAACTAACAAACACAGTTTCGCGCAACCTGACAGTGAAACCTTCGCTTCGCTCGCTCGGTAAAATATATGATAAGGAAGTCCATGAGAGCATTAATAATACATTTAACGCGAGCAGCGTGACCATTGAAAAATAATAATAAACCTTCAAATCGTATATTTATGAAGAACATTTTGTTCACGATTTTATAGTAATCAAAGAACGGTCTCGTGTATGTATAAATATTTTGTTTATTAGCGTCGTTTTGACCACTATTTAACCTGATATTATGATAATAATGTGGTCTAAAATTCCACGGTTGTATTTATCGTGATATTAAATTATTCACAGACTGGGATTTTTAAACATCTTTAGATGTTCATATGTATAGAACATGGTCATATATGGTCGTTTTGATTTCTAAAAAAGTTTGCTATCCCATTGGTTCCATCAAATGTTCATCGATATCGGTTAAGTAATTTATTTTCAAGTTAATGTTATAAAATCATCAACTCTAAGTAGTGGTGGTTGTTATTATTTTAAATTACACACGTAATTATTTTCAAATAAGTTGTTCATATTAGCAACCTTCACTGCTCTCTAAAACAACTGGTATAATGTCTGATACATACATATTTATATATGCCGACAATAATGTATAAAACTTACATGGTTTCTGACACTTGACACCATGTCAGTTAAAATTACTTCGACCGTATAGGTTTTAAAATAGTCTAATCTGAGAAAAAAGTTTTCAAATCGACACATCATGAGAAACCAACCACTCACCGCTTCCACCTAAAATATAACCAGTAACATTCAGTAATACGTCGATCGATAACTACCACTTCAAACCCATCACCTTCACCTCAAATTCCACACATAACTATATAAATCACTACATACACGCCGAGTAGGCTATATGGATGTATATTATATTGGTAAGTGTTAATAGGAAACAAGGTCATACCGTACTAGTTTGCTTTCAGAGATATCTATGCAAGGATATGTTCATAAGTTACTAAATTCGCAATTCGGCATTTTACCCGCGTCGTTTCTTCATCAATTTATAACGCAGCGCCAAACGCTTAAAGAAAAACCTTTCTGTATTTGATTTTTCCTAAAAAGGCACCTATATAAACAAACTATTTAATTGCATATTATATATAAATCTGAAAAAGCAAAAGTTACAATACTTGTTTTCATGCAAATTATTACAGCCTGAAATAACTGTTCGTTATCATCTTAGCTCTCCGCAAATAATACATGATATGCATTATCTTAGTTATTAGATCGAAACGCATGAAAAAAGTCGAACTAATAGCATAAGATGTCACATGAAATACTTTCAATGCAATTAGAATATATTTTTACAGTACCGAAAGTAAATGGTGAATACATTTAAAGCTAGTTAGTAATTAAATAATACTCTTATTAATTTAGTTTGTGGCGTACAAATCGAATAAAAAATCTATAGTATTTACTATAGATTTTTTATTCGATTTGTAAAAGATCCTGCAATTTAATCTTGTGTGGTCAAGCAACCCTCATACAAAAATATTCTAGAAAGGCTGTATTTAAGTGTGGCGACAGTGCTCGTGCGAATACTAGCATGTGCAAAATAAACAGTATTGAAAAAACAACAATATTATACAATGTTTTAGTTTCAATGTATTTACGACCATGTCCTTGCACAATATGTTTGTGATAAGTGTACGTATAGTATGGTCATTATGTTACTGTGATTAGCATAATGTATGTAATGTTATACGATAGTGTGACGTGTGAATGATAATATGCACAATGGCTTTGTTTTGTCATGATAATGCTAAAGTTAGTTCAGATAACATCTATGTTTGTCACCCAGATATTGTAATATGGTATCGGGAAACGGGCGTGTCTTCCTCCTTCGAGCAACTAACCCCAGGAAAGAACTGCTGTCCATGTTTAAGGTGATTTTCTGAAACTTATACGGTAAATTTTCATTACATTATGTATCAAGATAACAATTTCATATATTTGAGTCTTGAATGTTTGTCTGCACACCTGAAAATCATTCAAAAACACTTAAGTGAAAGAATCTGAAATAAAGTATGCATGAGCCAGCACTATACCTATCTACCAGCGCCATGAAAAAATCGAATGGTCCAGCCAGACTCAATGTATCCAAGCTTTTACAATCTTATCCGGCTCACTCTCTTTTCAACATGTTTCTGCCCTATGACACACGTTCTGGCGAAGTTTCTTGCTGCCTTTGCTTTGTGCTTCATACTCATTTGGTTCACATATCTATGTGATGTGACCATTATAAACAGAGGCACTTTTACACTTTTGTGGCCATCTGTTTATTTTGATATTTACGAAACGGTTAGCAATTTTTGATTGGAAATTCTCGTGAGTTTGACACATTATTATCCAGCGCGATCTGGCAGCGTAAACTCCCTGAGGATGAGCATCGGGCATGCTCGAAACCTAGGTCGAAACTTCGACTATAAACGTGAGTAAAGCCGGATACTACATCTATATAATAATGTACGAAACGTTTCAAAATAAGAAGTCAATTTTATCTGGAGCTGGTTAATTTGATCATAGGGTTACTTACAGAGATAGTAGCTGCGGCCCTCGGCCAGAGAACTCGGCATCAGCCAGCGTCTGTGGGCCTCAGTACAATATCGCGTCCTAACTTTCTTCAGACAATCCTATCAAAGGGCCTATCTTTTATTTTTATTTATCACACTTAGACCCCGCACTAGGATTCCCTGTGTCGCGGGAGGCTGGGACATACACAATCACACCACACAAACACCCAAGACCCGGGACATACATCTACACTCATCGCACAAATGTTTGCCCCTGCCGGGAATCGAACCCAGGGTCCCGGATACACAGAAGTCATGACACTGACCACGGCGCCACGGCGACCGTCAATATATCATATCAAAATCAACAATGACCGCTAATAGAACGAGCTAGCATCATTATAATAATGATGTTTTCGCAATTATGATAGGTGGAAGGAATGCTAGTGTAAATGTTATCTAAATATCGATTAAATTTGGTTGGCTCGCGTATTATTTAGCATTTTAATACAGAGCGATACGTTTAAAACATGTTACAGTGATTGTAGTCTTGGCTCAATTGGTCATCTGTTTACGAAAGAGTTATGCATGATACAATATTCTTATCACCTAAATTATGAATAATATATTCGGCGACCCACTATTGCGGGCCGCTCTATTAGATATTTATTCCTTTGGTTCAAATAATTTAATGACTGATCCCGAGCTGTTAAAGTAAGTTATATAAATAGGCATAAATAAAGTAACATTGTACATGCGTAACTTGTGCGCAGAATTACCACCGTACTACCTGCACTATTTCTAGCCGCTATCTATCTGGGGAGGTCTCTGTCATTCGAGATACAAGTTATTAACTTAGTTCGGAAACAGCACCTTCTTTTGATGGCTTGGTGGCTGGAAAATGACTGCAGACAAATACGAAAATACATAATGCATATGTATTTTCATGTATATATTTGTATGTAACGGAAGCAATTTAAATTTACGTATGTAGATGTAACTAACTATAAGGACAACATTGTTACCATTTTTTCGCAAAAAAGAATATTGATTGATTGATATTGATTGATTGATATTGATTGATTGATATTGATTGATTGATATTGATCGATACATTTACACAAACGTTCTAGTTCTAGCGTTATTACATCTTCGACCGCATCGTCGCTGGCCATCAAGTGGTCAAACATCTTTTATACTTTACTAGCTATCCTGACATACGTTGTTCTGCCATATAAATTATCGAATATATATAATTACATAGTTTTTTATTTTGTGTGTTCGCGGATATCTTCGTTGTTTATGAACCGAATTCGATGATTCTTTTTTAGTTTGATAGAGTATTCTTCCGAGGCGGTGCCATTTAAATTTCATCAAACGGTTTTTTAGTTACTCTCCAAAAACTGAAGTGTTCGGTCTATCTAAACTACTTCCTTATTGAGGGTGATGAAATCAGTTAACATACATAATGACAATTGATCCCGTTGCATAAGCAAAGGTCATTGAAAAGGTGACATTTTTGTATACACCCATTATTAGAATACTTTACGTCAATGAATATTTGTTCATAGAAACATACTCAAATCGCGATATAAAATAGAGAGTGGAAGGGTGAAAAATACTTTAACACCTCAGACCTACGAAATGTACACGGAAAAATTCCATAAAAATCGGTAAAGCCATTTCGGAGTAGTTTGGTTACAAACACTGTGACACGAGATTTGTATATATTAGATAGATGTCAGCTAGTGTTAAGACAGCTATGTCACTTAATGGTCAGTGACAATGTGGTCGAAAATGAAATCACGCTGCACCTAGAATCTGGAAACTGACTCTAAATGACAGTTGTCAATGTGTTCGTTGACACAGTTTTACAAACTTGGGGGTAGTAGCTAGTTAGCGGTTACTAGAAATTCCCTCCAATCTGTGATATTTGGTAACGATGTTACCTTCAGTGACATTAAACCAGTGACAGTTAGGTTAACAGCCGATGCTCCCACCGCTAGTCAAAAATTGTTTTATTTCAGCGAATTTTACGCGTGGGGATGTTCAGATAAAGGTTTTCCTAGAATACTTTTGCAAACTGTGGACGGGTTGTTAATTATAATGAGGTCTGGTAATGGCGAGATTTTTCATAACAGAGGTTTTCCTCGTTTGCCTTTTTACATAATTATGTCATAAATTAACTCTCCTCGGGTTCTGAACAGAATTATTAATTTATATTCCAATTGGGCCTCGCTGGAGTAAACTCATCTTGTTTGTTACCAACCCAATTTTGTAATGTATTTTTTATAACATAAACATTTACGATCTTTGCTATTTAGTACGCCTTTTATTGCCTCTACGTACAGTTCCTTGCTGGAAAACTGAACGTTTTTTTAAACCGACTTCAAAACAGGAGATTATTCAATTCGCCCGTATATACCTAGGTATGTTTTTTTTTGTTTGTTTTATGTGTGTTCGCGGAAAACTTCGTCGTTTATGAACCGATTTTGATGATTCTTTTTTTGTTTGATAGAGTATACTTCCGTGGTGGTCCCATTTAAATCAATAATATGGGACAACATTCACACAAGGTCTTCAGGTCCCAAACTAGGCAGAGCCTGTACTATGGTAACCTGATGACTGATATATATACTTAAATACATACTTATATATATTTTATTTTTTTATACATTTACACACAATCAATCAATAATTCATCAAAATCAGACAGGCGGTTTTTGAGTTACACTGCAATAACTGAAAAGTGCTACGCATACCTCGACGATATTATAGTTGCGGGTGAAGACATCGCAGAACATACTCAATGACAATTGATCCCGTGAGTAGCAAAAGTGACAGAAAAGGGTAGAAACTTTTTATTTTTAAATGGAACCGACATAGCTCAATTTTTTATTTTTTTATTATTTTACTATGAACGTATCACGTTTGGAACCATTAGCTATTATCACGTGGTATGGAGATTGTAAATATTTAACTTAGAATTCGAATGAACAAAAGTAATGGTGTATATACATAAATGGTTTAAATATGTACGTTAAAAATAAAATAAAAATAACATAATTATAGGCGCCCTATACCTGTCTCACTTAGATTTCTCAATAAGCTAAGCTTGAGTGGAACAGATACGTTTGCCCTTAGTATTGTTATAGATTTTATTTATATTCTTAGTAAACTTTCATGTTTTGTACAATAAGGCGATTTATATTGTATTGTGTATAAATCGCAAACAACAACACATAGACGCTTTGAATGGACGTGTATATATTTAAAAAAACACGGATGAGTGTTATTCCAATTCCCGTTATCACTTGACATCCTTATAAAGACATCTTATTGTACTATATTCAGAGAATTTCAGACAATGAAGACGTTGAAAGATAAAAAAGAGGCGAGATAATAAACAATTTAAATTTATGATAATAATTTACCTATATGTTTTGTGTAATTACGTAGTTTAAAAGCTAACTTATATAAAAACTGACTTCCCCTCACAAAGGTGGAAAATTCCAACACTTTCATGAAAATGTAGGAAACTACTGAACCGATTGCGATGAAATTTTTATGGTAGCAACCTGGAAATGTACCCTTTCAGATGAAAATATTTTTTCAAATCTACAATTTCTGAAGGAGATCTGAGGTAACACACATGAAAATAACATCAAGCGAATCGATGACTTCTTCGTGTAGTAAATAGCTACAAGCAATATTTCATACACCGTACAAAGCTCAAGTTAAACCGCATGTACCTACCTATCACACGCGCTGGAACCCTCTCTGGAGCAGACCGAGCAACTCGACAGCATCCAACGGAGCGCCGTTTGTTTTGTCTACGATCCCATACTTAAAGACGGTTGGGAATCGAGAGTCTTCGCATTTCTCTACCGTCCGTACATCCAGGAATGTTCAGAGGAACTGTTTGGTTGGTGCCAAATTCTGACGCATGTTGTCGACGATACGTTCACCCTCGTTACTTTGAGCTTATTTACGTGGAGATTTTGAGATTTAGGGAACTTCCCATCGAGATATTCCCTCTGCGATACGATATGGACGAGATATTACAAAAAGGTCATGAGTCAAAAAGGTTTCTTAGAGTTTGGCAGCGCGTTGGCGACTTGGCGTCGCCAGGCGTACGCGACAGTAACCACATTCCCTTAGGTGCCATCAGGTCTTCTTGCGTAGTTTTTTTTTTGTTTTTTTTATTAATTAAAAAATATCATATAATCTATAAATATACTTCTGTTGTTCTTGTGTATGTCACCGAACATCTGGTGGCATAAGTTTCACCTTATTTCAAACTTGTTTTTGTCTAGTTATAGTATACTTTTGTTTTGTTAGTACTAATTTTACTATAGGTATTAGTTTCATTTATATAAATTCTCGATTCAATGTTTTATGCCCAATGGGGTATTAAAGGTGAGGTATCAATCTGTTACATAGAAATACAAATAGTCCTAGTGTGAGAGCTAGCGGGAAAGAGACATTTTTTATAAGAGAGACTTATACAGATTAACAGGATAAAAAGTTGTAAAGTTATTTGTACCCATAGTAGTAGATTCTGGTTTCGCTTGCTAGTCAATATACAATACAGTTTTGTAGTGAGAAAAATATATCGGTGTGATCGCGTCACCTCAATCGCCATGATAATCGTAACATTTAACCTATAGCTGCGAGCAGTTTCGCCTTGTCGGCACTCCCTATGGCTGCCTCTGTTTGTCTCTCTCTAGCGTATGAGAAGGACTAACATGTTGACATTCTCTATTCCAGGTAAAGATTCTGGTGCCGAATTCGACAGCCGGCATGATCATCGGGAAAGGTGGCAACTACATCAAACAGATCAAAGAACAAAGCGGTAGCTACGTGCAGATATCACAGAAGGCCAAGGAACTGTCGCTGCAAGAGCGATGCATCACTGTTGTCGGTACGTCGAGTTTATTATCATTTTAAACGGCCACGGTTACTAACATATCATATCACTTTACGAACAACATATTTACTCTGTATTACAATAAATATCAAAATATTTTTCCTGACGTTTTATAATTAAACAGTTAATTATGAAACGTCTACCACTAGAATATTGTTGCCCCCATACAACTTGATAATTCCACCGGTTTCACCAAAGTTCTGACACTTTTTTTTTCATTTATCACACTCAAACCCTTGCACCTGTGTCGCGGGAGGCATGTACACACAGAAACATCCAAGACCCGGGACAAACGCCTACACTCATCGGACAAATGTTTGCCCCTGCCGGGATTCGAACCCAGAGTCCCGAGAACACAGAAGTCATGTCACTGACCAATGAGCCACGGCGACCGTCAAATTTGACGGTTCTGTTTGGTTCCTGTTAGCTCAAACCACCAATGTAATGATTACTTGACGTTTGAAAACTAGGTTGCATATTGTTCTTGTATCACCATTTACCTAATCGTTTATTGTTTTAAAGTTGATAACGATTGCCGCATAGTTTTGCAATAAAGGTTATTAGACACATTGTATAACTTTCATTCCTTTCCAAACTAGATAAGCCTAGCGTAACACACGAGTAGTCACGTTATCTTTACCGCCATTCGCTTATTCAAACGTTACACGGCAGCGTTTTGCCTATAACTATACACACTCCTGAGCACGCTCACGTTGTGCAATTATGTATATATGTATCGTATAACAATAACCCTAAACGCTGCTGGCGCCTAATTATTACGATCTGCAACCTTCTCGCCCGCATTCACAGATTGTATCGTAGTTTGCTTGCGGCATAAATGCGGACTACAGGGAAGTTTGCACGCCAGGCGCCAGAGCTATTAAAATGTTTATATTGGTCATCTAATTCAATACAAGATTTGTCTCTACCAATGCAGCAGCTTAGGCCCGGAGGTCCCAGTGCGCATTTCAGATTTCCTTCTAAATAAGTGCATATTATTTGTAACAACGAATATTATGTGTCGCAGGCGAGAAGGAGAACAACAAGAAGGCGTGCATGATGATCGTGCAGAAGGTGGTGGACGACCCGCAGTCGGGCTCGTGCCCCAACGTGTCGTACGCGGACGTGGCCGGGCCCGTCGCCAACTACAACCCCACCGGCTCGCCCTACGCCGTGCCCAACTCAGAGGTGACCGAGGTGACATACACGAGGACACGCTCCCTCTCTCTTCTACATATTTGAATATACCTATCTCTGTCTCTTTATCTAAGCCTGATATGCTTGTCGCGGCGCTCACGGAACTCCAGACGATGCGGTGATTGTGATCGAGGTGTATAGGATCACGAGAACAAGCTCCACATCTACTTTGCTATTGCACCTATTGTATCTCTATATCCTGGTATGCGTGTTTAGGGCGCTCACGAAGCTAGTTAGCGACCGTTTGGAGGTATACCCGCAAATTCTCACGTTTTTGACACAATCGTTTTCTAGTACAGATTCTCGTACATGCTCATGGAAAAAGAGATATTGCTTTGGACGATGCTCAACAGTGGCTAAGCAAGCGCGATTATAGACTCGCGCGAAGGTCGTAGACCTCCCACTCTGATCTTTATGAGGATGGGCTGCCCGAGTACTGTCCAAGAAATAATTTTATAAAACAGCAATGTATGCTGTTCTTCTTTCAAGAATGAGTTCTCAAGCTTTGTTATGTACTGGAATAAAATATTGATATCGTTGCCGTCACGTTGAAAGAACGTTAGCGTTATTGAAGGAAATGTGATTGCGCTCGGGTGAAGTAGCAAGTAGAAAAGAAAAGAAGAACAAAAGAAACGAAAATATATTTATTGTACACAACAGAACATACAGTTGGAAGTATGACACGAGTACAACGAAACATTTTGTTTATATAACTATAATATACATATTATATATAGATATATACAATGAAAAAGTATTGTTGTGTACAAAAGGAACAAGTAAAGTACCTATTATGAATGATATTAAATATTAAGTACATTTACTAAACCATACTTTAGTATCACAGTACATTAAAGAGGCTAGTACTTTAGGACGCGACTGTACTCGTGCGCATACAGATCCCCTCCAATATCGCTCGCGTTCTTTTTACGCCACGACAACTGTACGTGGCTGCTTTTGTGTCGTGTTTTAGATTAGTACAAATTTTTTTCTGGTAATGTTGACAAATTACGTTGTCGTATTTTGAGAGTATAAGTTTAATAGCACATTTATTTCCTCTAAATTCAGCCTAATTTGTTAATTATAATATTTATAACAAATCTGATTCCATAGCAGATCCAATATCAGCAAACGCAAATTAATTATTTTTAGAATGTATAAGTTTATGAACCTTAAACTTTATATAGGTAGTAAAAATACTGTACCACCTTTGGTATTTGATTACAACTTTATAACAGCAAATGATGTTTAACAAGTGTACGTAACATCCTTGACCGAAAGATCTATTGCGTCAAAAATAAACAGCTCAACAGCACTGCGCCAATAAAATGCGAAAAATAAAAAGCTATCGTCTACCAAGTGTTATCATTGATTTATACCTCCAGTATTAGCACTGATATCCGTGTATAAATATATACAGTGTCTTTACTTTTAGTAAAAATATTTAATGTGTTTTCTATTACAGAAAACATTTTTTGTTACATATTTATGACCGTAAGGTTATCAAAGTATCATATTGTCAGCCAAATCGTTGGCCAAGCCATATCGTCATAGAGAGCACCGACATAATTTAAAACTTTTATATTATCATAGCTACAGATACTCAGTTAAATTTGCGAGTCGGAAATGCGATACCATTATACTTACCCCGTACAAAAATCGTTCGAAGCGTCTAGAGGATTGTTCTACAAGGAAGGTAAAGTCTCGTGAGCGCCGAGACCAGTAGGTGGGAGGCAGTCGCGAGCGTGTTTGAGTGCGTCCGCCCTTACCGTTCCTCGCTGCAGCCACCGGCACTAACTATACATATTGTATGTACCGCTATACTATATTATATAAGTAGTATATCTATACTTAAGATTTACTAACATACATGTAATTTTTTAAGGAATATTGCGTTGTTCTTAAAATTAGACATCTTGATAGGATTTTCAATCGCGTATAATTTATTTATTGCGACATCGACGTTTCAAACACTTTTCAACTATCGGTGACGGTCGCTGAAAAGTGTTTGAAACGTAAGATAGTATTCGTATCGTGTAGTAAATGTGCGTCGTGTGCATTGTGCGGGGTGTACAGACGCACGGGCTCGGCGGCGCGGTGAACTCAGTGGGGCAGGTGCTGGTGAACGGCGCGGCGGCGGGACTCGGTGCAGGGCTCGGCGCGCTCTCACTCACGCTCTCCCTGGCGCCGCCCGGCGCACAGCCCGCCGCGCCCATCTCGCAGCATACGCTCGACCACATCAAGGTGAGTGTGCCACCCCACACCTCTTACACACGCACCCACACCCCCACCGACCTACACGCACGCTAACGAAACGCCGACTGCGAACAGATGGCGCTGCGGCAGGCGGGATACAGCGAGGGCGGCGTGAGCGAGATCAGCGCGGCGCTCGGGCTGCTCGTGAAGCACGGCGTGCTCTCGCTAGCGCTGCCCGCCCCGCTCCCCGCGCCTCCGCTCTCCGCCGCATACTTCCCGCTACCTGCCTCCGTGCAGGACCAGCCCGTCTTCCCGCACATCTCGCAAGTCGGCCTGGGTGAGTGCACCGCGCAAACGCGCACGTACAAACACTCATACACATCACATACACACACACAAGCGCGCGCGTCTCTCAACTAGAACTCCTGCACTATTATACTAGGTTGCATATTTCAAGAAAGCGTGGATAGCTAACTACACTTGCTATTTCGTTATTCCTTTTGCAGCCGAACGAACGTGGTGCGCCACATATTTTTGTTTTTGATGTCTTTAATAGTTATATATAGCTCTGATTAATAGCTCTGATTTTTCCGACCTTACTAAAGTTCGGATACGCATTAAAAGTATCAAAAATAAACTAATAACTCAGATATTAAACTAAAATAACACTTGGCTCGTCATTAAACATTGTTTATGTGTTTGGCATAATAGTGTACCTCGATTGATTTATCATTTTTTTAATGTTAAACAATACTTATCAAGGTACCGACCACGACGATCTTTTATCGTTTTATTGACCATATTACAGACTTAAAAAATGCATCCCGTATACCGCTCTACTCGCTGTAGGTACCCAATTATAAACCGTACTGGTATATAATTATAACACAATGTCATGCGTTTTCAATTACTGAGGCGCGACGTTGAACACGAGTCGCACCACATAAGTTCATCTTGTAAACCGAAGTCGATAATTTGCAGCGCTCTTCACACTCAACCAGGCTATACTATAGAGCCTTCACATTACCTTCACACTATACGTACTATAAACAATACTTATGCTTTATTTGGATATTGCGAAAATTGACGTTGTTATTGTGAACATGTCCTAAGTGTTTCACGTTCCCACAGCCGACCATGATAAGGCCCTGTAAACAAGACTCAGTGTAGAAAAATAAATGTTTATACATATTTTTATATGTACATTTTATCTGCTGCATAACAGTATGGTATTTTATCAGTAATTATTTCTCGTTTGTTCATCGAATATACGCATAGAGGTTTAATATAAATGAAATGTTTTTCACACGAGTAAGCCCCATTACATTTGATAAATTATGTGCTCGAAAATGGATGTTAAAATCTATAAGAGTCGTCCTAAATCTATAATATATGTTATACATATCAGCTTCAATTTTCGCATTACCCGTGTGTATACAAAGACGATACAATACAAGTGCTTTAGATGCAATAACGCCGTTAATATATCCATTTTAAGTTATATGTATAAAATTAATTGTCAATACTTGAGAAATAGGCAATATTATCGAGATATTTATCACGTAGATTTGTATACAGTTTCTTATATATAAATCCGTTACATTTTATGACAAAAACCCAGGATGCCAATTTATCTCATTGAGACGAACAATTCATTAACAATGTAATAGTAATTCAAGTGTAATCATAAATTAACTTGGTATTCCGCTAAAATAACTATTGCATCTCGATCGCATTGTGGGTAATTGCGTTGCGTTAGAAATTTAGGCATTCTGGCTTCAAGCAGTAGAGAGGGCGCATTTCTATGTTTGGATTTAAAAGACTAAGTAGCACGTGAAATTACTGTCCAAACAAAACGTAAGGCTTAATGTCTCTAAGCAACGAGCGTAGTGCTTTTAGAGTGTTTAGTACAAATCTGGGTGAGGATGTATGTGTCCCGGACATGATATATCTTGAACGGTTTGTCCTCGTTTGCGAAAAAAGGGTTCTAATGATAGTACGCCGATTCGTTTTGTCGGAAACATTCGGTTGCAATGTGCCAGCTCATCTGTAATCATGGCATATAGCAAATCCTATATATCCAAACCAGAAAGTGATCATTCATGTGGTAAATATCCCGAAAGTAGAATGGTTCTCAAGTTGTACAGGTTAGGTTTATAATATAATTAATATATCTTATGTGGAAACAACAGTTTTGTGACCATTACTGTTAAATTATTATTTCAAAAGGTTTTGCTAACGTTTATTGCATTGCACCAAGGTTAACCATTGTATGGATGTATTGTACAGTCTTTCTTTATAGTAGATATAGATGTTTAACCGAAAACATATGATATACATTTTGTAGGTGTTTTTTTTCGGTATAAGTTTCTGATATATACTTTTACAATTTGAATATTTTACTGTTTTCGTCTACTCAGGCCGAAAACTGCTGAACTGACAATATTCAACCTCTCCGCTGTCGCAAACATATAAATACTGTAAATGTACCAAAGGAACTATTACGAGTTGTCGAAATATTTTATAAGATGCTCATATGAGCTGGAAATATAAATAATTGGTTTTTATAATTGCATTGTGTTTATCGTATACCAAAATTGGCATACGTACATAGGTATGAACGGGCTACAAATCGGTCGAATAACGAATGGTGCCGCTAGTGAGAATGTAGGTAGGTACCACACTATTCACTCCGCCATGTCTCGTCTAAACACTCAGACTGTCCACTATGATTCGCTTTCAGAGAAATGGCACGCATTACAATGTTAAAACAGTATGGTGACTTTGTACAATTGATTTCGCTCTGCCTACATGCCCAGAGATATTTACATGGAAACGAGATCTGATGCGGTCGTGTAACATATTTGTATCGATTCTACAATCATTTTCAACTTTTACAGTAGAAGTATGTTGCCCCATCAGGCTTTTCATGTCCGTATATACCTAGTTCTTAATTTAAGGACTATTGAGGATTTTCGAAAATTTCAAGTACAGACAATTGTTTATAATTATTAAAAAAAAATGAATAATAGACCACCGGTCGCGGCGCTTACTAACGCTGTAAAGCAAAGATATAAAGAAAATATCTGTAAAAACTTCGTAATATCCTCATGTATATTTCAAGGAACATAAGCAATAAGTTGTCGAGGTACCTATGTACAAACTATAAACTTTTATCACATCGTAAGAAACCAATGCATAAAAATATGCTCTGTTATATCTTATTATTTAATCGATCTATTATTGTTTTTTGTAATTGATACATTCAGATAAAATGATATGTCCTGATTGCTTTTTATCTTTAGACAGAGCCATATTTGTGTGTGTCGTTGAAAGTAATATTGGGTGTGTAGAATAAATCGAATTTGCGCAAAGTAATCCTTACTGTTTTAAACAATACTGCGTTAGAACAGTGATCCATCGTACGCATATATTGTGCCTCTACATGTTGATGTCGGTGCGGTGTACCATAGTCGTAGCTCTATAGAACAGCCTAACTCAGCCTGCACTCTCACTCGCGCACTTACTTCTGCCATACTCAACACCATCATTCGGATATCATGTAACATCTACCTACTTTGAAACTTGTCAATGCATATTTCACTTTTTGGAGCTGTCTTAAATTTGTAGAAAATGTTTTGTGCCAAAAAGGCTAAGTTCCCGTAAAACTAAACTCAACTTTATGTATACCATGCATTCTTGGTATTGTGTTGTATTTACTTGCTGATGATGAGCTGAACCGAATCCCGGTATAATAATTATTTACCGCTCTACCGCCATCTATCCATACATGCCCATATCTACAATGTTGATCTATCCATATTCGTGATCTAAACTATTATGTTATCCGAGAGAGGGTGTTGAATGCGACCGTTAACATTCGTAACTAGCGATAGCAAAGCGGACCACGGTCACATACTGTGCTATCCGTAAGTACGGATTACTTCGGACTGAGACCGTCTACACGGCATTAGGTCTCCATCTCTCATTGTGGCTTAAACCTACCGTCAAAATTCTAAATTTCTTTGCTACGCTTCTCACTCTGTTCCTAATTGGTTGTCGTAATAAACACTACTAGTTTTCTACGTACTATTTCATTAATAAATCTGCAAACTAATGACCGATTTGTTTTTCAAGAAAAAATAAGTTTTTTACCTGAGTATGTCCTTTATTTTGGTCGTTATCGAGGAAAAGAAAATTTAAATCATCACATCTCGATAAACGAGTACGCACTTTGATGCAACTTACTCTGCGTCGGTGTTTAAATTTTCTCGACTGGAATAACTGGTGTATCTTGATTCTGTCATTTTTGAAACATAACTCGGTTAATATACAACTTGATAAAACCTTTATTTCTATTGTACTAAGTAATATATTTGCATGTATAGTGTATTTCGATGTGTTGTATTGCCTGATTTCAATTAACATGATTGGCTTTAATATGACCGTTATTTTTTTCGTTTAAAATGTATTTGTCAAAATTATGTCCACATCGCTTTTCCATACCATCTGTCGGCAATACATAACAGAATTATGCTGTGGGTGATTACATTTTACGCAAAGAAATGATATTCTTCAATGATGCCATAAAATATACTTTTTCATAAAGGCCAGAGTAATATCGAAATGATTGTAATGGTGGTTTTAATGTAGGTTAGCTTTCTCTATAGTGCACTTATAATTGGTTACCCATCACATTATACTTTATTTTACATGTTGATCCATCTTATGACTTATGTATTTATTTACTTAATTGTCATATATAAGTTTGTATCATTATATTCAAATTGTAACGCCGCATAGCAATCCTATCAAATAAAAAGCTGCAGGTGAAATTGCTCTTGTTGTGAGATGTCGTGACGCTTTCCAGCAAACGAACAACTTGTGTTCGTTAATCTATGCCTACTCGATGCTAGGAATACCATTATATCTCAAATCAATCACAATGTGTCAATTCAAATGTAAACCCGTGTGACCGTTCGCTAAGGAACATAATGTGGAATGTTTCTTTACTATATTTATTTGGCTTTATTGAAGATAATAATTTATATAAACCGTGAGTTTTAAACAATTATTGCCCAGAGCATAAAATAGAACAAATATAGAAGGAACAACTTATTGGTTCACAGAATACCTCCAACACGGATCTCTCGTAGGTGAGCTCGAAAAGATGATCGCACACAAACGCGCTAGTCGCTACTACGACGAACAAATTAGACAATATCAATAACTTTTTGCTGAAATAATTGGCACGTATAATTTAAAAAAAAAATATCTAAAAACTATATAATTGTTGTCAAAATTTAAGTGCAATAAGTTGTTCTTTCCCCCACCATCTTTATTTTTTCCAAGACCGCAACACAGCGCTACCAAACTACCAACATTGAGAAAACATATCTCAAGTTTCGTTCACACGAGTCGAGTGGGTAATGCTAGTGCTACAGATTAGATAGGCACGATTCGAGTGCATGCAAATATTTTATTGTATGAATATATATATTTTGTATACCCGATACTTTTAACATTTTCCATTAAAAGTCACAGTATAATTTTGGTTTATGTATAAGTACTATTTATTGTAGTAACATTTATTGTACAAATGTATTTTTATGTGTTTTGTAGCTCATCTTGCACTACCGTTTAAATATATTTGGTTGGATTTCTTACGTAAGGGAGGGTATTCGGGTATTAGATATTTACCTACTAAAAGAGTAATTGTAAAAAAAATATACTAAAACCCTAAGAATTGAAGCTAACGCAATAATTATATATCACTTGTCAAACAATATTTAAAAACTACTATTTAATAAATCTAATTAGATAAAGAAGGATCATACATTAATTTCACCACAATGCTCTACGCGCGCTTCGAACTAATTTTGATTATTGTGTCACCACTGCTTCAGTAGTTCGAAAACAAAACGTCGTAGGTGTCAAACGTAGACTAGCATCACCTATCTCGCTCTAAAAGTCGGGTAACAAGCGACCGGGTGTGCGCTGTGGGTCGGCCGCCGCTCGCTAACACTGTATCCTCTCGGCAACAGCGCGAAACGTTCTCATGTAAGCCACCAGTAGATCGCGACGCGACTAGCGCGGGGGACACGGGGAGGGGTGGGGGGAAGTGCCCGTGGAGAGCCGGGGAGGGGGGACGAGGAAGCGTAGAGCGTTTCGCGGAGGTTGCATTCGAGGCGCTTGGGCCCGCAGCGGCTGTGGCGCCGATCTCGCTGTCGGCGGGCGCGATGGGCGGAGTGGGGGGCGGCGTGGCGCCCTACCCCTCCGCCTCGCTGCTGCCGCTCTCCAAGAGCCCCACGCCGGCCGACGCGGGCGCCAAGGACTCCAAGAACGTCGAGATCGCAGAGGTCATCGTCGGCGCCATCCTCGGTGAGTTGCAGCGGCTCTAGCATCATCTCAATTACATCACCGGGTGAACTCATATTTGCTGTATATAAGATTTTTTGAAGCCCCGTTATCTGTTAAAGAAACCCACGCACAATTAAATGTTACATATCGATTAAATTATAACAATAATATCTGCTATATTTATACAATATTTTCGAAATATTCACGCTCGTGGTGCGCTGCTGAATATATCAAATGGGTTCGATTTTAAATTGTTGGTAATGTTGTGTTATAGTCACAACAGAAATTTATTATTATTTTGTCATTTGCCCAAATTATAATTTCAACGTATACAATAAAACGTACACGTAACACAAATATAAGACAAATATCAACAAATTATTATTTATGTAAACATTTTTTTAAGTATGCAAAATACGCACTGTTTTGAAGATTCCGTTGAGTTTTGAAAATTGTACAGTTATTATAAGCCATTTATATTATATAATAAAGTAAAATATTATACAGATTACTGTACATAAACATGATTTCTGATGACTGTACCGTGTTTAAACCAAATTATGTATTTCGACCGTGGCTCCAACTGCTATTTTGTTATAAATATTTGAAGTATATCGAAGGTGTCGGTCCGTTTCCAGGCCCGGGCGGGCGCAGTCTGGTCGAGATCCAGCAGATGTCAGGCGCGAACATCCAAATCTCAAAGAAGGGTACGTTCGCGCCCGGCACCCGCAACCGCATCGTCACCATCACCGGTACCCACACCGCCATCTCCAACGCGCAGTACCTCATCGAGCAGAAGATCCAGGAGGAGGAGCTCAAGCGTACTCGCCACAACGCCATCTCCAACCTCATGCAATAACTCTCTCTCTCATCTCTCCCCTGACCCTCCCCCTCGAGGGAGCGGCGCCGGTCGCGACGTAGCCATCATTCACTTGAAGATTTGTTACATTTTTATTGATAACCGAGACCATATGATTAGCGGTGTGAAAAAAATTATTGTTGCTACACCGCGCCTATTACGTTATCGAGCGTTGAAATGGCCAATTCTGAATCAAGCGTGTGTAAAGTAAATGTTGTTCTTTCTTATACACCGTAGAGATGGGACACCCTTTATTTTACACATCAAGGAAAATATGGATTCCTACATCCGATATATAGATAATAATAAATAGGTAATAGACAGATTGATATTGTTAGTGTATTATCAGAAAGAGCAAGTTGGCCGTTCTTTGTATGACGAGTTCGAACTTGCGAATTTCGTATTCGTAGTTTTCGATATAAATCCAGGATTTAGAGTTCACATGGCGGTTCATTCGTATAATGTCTGCCGGGATTTCGCTTTTGTAGATAGATAGATTAATGCATATAGTAGCCTGGTAATGCGCCTAGACGGCGCTTTGTCGCTGGTCGACGCCAAGTTCGAACTCGTCGCCCGTGTATAGAAGATCTTGTTTTATTAAGTTACTTTTTATGACATCACAAGCTCAATGTGACTTTTTCTGTATAGGTCAACTTATTAGCATTTCAACATGAACTCACGTCACGACAGATATCTGGAATACAAACAAAACCTACATTTTTAAAAAGGTTAGGTCTATTATTAATTTCAGGGAATGATAAAGAAAGAAGTTTCATTTCATCATGTGACGTCATAGATTTAAAAATCAATTTGAAACCATAGATGCCATACGTGAACGCTGGTTTTGGTGGTGAATGTGAAGTCGCGACCGTCGCCTGTTAGACACAAGTACAGTTATCCCGTAGCGTCCTCTAGTCAACCGCAGCGAAGTGGCGCGAGTTACCTGACTCTAGTTTACGTTGTTTTGTTTATCTCTCGGAGAACGTTAGATACGCAGCTTTCGATACGCGTCGCTCGCTTTTGAATACGCGTAGCGTATCGCCTATCAACGAATGTAACGTGCGCGACGAAAGATTACATTTTCAATTAAACTAATATGTATACACGACACGCTTTGTATTTTTACAGCGGCAATAATGAATCGTGGTGTAAACTGGATTTTTTTTTAAATATGAATATTTTTTTCCGTGTGCGCGAATGTAATATAGTGAATTCCCCCCGGGACGGTGCAATCCCAGCGAAGCGACGCGTATCGGCACGATATAGTCGACTATTTACTATAGTGAATTATAGATTATATGTATATTAATTTGAGCGTGTATAGGTGTTGAGCATAATTATTATTATCGCTATTTTAGGTTTGGTCGCGATAACTTGTTTTATGTCCCGCCTGGCGGGTTCTTGTTAAGATTTAAAAAAGCTACGATTGTGATATGTCCTATCACGGAAATTCCTATTCCATACACATTTTATTTTTGTATATTATTCGTCACAGCATACGTTTTATTTACAAGTTTGATTTCATTGTACATGTTACCATTGATAAGTTATTGTTTTTAGTTTATAGGAAGTCGTTAGTTGTATGGTTATACTTCGCGTATCGCGCATAATGTATCGGCCGTCGCGTCGGTGCGACGCCGCGGCCGCAGGGCAACCAGCTTAGGAGCCAAATAACATCCTAACCAAAGTTGCTTTGTTATTTTCACTATTTGACATGAATTATATTTGAAAATTATTGTATATTGTCAAGTATAATTGGTTAATTACTTGACGCACGTAGTTATTTCGTTTTTTGTTTTTATCATATTGACATTGTGTTGAATCTGGCTAGCAGAGTTTGTCATTCCTGATTTCTCTCGGTAAAGAATCTTTATTTTTTTACTCATTTATAAATTTTAAATATTGTTTATCGTGAAGCTAGTATTTGTTGGATTATTTATTCTGTCGCCGTCGGTCTATATTTACCTTACGATATAAGTACAATTTAAATAATAATGCATGTCCAAAATGTAGATGATTACATATTTTAACTTTTTAATAGCAGATTTCTATATATTATTCGAAATGACAATATAATAATATATTATTATTTACAGTTACGAGTAATGATTATTATTATGTATGGAAAATATGATTTTAAATTCGCCATCTTGTAATCAGCCTTCTTGTGTTAGTCTCCGTAGGATACAGTACATGATATGCAGTACATAAGAGGTTACATATTGCAGTACATGGTGTGAGTAATGCTGCGACATGTCAAGGTACTTGGTGTCGCTAGTGAAGCCACGGACGGAAGGCGAGCACTTCCTCGCACGAGAATAGTTTTAAGTTGCGTTCGTTTACCTCAGAAGTGCCATCGTCGTAGATAGCTGCCGAAGCGTGGTGTGGTAGCGTCTTGAAATCTTAATGTTTCTGATATTACCCCACGTTGGGCGCCAAACGATCCGAAATCGGGCGACAAAAATACAACAGTTGATAAATACTAAGGCAGTGGAATACTTATCAAAATGAATGAAGTACAAAGGAAACTGTAATCATAATAAATATATATAATTTGAATCGACTTAAAGGATTTAATGTACGATAGTTATGTAAGAAAACGGAATTGAGAGACGAATTCTGAGTTATAGAGACGCGATGTTATGTTTTCTCGAACGTTTCCACGGAAATAATGTTTACAGTTTTATTGTTGTAAGTGTTTCCAACAGTCCAACGATATGTCGATAGTTAAGTGATGGTATTGTTACTGCGTCTATATATACGTGTGTTATGTAGGTAACAATTTGCATGTAGTGCATTCAATGAAGTAGATAGTTATTAATATATATTCAATCTTTAAAGTGTATAGATATCGCTGTTCGATTTATCTGGTGTTTTTCGAATTTTTCTCTCATCTCTACTATGTATATTTGGGGGTAGGTACAGATATCGTCTTGTGTCAATTAAATTTGAAGGTCGGTCACTGTCGCGATGGATAATGTCGAAATATTACTTCAAAAAAATCACTCCAAGCTCTTGTAGGGATGTGAACGCGATTAGGCACAGCGGTAAACGTTAGACTATTACAGTTCGGCGTTGCCATTTCCGGCTGTCGGTCTCGAGAGTGACGGCCACAGTGTCGCGTGACGCCTGAACGTCGACTTTACAAGCTCAATTTTATTGGAAAATAAACTCGATTAGTCGCTACGTGTAAGTTGAAACGTCAATTAAAACAAAGTATGTCGGTCACTGAGAAATAATCGGCGTCTTAAAGTTCGGGCGTGCTCTGGGGGGTAGTTGAATAGTTTCCGATTTCTTAGTCTCTACGTTTTCTTTCTCTCTCGCTAAGGACGACTTGCCTCTATCGTCGTGCGGCGCGTTCTCTGCATCGACCCGACACCTTCTCATTGGACTCCCTGTTCACAAACGCTCTGGTCTACACGTCGATTAAAAGGGTGCTTATTATATTTGATTATCTCTTACAGTAGAACATGTTTTATACAAACTAATAGGGAGACTACGACGACGGTGTGATATTCGATGCGGAGAACGTCCGATGTTGAAATATAATTGTCGTGGCATTCTAGTTAGTTAAAATTGTTTTATTATTAACAATATCATGGGTATGTATAGATAATTTTAAAATACCGGAAAAAAATGTTAATGTTGTTATACTGAAGTTGTTACGATGTTTGAGAGTATATTATCGCGATGACAAAATAATTTTAGCGCGCTACCATTATCCGAGTATAGCGTGTCGTGTGGAAGATAATAAATAGCCATTGTCCGTGGGCGCGCGGCGAGCTCCGCTCTCTGATTTTGTAATGTTTGCATCCCTATTTGTACGGCGTTCAAGTTTCCACTGATAAGGTATAATTATTGCTGCAAACTTTAACGTCATGCATATATTTTAATACACGAAAATACACGTTAATCTCGCTTAAATAGTACACATTCTGTTTCGCGATAAGAATACAAATGTTCGCATGCTTTTCGAAATCAGATAGCGAGGAGGGCCGATCTCCCCTCGATCCGCCCCCAGCCCCTAGAGGCACAGAGGTCGCTGCGCCCCTCCCGTCTGTGATACGCGATCCACGCCCGGCCGCCGGCTTATAGCCCCGCACCGCACCGCACCCGCGCCATCACCGGCCCTGGTGGTATCTTTCACTCTAGATAGGTAGTCATAGTTCATTTCCTTAGATTTATTGTAGAGCCGTTCCATTACCTACTCTTGACGTGCGAATACCCCGCGATCTATTGCATCCTTTCTCCCCGCACCCCGCACTCCGCACCTCCCCGCACCGCAGTAGGGTAACCATAGGTAAGGTAGCTAGTTCTCACTCTCCCGGCCGCCGCGACCGCGACTTCTGGGCTTCGCGCGCGTCGTCCTCTTTTAATTTTAATAGCTAAATGTTGTTAAATTTGTTGATAGTGATTTATTGTAATTACTGTAGGTAGTCTAGTGGTATACAAGAGAAGGCAGCGCCACGCGAGAAAAGTGGGGCTGGCGCTAGGCTAGGGTAGGATAGGGTAGGGTAGGGTAAGCGAGGTTCGATACTGTGTACTGTGTAGGAACATGGCTGTGCGTTCGAGCAGAAGTGGACACATAGACATGGCGAGGCAGGGCCGAGCCGCGCACGACCGCCGCTACTATCTGTATATAATTGCATAGCATCGTTTCATTTACGTTTCTCTCCTTGCTCATTGTCATCAATTTATTAAAGACTGAGGAATCAACTCGCGCATATTGACATCGTCACGAACGCGTCCCAGAGGTAGGGATTTATTGTAACATATAATTTGTATTGTCATTAAAACGTTTCACTCGGTTTCATAGCGGAGTGGTCGTGCGCGACGTCCCTGGCGGACGCATCGTTAGGGCCGCCGGCGCCGCGCCGCGCCGTGCCGGAGTCGCAGCGCCGCCGTTCAGTCGTTGTCTCGTCGACCTTTACACATGTTGACATTGATATGTTATACTAATTCTATTGAATTATAACTTGTTGCGTATTATAAGTACCTATGTAAGACGGACGGACGGAGGACGCGCCGCGCGCTGCCTCGCTCGGAGAGTTGTGATGCGAACGGCCTGATCGTCGTTTGTAGCTCTGTTTCATTCGTCGAAAATATTATTTTATTATTGATATATTATTTTTGTTAATTTTGTTTCTTATTGTATAAACGGGTCTGCAATGTTTATGTGACGAGGAAATAATTTAAAATTAAGTTGAATTGAAAATGTTAAAATATGTTTTGAATTATAAATTCGATATATTTTAGTCAATGTTTATAATTGTTTAGTTAGTTGTATTGTCAGATTGTTTTTTTAATGAAGAGTTATTTTGCAATGTTAATCGATAGGAGGTAAAACGGATGGTTAATATGTCTTAGTGTTATGAAGCTCGAAAACCAATTTAAAAGGTACCTTGAACATTGTCTATATTATTAACATTGAATAAATGCGAGAAAATGGATTGTGTAGTTTTTATTAAAGCAACTGTACCTACTTTGCAGTCCGTATAACCATTAGCCGTTTGTTTACATTGGTAACACATAGATTGTAGGTATTGAACATGGATAGGAGTTTTATCCATATCCAGACAATAATACATCTGCCTGTGGCGAGAATTGATACAAAAACTTTTCAGTTGTTTTCACCATCTTTGTTCTTGTTAATGAATAGGAACGACATATTCAAATTTTCATTAGAGGGTAGATGATATTCGTAACACAGAATAGCCATGACATGTATGCCCATTTATAAGCTTTTGGGCAAGGCATTTAAACTTGGGCAAAAAAATACAGAAATTACCCTCAATATCAATGACTATGGAAACTGGACAAGCGGTACAACTTCCCCTCGGGCGATAATTAGTAGTCTAAATCGACTACTAGCCACTACGAGTACGTCAGTATTGCTTAGGATTTCGGCGGAGAAGAAGTTTCATACTTTTGAGTGTTGAAGTCGGTTCCATTTTATGGTAAATTTTTTTTGCACCCCTTTCAGTGACTGCTACTCACGGGAACAATTGTCATTGTGTATGTTCACCGCTTTCTGCACCCGCAACTATAATATCATCGACGTATGCGTAGCACTTTTCAGTTATTGGAGTAGAACTCAAAAACCACTTGACCGATTTTAATGAAATTTAAATTGGACCACACGGGAAGCTGCAGCTGTCGAATAAAAAGAACAGTCAACATCGGTTCACCCAGTAGAAAGTTATGCATGCGGTAAGAAACTTCTCCTTTTTTGAAGTCGGTTAAAATAGAAGAAAATAAGTTCAGTAACTTATTTCAGTGAAATGGCACGGGAAGAATAGTAAGACATCCAGATGTGCAAAAGATGGCATATCATTCTACAAGTATGTTATTTTCATACGCTACCTAAATTTAGAAAACTAAGTAGGTAGTTAATTTTTTTGTTTTGTTTCACACTCAGACCCCCGCGCTAGGATTCCCTGTGTCGCGGGAGGCATGAACACACACACACCCAAGACCAGGGACAAACATCTACACTCATCGCACTACTATTTGCCCCTGCCGGGATTCGAACCCAGGGTCTCGGTGACACAAACAACAGAAGTCATGTCACTGACATTAACCACTGCGCCCGTCAAAATTTCGAAATGAAAAACGAAAAATAAAAAAACAAGAACGCGTTAATGTATTTTGTCCTATCCCATCAATCATGGGTCTTCTCTCACGGGAGAGGTTCCGCGAGTGGAAAGAGGGTCAGGACAAGGCCCTTTTCCCCAGGCAAGTCTGAAATACCAACAGGCGCAGTGGGTTCTAAGATCAAAAATTTAACGCATAAAGTCTAGCTGGTATGGAGCCACGGTCGCCAAGTATTGGCGACCTATCGTGATTATACAATATGCTAGATTAGGGCCGTAGGCAGCGACAGCATGCGATTGTGATTATGTAGATTTAATATGTAGTTCAGTTTATTTTACCAAAGTTTGGCGGCTGGCATGGGCGTCAGCACGCTGACGCAAACGCCAGTACGAGCCAAGGGAATATTGTACAAGGGTTAACTAGTCCAGTGTCTCTCATATTGCGAAATAATAATTCGGTTTTTAATATAAATTCTTTATTGGGGAGTCTCCTTTCATTACAAGCATAAATACTTAAAATGACTACCTACATACATACAAAAAAATCAATAAAATGGACGGATTTTCCAATGCTCAAATCTGGTAAAAATATCTTAAAAACTAAAATAAAAATATATAGGCTGACGTTGCGAAATTCATAAGCTAAGTTAAGAAGTACAGTATCAAAAATAAAATACTTATAATTTATGTCGACACCCAAGCATGGCGTGCCCATTCACAATACGAATATGTCTTCGGACTCAGTCATGATATCGGCGCCTATATAGGTAATACAATAAAAGGTCATGATTTTACAATTAAATACATGTAAACAATAGAACGATTTTAAAACAAAGTTTAACTGTATAGCTAGAGAATAAATAAATATAAAGGTGGGCATTCACAGTTGCACCATTTGGCGTGGTTTAAAGCAATTGCCCTTTTTTGAATAAAATAAGTATATATTATACAATGTACCTACTTACTGAACGAGAGCAAGTTTATATTATGTCGAAATTAAAAAATATATACGGGCAGTGATCCAAGTAGTGTGTATACGTAAAAGTATAATTCCACCTATTTAACGTAAAAATATACTATAATTTGAAATTATAAGATAGACTTAGCGATAACAGCGTTCTCCACCAGACAACCTTTGGATGAAGATGCGATAGGAATGTGCGAACTTGACCGAATAAAAATAAAATTCATAATAATGAATACTTACATATTTGAACAAACAAACGCCAGAGCTCCGTATACATACAGAATCACTAGGATATGATGGATCCCCGGACGGGAGTCATCACGTTACAGAGAAAAGAGCTCTAAAATGTGTCTAGGACCCGCACAGGGACAGTTGAGGTGCTCCCCATAAATTATCAATGCGCCCCATCACGTCATCACCCCCTGCAAAGTCAAATTTGGTAGGATCCCACAAGTTATGTTGTTACTAAACGTCTGTACACAGACAAAATTTTCGCAACTAAGGGTGCCAGGGTTGACGAATTAAACATGACGCGAGCGGTTGTTTTTATAAAGAATAGGCAAGCGTTTGACCACTATGTCACCTGAGTTAAGTGATGAATTGATGATGCAGTCTACGATGGATCATGCCTATCTAGAAGATACCTATTCACTAGTGACTCGATTCACCAGATTGTATCTATTCAGAAATACAGACTTATGCATTTAATTCTACGATTTAGCTGCTCGCACTATGAAAGTGAATGAAAAAGCTTGTTTTGGACAATTTACAACGTCTACCATGTATCATGGATATCGCAATGCCGTCTGTCTGATTTTTTGTTTAGAATTCCTGTCTTTTAATACCTTTCAACTCAAGAATTACCAAAAAAAAATGAGTTGTTTCTGCGGCTGTGCCGTTGCACAGTTTTTCATTGAGATTCCCCACTAAGATACTTTGTTTTATGCCAATAGGACATCAGAGAGCCGAGAAATAAGTACTAACTCAGGAACTACCATCTAATAACTTGATGGAATTTTCAATTGTGAGTTTTAGATACCTACCTAAAACAAACAGCTACTGTAAGAAATTGTATCAAATAGATAACATTTTGGATTTCATTGAGCAATATATAGAATAAGAAAAAACGGTACTCTTAAATAAGGAGTAGGTTTAGGCCGGGATATCGCGCCTGGACAAAAAAAAAATAGTTACATAATCGTTTGAAAGCAGAACAATTAAATGTGTTACTTCTATTTGGGATCGTATAGGAAAATTCAAAACCCATGCATAAGAGATATTATTTTGTCTTTTATGTGGGTTAAATTTTAGGATGTTTGCATGGACAAGAGCGAGAGACTCAGAAAAATCGATAACATTTTAAGAATACAGTTTATACCCTGTATATGTCTACAACGCGAGCAAAGACATGTGCGAGACAAACTCTATATATACATATAACTTGCTTAGCTCTAACAGACTACAACTCGTCACGGGCCACAATTTCAAGTGAAAATACAAAACACGTGTAAACAAATGAGACCGTCCATTGTGGGTAGATGCTAATTGAAGACGAGTGTTCATGCAGCATTCTAAGAAATCTAAGAATGTAATAATATTGTACATATTGACATCATCACAACTTAGATAAATTTGACAAATCTTGTCACACAAGTACAGAACTGGGCGCATGCATATATGTATATTCTATACTATTTACTTACAAGTTCAATCTAATATCTACTGTCTCAGATCAATTGTATATAAAATAAATTATTGCTTAAAAATATACAACTAATTAATGGTATAATGTGGATTATATTATATATGATGGGAACTTTGGAAATATTTTGACGTATAAAAGTAGTACCTATGTTACTTATTTTTTGGTAAACACTCCTATGTAGGTACTTCTGTATAGATATCCAGAATGTATCGACTTTATGAACAAGGAATCTCTACCATGGGGCTCAATCATGCATACATGGACTTGTGTTTTGCCATATAAAGGCATTTGCGTTTCAATTCATAAAAGTCAATCACCCCAATTAAAAAACCCATACCACAATACTTAAGTCCACAATTAGCATTATCAGAAATACATAAAAACTACGCAAAAATATTAATATAGCATTGAGTTTAGGTACTTTTCAAACCTAAGTTACGTGTTGTGTATGGCTGGTTACAAAAAGGCTAATTAGCCTCTTGTGAAATTAATTAACCACCTATTACTTAACTCTGTCATAAATAACAGTTGTAATACTGAAAGTTAATCAATATAATCTGAAAACATAACAATACCATATCTCCACTACTATGACCAAGGCAAGTATGCAAATGTTTAAAAGAATTAATATAAATATATATAAATTATTATTAATTTATAATTAGGTGTGCTCCGCGCTTTTACCCGCGTGGTGATGATTGATGATGATGATCAATCCAGGGTCTAAACTATGTCCATACCAAATTTCATCGAAATTGGTGTAGCCGTTTGAGCGTGAAGAGGTAACAAGTATACACACAAACTTTCGCATTTATAATATTAGTAGGATTTGACCACTCATACTTATATGTAAAACTATAATAAATCTGAGTGGTCAAATTAACTTTACTCCAGTTTTGTACACTTTAAAGTA
This sequence comes from Apeira syringaria, assembly GCA_934044485.1. Classification (NCBI taxonomy): domain Eukaryota; kingdom Metazoa; phylum Arthropoda; class Insecta; order Lepidoptera; family Geometridae; genus Apeira; species Apeira syringaria. The sequence goes on along the minus strand of OW203658.1, from coordinate 7,646,428 downwards.
CTACTAATTCAATAAAAATCACAGGTTTTAGATGTTTTTTACATGTAGAAGACTATTTTAGTGCACCTAATCTACTCTGAACTAATTGTGGCTTCAACACTTAGGCCTTCACATAGACAATCTTAATGTTATTTTTTATCCAGTTTCATTGCATTTGCTGACATGAGAAGGTATATTTTGTATGTTACTTTCCTCAAATATGAAGTACCTTATACCACACAAGTGACTTCTTCTCAGCAATCGGACATCCACTGCTGGACACATGCCTCCCCCATATATAGGGGGGAATTGCCAATTCTCGCCACGCTTGGCAGGCGGGTTGGCGAGCGCAGTATGATTTCCTATCCTCAGAAGGTGCCACACAAGTGACTACCAAGTGTAAATTAATGCTGACTTTCATTCAATAATATAAGCACTTATAAAATAACAGGTCCAATACATAATAGTTTACTACTACTGATTTAAATTATATGCACTATAAACCTCTGAGGGAATGCATCTGTCAATTAATTTACAATTTTTTTCCTATCCTCAAAGAAAGTTATGGTACTTATACAGTAAACAGTACTATTATGGCTTCATAACATGGTGTTAGTGAGGCACGAAAATGTCTAACAATATTGTTCATTATATATTTAGTTGCCATTTAAAAGCCATGAGAACCCAACATTAACTGTCAAATGCATTCTGATTCTACTCCTACTGATACTAGTAACATGATTTCCTTACAATAAAATTGGCAATCCGACTTCATGGATATCAGATCTTTGGATGCATTTTTGACACTTAAAAATAATTTAAGTTATAGATGAGTTAGAAATATTTTGGTTAGTTTACTATGATACTACTTCGTACTGCGGTATATATGGCTCAAAGTCAAAGCCATTATAATGTGTGAAGCTAAGGTATCTCGTACTGGGACCATCAGCTAATGGAGATAACTCATGTAAGAGTGAATAGAATGTAGGTCTTTCATCAGGGTCCACCTGCCAGCACTGCAAGCATAGCTGAAAGAGCTCATCTGCAACATAAGATGGTTGTGAGGGCCTCATGCCTCTTAGAATTCTAGCTGCTACATCCTTGTTACTGCTGTGAGAGTATGGGGTTGCACCAACTGTAAATGCTTCCCACATCAAGCATCCAAAAGACCAAACATCTGCCTTTGGATTGAAGCGTGTCTGCTGCAACATCTCATGAGAGGTCCATCGCAAATAATCAGGTGTTTCATGCAATGGTCTCATATGGGATAAGCCAAAACCGGACACTTTAGCCACCCCACTTCCTCCAATGACAATGTTACGACAGCTGAGACGCTTGTGTATTATTTTTCTGCTGTGTAAATATTCCATACCACGAGCGACATCAACGCAAATTTGGAGCAATCTACTCTCAGTTATCAAGCAAAATTTATTATTCTGTAAGTCTCTA